>JAVBHV010000040.1:1920000-2520000 GCA_033992175.1 Spiraea crenata
GTGTGTTATGTCCAGGCAACGAAGGTTCAAAAAAGGAAACCATCGAAAAGTTTTGCAAGTACGGCAAATGAGAGTTCGTTTACTTCGAGTTATGATCGAAATTGGTCGCAGGAAGACGTTCCAAGAATCTCCGAGACTTTTGCTGTGGAAGAAAAGGAAGGTGTGGTGTTGCCAAAGGTGTTGCCGACGGCTTCACGGGTGCTAGGTCATGAAGAAGAAGACAATGACCGTCACTATTGGCGAAATAAAGGACGACGTAAATTGTTTCGAATTTTCAATGCAATTATGTTCGAGACATATCTGGTTAGTTTTTATTTATCTCATTTCTCTTGATGATTAGAACTGTAATGACAGTTGGGTTAATATTGTACGTTATACATGGATGTGGATGACCTATTCTGTGAACATTTTTCCTTTGTCACGTCAAATAAATCTTAATATTGCTATGATCTTACAATTAAAATTACCAATGGCAGGCCAAGAAGCTTCGGAAAAGCACGAAGGGAAAAACTTTTGGAAGAAAGGAGAGCTCGTTTTTCGAGGAAGACGACTCAAGAATGGCCTCAGATAGTACCGCTTCGTCCGTAACTAATGTTTCCGTCTTCACTACATCCTCATTAAACTCGTCTGGTTCGTTGTCACGTACCTCCAGCTCAACCACTAGGTCCTTGTCCAAGAGGCTCAAATCGTTTCAATCGAGGTCTACGCGTAGTTTTAAGAACAATCTTAGGTACCTATCCGACAAGTTCCGATCAAACTCGAACAGATCATCAAGGCCTAATTCGAGGTCCTCCTCCGGTAAGAACAAGTGGTTCGAGTCAAATCTGTCGAATGGGTTGAAAGAAGAGCAAGGACAAGATCAATCAGATGCGATGATGAGCATTGAGAAGAAGAAGAATAAGAAGAAGGCTAATAGTGGATATTACAGGTCGATTGTGAGTTTGTGTTTCTTGTTTATGGGTTTGTTGGGTTTGATTTTTTATGGGAAGATTTGTGGGATTTTGTGTACTTCGATGTGGCTTTTTAGTGCGCCGCTTTGGACTAGTGTTGGAGATCACTATGGTTCGGCAAGAAAGAAGAAACTCGTCACCCGAGGATTGCTAGCAAGAGACAATAGAACAACTATTCACTCCCAATGATAGTGAAAAAGTTTGTTTTGGACATTAGAATTTGGTCTTGTTTTTGTATATTTGATTTGTTGATATTGTAATTAAAGCAGTACTGTGTGAAGTTGATTGGTGGGGGTTGATGGTGAGTTGGTTGAGTTTGTGTCTCAGTTGATTAGAAGCGTTTATCTTCACACTAAAAATTTCAAATTCGATTATGTAATAAGATAATTGTTCTTTTATACCCTTGCAATTCATATATTGTGAATTAATTCCCATTCCTTTGGGAACAAGGCAGGAAACATACAGAAAATGAACTGAACAAGATAAAGGGTTATGTAAAAAAATAACCAAAAGTAATGGAGCAAGAAAAGAGGAAGATAAAAGGAAAAGCTGGCGCATATGTATATGGATATACAATATGTCAGGTTGATGGCCAGAATGCAACCAATCAACGGGATCTGGAAAAAGCTTCCAGGCAGCTGCTGCATCAGCTGCTATATAGCCTGCAGCCTTTACTTGTACTCACTGCAGTCTACAGACTCTCTCTCCTAGTGACCCTCCCCTGCCAGCTGCTGCCTGCATATATTTATCATTTATGTATCACTCACTCGCCATAGGTATATTTGTTTCCACTTGTTTAAACTAAGAGGGGCTGGCCAAAGGTTAACATTAATTTGTGAAAATCAGTAAAATTTGATGTATAGAATATTTTCTAAGTTCGATTTCATTTATGTGAAACCATAGTATTATATGCGGACATTAACTTTAAATGACACATACAGATATTACTTTCAGTATAAGTTCTGCAGTCAATACAATTTCTAGTGACATAGATACTAAAATTTAGAAAATATGTGCCATTTTGTTTTTTGGGTAATTAAATTTTTTTTTTTTATGAGCCAAGCTGATAGTCCCATTTAATGGTGAAAAAGAGAAAGTTATCGCCATACAGGAGTAGGCCAGCTGAGCTACATAACCGGGTTTTGGTGGTTTCATTAACCAGTCTCCTACTCTAGGAGGGTGTGGTCTCAATTTGTACTAAACAAGTTTTGGTTGCAGAGCCCGATCCCTTTCATTTATTTCGCAGCACTACTAAAGAGGATTGCAACAATTAGTACTTGGGTCAATATTTTTGCTTTCAATAATAGACAACGATGTAGGATATCTCCTTAAACACTAACAGGGCCTAATTAAAGAGAATTAATTAAAACAAGACATATATAGAACTGAAGACTTACGCACGAATCTAAAATAAGGATTAATAAAAGATTAAAATAAATACAGACCACATGAGAATTAATGGCATGCAACTTGGATGGAATTAAGACAGTAACTTCAAAAAGTTCCTTGGGCAAAGAGCTTAAACATCCAAACATGTTTCATTCTGTTGAGATGACTGATGATATATCTATGTCAGTTTAACTAACAACAAAAGGGAAACCAAAAAAAGCTGTGATGAACAAACAACAGCAAGACTAACACAAAAACAGACACCTTTGTTGTCTTTGTAATTTGCCTCTAAAATGAAAGCTTGAGTGACAAATCAAGTGGATCATGATGATGATCATAGCTGTCAGCTGCCCCAATCCCATAGCCATTGTAGTAATTATAAGTGATATCAGAAGGTTCTTCATGGCTTGAAACTGAAGCTTCTGCTCTTTCTGTTTGCAGCATCTCATCTTCCTCCTCTTTGGGATGTGCGCCTCCTCTCATATTCACCATCTCATTTTTACCAGCTTCTGGAAAAAAATCATACTCCATCAAAATTCCACCTCCTCTTGAGCTCCCCTTACTGTGCACAGCCCTCACCTCCACAGTCTACAAAACCCAAAATCATTAACCGATCAAATCCTCAGTTTTCAAATTGAAACCAACTTTAAAGACTAAAAGTACAAAAAAGAAAAGAAGCAAATGTATTGATAATGGATTTTGATATTTTTTTTTTGTTGCACCTCATCAATGATGCTGCAGCCGCCCGGGTAACCGGATTTTCTCCCAGCCGTTCTGCCACCAAAGCCGGCGGTTTCCGGGTTGAATTCCACATAACCAGAACTGTTGATTGGTAAGAGAACCGGAGATTTCTCCCTCCTGCCGTCAAAGCCCATGTATTTCCCACTATTGAGCCTCTTATTCTTCTGCAATCCCCAATGAAAAAAGATACAAAAAAAAATCAGAACTTGTTAAGCCTCAGATAAATAAATCAAAAGTGTGGAAACAAAATTTTACAAAACTTTTCACTTTTCCCACGTTTTCTCGGAAACCAAACAAGTTATAACAAACAGAACAAGTACCTTGCAGCAGACATCACAGCGATTATTAGGAGACAAAGATTGTATCTTTGGAATTGAAGTGAGCTCTCGCGAGGTCTCATACACAGCCCCAACTCCAAGCCTCGTTTCCGGAGCCCCGTACCCGTACGGACTCGGATCCACCACCAAATTGTTGCTTCCAACATTACAACCCAACCCAGAAGTAGAACCATTTCCAACCCTGTGGCCCACCAACAAACCATTTCCACAGGGGCCGTTGATCCGAACGGGTACATTGTAGCCGGATGCGCTGTACTGCACCGGAACACTGGAAAGCGGGTCGGGTAGGTTTTGGTATTGGAAGTTCTGATGATATTGAGGCTGGGGAAGAGTAGTGACATGTTGGGTTTGGGTTTGGGGTTGGGGCATTTCGGTCATTTTCTTCCAGCGGTCTTGGAGACTCCAGTGGCCTTGGAGGCGGAGGCGCTCCAGCTGAGCCACCCCTATTCCTCTTTGAGGCTGTTTTTTGGAGTTTGTGCCTTTGCCGGACTTCTTAGCTCCGCCGCTTTTGGTGGTGGTGGGTTTGGTGGACTCGGGTTTGGTGGGTTTGTTGGTTGTGCTCTGTTGTGAAGCCATGATCAAAACTTGTCTACCCATTTCAGAAAACATGATCAAGATGCAAACTTTGGTGTCTAATATGAGTTCTGAGAGAGAAAAGGCACTTGGGTTGGTTTCAAAACTGAAAAGGGGTGAACTTTTATGAGTGAAAAAGGGAGTTTTGGCTTGATCAAGCTTCAAACTTTAGTGTCTAGAATAGGTTTTGAGAGAGAAAAGAGAAGAGAGGGTTGGTGTAAAAGTTGAAAATGGTTGGAAGTTTTAGTTGTGAAGAAAAGAGATTTTTGGCTTGTGGCTTTTGGCATTTGGCTCTCTAGGGGTCTTGTGGGTTTATAAGGTTGGAGGCGGGGTTTAGTTTTGATTGAGAGAGAGAATGTAGATAGCTACTACTAGTACTAGTACTGGTGCTGAGTGAGTGTGCTGTGTGTGAAGGGCAAAAAGGACATTGGTACAAGTCTCCGGTGAACTTTTGCTATTTCCACCCCTGTTTTCTACCAACTCTCATTCTCCTAATCTCCTTGTCCTTTCTAAATGCACCCAAAAATGGACTTTGCGGAAATAGCAAAACCAAGCTGGGACATAGCACATTATCGATTCCATATAAAATCCAAATCCCCAACAAAGGCCTTCAATCAAACCCACCTAAAGTCACTCGAGTGTCTACCACGCACCAATAACATTTAGGCTCCAAAGAGAAAAGCAAGTGTAGCTACAACAACATAGGACTCAGAGACACGTGGCAAGATGAGAGAAGATGGGGCAAGTTGTACATTACAGGCATTGGTCGGAAACCCAAGAGAGTGTTTATTGTCCATATATGCATGGCAGAAGAAAGAAAGGTTGGTGCATTGTAGCACAGAAGCTCTAGCCCTTGGCAAAAATGGAAAAAGAATTATGAGGTTTTTAAAACTCTATATTGGAAAAGTCAACATCTTTGCCATTTCGCTCAACCTAATAATAATGTGGTCCAAAACTAGGTCATTAGCCCCTCTGATGAGGTTTTGGGGCTCTAGGGAGATATCTTGCTGGGTGGTCAGGTGGTGGTTGTGAGAGGCTAGCTAGGGTGGCACAGGCAGTTTCAGTTGTTGAAGATGGAGATTGGAACCGCCTTTAGGTGTAGCTCTCTGAGATCAGCTGGCAATCATATAGAGAAAGATTTAGAGATCATGAAAGTAGCTAGTGAATCTGGCTATGGTATGCAGGTTTGCAATGATGTCTTTCTTTTGTAGTTTACTCATGTACATGTTATGTTAACATCAATCTGACTGAGACTTCATGTGTTAGATAGTAGAGGTCTTTTATTGGGAGAAATTTATTTTGGAGACTACTAAGTGTAAATCTATATAATAACATGTGTATATTAACGAGGATATTAATGAGCATATTTTTTTTTTGTAGATAATTTTTGAACATGTCCATACATATATATTATCGTAGTAGAAATACCGAATAATTGGGTTAGTTTTCATTAATGATAGGAAAGCAAGAATAAAGTTTTCAATGTAAATTTGAAATCATCTTTCCCAAATGATGTTCATCAAATCTTTTTTCAAATGCATAACGACAAATGGGGGGCCAAATGTATTTTAGCAAGAAAGTGTCTCTCTCATTTGTTGTTTCTCCCAAGATCGTCAATATATTTAAGTTTTACTAGGTTTGCCAATGCAAAATACATAGCTGCAAATTTCTATTTGTTGAACAACACAATGATGACCTTCGAAGCAATTATTAACTCATAATCAACTTTATAATCAAGTTCAATCCGAGAGGATTAGTAAGATTTGGATGTCTTGTAGCTCAATTAGTTATTAAGGATTACGTTGGTAATATACCTTTAATAATATCTCTCTCTTCCAAGTACTAAAGTTTCGGCTGAAATTTCAGAACTTTTGAAGTACCGAAATTTGAATCGGGGTAAATATCAATATCATCGGAAAAGACTGAAATTTTGGTAATTTCGGCAATTTCAGAAATATAGTTCTAAAGCTCACTAAAATTACCGATATTACCGAAATTTTAGAAATTTTGATCAATTGTGGTGAAATTTTGATATAATCTTTGGTGAAGATGTTGCTTTTTATCACTTCAATTCATTTCAATATTTTGTTTTTTGTTACTTCAATTCATTCTTCTAACATCCCACCACCATCTCCACGCTCTCAATTATATATAGCTACCAAAAAACAAAGATATATAGAATGAAATTGCTTTATGCATTATCTTATACGTATATTATTCTTCTAATATCCCACCACCAACTCCACCGTCAATTATTTAGCTAACAAACAATAGGTAAAAATTGCTTTATGCTTTACATAGCTTCTCTCCACCAAATGTCATGAGAGCATTATTGTCAGTTCTAAGAAGTAAACAGGAGCTTCATCGTAATAGTTTTATATATTAGAATATGATGTGTCTGTAATTCTGATGTATTATATTCCTTAAAGCTCTTATATTATATTGTAATGTTAATTTAATAGTTAGTGTATGTTTCATGAGGCTTACATTAAGTATTCCACATTACTTTGGTTACCCATACCAGGGTAAGTATGTTTTGATAATGAAATTATTTCCTTTGATAACAAAATAACATTTAATATAGTGTGATAATTGATGGCTTAGTGAAATGCAAAATACGAATTCTTCTCCATTATGTATGTAAAAGTTAATCCATATGGACAATGTTACATAGCTTAAATGTTAAATTGCGCAATTTGTTGATTTTAGAGCCTATTGAAAGTAGATATATTAATTTATAAGGTTCCTTAATTTTTCGTCTTATATTTTTTTTACCCAAATTTCCATAAATTTGGGCTACCGAAATTTCAATCCTTGCTCTCTTCTCAATCGGTCTATCCCTATTATCTGAAGAAAAACAAGAACGGGTAATTACGTAATTTTGAGATACATCTCATCCTTGAGTCTTTCTCATGATCTGGTAAGCATCACATGACTTGTTATTGTGTTACAAATAAGACCATACATGAGATGAAAAGTTGTTGTCACAATATTTCTCAACAACTACATATTCCAAGTTAGCATTAAGCAATTCTTTTTCTGATTATCTCCATATATGTGATTTCCTTTTTCCCAATACCATTGAATTCTAAAGAACAACCATACGTAATCCTTCAATTAGCTCTGATCACATGAAGAAGATAAATATATACATAATGCCTGCTCATATGCATATGTCTTTTTCAAGTTTAATTAGTTCATTTGGTACACCCTGCAAACCTAAATTAGCTAGGTCTCTAATCATGACATTGTTCTGAGCACGGCCCCATATTTAAAGACCGCAGCATCTTGAGCTACAATTCACACCAATCCCAAAACCCCCAATGTCAGACTTCATTGATGAGTTAATTGATTAATCAATCCCAAAAATCCTATAAAGCTATAAAGCCTTTAAACATATCGCAATCCTCTTGATGTCCCACCAATTCCTCACCTACATAAGTTAGCCATGGACAATGTGAGTTCATTCACAAACTACATGCACACAAACAAAAGTAACCTTCTCTCTAATCGTGTAAGTCTCCACCGGAAAGTATTTATTTCTACACTCGAAAGTTTGTGGCCAAGTTGTCTGTCTGTTGATATTAAACACAAACATCATGCAAGCGTCACCCTAGAATGAACCCAATGTTGTGCAACCACACACAAGTTAAGCGTGCTCTAGCGGCATTAGCCATCCACGTGTTTATTTTGGTCAAGAGTCCGAAATGCGTGATCAACCGACGCGTGTCCACACCATGTGTGGGAGGGAGGATCTGAGAAATGCGGTCCCTTTTGTATGAGTTGTAGAAAGCGAGGAGTCGGAGGAACCCTAGGCGTGTATAGGGCGTACCAAGTAACAGAGCTCGCGCCGTCCTGACAGTCTCACCAATCATGACTTGCCACGTCATACAATGTAGGTCCACTTTCTTTTTATAGGCCTTTTTTTTTCTTGTATCAATCCTTTTATGGACTCTTTTCTTCCTTTTTTATTACACTCTTTTTCTCCTTGGACGTGGTCTACTAGTTGTGTAAAATGTAAATTTTGCTTATCCCGTAATTGTTTCTTACCATCCTTCTTTCCTAAATTTATTTTCACATGATATCATATTAACGAGAACGATAAAGTTTGATCATGAAATAAGGAATATGAAAATCTCTCTATCTAGAGTGGTCAATTACAATTAAATGAGAGAGGAAGAGATTGTATTAAAGAATAGCAAGTGGCTCAGAAATAGAGGTTGTGGTTGGTGAGTAATTATTGAGTAGTATGAGATTATGATTCTATCATAATTTGATATAATTTGTTAATGTATTGCATATATATAGCTTGTATAATACTTTCGATCATTGAGTAAACATCGATCATACCATTTAGTTATTTTATGTAACATAATGTTGCATTAAGCTATAATTTCTGGTTGTTGTTGAATTCGTTTGGACAGATAGGTTTGGCCCGTGGGAGGGTTGGACGAGATGAAATAGAATGTCGTTTTCGGGGTTTGCTGGGTTTGGACAGGCACGATGGATTATGGGGTTCTGGCGAGCAGATTGTGCCCCTGCATAGAATGATTGAGAATGCGGCCAAATACACTTTCTTCTCTCTACTGTGGAGGGTTTTGTGCTTTGTGTCTGGGACCATTTCACACGTGCTGCTCCAACCTAAACATTCAACGGTTTCTTATATAATCATCAACCTCTGTTTGTATTATGATGACTAATTTGATTTTGAACCTGTGGTTATTTTGTTGACACTTCTTTTAGTGGCAAATATACATTAGAAACCTAGGACATTTTACTTCAATTACAAAGTACAGACAAGTTAGTTGATGACTTAAAATGGTAAATATAAGGAATTTGATGAAAATTGCATTGAAGAACCGAGCGTACAATATATTGGAGTTGCAACTTCGAAAACTTAAAAGCATTAAGGAAAATGTGTAATTAGCGCTTCCTAGAGAGAAAATCGAAAAAAATAATTAAATTGGACGAACTGAATAATATTGAATAATTTCGAAATTGCTCTATACTCTTACATAGGATATTTGAATTATAGATCCCCTTTAGCATTATTGGTCTTGATGAACCTCAAAAATGCCCATCACAATCAAAGAATGTGATTAGTGAAATAATTGGGACTCAAGTGGGTAGAGTGGCAAAAATCAGATATGAATCTCGTGTCCTAGATGTTTCTTAGTGGCTGCTGTAAGGAAACCAGAGACTAAGGCAACTCTAATCTCTGCATTTATGCAACTTGTGAAAGACCCAACCATTTTTGCTCAATATAGCAAAAGAGTTTTTTGGCAATAAGACACTCATCCATAAATTACATTGTATCATGAAATAGGACCACAACAACTCATACAGGAGGAAGATATAATTATTTAGATCTCAATCTGAACTGAGATTCTATGATTGACTTGTAGTGACAATGTTGCCCTCAACCACCATCCTCAAATTGGAAAAATGTGTCCCCAGGCCAGGGTAGGACAGTCCCATATGACATGGTACAGATTTAGGACATGTCTTACACTCGGATTTTGATGGAGGGACCAATGCGCAGCAGGGGCATTGCTGGGGTGAATCTGGGCCGTCCAAGGATGCTAAAAAAGGGCAACAAATATTCTATTTTTCGTTAGCATTTATGTACCCTTAGCAATTGGTGTAATCTGCGTGCATCAAAGCATTGAAAGTCGGTATCGTCTGTTATTTGTGTTGGCATTGTGAGATTTCTGTACAAAACAAGGACTCAGACATAAAAGCAAATGTGTCTGAGATATGTATAGCTATAGGTACATTAATGTTTTGTAATAGTATTGCAGCTCAAGTGGTTGAGATCGCTTAAACCTGCACTAGAAGCTTTCTGATTCAGTCTCCTCCATCGCATTGTCATTGCTACTTCGGTATATTAAACATAATGCTAATTTATGTTTTGAGGAAATTAAACTTTGCATTTATTGGTTATGTCCTTGATGGTTTGGACTAGTTGAAGCCATTGAAGCCATGGTTCATGTACGATTACATGTCTGAAAAGCCACATAAGTTTACAGAAAAAGGAATTAAACACAAGCGATATAGATAGCTGGTTTACTGGCAACCCTTCTGTTTATGAAATAACATAAATAGTCCTTCTCCTGTTTGTGGTATTGCATTACGACCATTTTCTTGAATGAGCGTTCCTTCAAACTGAGCGACCGATCGCAAAATGATGGAAATGATGGATGAAACGACCACTTACATCCGGCAAAATAAGATCCCGCTCCTCAAAGTCTAGTTGAAAGACACAGAAAAAGGGTTTCAAGAACAAAATGGAGCTCATCTGCCTTTGGCTAGGCAAGATTCGTTTCTCTGGCCCTTCTCCTCATTTGGAAAACGACCCATAGAGAAGGGAAAGTTTCTGCTGTATAGAGACTTAAAACAGCAATCAAGCAAGCAAGATTCTTCACTTCTTTTCTTTTCTTCTTCGCTATACATATTTGGAATACGACCCACGGGCAAAAAAAGAGGTTTCTGCTGAATAATACGGGCTTAAAAACAGAAATCAAGTTGGCACCAACTAGTTTCGTGGCCTTGTTTTACATGCTCTTGAATAACAATACTAGGACATGCCAATTGCCAATGAGTAACCATGGAGAACAATATGATTCCAATAGCTTAGAAATGGAAACTGGAGATTAAGATGCCAGTTACGATATCAAAATTGCGGGATTTGCGGCAAAGCAATATCCCTTCCTTTGCCTAGAGAATTATATACACAGATACACAATGTAGATTATGTACAAAACTCAAAGAGTCCATGGTGCTCACTTGTTCACTTCACTTGCAGTTACATATCTAAAGTAGGTTTCGCAAATGCAACACTCTTAGGGAGGATGAATGACGCACACAACATCCATTTTCCTGGTGCAACAAGGCGTACCCTACGCATTTCTACGTCAACTACCACTTCTGAAAGCGCGATTCTTATTCTCTATAATAAATAACAAATAGGAGAGTAAAAACCGACGCAGGTAAGAGTAAAGATTTCAAAGAATTACCACAATACACAAGCACACTAGTATTTAGCACCCTACCTGATGAAAGTCAAACTCTGGATCTTGAGCTTTGGAGAATCCATAAACATGGATCAATGGCAAGGTAAATTCTTCATTCTTGGATTTATCAATTAATATTCCCCGAAATGCATCTGTTCATAGAAATGTAAACACAAAGAAGCAGAGAGAAAGAGAATTCAGAGTAATCCATCTATACAACTTCAGAAACCAGCTGATTGCAGTCAACTACTCTTTCAATCACTGCAGAACAATACTGGCCATCAACTAAGGTGTCACTTTCTCTCAAGAAGTTCTTGGAAAATGATTGTCTAAGTGATGTAAATGTAGCAAACAGTTACCGACTGAACCAACTAGCCCAAAATATGACCCAAATCCCCCAAGAATCAGGTACTCGCTTTACTTAGTAACTTATAATTGCCTTCCCATCATTCATGTATTATTATAGCATGTAACCAGCACAGGCACAAACTATGATACAGTATAAATAACCAATTACAGAAACCAACAGTTAAAAGAATGAAAGTTTACTGGGAACCAAGGAAGTAAAAAACGAGTAAGTGCATCACACCTAGATATTCTGCAGCATCCTTTGGCAAATTCATCACCACTTGAGTGATGGATTTAGCTTTATCACTTGCAAACATAGCATTGATGAACCTCCTTCCATCCATGTTAAAGACCTAGTGAGTGGTCAACAGATCGTTAATATGAAGGAGACCATTTCATTTTCCAAATAAAACATCCATAAAAAAAAATTTAGAAAAAGACTGTTGGTAACTGACTTCTCTATCAACTCGATCCTAGGTATAGGGTATGAGAAGGGAAGGTTACTGCCTGATGGATCTAAACTCACTGCTTAAACCGAATGTTATAATAAAAGTAAAAGTATAAGGTGATCCTATTCACAGACTAACAATCCAGAAAGAGAAAGTTCGAACCAATTGGGTTATTGTGTGAAATTAATAACTAACTCTTGGAATCTGGCATGTTATGAAAGTTCATGAAGTATGATAAAGATGAATTCATGTTTTTCCTTTAGCATTATCAACCCAAGCATTGGTAGTAGTTCAAAGTCCAAGCACTACGAGACCTATGTAATTTCCATTGTATATTCTACTTACTAACATCTGCACCATATTAGCCAGTAAGTCTTGCATTGTGAATCAAATAAAGTCATTCTGCTACCAAACTAAAGTTGCTAAGAGTTAGAATTACTGTCAACCTGTGCGAGTATTCACATGTTTTAGTGAGACAAAAGAATGGCATATTATTACTCATGAATCCTCTTTCAATCAGTAAAAGAAAAGGCAAGTGTGATTAGAGACTGCAGCAATTAGTTCTTTCTCACCTTAACCTTCCTTTCAACTTTGTTGACAACACTATTTCTTTCCAGATATTCGATTGCACGAGGATTCAAATCATTAGCATATACACGCTTTGCAATCCTTGCTGCAGATATTGCTATTGGACCAACCCCAGAGAAAACATCACCTGTCAATAGCAGAGATACATGACTGCATGAAAGTCAACAGATCTAGATACTATAAAATTACAGGAGATTTTCTCTTGTATACTCCATGGACTAAGATAGAAGTAAAACTTCTTTCCCACTGCTGTCCAACCACCCAGGGGGATGTCTTTTTGCAAAACGAAGGAAAAGACAGAAGCCATAGTTACCAAAATTAGCATACAGAAATCTTTAAAGATAGGCAGAATGAGGACATACACACAACATCATTGCGTGTGAACCCGTTCAAAAGCCTTAGTCTTTCAGTTGCAAGCCTGGAGTTCCAATACCTGCATAAAAGAAACATAAGAATGCAGCAGTCCTTGCCAGTTATTAAAATAAACAACAACAAGCAGTAAAACAAATGAATGTGTAAACACAAAAATTCATAAGATTAAATGTCAACACAGTTACTATGATGGCATAAGGTAAGCCTCTAAATCTCTGTTTTCATTGAAAACTATTAATTTTTTTGAAATTCTAGTCAATTTTTTATCCTAGATGAACACCCAAGTGTCCACTAAAACCCTGCTCCCAAGATTTATAACCAAACAGACTTTGGTGGAGGCTGATCAAGCCAATGATTCATCACAAATAAAAGTTCATTACTTGGTGTTCATAACATCATGCACACCCAAGTGTCCCTAAGATTTATAACCAAACGGACTTTGGTGCAGGCAGATCAAGCCAATGATTCATCACAAATGAAAGTTCATTACTTGGTGTTCATAACATCATGACCCACTATCTTGTCCCATGTCCATGAGGAAGGGTCAACACCATGAAATAATAACGTCCAGATATGGCATAGATAGAAACTTTTATCAAAAAATAGGCCAAACGTTTCAACATGATAGCATAACTAACATAGACCGATCAGTTTCTGCATCAGTTTAACAATCAACCAGAACTCAGTTGGAATTTCCATTTTCTTCCAAGGTGAGGAGCATACACTGCTGCGAGGTCAACCTGAAAGCGCAACCCATTCTCAACGACTGTAGTCAAAAGGGAATGATTCCCAGCTAAAACCTCAAGTTGCATAGTTCTGTAGTCATTATCAATGAAATCAATCTTATTGACCACCGTCTGAATCTTTGGCTTATGTTTATCAAGAACCACCTGTGACAAGAAAAACAGTTTTCTCCTCTTATTAAGTAACCAGTGATTGAGCAGAAAGTCGTGAAAATGGTAAATTGATTAAATTCAGGAAGCACCTTTGCTATAAGCTTTTTGTATGGTAAGTGCTCATCTCTCAGGTTTAGGTGTGCAATATGACCCACTGTTTCAAAGGCTGAAGGAACAATCATATCTTCAGGAAGCAAAGCCTCCAATATCTGCCATAAAAATCCCATGAAGACTTTAACATTTCGGTAGTCCTTGTTGCATCAAGTTCATCCAATGTACACGTTTAGTTGTAAAAGAGTTTCAAATTCAAACATGGAATGGAAGAAGGGAAAGCTAAAAATGAAAAATTGATCTGATTTTTTAATTGAAAATAACCAGTGCATGATTTAAAAGCTCATGATAAATTTTTCACATGAGCAAACAAATTGGCTGTCAGTTTTCTTGAAATATGTTTGTTAGCTCAACCTGTTCGGCAGTATGACTGCCACGGGAGATGGAAGTGAATTCTCAATAACAAAATAAAGGGCAAACACAAATTAAATTAACACACCTAAGATATCCTTGCTTGAAATACCTCATTCATCTGCCAGTACTCATAAAACAGAGATAGTTTACACCTCACAAGCTCAAAAGTCGGCTCAATGCTTTTCCCGGTATTTTCTTTCATCACCATCTGAAGGATAGTGCAAGAACCTTAGGCACGAGATATAATGTCACAAGACAACGGAATGTAAAGTCTCACAAAAAAAATATTTATGTGATGCAAACACCTAGAAAGATAAATCTTGTGCAGACAGGAACTTTAATAGATGCTTATTCCCCTGCCTGTTTAGATACACCAGTTCCGTCTCACATAAGCCACAATCACAGATACCGCTCATGTTATATGTTGAGCCTCAGTTATCACGGCTAATTTTGAATCTAAGGGGGGTATTCCATTTGCAAGGCTCCCAGTCCACAACTCCCTTAAAAGCATCAATATCAAACTTAGAAAAGTGATCTTAGAGTCACTGCAACTAACATTTTTGAGGCTGGATGCCTCCTTATCACCAACTCAACAAGAGCACGACTTAGCAAGCACAGAAAAGTAATACATATCTTACAACAATCAAAAGCAAAAAATTAGCTTAGATTCTTTCATCAGTTCCTAACAAAGATAAGAAATTCCCATATGCAAATAACTCTACCCAAGGGAATGCTTACCAACAACATTCTCTACTACTTAGTGATAGTAACCAAAATTAATAGAAAGAAAAACCGAAATTAGTAATCGAAAACAAGACCTTGATTGCCTCCGGCAGCTCCTCCACGTCTCTACCGGCGTACCGCTCGTCCAACAGCAACAACCGTGTCGAGCCTCTCCATTTCCTCCTGCCCACAAACTCACCCCCCAACAAACCCACCAAGTCCTCCCCTTCTTCTTCTTCATCCTCCACAACCTCCAGCGCAGAAAACTCACCCCTCCTCAATCTACTCTTCCCTTCAGTTCCATCACCAACTTCCTCACCACTCCTCTTCTTCCTCTGGTTCGGCCTCGACATTTTCGCCAAGTTTCGAAACTTGACGTACCCGCGCGAATCGAACGTCTGCGCCAGCTTCTCCCTGTAGAGCACGGGGCTCAACGGCTCGCCGTCGCCGTCGGATTTCCCGCGCATCCGGCGGTCCAGAGAAGCAAGGGCATTTTCGTCATTTTTGGATTCCCGGCTGGGATTCGCGAGGAGACCGGCGGTTTCGGCCTCCACCTCGTCTCCGGGGACCCGGCCGATGTTGCGGATTCGCGGCCAGTTGAGCAGGTGGCCACGGAGGCGGCTCTCGAGGGCGAAACAGTCTTTTGCGGGGACCCGAAGGGCGGCGATTTCGAAAACCCTGCTGAAGCTTTCTTCGTTGAACAAATCGCCATTATCTTCTTCTTCATCATCGTCTTGTTGTTGGTGTTTGTTTAGGGTTTTGGCGATGGACGGCGGAGATTGGAGATTGAAAGGGTTGGTGCCCTTGCGGAGGGAGGGGCCGTAGAAGTAGGAGGAATTAGTTGGGTCTGAAATTTGGGGTTGTGCGGCGGCGGCGGTGGTGAAGAGGGAGAGGATGGGGAATTTCTTGGGGAGGGAGGGTATTTTGGGGAAGATGAGGGGAAGACATACAGGCCGGAGAAACAGCTTGGTCACCATTGTTGCTGCTTCTTCACTAGCTAGTCCAGTGGACAGACGATTGGGTTTTTGCCGGGAATTTAGAGCCACAACAATTGAGGCCCTCAATTTGAGGGTTTAAGATCATGTGCAATGCACGTGACATTAAGTTAACCCCCTCAAGATTTTTTTGGGTCTTCTTTTTCCTCCTCTTTCTTTGGCAAAGACATGATTCCAATTTATGAGGATCACAATATTAATACAGTACTGTGGATTGACTTCAATTGTATTCCAATCTCATTTAGTTTTGTTAATGGTGTAACAGAAATGACGTCCTTCCATACGAATTTCTTCTTTATCAAATTTCTTACTTCCCCCGTTCATCACTTCCCCAATATCATCAAGTCTAATATACTTACTACATGTAATTCTTTTGTATTTACCAACTAGGTTAGGAGATGAAAAATGTATAACTCATCATCATTTTGGAAGAATCATACTCTTGAGTGGTGCATACACTTCTACTCAGAATTTAGCTTACAGTGGTGAGTCCGTCTTTTAGTGTTATTGTGTGGCTCTGGGACTGTAGATTTTTTATTCTAGGCGTAGTTGTTTATCGAAGTTGAGACTTAGACTTATCTCATTCGCATGACTTGATGTTGTATTGACTTTTGTCAAATTATTCACATCTATATCACAACTACTTTTGACAAAAAAAAAAAAAAAATTTGATAGGAAATTTTGGGACCAAAACTTGAAATACATGACTGATGGGCTTGCAAATTGGGTTCTATTGGAATGATGTTGACCTGAAAGCAAATTGGGTTCTATTATAAGCAAGATAGCCCAAATCCAAGCCCAGTGACATCATCTCTGAAAAGTGAAAGCAAGAAGGATAGTGATGAAAGGAAGGAACATCTAGCATTCTGCTTGGCATATGCGCACAATAAATGATATAGGAATTTGGCCATTCTCTCCACTTTCACTTCTTTCCTTTTCATTTTCCGACTATCCAAACAAACAATTGAAAAACAGTGAACCCAAAATACACCGAGAAAAAACCGAAATGAATCATCAGCAGCCTCCTCAGCCCCAAGACCCCGCCGACCCGCAACTCCCCCACATCAGAATCCACCACCCCTCCTCCCCGCGCCACCACCACTCTGGCTCCTCCGGTTCCGCCGCCACTCCCACCCCCACCGCCGGCGCCCGCCGCAAGCTCGGCGTGGCGGTGGACCTCTCCGACGAGAGCGCCCACGCCGTCCGCTGGGCCGTGGACCACTACATCCGCCCCGGCGACGCCGTCATCCTCCTCCACGTCAGCCCGACCTCGGTCCTCTTTGGCGCCGACTGGGGCTCCGTCGACCTCTCCATCAACACCAACGACGACGTCGATTTCGTCGACAGCCTCCACGACTCCGTCAAGCAGAAGAAGCTCGAGACCGACTTCGACGCCTTCACCGCCTCCAAGGCCGCCGATCTCGCCAGGCCCTTGAAGGAGGCCCAGATTCCCTTCAAGATTCACATCGTCAAGGACCACGACATGAAGGAGCGCCTCTGCTTGGAGGTCGAGCGCCTCGGCCTAAGCGCCGTCATCATGGGCAGCCGCGGCGTCGGCGCCGCCAAGCGCGGCAACGACGGCCGCCTCGGCAGCGTCAGCGATTACTGCGTTCATCACTGTGTTTGCCCAGTCGTCGTTGTCCGCTTCCCGGACGACGACAATGCTCCTCCTCCTGCGGCGGTTGTTTCGGTTAAGGACGGTGACGACGAAGATGCCGTGATCAAGCCAGTAGTGAAGGGGGAGCATCTTAAAGGTTAGGGCACTTAGTTTTTCCCTAATTTGATTGCTGGTAACTTCGATTTTACATTAGTTTTTCCCTAATTTGATTGCTGGTAACTTCGATTTTACATTTTGATTGCCGATTATATCATATTGAGTAGGATGTGGTTGATTTCTAATGGGAAGGGATCGAGTCCGATGATGTCTTTTTAATGTTGTTTTGCTTCCAATATGTTAAAGATGTTTCATTTTGTGTTGTGGATTTCGAAAGCCAGGGTTTGATTAGCATCGCGAAAATAGTGTTTCGAAAGATACATGCTTTATGGCGAGATTAGCATTGAGGCTTTCGAATTTAGAGTTGCGTGGTCTTCACAATCTTCTTTAACAATTCACTTTATGAAAGTCATTCATTTTGATAGGTAGGCAAAATAGATAATCCCCACCCACCTCAGGTTTGGCATGTTTAGGTTTTGAATAAAATAGCCAACCTAGGAGAATATCCTCTTCCTTTTGTATGTAAAGAAGAAACTATTGCTTGGAACTAGTTTTCCCTTTACTAGCCTATAGTGCTTCCAGATGCTTCATATAAACAAAATCACGGGGTCCTTTTCCTCGTGAAATGTCAGAATGAGTTCTCCATGCCAAAAGAAGTATTAACTTTGATAAAATTGGTATGTTTATGACATATCTGGGATGTCTTATTTTGCTAGCTGGTTGTTTCCTAGATCACACCTTGCATAGGCATGTGCTCTATATCAAATTCATATCAAATTGTAATATGGATGATGGCTTTTTACATAGCTGGAAAGTTCATCTGTAAGTCCTGTAGGCTAGGAAGAGTCCTCCAACTAGTCTATCCCTTGTTTTCCCACTTGGTTATTCTAAAAGAAAATTCTCTAAATGAAAATTTTGTGCAACTGCTTATTCCTATTGTAGTTAAAAACTTCCCTTGGTTATCATTTTTTCTTTACCCTGATGGACATTGTGGACATGTTTCTAGTCACTTCTGTATGAATCTTCGGTGGGTGTGTCTAGGGGTGGGGGTATATATGTAACTTGTCCCCCTGAAGGAACAACTAAGAATGATTTAAAACTGTTCATTCCATAGTAGTTAATCAAGCAAATAATTGCGACATTGATATGTTATAACGCTTTCATTTGATTCAGATTGCAGAGAATCTTTGTAGAATTTTGGCATGATTTCAGTTAATGATAGCAGCTTCCTCTCTGATTGTTTAGTTTCAGTGCTCTCTAATATGTTTATGATGTCTTGGATATGCTTGTTCTATGCTAGTCCGTGCAGTGGTGACATTTCACTCTACAGCTTATGTAGTGATGAACAAACATGCATATACATGTATTCGGGGTAGACCATTGAAAGGGCATGTTTTGGGATTGCATGCAAGAGACCTTGCAACTTCTTGTTGAAGGGCTGATATGCAATTGTAGCTCTTAAGATATTTCATTGTGTTAGAGTGCAAGTATGTTTGGACGTGTTTATCATATTTCCTGGATTGTTAAAAAGAGTCCGGGATAAACTAGTACTGTTGGAAATATTGTCTTGGCTTGAAATGTTGTCACAAAGTGTTTGTTTCCGTATGTTCTTTTCTAATTTGGGTTGTAAACTTCATACGGATCTACAAGAGTGAAGTTTTCGGATGACTTGCATACTCATCGCATTTCTGTTGGTTGTTTCTGTTGTGGCAGATGCTTAGCTGAAACTTTAATCGTAGTTGAATCCTCTCAAGTACAGGTATCCATTTTTCGTGACAAACCTTTCTATATGTTGCTGCTAATTTGTTATAGCTATTGTGATGGATGACTTTGTGAAGTAAAGAGTTTCTATCTACATTAACGTAATCACACACTTTCCTTTTCTACTAATATATATTTCCTGGAGCTTTCCTATTTTCACAATTTTATCATGGAAACTAGGTTCTGCATCTTGGGGTTGTTTATATATAGAGTTTGACCAAGTTAAGTGGTTTTATGACGTGCAGCTTGTGTAGATGTCCGAGTCGAGTGGGATTGCCTGCACGCCGAGTCCAGACTGCAGTAGTCAAGATTGCTTTCTCTCCCCTTCAACTTGTTGCTTTCTCGTGTATGGACTTTGTGAGGATTGTAGATGCATTTGTATGCTGAGTGAAGTCTACGGGATTCCGCTGAGCCTTTCCTGTTCTGTTAGACTGCTTTGTGACAATACTCAATGCTCCTGTTAGTTTCAAGGATGTGCTTGTTGTTGCTTGTATGCAAGATTTTAATTAGTAGACGTTCTAGTAATTTTCTCATCAAAAATACCAATCATAAACCTTGGATACTTATATTTGAATTGCTAGACTACCCTGTTATTTTGGAATGGTAAAAATACTTACCGTTGTTCGCCGTTGCATGACAAGTTGAAATTTTGAATCATTCACAAACATTCCCACTGTTGAACGAGATAATTGCTATTTCCAACCATTAGCTTAACAGTTGTTTCATGATGTTTCTTCGACGCTAAGCATGTAGAATTGACAAATGCTCCAAATCCATCATTATCCTCGCATTAAATCTTTTTTGGATATGCAATATCCATGCACCATCTTCTCATGCGAACATCATGGAAGCATACGACAGGGACATTGTAACGCACTTTATCTTTTGTGCAGTAGCAAACTATACGCCACCTTCAAATCGATGTAATGCCAAAGTCAACAACAGGATAGGAATCTGTCTGTGAAAGTTCCAAATTTCCAATGATTTAATTTACCGGCGAAAAAAACGACGACCAATTTGCATTTGTCTTTTCACGTTGCCCAAATTCGGTCATTTGGTATTTGGATCACATAAAAGACCAAGTTTTAACATAAGGATAAATTTTTTTAATTTGTTTATTATCAACAACATGGGATAGTTGTCATAAACAACTCTTAGCCTTGACTTGTATATGTGGTGAAAATCAATCGAATGGATCCCTTTGAATTCTTTGACAACGAAACGAAACGCTATTGTTTGGCTTCTTCTGCTGTATCGCGTGAAGACTAACTACAACAGACCTATCAGAATTATATACAATATTGTGTATGGTTACTGACAATGTCTGAAGGTGTTTTTTATACTAAAATGAGCTGTGTAGATGCATTAGAATAAGTTTAAAAGCCAAGGTAATCAAAGATAAATTTTATCCAAACTCCTTGAAAGTTGAAACTTTGGGCCAAGTCTACCTGTCAGTTCTTGGGAGACCGCGGGTCATATTCTAGATGTTCATGGTGAGATTTGCGTAGCTTAGCTTCTTCTTCTCCTCCCATGTTTAGCTGGCTCCGCCTATGTTCCTAGATCTTCCTCACAAGAGCATTAATACAAATACAAAAGACAAAGTAAAGTATCTTCTAAGTATTTAATCGATAAATCTAACATGTAGTGTATAAATATAATTGAGATTTTCTTCTCATTTTCAAATGTTATCTACACACTATAGGTTATGTTTTCATCTCTAATACGAGATATTTTCAGCAATAATGTACTTGTCTATATTTCAAATTCATTCTAATTGTATCTAAAAAACAAGAAAGATGCAATCAGGGTGGACGAGAAATTATTAAATTAAATCTAAGTTCGATTTCTTCAATTGTAACGAGAAACAAAAATGAATGCAATCGACGAAGCAAAGCAGCAAACTTGAAACACAAACAAAACATTTCTATCCCTTATCCAAAGAAACAAGACAAAACAACCACAATACCATTACAATTGAGTTGAGTCGTTGACCTCTAGTGAAGTAGAGATAAGTCGAGCTCTGAAAAATGCACATTACAAATATTTCGAGTCACTGCCAATCGCCCACGCTAAAAGGATGAGAGTGACGCCACCCAGCAGCAGCCACTAGTTTCTCAACCTGTCAACTGTCCCCATTACCAAGGAATGTGATTACATTAGTCAACGTCAATTAAACAAATTTGATTAAATCTTAATCTCGCACTAGCCATTGAAAAATGAAGGGGACGAAATATTAATCCGCGTTAAATCGTTCACACAACATCACTGATCACAACAACAACTAGCTTAAATTAGTAGCCTCCAACCCCTAGTATGTTCAACAATTTAAATTTAAATCAAATACACCAGTCAAGATAGACGGCTAGGATCTTCCCGACTCAGTTTACAAATCCCAAAAACCGTTGGCGGACACACGATCATCACCCCTGTTACTAACGGCCGTCTGATTCCCAAGCCTCCGCATTGGGTTCGCGATCGCCGTCGAGCTCTGACTCCGTAAACGGTTTTCTCCGCCCAGTCTCCTCCGCTTCAACTGCCTCAACGAACCCGAATCCGACGCCGCCCCGTCAAAATCCAAATCCGCATTCTTCCGCATTCGCTTCGGCATCGAAACCGAAACCGAAACCGAAACCGAAGCCGCCTCTTCCTCCTCATCACTGCTCGAACAACTCGCCGCCGGCGGTTGCTCCGCCGCCGAGTGAGAACAACAATTCCACGGCACCACCTGATTCTCATCCTCATCCTCCTCATCACCATCACAACCCTCCTCCTCCTCATCCTCAGAATCTTCTTCGTCGCCGCCGTCATCGCCGTCGTTCTCCGCTTCCGATTCTTCGATCTCGCGCCGATCGGACTTGATTCCGCGCCTCTCGACGCAAGCCGAGCAGACGGAGACCGTCGGCGTGAGCTTCGGACCCGAGCCGCTCCACGGCGTCGGCGATTGGCACGCGTGGCAGAGGAGGCTCCTCGGGTGCTTCGCCACCAGAAAATTGGCGCCGTGAACCTTCTCGTCGCATTCCCAGCACAAACTCGCCTTGTCCGCGTCGCAGTGGATCCGAGCCCGCACTCCGCAAAGATCGCACCCTCTCATTTTTGCGCTGCTTCTTCTTCTTTTTCCTGCTTCTTCCGTCTTTCTCTCTGAAGTCCGAACAGCAAGATATATGTGGGCTAGCACTGAAACAACCCTGAATGTCTATTTAATTACGACCTTCACCGGTGTCTCCAAGTCGACTGGAGGGTAGTTTCGGTAATCTGGTAGGACGGCGAAAATATCTTTCACCAGTTTCTTCGAAGCTGCTGTAAACTTGTTGAGCTTCTCCTCCTTTACGACAATCCGTAGACGCCGCTTTTATACCATGCGCTCAAGTCGACCCTCAGAAGTCACGTGATTACCACGTGAGGTCAAATCATTCTCCGCGTGGCCCAAAAACTGGTGGCTGGTGAGTTCCGCATCGTATGGGCACTTGTACTGACGCCGGGCCCACTGGTTAAAACTACCTGCATCGCGCGATCGAGCGCCGCGTGGTGCCTTGTTTGTGGAGGGAAACTTTGCGTGTTTCTGGGTGCATCAGATATTTTGTATTCGTCGATGACGTGGCGTACCCACAGAGTGGGCTGTGGGTGCCCCAGGATTCCTGGGTTTTGACGACGTGGAGAGACGCAGGGTCACAAAGGGAGCATGCGGTCACGTGATCCGCACATGGGCTTTGCTCTGACCCCACACCCAAACTATATCTTATTGCCTGCTTTCGGCTCCCGAGGATAGGGATACGATGGTTGGCCAAACAAATCAGAAAAGAATAAGATGGCAGCAGTGTCTTGGTTAATTTAGCTTTGATGAAAAATGGAGAAAATGACAACAACTAGATGAATGTCAGGGCCCACAAGGTTATGGGTAGTGAAGGGAAGGGTTGTGGTGGGGATTATGTCCATAGACTCCTAATGCATGTATGCTAGATATGTGCTAAATATGTATATGACGGATGAATCAATTGAGTCATGTAGCATGACATACTTGTTAGTTCGGATGCCTTCTGTAGAGCACTTGCGTATTTGTTCTGTTTGTGGATTATGTTTCTTGTAGTATGTGATAAAATAAAAATCATAGAATGCTTTGTTTAAGTACCAAGTTTAGAATGTTTACAATTGATTTCGGTGCTAATAAAGTGAACACAATATATCTGTTAAACTAATTATTCATGTGTAAATACTCCTTTCGGTATTGTTAGAATTGGATTCTAAATTAATGTCACATATAGTTTTTTTATTTATTTTAAACAGAACGTGCTGGCAGTTTGGTTCAAGTAAATGTCTCCTAATTCATAATTTCGGAATTTTTAGCCTATTGAAATTTGAAAGGGAGCAAATTTCGATTTCACTAGAAAAAAAAACCAAAATTTTTTTTATTTTTTTTTTTTTTATTATTTTTTTTTTTTTTTTTTTTTTTTTTCTTTTTTTTTTTTTCTTTTTTTTTATATTATAATTTTAATTTTTTTTTTTTCTTTTTTTTTTATTTTTTTTTTTTTTTTTTTTTTTTTTTTTTTTTTTTTTTTTTTTTTTTTCTTTTACTTTTTTTTAAAAAATTTTTTTATTTTTTTTTTTTATATATATATATATATATATATATATATATATATATATATATAGGGGGCAATGACCACTAAGAATAAAAAAAAGACTCTCTAATTTCATGATTGGCCATCAATTTTAAATAATCATCACTAAGAACAAAATAATAGAAATCACCATAACAGCTAAACAAAACCTACGTACATAAAAAAAAAAAACCATTGAATGAGAACTCCCTTCTCAAATATCACTAGCATAAAAAAAAATTATGAAATACATAATCAGTTTGTGCTAACATATAAATATTTTGTGCTGAAAATAATTTTTGCCAATTAATACTCAAAGGAAAAAGCTTGCCTACTCTAAATAAAGTAGGAGCTCCTACCCTATTTATATTATTCTCCCAATTTTACAATGTTATACTATAATCGAAATTGGTCATATTGTAAATTATTTAGTAAAGACCATTCTCTCAAAAAATCAATCAAATCAGAGATCTTTTAGTTATCTAATTATGCCAAAACATTTAGATGGTTCATTTGGTCATGTAATTATACCCTTCAATTGTTTTATATGGTTAGATAACTAAACTATCTCCGATTTAATTGATGTTTTTAGGAAATGATTCTTATTAGATAAGTCACAAATGAACCGTTCTGATTATGATAAAACATCGTAAAATAGAAATAGAAGAAACTGAAAAATATAGTAGGCAAGCTTTATCCATATTGAATTCTTGAAAGTACGCCAATTTTAGAGTCCATACATTTGATCCAAATACACTCGTGTCCATCAATCATTACCCCAACATCCAAAACTCGCCAAGGAACAATCAAGGAACGACAGCGTGTAAAACTGCTTCAATATTGGAATGGAAATTGCAATCGCTCTGTTTGGATGCCAAGAAAATCTCAATTCAAACACCAAAAAACGAAATTACACCCAATTTTGGATCAAAATTTTTTCAAGATCAGAACCTTGAATTTAAAACACAGCAAAAGACGCAAAATTCCCATTCTTTGTGTGGTTTTCTAGTCTCAGCTGCTAAACAGATTGGTCAGCAAGGACGACGACGAGGTCGACAACCAAGGGCTGGAGGGCTTTCGATGAACGGCGAGCTGGTTTTGTTAAAGTTTTCTGGGCAGGTATGTATTTCTGTGGGTTTATGTGTTTTTACTGGTTTTGATGGTTTGTACGTTTCTTGGAGAGAAAGATAGAGAGAGGATAAAAAGATTTTGATGGTTTGTACGTTTTCTTGGAGACAATGAGGGATGAAAGATTTTGTGTGATGTGCTCTCTGCAAAACTTAGAGAGGTATTTCCATTATATGCCAAACAGAAAGTTTGGACCACAGTGTACACGTGTTCTTGATACACGTTTTCTGTTTTCACCAACCCACTTGGAACCTCATACAATTCCTATTACACCATAGCCAGAAAATGCGATAAATAAGGCAAATTCATTATTTGATGGCTGATGTGTCATGTTTGTTATGAGAATTTGACTTTATGAAAATTTGTCACAACAAATTATTTAACGCATATTATTATTTATTACTTTGATACATATGCTATTTTTTAATTAAATAATTAACTCAATAATATTAATATTAATTCAAGCAAACTATTTTTAATAGCCTATTTTCTAGTTTGGTTAAAATTAAATGAAGACTAGTAGAATTTATTGCAAACGGTTGAAATTTTTAGACAATGATATTAATTTGGTTGTTTTTGTGCAACTAATTATAAATTTTATATGTTTAATTTTGCTTGTTAGGATATAATCTCAAATTAGTTAAAAAAATAGTGACAAAGAAATTAGGTTTAGAATGTAAAGAAGAAGAAGGTGAAACAATAGGACGGTGACTCGTACCGAGATGAACAACGATTAAAATACAAAATACGAAAAAATAGAAGAAGAGGAAGGAGGAGTGAAAAGAATATGTCATGCGGTCGTCGTCGGCGTTGGGCTTTGGTTAAGAAGGCGATGAAGAACAGGTAAAGAAGAAGAAGGTGAAACATTGGTGCACGTGTGTCGTCTAGGCGCGTAAGTGCGGCAGAATTCCAAAAGGGAACAAACAAATAAATGTATGTCATCTGTTATTTTATCGAATATTTAAATAATATGTATACTTATAAGCTATGAAGTAATTAATCATGTATATATATCTTGGAATATGATGATAAGGAAATTTCACGTGAAATGATTGGTTACAGTGGAATATGTTATGGTGGGAAATCTGTGTTCCTGATGTGGAGTTATGGAGAATGGTATTGGTACTTTGGCGGTATTGAAATGTTTGGGAATAGACAAGGGAGCGTGTGTGGTGGAGGTTGAAGCCTTTGAAGGAAAGTGTGTTGAAGAGGAAGTTCTCTGCATCGAGACAGAAAGGGAAGGTGCATGTTCTGCTTCCTTGGGGCAGAAATCCAATCTAACCACGCCAAAGCAAAGAGAGCGATGTGGTGTGAGGTCCACCCATAATTATTGAAGATAATTCATTTAACAGAATTTATGGACTAAAAACTCATATAGTCCCCAAGAGTATCCAAATAGTTTTTTTGTACATCATTTAAACATGTCGGGCGAAGAAAGTTTCTTATACGCAGCAGCAGCAGCAGCGCAGCAATAATTAATAAACGTAACATCTTGAAGCTTGAACAAATGATGGCATATGGTTTAAATCCTTGCAAAATGATTCGCAACGTACGTAATGTTTTCGCTACATTTTCTGTATGTCTTTCATGCGTCTTTTCCCACAAACATTTCAACAAGCCGGAGGCCAGAAGAATATACCAGTGGATCCATGCTAGCTTGTTTTTATGTGCCCAATAACTGTAATTCGGGTCGCATGAATCTTTCAAATTCAATCAAAAGTCTACTCTAGTTGGAGATTGTCATGATTGGGTTGTAGATGGTCGTTCTTGCTAAATTTTATGATTAAGTATCTTCTATGTTAATATAAGGTCTTCCACAGTTGTTCAGGTGAGTTTGATGTCTGTAAATAGAATTCAGGTGGCCTGAGTTTGATGTCTATAATAATTTTTCTACACTACAACTCATGGGTTTGAACATCACACTCATGATGTCCAAAAATGGACATCACAAATAGAACTCATGGGTTTGAACATCATATTTTTCGGCCAAATGTGGGAGATTGATGTTCGAAAATGGGTTTGAACATCACATTTTCCAGCCTACTGTGGAAGGCCTAAGAAAATAGCCCTTACTAATAGGAAATGAAGCATGTACCTTCAGAAACAAAGTTTCTCATAGGCATACGAATTGAACAACTCGTTAATCATATTATTCGATTCGGTGCCAAACGAGCAAAGTTCTATTTTTTTTTTCCAACGACCGAGTTTGGACTCAGTTCGTTTATAAACGGGTCCAAAACAAACCCAAAATTCCTAAATACGAGTATTCGGCTTAACTTGTTTAAAGATGTGTAACACATATAGCTTTCTATGATTGACTTAAAAGATATGTAATATATATAATTTGTACAGTAATAACTCTAAATGCCCTAAAAACTCTAGTGTTACGTTTCATAAAATTTCCCAAAACGTAGTAAAATGACCAAAATGCCCCTAATTAGTCAACCATTGACTTTTAAATAGTTCGAAATGTAAATGTTCAATATTGTACTCTATGCGTAGGGCTCGGCGATACGAGCGCATCCGTGAAAACAAAATTGGAATTCGTGTGGTAACGAACAAGTTATGGACGAAAAACGAATATATGATGTTGTGGGTTTTGCCACGTGGCAGCAGCCCCTGATTGGCTGCTGCCACAGTGGCAGCCAATTATTGGCCCTTTCCTCTTTGGGTTATTTAAACCTGGTTTTTACAACCGGTTTCCCAAAAGAGAAACCCCCAAACTCGTCTGACTCGCCCCCAAACCGAGCTGACTCAGCCGCCGCCGATTCACCTCCGCTTGCCACGGATCGAGCACGCCACCACTCGAATCGTGTTCCCCATGACCTAGTGAAGCTTTTCCAACCACTGGCGTCCTCAAACTCGGAGCGAAATGCCAACAACAAGTTCAACGGAATCCGCGACTTTCTGGCGTCTTTTTCGGTTGATTCCGGCGATGGTGATCAGTTCCCGAGGAACCAGCATAACCAACCCGAGCCTACGGACTACGATGACGACGATCTCCTGACCTTTCTGTGAGTGGAATGGTTTTCGTTTTGATTGTTGTTTGAGCTCGTTTGAGTATATATATTTATGTATGCAATGGTGATATGTTGGTTGGTTGATGCTGTATGGTTTGTGGAGCATGTGATATACGTATATGCCTATAAGTTTGTTATGTTGGTTATTGTTGGTTAGGGTATGTGTATTACCTGGTACTATTAGTATGGTCCCCTTACCCTGTACATTGGTATTGCGAATACAGTCTCCTTGTCGATGTCCTCTTACCCTTGCTAATTGGTAGTGTGAATACAGTCTCCTTGCCAATTGGTAGTACCCTTTACATTGGTAGTGTGAATACAGTCTCCTTGCCAATATACCCTCCGCATTGGCAATGTGAATACAGTCTCCATTGTCAATTAGATTATGGCCGTAGATTCTACTTATATGTAAAGTGCATAAGTATATGTGTGATTGTTTATTGTCCCTAATATATTGGGTTGTTGCTGCATGCTTATCATGGTATAGTTGGATATTACTGTTTTAACTGTGGGGGTTATTATGTTATCGATAAATGTTTTAAACTGTTTTGAGCTGACGTTTATTTTCCCTGTCCACTCACCCTTGTTTTTGCGCCCCCTCAGGATTTGATACTGTTGAGCACCACATAGACGAGCGGCAGGAGTCAGTATAGCTCTATTCTATGTCACAAAGAGTGGGAGACTCTTTGCCATCCGTCTGTTGTTAGATAGACTCGTGTACATAGTTGTATTTGTGTATTATTCCGCCTTTGGGCAGTACTGCTGTTAAGTTTACTTCCGCTGTAGACACTCTGATACATTGTTGTTATTTGTATTTTTGGGCTTCGACCCAACTTGTCTTTTGTATTTCTTTTCTTCATTTTGTCGTTGTTAGTTGTTTAAGGCTTCGTCACTCTTTGGGGGTGATGGCCGCACTCCCGACCTCCCTTTTTGGGGCGGGGTGTGTCATCTAGGACGGTCTTATACATTCTTTCATGATTAAAAAAATGCAACAAAAACCATTAAAATAATAGACTAGACGACCATCTCCGTAGCTTATGTTTCTCTTCTTCATTAAACCATCTCCATAGCCTATAATTTGTATATTGAATTATTTTTTACGTAGATTGATCATTGTCTTTGTCTTTTTCTATGAATTTTGTTCTATATATGCATGTCACACCCAGTCTCAAAAATTGAGCCCAGGAAGTGTGGCCATCCCCCAAAAGGGTAACGAAGCCTTGTCAACCATGAAGCAACACAAAACACAAGCGAAAAAACAACAAAAAAAAGAGAAAAGAAGTAGGTCGAGACCTGTTAATACAAAAGGCAATATAGAAAACACTATAATTAGAGGATCTAAAAGCAGAAGGAAACACAACAAGAACTCACATCTCAAGGACAAATTATTACAATACAAACACAACTAAAATTACACCGAGTCCCTACTCTACCGGGATGGAATCATAGATATCCAAAGTATCCTACTCATCGTCGAGGGGGCGCATAACAAATGGTAAGTGGATGGAAAAATAAAGGTCTCAAAAACATTTACTTTCTGAAAATAGAACCTTCTCTATAAAACTCGTAGTAGATATAATAACAATACTAGTATTGGAAGTCAACTGATGCCAAAAACCAATGTATAACCACAACTCAAAGTATCCTCTGGGACCATGCAGAGGTAGTACACACAGTACCCTGAAACCACACAAGGTTTGTACACATAGTATGTCACACACGATACCCTGGAAATGGCTAGAATGGCGTGTAGCAGGTCTAAATTGTATTGGACGTCGAGATCAATTGAACGTTATAAGGCTCGAGGTCTAGTTCGCTGGGGTATGACCATACTCTCCTTCACCGTGTTCTGCAAATTCTAGTTGAAAATAGGAAATTTTCAGGTGAACCTCAAATACTCTGATATTGGTCGGGATAGGTCGAAAAATGACTGGAAAGCTTCGATCGATGTTGAAATCGTTTCCGATGTTGATCTAATGAGAATTAGAGGGTGAGACCGGTCGGGTTGTATTTGTGACGATGAGAGGATGAAGATTTCGGGGTTGGTTCATCCAAAACATAACCGGGGAAGGGTGGCCGGTATTGGCGGCTATCGATGGTTTGTGGTGTTTTCGGGAGAGATATAGCAAAGAAGAGAAAAGAAGAATCGCAAGCCAACCAGAACCCTTAAGAAAACTCCCAACAAATGAGAGTCTCCCACATGGCAAGCTCTCGTACCCCTCATTTCCTTTCATTTTTGTTTGTAAAAGCTTTAATACAACTCGGAATTGATTTATGTTTTCGCTTACTCACTCGTAACGGTGAGTACTTCAAAAAGAGTAAAATATTGGATACCAAATTCCTGATGGTTTAAAGTCAATCAAAATCGCAAAAGTCAACATTTGACATAAAATGGTATTTTGGTAAATTCTAGAAAACTTCCGGGACGGATCGTTTTGTAAACTGTTAAACTAATACTTTTCTCTTGCCCTGCCCGTGCTTTGTAAACTGTTAAACTATCAAAGAATTCAAGGCATCATATTGTGCCAGATGAATCTGACGGTGTAAAAGTCAGGTCTGAAAATTTAATAAAATCCGACCGTCTGTATAGGAGAAAAACTGTATAACTCGTGAACTCGACTCATTTTATAACATTTCCAAACAAGCCGAGTCCATTTTTAAAAATACAAAAGTCAAAGTAAATCAACCTCATTTAAAAAATGGACGAGTGAAGTCAGAGTTCATAAAAAATATGCATAACCTGACTTGTGCCTAGTCCTAGTTCAACTTAATATATGTGGGGATGAATAAATCAATTCCAAATCACACCAAAGAACTGAAAGACGCATCAAACCAGCTTAATATGTGAGGATGAATAGTCAATCCAAAACACATGCAATAAAAAAAAAGCCATTTAACTAAATCAACAAGAGGACCCCACATTCAAAATTTACACTCATATTACATGTGTAGAGTTAATATGGTCTAATCGAAAAATGGTATTACTCAACATTTTCTAGAAGAAAAGTTGGCCACCATAAAAAATGTGGGAGTTGATCAAGTTTAAAGTTTTTCCGATATTATCGAAATATCCGTAAAATGTAGTTGGTGATGTTCAAAAAAGTTAGAGTGATATTCTAACAAGCCTTACACATTTGCTCTTTTTTTTATCTGACATTTCCGTTGATAACAAAATTTCTAATATATTTAAACTTGAACTACAGAAATATCTACCGAAAGTGAAAGTTAAATCCTTGAATCATATTCGTAATTATACCTATCTTATAGTTGCGTCATAAATTACAAATAACAATGTGCCTTGATACAATTGACCAAATTTATTAAGAAATGAGAAAAGACAATATATTGATCGATCATTGGAAGCTGCCTACATGCATGCATTAATTTTTGCACATATGATCATGATGATGAATAATATCAGTCTTCCATCCACAGCTGCCTTGATCCATCCATGAGCCCCGGACTTAACCTAAACATGAGAATGCAAAACTCCGTCTGACTAAGCACCCCATCTCCATCCAAGTCACCCTCCATCAACATCCACACGAGCTCCTCATCCCCCATCTCATCCAATCCCAGCACCACACAGTTCCTCTTCAGGCTCTCGAATGTGATGACCCCCTTTTCGACATCCATCAGCAAACCGAACCCCCCGCGCAGCTCCCCGATAAACCCTTCTTCTCCCAAAGTCGAAATCATGGACGGAAAGTAATCCACAAACTCAAACTCAAACGTATCACTCATTATTGGATGATTATGAAGCTTGTTGTGGAATTGGAAGCCAGAAGGGGGGTCTATATTTATGATCATGAATGATATTGAGGAGCACAAACTTATTGTTATGGGACTTTCTTGGTACCTCTCATTATTTATAACTGTTAGCAACTGCTTCTTTCTTTTTCTGATCCTTTTTTGATTCTGTGATATATGAGCTTCGCTTCTCCTTCCTGGAAGCTGCATGGAGCATCTTTCATGCATGTTAATTATTCGTGTGTTTAATAAAGTTATGTAACCTTTAAGTTCATGTTGAGTGGAGAAAATTACAGATTAACCATAAAGGGCCATTGTTTGTCTTCTTGACAATATAATGACAAACGTGGGGTCATTTAAGTTGAACTTTGGTCTTGTATAAACTAGCTATTAGATTTTATTGAATACAGTATAGACAAAGTTCAATAATAAGAATAATAATACAGTTCAATATTTGATTGGTTGCTATATCAGTACTCCAAAAAAATTGGAAGTTTCAATGCAGCTTCCTTCAGTTTTCCTTTATTGGGGTAAACAAAGACATGAACTTGCGGTAAACACAGCAAAGTATTTTAGAGTTTCTGTTTATGTAATACTAAGTAAGTGTTTTAGAGTGGTCATACAAGTTTGAGCCAAATAAGAATGTATTATCCGCGCAATTAACGATAAGTCAGTCAGTTAATCTGTGTGACAATTATGGATACTCTGGTGCAAATGATACACATTTAGGAACCCCATATGTATATGTTTGCACGGATTCAGTCCAAGTATTCTAGAAGAATGGCAAGTGTTTGATAGAACTAGTGGATGGATGCATGAGGTGCAGACGGTTGGATTGCCACAGGCGAGGAGGGATTCTTTTCAAGGCATGAAGTTGCTTGACATGTTGGAATTTTCGCTGAACAAGAGTATGAATGTTGAGAGATATTGTAGGGTGAAGTGCTTGGAAAACTGTTCTTGTACAATCTAAGTATATGTTAACGTTGAGAATGTGGTGTGGAAAGTCCCACATTGGCTAGTGAAGGGACCTTGGTGGTATTCATAAAGGATTGGGCTACTCCCCCCATTGCCAATTGGTTTTGGGGTGGAACCTGAATTTCCTTCATGGTATCAGAGCAAGTTTGCTCATGTGTTGGCTTAACGGCCGCACTTGCTCACCGTCCCCGGTGTATGTTGTTCACGCTTTGGCTTGAGAGTCGCCACGCGTGAGGTGGCGTGTTGAGAATGTGGTGTGGAAAGTCCCACATTGGCTAGTGAAGGGACCTTGGTGGTATTCATAAAGGATTGGGCTACTCCCCCCATTGCCAATTAATTTTGGGGTGGAACCTCAATTTCCTTAATGGACTAGCCAGTGGCTGCATAGTGTGGTTTGGAGATCTTGTTGGTATAAGAGAATTCACAGATGAAGATAGTGAAAAGGAATCAAGACAAAGCCTTGGACTAATCAAGTATATATTCTGCAAATTTTTTTCTCTCATTTCCCTCCTCAGGTCTGATGATTTTCTGACATATTTAAGTTAACTTTTATTTTCTCATTGCAAATTATGGAACTTCAATTTAGATAGTAGACTGAAAACTCAATGTAAGAGAATGCCAGTTCATCTTATATTATCCTTGGAAACAGGAAATTGTACCCAAGTGAAATTTCTCAGTTGATTAGAAGACTTACACATGCTAGTATCCATTTTGACGAAATGCCACCTGCATCCCACCAGTAGGGGTGCTGGGGGTGAGGTTCAGGTTCAATACTTATTGGTCTGTGAGTAAATTTCTAAATCTACAAAATACAAGAAGAATCTAATACAAGTGTTTCAATCTTGGGGTATGCATTCTATAGTAAACCGTCTAATGGTTTGTTGGATGCAACAAAATGTTACGGCCAATGATGTACATTGCTCTAAGCTATGCCCATTGTTTGGATTTGTATAAATGCGTACGAATTTATGAAACATTTACCTGATGAAAACAACCGAAAAAAAAGAAACAACTATTGAATATTCATAGACAACAATTTCGTATCCTCACAATTTCACTTTTATTTGAATTTTCCAAAAATGACCTTACAAGCTAAGGAAAAATTTGGAATGTTCAACTTAAAAAGCATAGGGGTATGACGGTAAATGAATGAAGATATAATTGAAAACTAAAAGCAACGTCTCTTCATTTTATCTCCTCTGCTCCTGGGTTGTCATTAGAGCATTTCCACCCATAACGGCGAGAGCGAGGGCGAAACAAGGTGCTTTTGCCCATGGGCGATAAATAGTGTTTCGCCCTAGCCCTCCTTCGCCCACGTAGCTTCCACCCACGGAAGGCGAGGGGGATGGTGAAACATATTGTACAAAGAAGAAAAATAGGATTAGGGTTGTTCGGCAACCACTACCGAACATGGCAACATCCCATACTAGGTTCGGACACCACTGCCGAACAGTTGCACACGCCTAAGCCGCGAGCTGCGTCGTGTCCCGTCGCCTCCTCCGTGGACCCAAGCGTCACCGAAACGAGCCACAGGCTATTCTTGAAAGATCGTTGCACCGTCACTTTCGCCAAAACCTGAAAACCCAGAAGGTTTTTCGATCAGGTTTACCGCGAACCAAGGGCCACAGCCGCCGCCGAAACCACCGATCCAAAGCCTTCGTTGCCCATTGCCCGTCATCGCCCTCAGCCCGTTGTCGACCACGATTGGAAGAAGAAAGATAAAAAAAAGGGGTCGAGCGTTGTGATGTTACCTCCGACATCAATGCCCGCGAGCACGGGCGATCGTCGCCCTTGCCCTCGCCCTCCGCCGAATAGCCTGCCAATCACCCTCCGTTTTTTGGACCGATGGAGCACGTTTTTGGTCTCTCGTGGGCGAGCCTGCGCCCTCGCCGATCCGATGGCGATGCTCTTAGAGTTCCATGTTTCTATGGTGGGCAATTAAACTGAAAAGCCGTAAAATCAATCAAGCTAAATTGCTTAGTGCCGTATGGTTTGGTTTAATTATTTCTTTTTGAACATGCGCCTTGCAAAACTGCACCATAACATTTATAATGGTATGATTTGTGGTTCCCAAATGTTGAAAATTGCAGTTCACCGTATTGCACCACAATATTAATATATAATTTAATTTATATATCTTGGTATTTTTGTATTGAAATTTTATTTTGTATCTTGATTGTAATGATTAAGAACCATGAGACTATTGCTTATAAGTTTAAATTATATATTTTGGCAAGGGGTATTAGCCAATTTGCCCCCTTAACTTGTATGCTACTTTCGAATTGCCCCCTTAACTTGCATTTTGGAAAATTAACCCCCTTAACTTGCATTTTTAGCCAATTTCCCCCTTCCGTCTAAATTGACTGACGGACAACAATTTGGGCGTCAAAAGACACACTGCACGTGGTGGGCATTTTCGTCAAAATGCTCATTCTTCTCCATTCTGGTCCTTCTGTTTCGCAGAAAAAATGGGGGAGGAAACTCATCGATTTTGCTATTTCTACTGCCATACTCTAATAGCCGACACACGATGATCCGCAAGGCCATTTCGGATCCAAAACATTCCGAAATTATGCTATTTTTACTACCATACTCTTCCATTCCCACCACTTGGCTCTCCCAAATGCACCGTTGAGGCTAAATATCGGAAGAAGAATGTTTCACGCCACAAAAGCCTTGGTCCGACAGCCGATGCGTTTCAAACCCAGAACCATCTCACAACCAAAGAGACCATTCTGCGGCAAACCAGCTCAAAAGAATCACAAGATGAAACCATTACAGATACAAAACCCATGAACCACAGCTAAACCAAACTGAAAACAACACAAACCCAATCTTCACCTCATTATCATCGAAACCAATCCAAAAATCAAAAACCCAATTCGAAAGATCTCAGCCGATGCGTTTCAAACCCAGAACCATCTCACAACCAAAGAGACCATTCTGCGGCAAACCAGCTCAAGAGAATCACAAGATGAAACCATTACAGATACAAAACCCATGAACCACAGCTAAACCCAACTGAAAACAACACAAACCCAACATTTCTCTTCACCTCATTATCATCGAAACCAATCCAAAAATCAAAAACCCAATTCGAAAGATCTCATCTTTCACCACCAAAAAAAAATGAAAAGAAAGAAAACCCAAAAAATACGAGACAGCAGCACAGGACTAGGAAGCAAAGAGAGCACTGATGAAGGAATAGTTGGATACCCTTCTTCTCACCATTGCTCACCTCAACGGCACAACCTACCAAGCACAAGAGTGTTGTTCAACAAGAGAAAAGAGGGCAAACAAACCTAAACCATAAAAACGATCACAGAAAGTGGAAAGCTTTGTTGAGTGGTGACAATTTGGTGGTTGTTTTGTGAAAGAAATTTGAACAAGAAACAATTCACAACCAAAACGATTGGAAGAGCCAAAGTGGTGGGAATGAAAGAGTATGGCAGTAAAAATAGCAGAATTTCGGAATGTTTTGGATCCGAAATGGCTTTGCGGATCATCGTGTGTCGGCTATTAGAGTATGGCAGTAAAAATAGCAAAATCGATGAGTTTCCTCCCCCATTTTTTCTGAGAAACAAAAAGACCAGAATGGAGAAGAAGGAGCATTTTACGAAAATGCCCACCACGTACAGGTCACCTGTGTTTTTTGACGGCCAAATTATTGTCCATCAGTTAATTTAGATGGAAGGGGGGAAATTGGCTAAAAATGTAAGTTAACGGGGTTAATTTTCAAAAGTGCAAGTTAAAGGGGCAATTCGAAAGTAGCATACAAGTTAAGGGGCCAAATTAGCTAATATCCCTTCTGGCAATGAATTTTGATCTTGAAATATATTTTGAATAACTTATAATATGTATGAATTATAGAATTTGGAAAATGTATACAAAAGGCAAATCAAACCATACCAAATCGCTAATTGCAGTTAGTCAAACCGCTTGAAATTGCTAGTGAATGGTTTAACTTTGGTTTGAAATTTTGTTAAATCAAATAAGATGGGGTGGTTTTACAATTTTACCTCAAAATTGCACCGCGTCCAACCTTAGAGCATTTCCACCCATGCAGGCCCAGGTGCATGAGCGAAGTGGGTTGTTGCCCTCCTCAGACGAGCAGGCGATGAATAGTGATCGGGCAAGCCTTCCGTAAAAAAAACAGCGCACACCCATGTAGGCGTAAGCGCAGGCGATAACTTTTTTTATTTATTTTTTTCTTCAAAAACATGTATAAGAATTACACCAACATTATATTCAAGTAATCTACACATAAAATTTAAACATCTAAATTTCCGAAACCAATTTAAAGTGAAGATGAACTTGAATGAGTAATCAAATCAACATGATTGAAGATGGATCACATGTATAATAATTATCATCACCATTTTTAATATTTTTTTTTTCAAAAACATGGATAAGAATTATCACCAACATTATTAAATATTCCCTTTTGTTGTCAAATAAATTTCACATACAAATAATTATTATAAAAAACATGTAGAATTATCATATGTTAAATTATTTTTGTGCTTACAATTTAATATTACATACTTGAAAAATTTGATAAAAAAAAAAGAAAAAATTGTAAAAGAAAATGTTGATTTTATATTATAAAAAAAAAAAAAGTTTTGGAGTGTTCGGACGGTGGCTGCCGAACACACAAAGCAGCCCAACACCCCCGTTCGGACTCCATTACCAAACACCCCACCCACCCACTCTCCCTCACGCGCGCGTGCAATGCACGCGCCAGGAATAAAAAAAAAATAGTGCGATTCCACGTCAGCTGGGGCCCACTTCCCCTCACCGCTAGCGGTCGCGGGCGAGCGACGCTCGCCGGCCCGCCCGCAGCTTGCCTGGGTTGTTTCCTCTCGGTGTGGCGTGACGGTGGCGGCGCAGGCTGGGCGGCCGCGCCGCCCGTTTAGCCCGTCCGGTGGAAATGCTCTTACATGTTTCTATCACCCTCCTCACTGCTAGAGTATATCCAAAATAAATTCAAATCACAACGGCTATAATTTTGAATTTTCTCCCTCGTAGGTCCTAGAAGCTTTCCAAATCCGCGATCTCTATAAGAGCATTTCCACCGGACGGGCTAAATGGCAGGTGGGCGGTCCGGCTAGCCTGCCGCCGCCACTTTTCACGCCACACGGGAGGAAACAACCTAGGCGAGCTGCGGGCGAGAGGCTGGGAGGTGGGCGGGCGGGCGAGCGTCGCTCGAGCCCGCGACCGCGGGCGGTGAGGGGAAGTGGGCCCCAGCTGACGCGGAATCGCACTATTTTTTTTTATTTTTTTATTTTTTTATTTTTTTTTTAATTCTGGCGCGTGCATTGCACGCGCGCGTGAGGGAGAGTGAGTGGGTGGGGTGTTCGGTAGTGGAGTTCGAACGAGGGTGTTGGGCTGCTTTGTGTGTTCGGCAGCCATTGCCGAACACTCCAAAACTTTTTTTTTTTTTTTTTAAATATAAAATCAACATTTTCTTTTACAATTTTGATGTTTTCTATAAAAAATTTACAATTTTTTTTATATCAAATTTTTCAAGTATGTAATATTAAATTGTAAGTACAAAAATAATTTAACATATGATAATTCTACATGTTTTTTATAATAATTATTTGTATGTCAAATTTATTTGACAACAAAAGGGAATATTTAATAATGTTGGTGATAATTCTTATCTATGTTTTTGAAAAAAAATATTAAAAATGGTGATGATAATTATTATACATGTGATCCATCTTCAATCATGTTGATTTGATTACTCATTCAAGTTCATCTTCACTTTAAATTGGTTTCGGAAATTTAGATGTCTAAATTTTATGTGTAGATTACTTGAATATAATGTTGGTGTAATTCTTATACATGTTTTTGAAGAAAAAAAAAAATTTTAAAAAGTTATCGCCTGCGCTTACGCATACATGGGTGTGCGCTGTTTTTTTACGGAAGGCTTGCCCGATCACTATTCATCGCCTGCTCGCCTGAGGAGGGCAACAACCCACTTCGCGTTTGCGCCTGTGCCTGCATGGGTGGAAATGCTCTTACAGCTATAATTCTGAATTTTCTTATTTTTTCTTGAGATATCCTCGATTCCTACTTCATCGCCATATCCAAACCCTCGCGTCCCAATTGCCGAAAATCCAAAGGGCCCACTTTTGTCATCAAATTCACCAACCCAGTAGCCGACGACCCAGGTACCGAAGGACCCGTTTTTGTCATCAAATTTGCAGGCCCAGGTAGCCCACGACCGGGAAGAACCGACCCAGGTACCAAAGGACCCGACTTTATCTTGGATTGCCCATATGATGCTACTCTCTGTAGTAAGTATTTTTCAAAATCTGCCACGTTTTTTAGATTCCAATGTGCTCCAAAGGCTTAAATTGATATGGGGGGTTTTTGAATCTACCTCGAGGCTCAATGATTCTGGTCAATTGCATCAGAATTGAATTTGATTGGTGAAACCACTTCGTGGTGTTGTGTTAGATGCAATGTCCCACTTCGGTATTGAAATATTATATGATAAGGAGTTCAATTGATGCTGGAACGTCTCTCTTTTGTTTTGCAAGCTATTTTGATGGTGCAAGTAGGGTCTTTTAAGGGATATCAATATGTCCCTTTTCTATTTTGAGAGCAGATTTATAAATTGATAGTGCAATATCCCTTTTCGGTATTGGAATCTGATATGATGACAGTAAGGTATTCAATATATCGAAATATTCCTTTTCGATTTTGAAAGTGTAGTTACAACTTGCAGCTGCAAAGTTCGTTTTCAGTTTTGAAAGAAAGATGATGGTGAAAGTAAGGAGTTGAAGTGATAGCATGATCTCCCTTTTTTTTTAAAGCAGGTTTATAACTTGGTGCTGAAAGTCCCTTGTCAGTTTTGATGGCTAATATGATTGTGAGTAGTGTTCAGTTCATACCGAAATGCCCCTTTTTCGGTTTTGAAAGGTATGGTGAATGTACCTTTCCGATTTTGAAGCAGATTTATAACTGAACTGAGATCAATTGATATCACAATGTCCCTTTTTCAGTTTTGAAAGTAGATCGATAACTCAATGTTGCAATGTCCTTCTTCCGTTTTGGAAAGTAAGGTGTTCAATGGATATTGGAATGTTCCTTTTTGGTTTTAAAGCAGGTTTATAACTTGGTGCTGAAAGTCCCTTTTCGGTTTTGATGGATAATATGACTGTGAAAGTAAGGTGTTCAGTTTACATAGAAGTGCCTTTTTCCGATTTTGAAAGCTATGGTGGAATGCACCTTTTCGGTTTTGTAAGCAGATTTATAACTAAACTCTGCAATTTCAGTTATCAACGCTAATTGGTAATGAAAGTAAGGTGTTCAATTGATATCGAAATGCCCCGTTTCTTCAATTGATACTGAAATGCCCCTTTTTAACATTCTTACTGGGGAAGTAGGAAGCAGAATCCTGGAGTGAATTATTTAAGGCTGGCTTTCTTTCAAACTTGTACAATAGAACATCCTGGAAAGGATTGGAATGGGTTCTGGTGTCTTTGCAGTGAAAAAGATCCTTTGTCTCTTATATGCATTGTGTTCTCATATTACTTTAGTTCCTGTGGGGAGTTCATTGTTTTTTGTATCTAATCTCTCTGTGTGATTGAGGGGATTTGGTTGATGTTGCCGTCCTTTTGAGGGTGAATCTATTACCAAGGAAACTTTGGCAACATTCTCGAAGAGTTGACAGCCAATTTTGGTTTTTATCTTTATCCAACATGTCGTTCATGTGCGGTAACACAAAGCTTTGAATTACAAGTTATCGTCATTTACTATTTACTAAGTTGTATCTTTTCCGTCTACTGCAACTAAATATCCCCCCTCCCCCCCAAACACTGGTGCTTGTAATGAAATGATGCAGGGGTCCAATGTACAGAAGCAGCGTAGGTGGAGACCTCCGAACATCGGGACAAAGCAAGATTGGCAGGATTAATTGAGGAACATTTGAACATGAAAGAAAGGAGTTGAAGGTACCGAGAAAGCTGAATATTCAGACATGGCGTTTAATTTAATCAAGAAATTATGTACATGCTGAACATATATAATGACGATGAAGTAGAGGTAACTTTTTATTTTTTATTTTTTAATATGTTCTATTTTCTTGCTGGCCTTGTTATAATGCTTTTAGATCATCAAAATATACATAAATACATTACATTCAGACAAGATTAACTAATTTTGTTGATTAAATGTCCTTTTGTTTCAGTTGCATGTTTTCTGTTTGATGATAAATTGGGATTTGATTTGTGCAGGGGAGCAGAGATGATTCCCTTGGTTGAACGCTTCTAACATTGTCATACCTCCCTTGCGAGGAAATTGGCTGCAGCTGTTGAGTAAGTTTTCTTGAAATTGATTGTGAAAAGATCTTCTTTCTCTGATGCTTTCCTGCAAACTTGTGAAATCGAAATAACTATGGGGGTCCACTTATGTAGGAAAATTCTTATATTGCAATTTTTCAATACTCTGAATATGTTTAGATTTAAAATGGATATCAATAATCTTGAATTCTTATGTTCGAAAGTGAATGTGTTTTGTAATGCAACCAGCATAGAACGACATGTGTTCTAAGTTGTAGAATGATTCTACGTATGAGTTTTCAGTTTGTTCATTTCGTAACTTTCTGCACTAAACATATATTGTAACCTTTATCCAGGGATGGTAAGTCTACAACATATTGTAACTTTCTGCACTAAGCATATATTGTAACCTATCTTGTACCTTCCGGATGATGCCACATAACATAATCATTGCAAAGATTATGTGGCATCATCCGGAAGTTCTGCACCTGTCAGGGAGAGGGCGGGTCTGAGTTTATCTGCAGTGAATCCTTAGTGCTTTGTGAAAAGGATGAAAGGCCATCTGATTTTGGGAACAATGAAAAAGTTAGCTCCTAATTCTGGTGGCAAAATTCAAATCTGGTGTTCTCTCACCTTTTCCAGCCCCCAGTTCGAGCCTCCAGTCTTAATCTTCCATCTTCCTGCATTATTATGCCTAAAAGATAAGCAAGCTAGATATTTATCATTGTAAGTAGGGTTCTAAATCATTCAAGTTAACTTTGCAAATTCTTGTTTCAATTACCTGTTTTTTTCTCTGCACAATCTCACTGATCAACTATGGTGTTTCAGAATTTAGAACCGAAATTAATTATTACAAATTACAATGTAAACATCATTTCATTTTTGTGTTCATTCACCAATTTTTCTTCTTTCTAGAATCTGTAATTTTAGCTCTCTAGGGTTGGTGATTGAGTTGGTTCTTGACAGGAAATTGCTTGCAGTGGCATTGTTGTATATTGATTTGAGGAACGTACTGACTTACCGAAAAATTCAATTGCAATTGATTGATGACAAGTTGTCAGAAAAATTCAATGTTTTCGGTTTTGGAGTTGTTTTGTTAGAGATATTTAGTGGAAGAAAGTACAGATGGTTTCATAATCCAGATGATCAGTATAGTCTTATGGGATATATAAGTATTTTATGCTCACTTGTGTCTCTGCTGATCAGCATAGACTCAAGCCCATACAATTTGAAATTGTACATGGCATGGTTGCTTTGGAACAAAAACAAGGGTTTTGAAACGAATAAATCCTGCTTGGAGTACGCATGTGTTGATTTGGAGGTGCTAATAAGATGCATTCAAGGTGGAATGTTATGCGTTCAAAAGCTGTCGAATGACATACAGGAAGAAAACTGCCACACAGAAAACAAAAATACTAGTTCAATGGTGGAAGCTAGATAATAGATTATGATGTCCAGAGAAAGAGACACTGGATCAATAGGTATGAACATTATACAATCCATCGATTTCTGATTCTCAAGTATATAGATTTCAATGTTCTTTACTTCCAGTTCCAAATCGATCTATCATACTTAATTTATTTTTCCAGATGAATGTAAAATCATCATGTTGTGAGGACTGATGAGAGGCACCGGAATCTCAAAGTCAAAAAACTTGGGATCTCAAAATCAAGAAGAAATCTTTGCAAGCGCGTGAAGACCAAGCTGACAAGCTCGTTGCCCTTGGTCTTTTTTTTTTTTTTTTTAAATTTTAATTTTAATTTTTTTTTTTTACTTCTTCTTTTAAGGTTTTTGGACTTTCCTTCTGTCTTGCGTTGCCTTCTGTCATGTAATGCATGTCATCAAACAATATATCAGACTTTATTTTCAATCATTGCTGACCACATCATAGATGCTATATATGCACAACCACTAATATATTTTCAAGAGAAAATTTAGATTAAGTAACAATTTGGACACAACAGTCTTCTGGAACAATGGTAATTGACCTTTTCTTTTAACTTGAGGTACAAGTTATAACTATTATTTCCTGGGAAAAAGCTTTAGTATTTAAAATGATGAAAAGTATGGCATTTATAGTGTCTAGTCTCAATTTGCCCTATATTTAAATAGCCTTTCTCCTTGATTTTTTTTTGTCAACTAGACCAGATTGAAAAATTAATAAGTAATCAAAAAACTTTTGAATGATGTTATAATGAGGATGACTCACCAACCAACAAGTCCTTTTTAAGTTGTAAGCTGCCCCCTTCCCTAATGGCACAGAACACTAATGAAGGGCTTTTCTTTCATCTTCTTTGCCTCTATACTCCAGTTTTCAGTTCTGAATTTGTCCACTGCAACTGACACCATATCTGCATCACAATCCATCAGCGGGTCAGGTACCTTGGTTTCCTCCAGTCAAAGCTTCGAATTAGGGCTCTTCTCTGCTAACAACTCTAAAGCCTGGTACATAGGAATATGGTACAAAAGATTTCCACATATTGTTGTATGGGTTGCAAACAGAGAAAGCCCACTTGCAGATTCACATGGATCCTTGACACTAACCAAAACTGGAAGTCTGGTTCTTTTAGACCATATGAATAACACTATTTGGTCATCCACTTCTTCAAGACTAGCAGAAGATCCAGTAGCTCAGCTTTTAGAGACTGGAAATCTTGTTGTTAGAGACAAAGCTACAACAGGTTCTGAAAACTATGTGTGGCAAAGTTTCAATTTCCCATCAGATACTTTGTTACCAGAAATGAAAGTGGGCTGGAACATAAGAACAGGCGAGAACATATTTTTGACGTCTTGGAAGAATGCTAGTGACCCATCTCCTGGAGAATATACTTATGGCATTGATAATGTTCTGTTGCCTCAGCTGGTTGTTTCCAAAGGATCAAAGAAAGTGTTCCGTACTGGGTCTTGGAACGGTCTTCGATTTACTGGTGTTCCTGGTTCTGGGAACAGGAGAGTTGTGAAACCAACTTTTATTTATGATACAGATCAGTTATATTACATGTATGAGGCTCCTGATAAGTCTATTATGACTAGAATAAAGCTGACTGAGTCCAGTTTGGCCCAGCGGCTAGTGCTGAATGAAGGAAGCGCTGAATGGGCTGTTCTGCATAATTTGCAAAATGATCAGTGTGATAATTACAGGGAGTGTGGTGCAAATGGCATTTGCAGGATTTACAACTCACCCATGTGTGAGTGCTTGCAGGGGTTTGTACCGGAATCCCAGAACGAGTGGGAACGTTTTAATTGGACAAGGGGCTGTGTGAGGGAGACACCCCTGAATTGCCAGAAAAGAGAAGGATTTTTGAGAGTTCGAAATGTGAAATTGCCAGACCTGTTGGATTTTTGGGTGGACAAGAACATGAGCATGGAGAAATGTGAGGCAGAGTGTATGAAGAATTGCTCTTGTATAGCCTATGCTGATTCAGATGTCAGTAATGGAGGCAGCGGCTGTCTAACTTGGTTCGGAGACCTAATTGATATGCGGGAGTTCGTTGAAGAAGCAAGTGAGCAAGATATTTATATCCGGATGCCATATTCAGGACTAGGTAAGCGAGTATTTTGCTTTATTAATGCTAGTTCCTTCTTTTGAGAAGTCAAGCCCTTACAATACTCAGTTAAAAGCTTTTGGTCATTCCTGACTTTGTTTATGCTTCAATTTGGGCATGCCTAAATGCATGCAGAGCAGCTGAAATGGCAAAAAATATGTGGACACATATATTGATCCAGCAGATAGTAGTTTATGAGCTTTACCAGGGAAACCATCATATCAAAATCTGTGATTTAATATTTCCATTTATCTTGTCTATTACATGTATTTTAGGTGATCACAATCAGAAGAATAAACCATTAGTACTTATCTCCGTCATATCAGCAGCTTTTTTGCTTCTTTTTCTGGGTTTGATTTGTTGGTGTATAATTCTGAAGAAGAGAAGAAAGAAAAGAGGTAAGCATGCATTTATACATTTCTCTTTTTGAAAGAACAATTGTCCATTTCTCAATTTGCGGAAACATGGCATTATTATAACCTGATAAAGAGGCTTGAAGATAGTGTGCCTGTAAAAGAGACTCAGTTCATGTTGAAGTCCACTGCTCTTTCTTGAAATCCTTTGCATACTTGGGGACGCCTTATGTATTGAGTCTATCGACACACACAAGGTCTTTGAATTTCACTACACACTTTTCGTCAGTCTCATTCTTGACCAACTTTTGAAGATGGGAGTAAATCAAATTCAGCCATTCACGTTGCTTATATCCTAATGTATTACGCAATATTATTTTACAGATTCCAGATCCATTGACGAGGATATGGAGTTACCACTGTTTGATTTTGATACAATTGCAACCGCTACCAATGACTTTTGCTACACAAACAAACTTGGGGAGGGAGGTTTTGGCCAAGTATACAAGGTAAGATCACAATGTCAGACCTTAATCTCTACAAATTTAAGCTAACTATTTCTACTAAATTTTAGGCTAATCTAAACCCAGAAGACGTTGTAGCAGTAAAGAGACTCTCAAAAGATTCGAGGCAAGGTATTGAAGAGTTTAAGAATGAAGTCGTAATGATAGCCAATCTCCAACACTGGAATCTTGTTAAGCTTCTGGGCTGCTGCATTGAACGTGATGAAAGGATGCTTATCTATGAGTACATGCCTAATAAAAGCTTGGACTGCTTTATTTTCGGTCTAAAACTATTCTTCATCTCTTGGATTTATGATCATGTCTTGCTTACTACATTTGAGTGCAGCTCTTGCTTATTCATGTGGTGGGTGACTTGTGCTTGTGCAGATCAAAACAGAAAGGTCTTTCTGAATTGGCAAAAGCGAGTCGACATTATCATGGGAATTGCACGAGGGCTTCTCTATCTCCACCAAGACTCGAGAATAAGAATCATCCATAGGGACCTGAAGATAAGCAACATCTTACTTGACGAAGAGCTGAATCCCAAGATATCTGACTTCGGCATTGCAAGGATTTTTGGACGCAATCAAACTGAAGAAGAAACCATACACGTAATTGGGACATTGTGAGTTTACTTACCATCTTATATATCATGAATATCTTTGCTTCCAATTTCACCTACTACTTCAATTGTATCTGTTTTTTTAATTGCAGTGGATATATGTCCCCTGAATATGCGATTGATGGGCAGTTTTCAGTGAAATCTGATGTATTCAGCTTTGGAGTGCTTTTGTTAGAAATAATTAGTGGCAGAAAGAACAGAGGGTTTCATCATCCAGATCACCATCACAGTCTTCTAGGACATGTAAGTAGTTTATGCTTATATGTGTCCTATCTATGAACTCCAGCTTTTTATTTGGATGACTAGAGAAATATAGTTTGCAATTATTCCAGGCATGGCTCCTGTGGAACGAAAACCAGGGCTTCAAACTAATTGATTCATGCTTGGAGGATTCATATGTTGAATTTGAAGTGCTAAGATGCATTCAAGTGGCCCTATTATGTGTTCAAAAGCTGCCTAAAGACAGACCAGCAATGTCATCAGTGGTTTTCATGTTGAGCAACGAGGAAGCAACACTACCTCAACCAAAGGAGCCTGGTTTCTTTACTGAAAGAAGCTCTACGGACCAATGTACCATAATTGGCGAAGGTAGAAGCCAGACGGAAAACACGATTACTATTTCAACCATTATAGCTAGATGACTTTCACCTGATGACATGGACTCGTTCTACGGATTCCGCTCATTTTGACATGGATGCTGATACATTTCCATACAATTAGCCACAAAAAGGGATTGACCGCAGTGTGAGGTTGATTGTAGAATGTGAAAATAAATTAAAATTAGTCTGTGATAGTTGACATCAAAATGTCTTTGGCTCCTGATATTATCTGGAATTGTGGTTTCTTCCACAGTTGTGAGTAGAGGTTGTTCAATTCATTCAATGATGATTTGAACTAGCAGCGGAGTTCTTCCTTTATCAGAGTTGCTCTTGAGATGGGTTCTTTATTGATGGTTGCTGATTGTTATCACCAATAATGAAAAGACATGCACGTTTTGAGAAGAGAACAGCCAGCCAAATCTGATTTGTTTTCCAAATAATACAATTCCAACCACAGCTTGCATTTGAACGGAAGAGGTTTGACCAGAATAATTTAGAAGCAGTTTTCATATCAGACACAATCACATTCACATTTGTGGAACTTCTTTCCCCCACAGTTTAGCCCATTTCACTAATAACTTTGAAACGATGGGCGATTCCAGAACTTTGTCAACTGTAAATTGATTAGATTTGAATAAATGAAAAGCTACACATTCATTGAATGAGAGTATCTAGCATCGTTAAGTTGGTTGATTAGAGCATCTTCAACCGAAATGTCAATTTGTTCACATAAGTAAAAATAACTAAAACTAGAATAAAAAATGTCTTTCATCCGAATAGCCAATCTGATGTGGCAGTAACATGAAATAACATAAACCCACATGATGTGATAATTGGCATTAACAACTCTTAATGCCAATTTAATATTTTATTATTTTTTTAAAGTTTGACTCACCTCTTATGTATTGATATTATAATAATTATAATAAAATATTAATATATTTTGGTTTATCGGATGGAGCTCAAAACTTTATAAAATGTCAATTTGCCACATCAGCCATCAATTTTAAAATTGACTTAAAAAATTTGACATCTCCATTGGAGATGCTCTTAGTCATTAGACACACAGTTCTTTTATATTTTTATTCAAGAAAAAGGATGCAACGGAGTGTTCTCATTTTGCATAAACTTTCCGATGTCGTGTGAAGGGAGGCATACAGATCAAATCTGAAAAGCATGTTAATTTTTCTTTGACTGGATTAGTCTATAGAGAATTTAGGAAGATTACCAACTCAATTCAGTGCAGACTTTGTGAGAGTAGAAAATTAAGAAAATAGATGAAAAGTAAAAAGATTAGTCTAATACATAGCGGGTCCCGGGACTTCGTAAAGTCCAAGCATTAAGTTCCAAAATACCGCTCACCTTCCCAATTCTTGACAAACAACCCAAATGGAGTCCCTTCCTTTCATCTTCTTTACTCTGATTCTTCAGTTTTTAGTCTTACAATTGTCCAAAGCAGCTGACACCATTTCTGCATCACAACCCCTCACCGGCACCGCCACCTTGGTTTCTTCCGGCCAAAGCTTCGAACTAGGCCTCTTCTCGGCCGCCAACTCCAAGGCCTGGTATCTAGGAATATGGTACAAAAACTTCCCAGATATTGTTGTATGGGTTGCCAACAGAGAAAACCATGTTGCAGATTCACATGGATCATCCTTGACATTATCCAAAAATGGAAGTTTGGTCCTTTTAGACCAAATGAACAACACAGTTTGGTTTTCCATTTCATCCGCACTAGCAGAAGATCCAGTTGCAGAACTACTGGATAGTGGAAACCTTGTTGTCAGAGAAAAGGCTGGAGCAGATTCAGAAAGCTTCATATGGCAAAGTTTCGATTTCCCATCAGATACTTTGTTGCCAGAAATGAAGTTGGGGAGGAACTTCAGAACAGGCCTAAACAGATTCCTGACTTCTTGGAAAAATGCTACTGACCCTTCTCCTGGGGAATATAATTATGGGATGGATGATGTTATGTTACCTCAGATTGCTATCACTAAAGGATCGAAGAAAAGGTTCCGAACTGGACCTTGGAATGGTGTTCGATTTACAGGCATTCCTGGTTCAGTTGCTAAATACAGCTCAGTTCTGAAACCAATTTCTGTGTATAATGAAAATGAGTTGTACTATACTTATGAGGCTGCTAACAATTCTACTATCACAAGGTTAAAGCTGAGTGAATCGGGTATGATCCAGCGGCTCGTGATCAATCAAGGAAGCACTGAATGGGCTGTTATGTTTAACTTTCAGAATGATCAGTGCAATGACTATGGAAAGTGTGGAGGAAATGGGATTTGCAAAGTTAGCAAATCAACTGTTTGCGAGTGTTTGCAGGGTTTTGTTCCGAAATCAGTGAATGAATGGGACCAGCTTAATTGGACTAGTGGGTGTGTGAGAGAGTTACCACTGAGTTGCCAGAATGGAGAAGGGTTTCTGAGAATTCAAAATGTGAAACTGCCAGACCAGTTGCATTTTTCGGTCAACAAGAGGGTTAGGGTTGGCCAATGTGAGGCAGAGTGCTTGAACAATTGCTCTTGTGTAGCTTATGCTAATTCAGATATGAGTAATGAAGGCAGTAGCTGTCTGATGTGGTTCGGTGACCTGACGGATCTACGAGAGTTCATAGAAGAAGATAGTGAGCAGGACATATATATCCGGATGCCATCATCAGAACTAGGTAAGTGAGTAGCTTTCTTTAATAATGTTACTAACACCTCTTCTTGTGAAGTGTAGGCCTTAATCCGGAAGATGCAGTACATTAGTGTTTAGGAAATCTAGTAAGAAAATCAATGTTCTGTAGTCTCATCCGATTGATCGCATAGATTTGTTTTTCTGAAATTGTATGTTTAGGGCTCAAATTAAAAAGGTTAAAGACATGAACTGCTGAAATGGTAATAAATGGAAATACACCATCCTAGAAGAATGCAATGTGTAACTTGTACCAGAAGATATCAGAATATTCAAATGCTTATGCTAAGACTTGCTAATGTTTTTGTGTATGTGATCTTCAGCTAAGACCAGTAGGAAGAACAAAAGAGTAGTTGTACTCATCTCAGTCATATCAGCAATTTCTTTTCTCCTCTTTCTGGGTTTGTCTTCCTGGTGTATAATTCTGAAGAACAGAAGAAAGAAAAGAGGTAAGCTGAGCAAGCATATGTAGCTACCTACCATATTTGTGAAAAATTTATATCATTGTAAAAGAGGCTTGAATATGTTTGTTCCCTTATAAGATTCACTTCATTTTCATGTCCCGTGGCCATTTATTGAAGCCTGTATTGCCTATGCAAATCGTATGAAGTGACGATTTAAGATGTTGGCTTTGAGTATCTTTCTGTGCTTTGTAGTCTTCAAATTCTAAACTATGACTTTGCTGTCTCTTACTCTTTGCATTCTCATTTTACAGCTTCAAGAACCAATACAGAAGACTTGGAGTTGCCACTGTTTGATTTTAATACAATTGCAGCTGCCACTAATAATTTTTCTTGCACAAACAAACTAGGAGAGGGAGGTTTTGGTGCAGTTTACAAGGTAACAAGGCTCCTCAGGACGTAAATATTTACAAATTGGAGCAAAAGACTTATTCCGACATTTCAGGCCAACCTAGCCCGAGAAGAACTTATAGCAGTAAAGAGACTCTCAAAGGATTCAGGCCAAGGTATTGCAGAGTTTAAGAATGAAGTCACAATGATCGCCAATCTTCAACACTGGAATCTTGTTAAACTCTTGGGTTGCTGCATTGAACGAGAAGAAAGGATGCTAATCTATGAGTACATGCCAAACAAAAGCTTGGACTGCTTTATCTTCGGTACTTTTCTTCATGTTTCCGAATAAATTATCATTTTCCTACGTTTTAGTCCTATTTATGCTATTAAGCAGAGTCTTCTCCAGTTCTGTTTGTCACAGAGGAGGAAAACTGGTCCATAATCCATTCTTGTGATGAATGACTTGTGCAGACCAAAATAAAAAGGCATTGTTGAATTGGCAAAAGCGATTTGACATTATAATGGGAATTTCGCGAGGACTTCTCTACCTCCACCAAGACTCAAGATTAAGAATCATTCATAGGGACCTCAAGAGCAGCAACATATTACTTGATGGTGAGCTGAATCCCAAAATATCTGACTTTGGCATAGCACGGATTTTTGAACGCAATCAAACTGAAGCAAAGACAACACGAGTAATTGGGACATAGTGAGCTCTGCTACTTTAAAGCATTAATGCTTGGATTTCCAAATTTCCAATTATTACCAGATTCTAAAATTGCTGTCTATATGCAGTGGATACATGTCTCCGGAGTATGCAATTGATGGGAAGTTTTCAGTGAAATCTGATGTCTTCAGTTTCGGGGTGCTTTTGTTAGAGATCATAAGTGGCAAAAGGAACAGAGGGTTTGACCATCCAGATCACCACCACAGCCTTTTGGGACATGTAAGATTTTATGTTTATATATGTAAAATATGTGCTAGTTTGGAACCTCTAGCTTTTATGTGTAACTATATCAATTGCAATTGTTGCAGGCATGGTTACTGTGGAACAGAGGTAAGGGCTTGGAGCTAATAGATTCATGCTTGGAGGACTCATATGTTGAGCTTGAGGTGCTAAGATGCATTCAAGTCGGTCTACTATGTGTTCAAAAGATGTTGGTAGACAGACCAATAATGTCATCTGTGGTGTTCATGTTGGGAAATGAGGGAGCAATGTTGCCTCAACCAAAGGAGCCTGGTTTTTTTACGGAAAGAAGTTCCACAGGCACTGATGCCTTTGTCGGAGAAGGTAGAAGTCAGACGGGAACCACCATTACCATTACGACAGCAGAAGCTAGATGATTTGCACATGTATTCATACTTAGGCTTTCCCGCCATTTGATATGGATATGAATGAAGGTGGAAGGATACTAACTGAATTGGCCTCATCTGGAGGTAAACTTACAATTTGTAAAATGTAAATGCGGAATTGTGTGAGAAGGTTGACATGAAGTCATATGCGCCTTTGGTTCCGAATTCCAACTGAAATTATATAAATTATGTCTTATTTTCAAAGGGCTGAGGCTTAAAGGCTTTCGGAGACCAATTTTGATGTAAAGTCCACAATTAGGTGGAATTGTTGACTAATCAGTTGGTCATCATAGAAATTCTAGTCAATCTCAATGTGTTGGGAAATTACTTGGACATGCAAGCTTAGATATTACTTATTCTAATTTAGGACAATACCTGAATCTGGGAATGAAGACCACCGTAACGTAAATTTGACTCATTTCAGGCTTGGAGTCCATGATGGGAGGAACACCATCAGAAGTGACTGATGAAGTGTTAGCTATGTTGTGTGTGCATGGTCTGCACCGAAGCAACTTGGTTTCTTTACTGATAGCAACCCAGTTGAGGCAGATACTTCTTTGTCAAGCAAGTTTAAATAGCAATTCGTAAACGAGGTGACTATAATTATTGAAAGCAACCCAGTTGAGGCAGATACTTCTTTGTCAACCAAGTTTAAATAGCAATTCGTAAACGAGGTGACTATAATTATTGGAGGCTCGATAGAGCATCATTTCCTCCGAGCAGTGGTGGAATAAAGTGCTATAGTTATATATGATATGGCACCTTCGAACGCACATCTGTGTGTAAGTATATTGTGTTGGACTTCTTTGTTTAGACTCTTGTTTTGTGTTTGAGTTAGTTAGCTATATAATTTGTAGACTGACATGGTGTTAAGATTTGAATTGGGAGAGGAAAAAAAAAAAAAAAAAGAAAAAAAAAAAAAAACCAAAATGTTTCCCCCCCCTTTTTCTCTCTTTCTCACAAAAACAAAAACACTCACATATAGAATTCAGAGGTTCACTTCATCTAGAAGCCTTAACTTGTTTACTTTTCATGAGTCTTGTAAGAACTCATTTTGTGTTTAAGGTGTTCATGTTTGAATCAAAGTTTAAAATTTCGACCGAAATCCTGAAATTTCGGTCGAAATTTCGGATTTTTTTGAGTACCGAAGCAAAAAATGGGGTACGTCTCAATATTACCGGAAAACACCGAAATTTCGGCGAAGTTTAGATGATTTCGGTGATTTCGGTTGAGTTTCGGTGAAATTTCGGTGCTTTTGAACTGATTTCAGTGAAATTAGAGTATGCTTTGGCAGCGGGGGGATCCTGGGTAGAGAGGAGCGGCGGCGGCGCGATTCTGGAAATTGAGGATGAAGAAGATTGTATTTTTGTAATTTACCCCAACTTTTGGTCACTTTGGTCATTTTGAAAATTATACTTTCTTTTTATAAAAAAAACTTAAAACGTGTAGTGCCAGCCTGCGTTCATGTTCTGTACCTTCACACATGTGGACTAGAATTGTGGTGTCCTCCGGCTTGGGTTTTGTGGTGTTGTTATTTTTTTTTGTTTTGTTTAGTTAATTTTTTCTTTTTTCTTTCTAATCTTTTCTTTTCTATTTTCTATTTTCTTATTGTTAAGTTTATAGGTTTCTAAGCATACAGGAGGTTGATGTATACCTTACCTGTTAAATTGGTGTTTCTCATCCTTTTTTTGGAAGTAGTGTTTCTATAAAATTATATTTTTATCGTGTAAAATGTCTTTGAATTTATATATGAATTTCATCTATGAGTAAACAATTTTACATATCTTGTATGTGAAATAGGTGCATTATGGGTTGATTTTAAAGTCTATAGATTGATAATACATTAATTTATAGGTATTTAACATATTTTTCGTCTTTTATTTTTTTTACCGAAATTTCCACCGAAATCGAAATTTTTTTTGAAATTTCCATAAATTTTGGTTACCGAAATTTCAACCGAAACCTAAACTTAAAACCTTGGTTTGAATCACCTCTTCATACTTGGTGTATGGGTGGACAACTTTTTCACACTTATTTCTTTGTCTCTCTACTCTTTATATAGAGATGATATGGTTGATATTTCCAACACATACTTGCACTCACTTGTGTACATGGATATTTCCTAAAGGTAAGAACACATTGTTTCTAATAATATCTAGATACTTATTAACTTGTGCACTTAGATACTTCTAAAGGTAAGAATACTTTGTTTCTAACCTTTAGTTATATCTAGATATTAAGCACAATATATTAATGCAAAGTATCTAGATATTGTATTGTGTCCAAAGTTGTTACTTTGACTACTAACACAATTTTTACAACAATGCATTAATTTCAACACATGGAACTGCTTTAATTAAGTCCTTAATTTGCAGCTAATTTCTATAATGATTACAGTTAGTCTCTTTTTTTATTTGATAAACTATAGTGATGTCTTAAAGAGATTTTGTATGGCAATGTTAACCAGAAAATGATAATTTCTCAAGTTCAGGCATCCCACAGCATGGTGACATTTGCACGCACTCGGTAGGACCAAAACGAGAAATATTGGTACGGGAAGGAACTAGGGCTGGGCACGGGTAGGATACCCGAGCATAAACCCCATAACCAGTACCCGTACCGGGGCATTGGGAGGGGGTTTCACTAGAGGGATTCCCAGGCCGGAGCACGGGTACCCGATTTTTCCGGGGACAGGATGGGAGGGGTCATTTCCGGATTTCATACCGGAAGATCATGATGCGATGGTAATGGAGGAAGAAACCATATATGGGTGTGGTGATGGAAGAAGAAGCAAAAGAAGAAGAAGTATGGGCGGCGATGATGGCGGTGATGGAGGAAGAGGAAAAAAAAGAAGAAGAAAGATGGTGGTGATAAGAAGAAATATGGTGGTGGTGATGGAGGAATGGAGGCGATGGAGGGAGGCAGCAGACGACTGACAAGTTTTTTTTGATAAATAAATATATATATATATATATATATATATATATATATATATATTATTTTAAAAAAAGTTAATATAATAATAATAATAAAATAATATATTCTGTCATGTTCGGGTACTTGCAAGTTTTAGATTTTAAGACCCGATATCAACCTAAATGATTGGTTCAGTCCGGATACCCACTGGATCAGTCAATCCGAATTCTCAAGAAATTAGATTGGGATGCCCAACCCTAGAAGGAACCAAGGGTGGGTTTGATTGGGGGGAATTGGGGATGAGAATGAGAAAGCAATTCCCATTTCTGGGAATGAGAATTTTACCTATGAGATGTTTGGGAGAGGCTTTCCCAACCCACCCATGGGATTGCAATTTTTTTACCAAAGTATCGTCCAAATCAATCTATATTAAGAAAAAGTAAGGATTTTTTTTTTTTGATAAATAGGAATGCATCTTATTGATGATAAAACTTGGCAAAAGCCAACACGGAGTACAACACAAGTGTCAAACGGCCAATATGACCGGGGCCTCGTTAAAAACCTCACAACAGTAAGGAAAAGAGTACCCAATACTCCTAGAGAGAACAAAGCATTCCACAAAGTCAGAACCAGAGAAAAGTGTAGGAAAACTCAATCCGAAACCCACCTACTCCCCCTACGGCATTGCCATCGAGGGAATAAATGGGAGCCTAGTCGACCTCCTTACGGCCTAACCATCAGAGGGAATTAGGCCCAGATAGAGTCCCCTACACCCTCTCCTACATGCCTCTATCCCTGTCTATCAACTCCATAAGCCAAGTAGGGCCAGACATGTCCCACGCTTGAGCACGTTGACTAGAGGCAGCTTCACGGGCGAGGTTATGAGCTACACCATTGGTGGATCGATGTTGCTGTGATATCTGATCAACTCCCAACGTCCTGCATAGACCTTTGATTTCCTTTACCACAGCAACATAGGGGTACCACTCCTCACAGTTGAAGTTTATACATTTCACCACATCATTGCAATCCGTGACTACCTCGGTTGGTATTGTACCTCGAGCTAGACAATGTTGCAACCCCACCTTTAGACTTAGAAGCTCGCTAACGAATCCCGTACTCTTCGGAGGCCCAGACTCCATCACCGCCCATCTCATTGTGCCTGTATCATCCCGCAAGATTGCGCCAAGGCCACAACGCCCTTTCTCGATGTCCGCTGCCCCGTCCACATTCAGCTTGAAACCTCCAAGCCTTGGTGGTTTCCACCCTTCCGGTAGCGACGTCGGTTTTGACTTGACTCCTAAGCTTACTCTTTCGAAGTCCCACCTTCTTTTGGATGCTCTCTCACACACTGCTTCCGCTGTGCTTACTTGATGACCATGTACTTGCTTATTTCTTTCAAACCAAATATCATTGCACAACATGGCAAACTTACCAAGTACTTGCATGCTACTTTGCTGCATTAGGTGCGCCACCAGATCCCCAAGGCTTCTCCATTCCATATTTAAATAAGTCGAAAACTCTGTGAGAATCCACACTTCTCTACTCCTCTTGCATCCCCAGATTGCGTGCAAGGTACTTTCAGGAAACCTTTGACATCTATCACAAATAGAAGTGGTGTTCACTCTTCGCTGAATGAGATTAGTTTTTGAGGGCAAAATGTCATGACAAGCTCTCCACAACAAGAGCCGATCCTTTGGGGGTGGGGAGGGGAGAGGAGGGCAGCTACTTGCCAGAGCTTCTTCCAAAATTTGTGTACCTCGGTCGTCGATGAGGAGCTTCCCAACTTATTCATCCTCTCGTCGAGGCTAAGAGCAAGTCGGTAACCCGACTTCACAGTGTAACACCCCTTTCAATCATAGAACCAACTTAACGTATCCCCATGGTTTAAACTGGGAATAATAGTTTGGATGGCTGCTAACTCCTCTTCATTAAAATTAGACTCGAGGGCCTCTAAATTCCATCCTCCCGACTCGGTAAGAAGGTGCCGAACTTTCCAAACTTGTGGGATACTAGCCAAAGCTTGCGGTCGGTAATTGGGGCCTAGAGGGATCCACCAATCACCCACCACACATGTTTCCCTTCCATTGCCAATACGCTTGATTAACCCCTTCTTTAAAAGATCTCTTCCCCACAAAACCGATTGCCATATGTAGGAGATATGCTTTCCTTTTGGTGCATACAGAAAGTCTTGGTTACTGTGGTACTTGGCCTTTAGCATCTTTGCAACCAATGAACCAGGTTCCTTATGAAGTCGCCACGCCACCTTAGCCAACATTGCTCTATTGAAACATTGGAAATCTCTGAAACCTAGGCCCCCGTCATCTTTGTGCTTGCACATAAATGTCCACTGCTTCCATGGGATACCTTTTGTACCCGTACTACTCCACCAATACCTCCTTATTTGCTTATTCAGCATTTTACATATAGAATATGGTAGTCGAAACACTCCCATACTGTAGGAAGGTAGTGCTTGTGCTACCGTCTTGATTAGCACCTCCTTACCCGCTGATGAGAGGAACTTATTACTCCAAGAACCTAGGAGTCCCTCCATCTTCTCCCTTAGATTACGAAATAATACTTCTTTACTTCTACCAGTCACCGTTGGCAATCCTAGATACCGTCCATGGCAATGAACTACTTGGACCCCAAGTTTTGCAGCCACCATATCCTTTACATCTTCTGCGGTGTTAGGACTAAAGGCCACCGCTGATTTTGTGAAGTTTATTTGTTGCCCCGATGCTCTTTCATACTCTTGAAGGAGTCCCTGCAGTTGTGAACATTCCTCCACAGATGCATCACAGAAAATCATTGCATCATCTGCGAAGAAAAGATGTGAGATGGACGGTGCCGACCTCGCAACCTTGGCTCCATGCAGCCGCCCTTCTTCATCTGCCCTTGTCAACATGGCACTAAACCCCTCGGCACAAAACAAAAACAGATACGGAGATAGCGGGTCCCCTTGTCGTAAGCCTCGGGTAGGAGTAATTCTTCCAAACGGCGTTCCCCGACACAATACTGAATATGTGATCGTGGAGAAACAATTCTTCAACAAACTGACCACTCTCCTATCAAGTCCCAGCCGCAACATAACATTCTCTAGAAAGCTCCACTCGACTCGATCATAGGCTTTGGACATATCGAGTTTGAGTATCATCTTCTTCTTCCTATTCCGCTTCTTTTGGTTGATGGTGTGAATTGTTTCAAACGCAGCAATGCAATTATCATGGATACTTCTTCCTGGCACGAAAGCACTTTGGAAGACGGATATGATCTCTGGTAGAATGTGTTTTAACCTGTTTGCAATCGTCTTGGCGATAATCTTGTAGAGGACATTGCATAAACTGATTGGGAGAAAATCAGTCACCTCACTCGCATTATTTTTCTTTGGAATGAGTGATATCATGGTCTTATTGAAGCTTGCTATGTCGGCCCCTTCGTTCAAAACCTGCAGACACAAATCGGTTACCTTGTTACCCACAATACTCCAATACCTTTGATAGAATAAAGCAAGCAGTCCGTCCGGTCCGGGTGCTTTGGTGGGGTGCATTTGGTGGAGTGCCGCCTCAAGCTCCTCTCGCTGGAAAGGACGTAAGAGGAACTCATTATGCTCCTCCTTCACCCTCGGTTGTATGGCCTCCATGATCTCCTGAGATGTTCCACTGCTGCCCGACTTGAATAGATCTTCAAAGTACCTGCTAAAGACCTCTCCCATCCCCTCCAATGAATCACACCACTCTCCTGTCTCGCTTCTAATACCACTGAGATATCTCTTCTTGCTCCTTTCTTTTGCATATCGGTGGAAAAACTTAGTATTTCGGTCACCCCCTTTTAACCATTCAACTTTTGCTCGTTGTCGCCAAAGGGATTCCTCTTCCAACAGAAGTCGATCATGGTCCTTCGCAAGGGCTTCACGCAGCCTTACATTCCCTTCAGTCTCGCCCCCGACTAGCACCGCCTCCAATTTACTTTGCAGCTCCCTTGTTTGCTTCGTTATACTGCCCACTTCTTCCTTATTCCACTTTCGTAATCGTTCGGTGCATGCAGCCATGGACTCGAAGATGTCCTCATGTTGTTGTTGCCACGTCTCGCGAATAATAGCCTCACATTCATCACGATGTGTCCACAATTCCTCGAAATGGAACCTCGGCTCGAATCGAGCTCGACCCCCACCACCCGGCCTCTTGCTATCCGTGTAAACAAGAAGGGGAAGGTGGTCCGATTCCCATCTTAACATGGTGTGAACCCTAACAGAAGGATAAGTCGTCTGAAACATTCCATTGGTCACCACTCTATCCAAGCGTGCTCTTACATTAGCTTCTCCTTTTCTTCGGTTGTTCCAGGTAAATGTGTACCCCGATGTGCTAGTCCCCCTCAGGTCGCAAGTAGCCAGCGTGTCGGCAAACAGTTGCATGCGTGGGAGCGGCCTACGTGATCCTCCCTCTTGTTCGCTATCTGCAATTGTCTCGTTGAAATCTCCAAAGACCATCCAACTTTCATTAGAGACAGTGCTTGATACTCTTTCTAACAGCTCCCATGATTGGTGTCGTAAATGTGCCTTGGGATTTCCATAGAATCCTGTTAGCCGACTCCTGAATGAATCATTATCCCCTACCACTCTAAGATCAATATGACCCGGAGAGTAGGATAAGACTTGGACCGTTAAATTTTCATTCCATAAGAATCCTATACCGCCTCCCTTTCCTTGTCTTTCCACAGTCCAGTAATTGTTGAAACCTAGTCGACAACAAACCCCCCTAAATTGGTCCTCACGCATCTTTGTTTCGCAAAGGAAAATAATGTCGGGCTTCTTGACCTTGATTATGGATTTCAAGGCCCGGAACGTGCGGTTATTGCCCAAACCCCGCACGTTCCAACTGAGTAGAATCATTTCTCGTGATGGGCCTTTCGTCCCAGGCCCATCACGTTGTCTCCCGAAATATTGCCGCTTGATTGTGATGAAGTAGGTGGTGATTGCCCCGCTATACCACCCGCCAATAACGGAGCCCTCCCTTTTGGGTTCTCATCAATCTTCTTTGATTTTGCACATCCTGCAAAATCTACCGTCAGATTATCTTCCCTGATTACACTTGGAGATCTTTCTTGACCCCCAAGGCATAGTGGAGGCCCAACATCCTTGAGTTTTTTGAGCTAGGCTTCTACAAACTCCAGAGTGGGGTAAGACCCACTGCTAGGTGTGACTGGATCAGTGGTTAATTCCGCATTTACTTCCACCGCTGCCACATCATGAGCAAAATCTGTCCCTTCTTCCCTAACTGATTGTACCCCTCCTTCACCTAAATTAATGCCAACGTTAGCTCTCTTTGGTTTTGAAATAACGTCCCCCCCTTCCTCCTCGGTCTCTTCATTGAAAGTCATTAATATATTTTTCCTTTTGTGGGCATTTTGACCCCTGTTCGGCGCTCCCGTTGGTACCGTTGCTGCCGAGTCAATAGACGTAATGACCGCAGACTGCGCTCTCTCTCTTATTGCATTAACACCATAATTAATTTCCTTTCTTGGTCGTTTCCGTCTAGCTCCGTCACCTGCACCACCATTGTTGCCGTCTTGGATCTGCTCACTTTCCGACTCCTCAAACTCCTCCCGAGTGCGGACAAAGCCCACGACCCCCAACTCCGGGGCTCTCATTGTCCACCCCGATCCCTGCAAACGTGGTGTCGGTTGCTCTCTGGAATATTCAGACCGTTCCACATTTCGCAATAATGCCTCCGCCTTCGAAACTTTCAAGTCCCTACTATATTGCTCCGCCCCGGCCTCGTTCTCTCCTTGCATCGCATTGCAACCCTCCGTCTTGCTATGATCGAATCTTCCACATACTAAGCAAAAGCGAGGGCATCTCTCATACTGGAAGATTGTAAAAACAGGCTCTTCTCCTGCCGCTAAACGAACCTTCACTCCCCTTCGAATGGGTTTAGTAATATCCATTCGAACCCTTAGGTGGAAAAAATCACCATTTGCATTCTTGTACCGCTTGCGATCAAACTCTAGAAACTGTCCCACCTGCTGTCCTATGCGCTGGCCTAGTTGCTCGGACTGAAAAAAGGAGGGGACTCCACGAATTCGAATCCAGAAGTCTTGAGTAGTTAGTTTCACCGTCTCCGCTTCTCTCCACTGCCTTATCTCGGTCAGGGCCAATAGCGCTTGGTTGAAAGTCCAAGGGCTCTTCTTCAGCACCATTCTCCGATCAGCCTCACTCTTGAAAGCAAAAAGAATCCTGTTATCACCGATCTCCCCAGCTTGAAAGTTTTCATTCGTCTTCCACAGGTTTCTCATCGTGCCAATAAGGCTTCCATGATTTATCTGCTTCCTTGATAGCAAACTACCGACGAGGAAGAACTGCGCTGGGCTTTGGTCTTGCGTCTCCTCGACATCCACCACAGTATCCTCCTCCTCCTCTGTTAGATTGACCCGGTCTCCAAACCTAGCCACTAGATCCTCCATGGCTAAGAGAAAGTTCTTCAACCACACTAGAAGTACTCCAATCCACTGGAAAATAAAACCCCCCATGCACTCCTCGTTCTTGCTAGGGATTCAATTCCACGAGTATTGAAGAAACCAAACTTCGGCCGCCTATGAGATCAGAGAGCTTTTCTCAAGGCACAAGAATTTAAAGTTTTTTTTTTTTTTTTTAATTTTTTTTTTACATTTTATTTTTTATTCTAACACAAATTTGCATTTATTTTCTCATTCCACCCCATATAACCAAATGAAATTGATTTTATTATTCTCGTTCCCACCCCCTATTCCCAGCAAACATGTTCCCATCAATCCTTTTCCATCCCTGTTCCTAGTAGTACTATTCACATAAATCATTTTCCACGAACCAAATGCAGCCCAAGAAGAAGTCCTTTCTTTACAAAAAGCCAAAAGGATTTTTGTGTTGAATTGCTGAACAATGTCGTTGGCTTTAATAATCATACAGATCAAGCAGGAGACAACTACTATTTGGCTTGAAAAAGACAAATTAAATTCCAACGTCCACAAATATTTGAAGTTTAAATGAGGGACATTAAATAACGTTTGGTCTTGTCTTGGAAAATGACATCGTTTATGTTGTGGAAATGCTTGTTCTTCCTGAATGTTAGAGTCGTGGCTGAGGTAGTGTCATTCGGCTCTATGGAATTGGGCCAACCCTTCCAGGAGGCCCGATTGAAGGAAAAGAGGCCGGAAAAGCCACCGTCCTCTAGATCTTGACGCCGCCTTCTCAAACTCTTCTGTCAACAAGGGTGGGGCTAGGAGAGTGAGGTTGAGAATTGGAAGTTTGGATTTTGGGGCTTGAGATTTGAATGTCCCATATTTCAGTGGCTATGATGATGGTGATGTGGGTTCTTGGAGGATGAGGAGGAGGGTGATGATGGTGTGGTTTTTTCTTTAATGTTTAATAAAAAAATTCATTCTTTGTAGAAAATTCTCAAATTTACTTTCAATAAACTGTTGAAATTGAACACATCATCACTTAACAAACACAATAATGGTAACAGAAGAGTAGGAATGAAAGATTTTGAAAACAAGGGATAGGCCTAACTAAAATTTTTGAACTAGGCCCCCAAATTCTCAATCACGACTCTATTTAATGTAAATGTACCTGTAAAATAAAAATCAAAAGTTATCCTGGTTTCCTATGAAAGTTATTGTATCGTCACTAAGTAAAGACAAGGGTCTTTCAATTATCTGTGAAGTGCAGACGTTGTCCAGATCAGGGAAGTCCTCTCTAATAGTGCATGCAGCCATGTATAATTGTACAAAAAGCTAGAGAGGACCTCATTGTCCGGAATTCGCGTTTAAAAGACAATCGTGATTGTTTCATCTAGTTATTGCCATTTCTCCACTGGTTCGCCTATAATAACGAGCTGCTTTTAGTACATCAATCTGCGTACAAGTTCTGTTGATAGAGATACACAACTACCACCAGGACCATATCACCGAACTGTACAGTATTGTTAGCTCCAGCTACTTGTACCACTACCAAATATAACAGCATTAATATTGCTTTGTTTCTCAATGAACAGCTTATCACTTTCCACATGTACGAAGGTTTGTTGGGAGCTTGAGTTCATGCAATAAATGCAAGTTCGCAATCTCTAATTTGTTTCTTGAGTAGATTCAAATTTACTATCAGTAGGCAAATCAAACATAGTAGACAGAAGAGTTATGGAAATCTTTACAATTCTCTTTCTCTTCTCATCAATTATGTTATCCATTCTAAGTAACTCCACTGCAAAAGACATCATCACTCCAACTGTATCAATCACAGATGGAGAGACCCTTGTTTCCTCTAGTGGAAGATTCGTATTAGGATTTTTTAGCCCCAGAAATTCGACTACTAGGCGATACTTGGGAATATGGTACGATGAAGCATCTCCTGAGACAGTTGTTTGGGTGGCCAACAGAGAAGCTCCACTAACTGATCACTCTGGAGCTTTAAATATCACTGATCAAGGATTCCTCGTTCTTTTCAGTGGCACAAAAAGCATTGTTTGGTCTTCAAATTCGACTTCAAAAACATCGAAAAGGAACACATCTGCTCAGCTCTTGGAATCAGGCAATCTTGTTGTGAAAGATGGAGATGACCTTTTGTGGCAGAGCTTTGATTATCCAACGGACACATTATTACCAGGAATGAAGCTTGGATGGAACTTGAAAACTGGCCTAAATAGGTCTTTATCTTCATGGACCGATGCAGAAGATCCAGCTCCCGGGGAATTCTCATATTACATTGATCTTAGAGGATACCCCCAACTGGTTCTTAAGAAAAGTTCTAGAGTAGAGTATAGGCTGGGGTCTTGGAATGGCCTCGGTTTCACAGGGAGTCCTCAACTTAGATCTCAGAATGAGGCATATAAATTTGAATTCGTGTCAAATGAGTCTGAGGTCTATTTAAAAATTGAGCTATTGGACGATTCATTGCTAACTAGATTATTGCTCAACCGATCTGGTTATTTGGAGCGGTTCATCTGGAGGGATACAACACATAGTGCCAGTGCAAAAATGTTCTACTCTGCTCCTGCAGATCGGTGCGACTCTTACAATTTGTGCGGTGCATTTACTTTATGCAAGAGTGATACCGATCCTGTATGTTCATGCTTAAAAGGTTTTGTGCCAAACTCAACAAGAGACCGGAACATGAAAAACACGTCTCTTGGGTGTCTGCGGGATACTCCACTGAGTTGTAGTAAAGGAGATGGATTTCAGACGCTCACAGGGATGAAACTGCCGGACACCTCTTCTTCGTGGACCGATAGTACAATTTCCTTAGACAGATGCAAGAAAATATGCTTGGGAAATTGCTCTTGCACAGCCTATGCAAATATGGATATTAGGGGAGAAGGAAGTGGATGCTTGCTTTGGTTTGGTAACCTCGTTGATCTAAAAGCATTCGACTCCAATGGTCAAAACCTTTTTGTGCGGATGGCCCTATCAACGTCAGGTGCTTATTATTGCTTTGATCGTTTTTTAAAGTTATTGGAAGCCTAAATTAGTTCCCAAGTTGTAACCATACTTCTATTCCGGGTACATGTTTGATTTGAACTTGGTTCTGAGCTGAGAAGTCATGCTTAATTAGGGAATAGTGTCATTCAATCTATTTCTCATCTTTCAGATGACATTAAGACAAGTAAGTCCTCTGGTGTGAAGAAGGAAGTTGCAATCATCTTCGGCTTTGGGCTACTAGTCATCGGAGTGCTAATACTAGGATTGATTTTCTATGTGCGGAAGAAGAAATTGAAAGCCCAAGGTAGAAATGAGTAACCAGATTGGTTTATTGAACCTTTACATTCTACTACATTTGGGTGATAGAATGATGCATCTATTGTTTCTTCTCTCCTATCTCAGAAAAAATGAAAAACATACGTGAAAAGAACTTCGATTTTGAAGGTGGAAACGAAGACATGGAGTTGATAACATTTGATTTGGCTACTATATCTAGAGCCACTGACAACTTCTCAGACAATAACAAGTTGGGGGAAGGTGGTTTTGGACCAGTATACAAGGTAACAGAATATAATGTGATTAGAATTTTATGTCCTTCACGAACATATATCTCTGAGCTAATGTGAATGGTGGTTTTTGTAGGGCATATTGGTAGAAGGCCAACATATAGCAGTGAAACGGCTTTCAAAATGTTCGGGGCAAGGAATGAAAGAATTCATGAATGAAGTAATACTGATTGCTAAACTTCAACACAGAAATCTTGTGAAGCTTCTTGGTTGTTGCATTGATGGAGAAGAAAAAATGTTAATTTATGAATACATGCCCAACAAAAGCTTGGACTACTTCATATTTGGTTCGAGCTCCTATAAACTCCTGCCCTCATTACCTCAGTTTTGTCATAATTAATTGTAGAATTTTTTTCGTTGAATTGAGTGTAGATGAAACTAACTCTGCTAATATAAACGGGTCAGATTCTGCAAGAAGTAAATTTCTCAGTTGGGATAAACGTATTAGCATCATTGGTGGGATTGCTCGAGGACTTCTTTATCTTCATCAAGATTCTAGACTGAGGATCATCCATAGGGATCTGAAAACCAGCAACATCTTATTAGATAAAGACATGAGTCCAAAAATATCTGACTTTGGCACGGCTAGAGCATTCGGGGCAGATCAAACAGAGGAAAATACTAATAGAGTGGTTGGAACATAGTAGGTATCTGACCTTAATTTCATACATTCTATGCGTTTACTGCACTTGTAACTCAAATTTCACTCTGCAGCGGGTATATGTCTCCTGAGTACGTGGTGGATGGAATCTTCTCAATCAAATCGGATGTTTATAGCTTCGGGGTGATGGTGCTGGAGATAGTGAGTGGGAAGAAGAACAGGGGATTTTATCATCCAGACCACCAACGTAACCTTCTTGGACATGTAAGCTTAGTCAAGTCTATATTTCCCGGTATACTACAATATTAGAACTTCGGACTGTAAGACCACCATAACTTAAATTTGACAATTTCAGGCATGGACTCTATGGATTGAAGGCAAACCATTGGAAGTTATGGATGAAGTGTTAGATGCCTCGTGTGGTCAATTAGAAGTTTCACGATGCATTCAGATAGCTCTGTTGTGTGTCCAACAGCAACCAGAAGATAGGCCGAACATGGCATCTGTGGTTCTAATGTTGGGTGGTGAGGGTTCATTGCCTGCACCAAAGCAACCTGGTTTCTTCACTGAAAGGAACGCGGTTGAGGCAGATACTTCTTCATCAAGCAAGTCTAAATCACATTCCAGAAACGAGATGAGTGTGACACTGTTGGAGGCGCGATAGAGCACCATTTCTTCCAAGGAGTTTACATATGTGTCGAATAAATTTATGTTCTTTTGGAACTTGTCTGTTTAGATTATTCTTTTGTGTTTCAGACAACTGCTTTAAAGAGGTTCTTAGTAAACAGGTAATGTCTATGATGATTCCCAAAATTAGTGTAGAGGAGATATCATTGCGCAAGCAGTTATATAAAAGCTTCATTTGGGAGTGGTGAGAAACACATGGGTTCAATTCCCCCCTCCCATCGCTTGAACAAGAAGAAACACTTCTTTCTTTGAACGAAGAACAAGGAAAATTAACATTAAGTTTAATATTTACACATACAATGAATGTAGTCTAGGGGATTAGTTTTCCTATAATAAATTCAAGATTGAATTAATATCACCAGACCAAATATAAGTTTCACGTCCAAGTATTTTTGAGGTATGAGTATTATCAAGTAGAAGGGCTTATAGAATCATAAGCTTGAACCGAATTGACTTGGCAATCCCACGTCCAAGTATTTTGCGGTAGGTCTTACAAGTTAATGGTATTAGTTGAATATCTGCCAAAATTGGAACGACACAGAATGGTATCACTTGTAAAGCTACAAACACGTGATTAATATGCTTTAAAGACAGTAATCCAGTAGTTGAGGCTTTATTGGTCAAAAAATTAATATGCTTTGGCAATTGGTTTCTATGATGCCTCCTACAAACTGCTGCACGAGAAAAGACATGGAAGTAAACCTCCAATGCCCTTCCACAAAAGAAAAAGAGGAAAATAGAAAGGCACCTTCCTACGAATTGACACATTTACCCCCCAAGGACCGTTCTCTTGACCAATAAACTCCACATTCAATGACATATCCTTTGCCCATTATACCCTTCAAGGAGCTTCTCAGAAACCCAAAGGTACCTTCACCAAAGGTACCTCCCCACCTTTCCTGTAGCTTAGTTGTCTTCCATGGCCTCTCTCTTTCTTCGAAAACCCAACCCTTCGCTCCCTTTATATTCGTCCCCATTCCTCTTTCCCCAACCACAAAACATACCCTCTCTGCAATCGTCTCGGTTGGTTTAGAGCATCTACTCCCTCTAAGTCCTGGTTTCGATTCTCCAAAATAAACGCACCCGTTCTTTCTCCTCCAAGTTCTCGATGGCTGCGAATTCTCAGCAAATCCCACAACCCGATTTCCAAGACTTGCTGCCCACCATGGCCAACAAGCTCGGCGGAGACGGTCTGATCGGCGAGCTCTGTAATGGGTTCAATCTGTTAATGGATTCCGACAAGAAAGTCATCACTTTCGAGAGTCTGAAGAAGAACTCCGGGCTTTTGGGTTTGCAGGACCTCAGCGACGTCGATCTGCGGTCCATGTTGCAGGAAGGCGATTTCGACGGTGATGGAGCCCTCAATCAGATGGAGTTCTGCGTTTTAATGTTTAGATTGAGCCCTGAGCTCATGGAGGAGTCGATATTTTGGCTTGATGAAGCTCTTCACCAAGAGTTTAATTCATCTTTGTAATTTACTGTTAGAAACAGATTTTCTGTATTTTGTTTTTGAAGTTGATCATACAGGAATGAAATTGACAGTTGACACATGATTTGCTTTGTTTTATCGCATGATTTAATTGTTACAATAAATCGCCTTGTTAAACATGTTGGTTTTTAAAAGACTGAAATTTCAAGTATTCAGTTGTTGACCACAGATTGTGCAGATTGAATTTTTCTTTAAAGAATGAATATGCAAATAAGACCAGAAAGTTTCTGGGAAAAGACGGGAAGACTTGGCTTGTCAGCTTTAGGAAGTTTCTGGAAAAACACGAAGCATTGGACCAAAAATTTAATTGAAGCTCAGCAAAGCGGATTGGCCGTTGATGTCATGAAGATGCTAGAAACGACAGATGGGCCTTTTTTTGCCCTTGGGTTGGGCCATTAAGTATCACCATCTAAGTTCCTTGGGAAATTGACCAAACTGATCATTTTCGAAAAATTTCTACCCAAATTGCGCGTGCAGGTTTTTATTTTTCAAACTAAGCATAAATTTAATTATTTGCTGACTGAGGTCCCTATTGACTATAACTATACTATAAAGACTATATGGGTACTATAAAGACACTATAATTCTATCTTTTATAATATGCATATAGTCAAATATATAGGCACATTATTAGTATCCTTATAGTATCGTTATAGAGCTATAGTACCTGTATAGAACCATCATAGTTCACTCCTCCTTCTGGGCTGAATCTGGCAAAACTTCATCAGTCTTTTCAGAATCACCATTGTTGCCCCTCTCCTTCTCCCTATCTCCCTTCCATGGTAGATCTGATACGACCCGTTCCGAAAAATTTCCCATATTGGAGTGAAATAACCAAAATGCCCTTTTGGTTAAATAGTTGACTTGTGAACGTTGAGGAATTTCATGTTTGATATTGGGCTCTATGCGAAGAGCTCGTCGATACGAACGAGTCCGTGAAAACGGAATTGGATTCCGACTTGTAACGAAGACTCGGCGAGCTAAAACGTGTTTTGGATGGGGGTATAAAAAGGGGAATCTTTTTTTAGAAACCCCTCATTTTCCATTTCTTCACACCAGCCCAACAAACCCAAATAATATGCCGTCCATGTCCTCACCGCCGATGTCCATTTTCCGGCAACGGATCGGGCAAACCGACTTATGAAACTTCATCTCCTCGACGATACGAACAAAGCCCAACTGGTTTCATGCTCAAATTCCAAGTGGTTTGCCGTCGGCGAGCATTCAAAGTTTCCAAGAAACTTTCCGGCGTGATTCCGGCCAGCACAGCGAGAGGTGACCGGTTCCCGAAGTACCACTATAACCGAACCGCTCGGACAGACGAGGAGGACGACGACGGTCGCCCGGCATATCTGTGAGTGGACGGGTTTTGTTTTTAAATTATCGTTTGAGCATGATTATATATATGAGCATATGTTTACGCTTAAAATGGTTTTGCTGGTTATATGTTGGATGTTAGTACTGCTAGTGGCACACTTTTGGATCGGGAGGTATGGCCCTCGTCCAATAGATCACGGTCGGGTGATATGGCCCTCGACCATGCACAATATCAGGGTCGGGTGATATGGCCCTCGACCTTGCACGATATCACGGACGGGTGATATGGCCCTCGTCCGATAGATCACGGCCGTAGATTTATGATATATATTGTGCACTTGTCTCCGATGGTTTATATGTGTGACTGACTAGCAGTTGTGTTATGACTGTTTATGTTAGTGTACTATAGCCGTATTCTACCGCTGGTTTTAACTTGGGGGTTATTATGTTTTTGTAAATGTTTTTCACGACGGTTATTTTCCCTGTCCACTCACTCTTGTTTTTACGCCCCCTCAGGTCTTGTTACTATTGAGCACCACAGAGACGAGCGGCAGGAGTCAGGGTAGCTCTGTCATGGGGCACGAAGAGTGGGAGTCTTTCGGTCGTTTTTGGATGTGTAAGGCTTCGTCACCCTTTGGGGGTGATGGCCGCACTCCCAGGCCCCACTTTTCGGGGCGGGGTGTGTCAGTTGGTATCAGAGCGCTAGGTTTACGATTGTCTAGGGAAGTTCTGTTGGTCAGTGCCATTTTTGGACTTGTGTGTTTAGTCCTGACAGAGCTATGCCGTCTCGTCGACGTGGTGCATGGGGTGCATGTGGTGCACGTGGTACAGGGGAGGCACTTGGTGTCGATAACCCCCCAGTCTGGCAGCATTATTTGGGTAGTTTAGCGTAGTACTGCGACGAAGGACATTGTTTGGACCACCCCAGCCTGGGGTGGGGGACTCACTCTGCCTGAGGTAGTATGTGGCTTCAGTGGTGATGATGGAGCCGAGCCCTGGTGGGACAGGATGGAGAATGTGTTGCTTATTTTGAACCGTCCACCAGAGTAGATGATGGAGATGACACTCTCTCCTTTCTTTGGATGCCATTAGGTGGTGGTTGAGTGTGCTGGAATACTATTTCGAAAGTAGTGTGACATGGGGACTATTCGTGAGCGTCATCAGTGCGAAGTTCTGCAGCCCCTGAGTGTCTATGAAGGAAAATGTTCGAGTTTCTTACCTTCCGTCAGGGAGAACCGCTGTTGGGCTTTATAGGAGGTTGTGCCTATGATAGTGAGGCGTAGGCTATCACCTCAACGGATGCGAGGCATCCTAGTAACAGCTTAGTGTATCTGGGGATGCCATTATCGTACCACGATGATGGGTGTATGGCCGTGGATCATGGTGGATCCACTGAAGAGTTTGGGCGATTGTGAAGTCGGAATGACTTACTAGTGTAACTGAAGTTTGGAGTATCTTGGGATTAGCATTGTGACTGAGGAGTATCATATGCGAACTACCTTGCCCTGAGTGGTGACCCGTTGGGATTCGGGTCAGGGTTGATGGATTCAATGAGGCTACCCTCACAGGTCCCATTCGAGGGAGTTATCAGTGAAAGCTTTTGCAGAGCTAATCCGGTGTTGGATGGTGAGTCAGCGTGGCGTACTCATGATCATTGTTTTCGATCGTGATGCGAGATTCACGCCGAGGTTTGGAAAGTATTGCAGGGTGCAATAAGTTCTCGAACGTTGTGTAGTACGTCGTTTCACCCTCAAATCGGTGAACAACCGGAACATATCATTCAACACTGGAGGGCATGTCGAGGATGTCGACATTGCAGTTCAGGCATAGTTGGGATGAGCGTCCATCGTTGAAACAGTTACGACTCCAGTGATGGGATGTAGCCTGTGGAGGATTCATATGAGAAACCGTATCGGGCTCCATTGTGTTGGCCTAAGCTGAGTGAAAGGCTTTGGGAAGGCTCAGTCCCTGATGTTTTGGGTCTTATGAGGTGATGGAACAGATTGGTGGAAGCCTTGTGCAATACCCACGGTGTTGAGGAAGCCACAGGGAAGGCGGAGGGGTACATACGGAAGGTGTACCCGCACCTGTACTAGGTACATACTCTCTCCATTGGATTGTTTTGAATTTCGAGGACGAAATTCTTATAAGTGGGGTAGATTGATACGACCCGTTCCGAAAAATTTCCCATATTGGAGTGAAATAACCAAAATGCCCTTTTGGTTAAATAGTTGACTTGTGAACGTTGAGGAATTTCATGTTTGATATTGGGCTCTATGCGAAGAGCTCGTCGATACGAACGAGTCCGTGAAAACGGAATTGGATTCCGACTTGTAACGAAGACTCGGCGAGCTAAAACGTGTTTTGGATGGGGGTATAAAAAGGGGAATCTTTTTTTAGAAACCCCTCATTTTCCATTTCTTCACACCAGCCCAACAAACCCAAATAATATGCCGTCCATGTCCTCACCGCCGATGTCCATTTTCCGGCAACGGATCGGGCAAACCGACTTATGAAACTTCATCTCCTCGACGATACGAACAAAGCCCAACTGGTTTCATGCTCAAATTCCAAGTGGTTTGCCGTCGGCGAGCATTCAAAGTTTCCAAGAAACTTTCCGGCGTGATTCCGGCCAGCACAGCGAGAGGTGACCGGTTCCCGAAGTACCACTATAACCGAACCGCTCAGACAGACGAGGAGGACGACGACGGTCGCCCGGCATATCTGTGAGTGGACGGGTTTTGTTTTTAAATTATCGTTTGAGCATGATTATATATATGAGCATATGTTTACGCTTAAAATGGTTTTGCTGGTTATATGTTGGATGTTAGTACTGCTAGTGGCACACTTTTGGATCGGGAGGTATGGCCCTCGTCCAATAGATCACGGTCGGGTGATATGGCCCTCGACCATGCACAATATCAGGGTCGGGTGATATGGCCCTCGACCTTGCACGATATCACGGACGGGTGATATGGCCCTCGTCCGATAGATCACGGCCGTAGATTTATGATATATATTGTGCACTTGTCTCCGATGGTTTATATGTGTGACTGACTAGCAGTTGTGTTATGACTGTTTATGTTAGTGTACTATAGCCGTATTCTACCGCTGGTTTTAACTGTGGGGGTTATTATGTTTTTGTAAATGTTTTTCACTGACGGTTATTTTCCCTGTCCACTCACTCTTGTTTTTACGCCCCCTCAGGTCTTGTTACTATTGAGCACCACAGAGACGAGCGGCAGGAGTCAGGGTAGCTCTGTCATGGGGCACGAAGAGTGGGAGTCTTTCGGTCGTTTTTGGATGTGTAAGGCTTCGTCACCCTTTGGGGGTGATGGCCGCACTCCCAGGCCCCACTTTTCGGGGCGGGGTGTGTCAAGATCCCCAAAACCTTAACTACGACATCGAAGACAAAGCCCCTGCCTACGCCGACGACGAGACTGAGCCTGACGATGATGACGAAGAAGAAGAGGGCTAGGACAACAACCAAAACCAATACCCATTGCCGCCACGAATATGAGGATGAAGATGACCACAACAACCAATACCCACCGCCGCTGCTTTCCCCAAGAGTAGCTGATGGATCTCAGAGTCCAACCGCACCATCGCTGAAGAAATCGAAGACCAATGAGCAGTTGATTGATCTGAGGGTACTTCTGTTACGATCCGTTTCAGAATTTTTTTTCAAAAAGGTTTGAAATGACAAAAATGCCCCTAAGCGGTCAATCGCTGACTTTAATTGGTTAGAAATGTAAGTAATCAATATTGTACTCTATGAACGGGGCTCAGCAATACGAACCAGTCCGCGAAGACGGAATCAGATTCCCCGTTATAACGAACGCATTACAGACGAAAAACAAATTTGTGGAGTTGTGTCTTTATTGGTCAGCCATTTGTGGTTTTATTTAAACCAGGTCCAAACCAGGTGTAGGATATTTGTATCTTAGACATAATGTAATATTGACTATCCTTGTAACAAAAACATTGTAAAATCATTCACATGCTCAATCTAGGATTTAGAGTTTAGGTTTAAGCTTAGTGATAGGTGATTGTTTTGAAGATCAAGAAATGAAGAATTGTTCAGATGAATTGTGATTAATCAGCACCTCACATCATTTGCATATGCATAAGTTTTTCATAACTTAGGATTAAATTGAGAAAAATGTGTTGTTCATCAAAAACTCAGTTTTCATATGTTTGGTGATTACTCACCTTAAGCTTTGCATTGATAGCTCAGTTCCTGACAGCGACTGCTGGTCAGTTGCTTGACAGATCAGTGTTTTATCCGGTTTTAATAGGTCATGTTATTATCCGGCTTGACTGATCATGCTTTTAACCGTTGGGTAGTCAACTACACCCCACTACCTCAAATCCGCCTAGAATTCATTTCTTTGAGGCAATCTTGGCCGTTGATATCCTATCTTCTTGCCTTATAAAAACTGAATTCTTCCGCCTTTTTCATTAGGGTTTTTGCATTCATATTTTCATTGTCTCATCTTTCAAAAACCTCTCAAGCCATTGCTGCCTTCTTGTTCGGTATTGTATCAATAATCCTTGTGAGCTTTCTTTCACATAGAGTGTCTACAAGGATTCTTAAGATGGCATGCACTTGAATCTCTTCTAAGTTTCGGTCTTTCAAAATCATATCTTTGAAGGAAACCTTGAAGAAGTTCTCATCTTCACATTTTCAACTTCCTCGGTTTAAAACTCATTTAGTTTAGAAGTTGAAATAGTGGTCTTCAATCTTGTCTCCCATGTTCACACATTATTTGAGACAAGGTTGATATTTAAGAGTCTTTTTGACTTCGTGTTTTTCTGTCCAGTTTTCGTAACTGTTGCAGGAAATACACTCGGTTGTCCAACAGACATACTGAAGTACTATTGCTCTCTGTAACTCTGCTGGTGACTAGTCACAGATTATTCACTGCTTACATAATTGGTGCCGCTAAACAGAAATACCTGTGTATTGTCTGTTTGGTGAATGACCAGTCATCTGAACCACTAGACGTGAAGTGATTGAAGAAAAAGCCGCACGAGAAACTGCTGCATCTAAAACTAGGTACATTAGATATTGAGCATTGTCTAAACCTTGTATTGGGCATCTTTTTGCCATTTAATAGTGGAAGGTCGGTCTTCTGATAGACACACGATTTTTTACCCTTTTGAGGTTTTTCCGGGTACCAAAAAATTGCGTCCATCTCTGTGATTTGTTAACAAGTTGACTAGTCATAAAATCAAATTTAATTACGCACCAACTTAACTTAAAATGCAATCTGGAAAAACTATGTAACTGGTCATCATATTAACTGTTGCATTAGAACCGCTGGTTTGAATAGGTTATAGTTGTGGATAACTCGCAGTTTTTGATCTCACTGAATTTGTTGAGAACCTAAGCTGGCATAGCATTCGAATGTGATTGAACAACCTCACAAGCATACACAATCTGTCAAGTAAAGGACTAGTCACATACTTCAGTATTGAAACAAAGTGACTGGTCACATATTCAAGTATAGAAACAAAGGGTCAGGTTCATCACATTAGGTGACTGGTCACCTAAGTGATATGTTGTGTGAATTGTTTGTACTTGCCATGACTTATTTCAAAATTACCCCCCTCATTGCCAACCTGCAATTGGCATAAGAGCATGGCTTTAGACATACTTAAAGCAGGTCTAGGGACTGGTTGGTTAAGGGTCTAGTTATGGAAAGAGATCGAGTAGCCAGATCGGTGAACTCTCCTCCCTACTTCGATGGCACAAACTATGCTGCCTGGCGTGATAAATTTGAAATTTTTCTTGATGCGTATGATGAGTTTGCATTCCAGTATTTGTCTATTGAATGGCATCCTCCGTTTAGAATTGTTGATGGTGAGAGAGAGAACGTTCCAAGAGATGACTGGACATAGGTCAAAGTCAATGCGTCCAATGCAAATAATAAATCTAGGAATGCCATAGTTGTTGCTGTATCTAGTGCACAATATTCACATATTTAACACTCTACAATAGCTAGGGAAGCTTGGGATAGATTGCGTGTCATTCATGAGGGTGATGACCAGGTTCGGAATTTAAAACTTGAAACGGTTCTTTCCGAGTTTGAGGAAGGATGATCGATTCAGAGAGCTTCTCTGATTTTTACCTTAGAGTTGACAATGTCATAAATGTTGCAATGAGTCTAGGGTCACCAATTTCAGAACTTACGGTTTTACAAAAAATCTTAAGGGTGTTGCCTAGGAGGTTTTCTGCGAAGAAGACCGCAATCAAAGATTGTCAAAACATGTCTGACATAAGGCTTCCTAAACTTGTTGGGAAATTGAAAACCTATGAACTTGAATTAAAACTGGAAGAGAGTATGCACGAAAAAGACAAAGGTGTTGCCCTGCAGAGTGTGACCGATCATCCAGAACCCAAGAGTTCCAAGTCTGACTAGTCATCTTCTGTTGATGATGATATGGCACTGTTTGTTAAAAGATTTAGAAGAATCTTAAGGGATAGAAAGGATCACAAGGGTAGTACAAGCTATCATAGAGAGTCAAAGTTCAGACCTCAAGGTGAAATGACTATTGAAAAGAAATTTGAAAAGAACTCAGGTTCTAGAGATAACCAGTTCAAGAAGGGTCTGATTAAGTGTTTTACTTGTGGTGGGACTAGTCATATCTCTGTTGATTGTGCTAACAATAGGAAGAAGTCATACAAAGGCAAGGATAAGGCCTTGAAAGCATCTTGGAGTGATAGTGAGGATGAGGAATCACTTCATTCTAACTCTTCTTCTGATAATGAAGATGATGAGATTGCCTTTGTTGTTAGAATTTCTGATCACAACTCAGTGGGTGAAGAGTCCGAGTCGGGTTCACAGCACATGACTGATGATGACCAGTCACTTGAGATGTATTGTCCTGTTTTTCATGATTATGACTCTCTCCAAGAGAATCAGACTTATGAAAAGATGTGTGAAAGGTATGAAGCCTTGTTTGATGAATCTTGTGTGATCAAGGCAGATTGCATTGAGCTGAAAAACGCTGTAATGAGTTGGAACTGGAATAGGCTGCACTCTGTCTCGCTTTACAGGATTACGAGACCGGTCATTCCCATAGAGAAACGGAGAGTGTAGATGACCAGTCATCTATGTCTAGCTTTGAAGTCATGTATTCACATATATGTTGAATATGAAAAGGTTAAAAAGGAAAATCTAGATCTTAGACATAACTATGCAATTCAGAAAATGACATTAATCTCATGCATAGTAACAGTCTTAAGTTGAAAGATGAAATTGAGTCACTCAAGCAATCTAATGTCTACTTGGTTGGATACAATAAATCACTGCAAGAGAAGGTTAATGATCTGTCAATTGGTTCAGCAAAGTTAGACAAGATACTTAATGTTGGGAAATGTCACAATGATAGGACTGGTCTAGGTTTTGTAGCTGATGGGTCTGGTCCCTCAACTTCACAAACTAGGTTTGTAAAAGCAACTGAAGCAACCTCGTCTAAATTACCTGTCAAGTCTGTTGCACCAGAACCTAGAGTCAGCACTAGCAAAAAGAGTCATCAAGTATCTTCTAGTTCCACTGCTCCTTCACAAACCAAATTTGTGCCCACATGCCATCATTGTGGGATGACTGGTCACATTAGGCCAAATTGTAAAAAGCTGAAGAACAAGGGTGTGACTAGTCACAATAATTCAATCAGAGAACAGGTTAATCTACTGTTAGTTGAAGTAACCAGAATAGAAAAACTTATTGAGTCATCTTCCCCATCACCCAGGAGTTCTCGTAAGAAGTGGGTAAAGAAAAATGAAACCTGTCTTGTTGCTTTGTCTGTTTTGAATGTGCGTGATCCAACTCGTTGGTACATAGATAGTGGCTGTTCCAAACACATATCTGGCGATAAATCTGTCTTTGTAAATTTTAAAGACTTTGATGGTGGTTGTGTTGAATTTGGAGGTGGTGAAACTGCTACGATGACTGGTCAAGGTAGTGTTAAACTTCCAGGTCTACCAGTCCTTGAAAATTTAAGGTATGTAGAAGGCCTTAAGTCCAACCTAATCAGTGTATCACACCTGTGTGATTAGTGGGCTGAGGAAGTTTGCATGTCAACAAAAGGTTGTAGGATTATTGATAGCAAGGGTCAGGATCTAGTTAGGACAGGCAGATATAACGACAACTGTTATATTCGTGATAACCAAACACTGGCTACCAAGGTGACCTATCACTCTGTGACCGATAAGACCACTGCTTTATCGCATCAACGGTTAGGACATATGAACTTCAATGATTTGTAAACCTTAGCCAAAAAGCAGCTTGTTAGAGGTATTCCAAAGTTAGATAAGCCATCTAAGCACATATGTGGTCCATGTCAGTTAGGCAAATAGTCACATGTCGCACACAAGAGAGTCAAGGATGTTGGGACTAGTCACCCCCTTGAACTCATTCACATGGATCTTGTTGGTCCAGTTCAAACCGTGTCTATTGGTGGTAAGAAATATATTCTTGTAATTGTTGATGATTTCAGTAGGTTTACTTGGGTGTCTTTCTTGAGAGAAAAGTCTGATGCTTTTAAAAATTTTGTAACGGTGTTCAAGCAAATTCAGAATGAGGTTGTGACTGGTCACTCCTCTGTTGTCAAATTAGGACTGATCATCGCACTAAGTTTGAGAATTCCTTGTTTGCTGATTTCTGTGCCAGCATGGGCATAAAGCATGAGTTTTCGGCTCCAATTACTCCTCAACAAAACAGAATTGTTGAGAGGAAAAATAGAGTCTTGATTGAAATGGCTAGAGTGATGCTAAATAGCAAAAATCGGGCTAAGAATTTGTGGGCCGAGGCCAATAACACTGCTTGCTATATTTCCAATCGAGTCTACTTGAGACCAGGCACAGACCAGACTCCCTATGAGATCTGGAAAGGGAAGAAACCAATGATCAGTCACTTGAGATTTTTTGGCAGTACTTGCTACATATTGAGAAATAGGGAACACCTTGCTAAGTTTGATCCCAAGAGTGATGAAGGCATTTTTCTTGGGTATTCCATGACCAGTCGTGCATACAGAGTCTTCAACCTTAGAACCAATACCGTCATGGAGTCCATAAATGTGACAAATGACGACCTTGATGCGTCAGTTGATCAAGCCTTAGATGAGGATGAGTTGTTTCCTGAAAAGGTCACTGAGTCTGCTAGTTAGACTCAGACAGAACAAGATGACCCGTCATTTGGTTTTGATTCTGATGGTTCAGAAGAGTCTAGTCAACCACCAAAGAAAAAACCAAACTGGGTAGTGTCTAGACATCCTGAACAGAACATAATTGGGTCAGTAAAAGAAGGTGTGAGGACTAGAAGTCAGATCCAAAGTGAAGTAGCACATGTGTGTTATGTCTGCACAGTAGAACCCAAGAACATCAAAGAGACTCTCATCCATGAGGAATGGGTGCTTGCCATGCAAGAAGAGCTGAATCAGTTTGAGAGAAAATCTAGACATTGGTCAAGAGACCAGTCACCTCAAATGTCATAGGCACAAAGTGGATCTTTAAGAATAAGAGTGATGAGACTGGTCACATAGTGAGGAACAAGGCTAGACTTGTTGCTCAGGGATATTCTCAAGTCGAAGGCATTGACTTTGAGGGAACATTTGCACCTGTAGCTAGACTTGAGTCAGTTCGTTTGTTGTGTGCTATTGCTTGTCATCTCAAGTTCAAGTTGTATCAAATGGATGTCAAGACGGCATTTCTCAATGGTTACTTGAATGAGGATGTGTTTGTTGAACAACCAAAAGGCCTTAAGGATCCTCATATGCCCAATGGTGTGTATAAATTGAAAAAGGCTTTGTATGGTTTGAAGCAAGCTCCTAGAGCGTGGTATGATAGGTTGTCTAATTACCTTCTGTCAAATGGCTATACGCATGGTTCAATTGACACAACCTTGTTCATCAAACGAACCAAAAATGATGTGGTTTTAGCACAAATCTATGTTGATAACATTGTTGTTGGTTCCACATTAGAATCCCAAGTTCAACAGTTCATAAAGATTATGACTAGTGAATTTGAGATGAGTCTCATTGATGAATTGAATTATTCTCTTGGTTTGCAAGTTAGGCAAGAAGAGACCGGTCTCTTCATTTCTCAATCCAAGTATGCTGCAAACCTTGTTAGCAAATTTGGATTTTCTTCTGCCAAACCCACTAGAACCCCCATGAGCAAATCCACCAAGTTGTCTAGTGATTAAACAGGAAAGAATGTTGACTAGACACTCCACAGAAGTATGATTGGCAGCTTCCTATATCTTACTGCAAGTAGACCAGACATCTCCTTTTCTGTTGGAGTATGTGCCCGATTTCAAAGCGATCATAGAGAATCACATCTTCATGCTGTAAAAAGGGTCATTAAGTAAGTTAGTGGGACGTTGTCTTATGGTATTTGGTATACATTTGATACTAATACCAATCTTGTTGGGTTTAGTGATGCTGACTGGGCAGGATGTAGTGATGACCGGAAAAGTACCTCCGGTGGTGTCTTCTATCTAGGAAACAACATGGTTTCTTGGTATAGTAAGAAGCAAAATTCGGTCTCATTGTCCACTGCTGAGGCAGAGTACATAACAGTAGGTAGTTGCTGCACGCAGTTGCTTTGGATGAAGCAAATGCTCAATGACTATGGCATAGTTCAGGACTAATTCCTCATATACTGTGATAATACGAGTACTATATGCATCTCTGAGAACCCAGTGCAGCATTCTAGGACCAAACACATCGATATTAGGCCCCACTTCATTAGAGATATCGTTGAGTCAAAGATATTAATGCTCAAATTTGTGCCCTCGGAAAAACAACTTGCTGATATTCTAACCAAACCTTTGGAGGATCAGGTTCTGACTGGTCTTCGCAAAAGTCTTGGAATCTGCTCTATTGATTAGCTAGTCACAGTTCGTGCTTGTGCATTTTTCAATTCCTGCATATCATGCATCATGTCTAAATTGAAAAACACCTCTCAAACTGGTCTCCCTTGTGTTGATACTGTAAATTGGATATTTGATTGGATATATTTGAAGCCCTAGGTTGAGTCAAATAGTCATAATCCCGTTTTCTTGATCAAGAACTAAAGAGTGCATATTCTAAAGATTGTTGATTTAAAATTTGTCTTCTTCACTTTCGTAATTCCCTTACTACTTGATGATAACTAATCATGATGAGTCTTGAGTTTTCAAAAAGTGTGTACTTAAAAGAAAAATTGGAGATTTCCTCGAAAATGAAAACGAGAAGGACAATAAGGCCCTAACTCAAAAGAAAAATAAAATCAAAAGATTAGGATTTTGGGTTTGAGTAAAAGAAAAGATGTGCCAATGTTGCACCACTCCTTGAAATTGATATGGTTATCATTGATCTACACTAAAAATTAATTTGTGCAAGCTTTCACTTGATTAAAAAGTCTTAAAATGTTGTGGGTGCACGGCATAGTGGTCATCAAATGGTAATCTGTTTTCTTTGTAATTTACACTCAATATGACTAGTCATCCTCTTCCCAAATATGTTGTCTGACTTAGCCATTGAATCATTTCTATCCGTTAAATATGCTTTTGAGAGTGTCAATTTAAATTGTGAGAATTAGTTTGGGTCCAAAAATATAATTCATGTATTTATTTAAATCTGTTTATTGTTGCATCATATTAATTCAAGCACCAACCATGGAAATTTGTACTAATTAATGATGTTTAGTTGTCGACCGATGATTAAATGTTTGATCATTAATGTGTTTGTTTCGGAATCTGAAATGTGAGTGGGTCTTCATATTTTTGTGTGTTGTTTGACTGGTGTAGACCACCATAATAACCGTTACATTTTTGAAAAGGGGTATGGTTTTTGTGAACTGGTTCCTTTTAAATAGGGTGTCTTCCCATGTTGTCCAGTTTTCTGCCACGTGTACCCTGGTCATAGACCAGTGTGTGTTCTTTCATGTTCCATGTCAGCGGTTCTGAAAAAGGGTTGAGTGGGTATTTAAGTCTAGGGTTTGGCCTCTCTTCACTTCATCCCTCATTCGCCACTCTCAAGCCTTTGCCCAAATTCCTCAACTTCTGAAAAATTCACAAAACCTCTCAAAAATTCCTTCAAACCCATCTCTATTCTCACCGCCACCATGTTTTTGGCACTGCTAATTGCACACTTGATTCACCTCCGATACGGATCAGACTCAAACGAGGAGCCCCAAGTCGTCGTGACCGAACACGCCTCAGAGTCACAGCCAGACTTCATGTCGGCATCATATGCTACACCTGACAGCCATGAAGAGGACTCCGATGGACCCCCTGAAGAGTTCTGAAGGTTGGCAATGAGGGGGGTATTTTAAAACTAATTCCTTTTTGTTTAACTTGCAAACCAAGGAAATAATTCAATTCACCAATTAGACTCATCTCAAACTCACTAGTCATAATCTTTATGAATTGTTGAACTTGAGATTCCGAAGTAGACCCAACCACAATATCATCAACATAAATTTGTGCAACAACCCCATCACTTTTAGTTCGCTTGATGAACAAGGTTTTGTCAACAGATCCATGAGTGTATCCATTTGACAGTAGATGACTAGACAGTCTATCATACCAAGCTCTAGGAGCTTGCTTCAAACCATATAATGCCTTTTTCAATCTATAAACACCATCCGGCATATGAGGATCCTCAAAATCTTTTGGTTGTTCAACAAACACATTCTCATTCAAGTAACCATTTAGAAAAGCCGTTTTGACATCCATTTGGTACAACTTGAACTTTAGATGACAAGCAATAGCACACAACAACCTAACCGACTCAAGCCTAGCAACAGGTGCAAATGTTTCCTCAAAGTCAATCCCTTCAACTTGAGAATACCCTTGAGCAACAAGTCTAGCCTTGTTCCTCACAATTTTCCCGGTCTCATCACTCTTGTTCTTAAAGATCCACTTAGTCCCAATGACATTTGAAGTGACTGGTCTCTTAACAAGAGTCCACACTTGGTTCCTATCAAACTGATTTAGTTCTTCTTGCATAGCAATTATCCATTCCTCATGGACAAGAGCTTCCTTAATATTCTTAGGTTCCACAGTGCACACATAGCAAATATTTGCAATTTCACTTTGTATTTTACTTCTAGTCCTTACTCCATCCTTGACTGACCCAATGATGTTATCTTCAGGATGTCTAGACACTACCCAGTTTGGTTTCTTTTTCGGTGGCTGTCTAGAACTCTCTGAACTGTCAGAGTCAGAATCTGATGACCCATCATCATTTTCTGCCTGAGTCTCACTAGCAGACTCAGTGACCTTTCCCGGAAACAACCCATCATCATCTACAGCTTGATCAATTGATGCATCAAGATCATCAATTGTGACATTAATGGATTCCATGATGGTATTGGTTCTAAGGTTGAAGACTCTATAGGCTCGACTAGTCGTAGAATATCCAAGGAAGATGCCTTCATCACTCTTTGGATCAAACTTCGCTAAGTGTTGCCGAACACCCTAAGATGACTAATCATAGGTTTCTTACCCTTCCAGATCTCATAGGGAGTCTGATCTGCGCCTGGTCTCAAGAAGACTCTATTCAAGATATAGCAAGCAGTGTTAATGGCCTCGGCCCACAGATTCTTGGCTAGATTTTTGCTATTTAGCATCACCCTAGCCATCTCAATCAAGACTCTATTTTTTCTCTCAACAATCCCATTTTGTTGAGGAGTAATTGGAGCCAAAAATTCATGCTTGATCCCCATGCTAGCACAGAATTCAGCAAACAAAGAGTTCTCAAATTCAGTACCATGATCAGTCCTGATTCTAACTAGAGAGGGATGACCAGCCAACACCTCATTCTGAATTTGTTTGAACACAGTCACAAAGTTTTGAAAAGCATCTGACTTTTCTCTCAAGAAAGACACCCAAGTATATCTCGAGAAATCATCAACAATCACAAGAATGTACTTTCTACCAGCTACAGACACGGTTTGAACCGGACCAACTAGATCCATGTGAATGAGTTCAAGAGGATGTGAAGTTCCAACATCTTTGACTCTCTTGTGTGCAACACGTGACTGTTTTCCCAATTGACAAGGACCACAGATGTGCTTTGAAGGCTTGTCTAGCTTAGGAAGACCTCTAACAAGTTGTTTCTTAGCCAAGGTGTACAAATCATTTATATTCATGTGTCCCAACCTTTGGTGCCATAAGGCAGTGGTCTTATCAGTCACAGAGTGACAGGTCAACTTGGCAGCCAAGGTTTGACTATCAAGTGTGTAGCAATTGTCACTTGACCTACCTGTTTGAATTAAATCATGCCCATTGCTATCAACAATCCTACAACCTCTTGTAGACATGCAGACTTCATCTGCCCACTGATCACATAAATGTGAGACACTAATGAGCTTGGACTTAAGACCTTCTACATACCTCACACCTTCAAGCAGAGGCAAACCGGGGAGCTGAAGATCCCCTTGACCAGTCATTTTTGCAGTTTCACCACCCCCAAACTCCACAAAACCACCATCAAAATCATTTAAATTTACAAAGACAGATTTGTTACCAGACATGTGTTTGGAACAGCCACTATCAATGTACCAACGAGTTGGATCACGCAAATTCAAGACAGACAAGGCAACCAAACACTTTTCCTTTTTCTTTACCCATTTAGTCTTGGACTTACTAGGTGATGAAGAAGATGACTCAACAAGTTTTGAAATTCTGGTTACTTCAACAAGCAACAAATCAACCTGTTCTCTAAGTGAGCTATTGTGCTTAGACAGACTCTTGACTTTTAGTTTACTGCACTTAGGTCTGATGTGACCAGTTTCTCCACAGTGGTGACATGTGGGTACAAATCTGGTTCTTGTGTGAGCAGTGGAACTGGACAACACTTGGTGACTCTTCTTGTTATTATTGACCCTAGGTTCTTGTGGAACTGTGATGACCAGTGACTTCGGTGAGTGTGGCTCACTAGCTTTGACAAACCTAGGTTGTGAAACTGAAGTAAATGACTCACCAACAACATATCCTAGATCAGTTTTATCATGAAAACTTTTTCCAACATTAAGCATTTTGTCTAACTTTGCTGAGCCAATTGACAGGTCATTAACTTTTTCTTGCAGTGATTTATTGTAACCAACCAAATAGACATTAGATTGTTTGAGTGACTCAACTTCTTCTTTCAACTTAAGACTCTTATTGTGCATAAGATTAACACTGTGCTCCGAGTTACTCAACTGATGTCTAAGGTCAATATTCTCCTTTTTAACTCTTTCAAAATCAACAGACAACTGTTCATACATAATCTCAAGTCTTGACCTATGCGACTGGGCATCTGCATTTTCTCTTCCTTTGCTAGACTGACCAGTCTCGTAATCTTGCAAAGTGAGACAAAGTGCAGCATTTTCCAACTCTAATTCATTACAACGCTTTTTCAGCTTAATGCTATCAGCTTTGATCACACAAGTTTCATCAAACAAGGCATCATACCTTTCACACATCTTCTCATAAGTTTGGTTCTCTGGAAGAGAGTCATAATCATGAAAAACAAGACAATACATCTCAGGTGACTGGTCGTCATCAGTCATGTGTTGTGAACCCGACTCGGATTCCTCACCCGCTAAGTTCTGATCAGAAATTCTAACAACAAAGGCAATCTCATCATCTTCAATATCCGAAGAAGAGTCAGAGTGAAGTGATTCCTCATCCTCACTATCACTCCAAGAAGCTTTCAAGGCTTTATCCTTGCCTTTGTTAGACCCTTTCCTATTGTTAGCACAATCAACAGAAATATGACCAGTCCCACCACAGGTGTAACACTTAACTTGACCCTTTTAAAACTTATTATCTCTTGATCCAGAATTCTTTTCAAATTTCCTTTCATTTGACCCTTCACCTTGTGGTTTAAATTTAGACTCTCTAGGGTAATTCGCACTACCCTTGTAATCCTTCCTATCCTTGAGAATTCTTCTAAACCTTTTGACAAACAAAGCCATATCATCATCAACCGAAGATGATTTTTCTGATTTTGAACTTTTCAGCTCAACATGATCAGTCACACTTTGCAGTGCAACACCCTTATCCTTCTTATGCATGCTTTCTTCCAATTTTAGCTCAAGTTCATAGGTCTTTAATTTTCCTACCAGTTTTGGAAGCTTTATGTCGGACATGTTTTGACATTCCTTGATTGCGGTCTTCTTCGCGGAAAACCTCTTCGGTAACACCCTTAATATTTTTTGAACAATTGTTAATTCTGATATAGGTGCTCCTAGACTCATCGCAGCATTGGTGACACTCTCAAGTCTGAGATAAAAATCAGAGAAGCTCTCTGAATCAGTCATCCTGAGTTCTTCAAACTCGGACAGGACCATTTCAAGCTTTAGGTCCCTAACCTAGTCATCACCCTCGTGAATGACACGCAACCTGTCCCACGCTTCCCTAGCTATTGTACAGTGCTGAATATGTGAATATTGTGCACTGGAGACGGCAACAACTATGGCGTTCCTAGCCTTTTTATTAGCATTTGATGCATTGACCTGAACCTGTGTCCAGTCATCTCTAGGTATGTTCACTCTCTCACTTTCAACAATTCTAAACGGAGGACGCCATTCAACAGACAAATATTGGAAAGCAAATTCATCATACGCATCAAGAAAGATTTCGAACTTATCTCGCCAGGCAGCGTAGTTTGTGCCATCGAAGTATGGAGGTGAGTTCACCGAACCGGCTACTCGATCTCTCTCCATTGTCTAGACCCTTAAACCAACCAACCCAAGACCTTACTTTAAGTATGTCTAAAGCTCTGCTCTGATGCCAATTGAAGGTTGGCAATGAGGGGGGTATTTTAAAACTAATTCCTTTTTGTTTAACAAACAGCACAAACAATGATCACACATATGACCAGTCACAGTGTGATGAATTTTACGGATTAACTGGATTAAGTTCTTAATAGATATTATTTGTGGATGCTTGTGATTTGATCAACAACACTCAGATGCAATGCCAACTTAGGTCCTCAACAAATCAGTGAGTTTGATATTCGTGAGCTATCCACAACTACAACTATATCAAACCAGCGTTTCTAATGCAGTAGTTAAGATGACCAGTCAGGCAGAATTATCTAGTTTGCATGTTAAGTAATTTGGTGCAAAATTAAATCCAATTTTAGTTAAGCCGAATGTTTAACAATACACAAAGATGGACACAGAGTTTTGGTACCCGGAAAAATCCACAAAGGGATAAAAAAACCGGGGGTCTATCAAAAGACCGGCCTTCCACTATGAAATGGCAAAAGATGCCCAGTACAAGGTTCAGACTAAGCTCAATATCTAGTTACCTAACTTAGATGCAGCAGTCCCTCGTGCGGCTTCTTCTCAATCACTTCACTTCCAGCGGATCCTTGCTTGGTCAACATGCTACAAGGACATACACAAGTATTCCTCTAACGTGGCACCGAAACTATATGCTGTGATGATTTATGACCAGTCACAGATTTATTTCCAGAAAGCAGTAAACTTCCAGGAAATAAAAAGGTGACTGTGTTTGCTTGCTTACAGCTACAAACTGGGCAGCAAACCAACTCAGGTCAAGAGACCTTTAAAACTCAACAAAGTCTACAAACATGCATGAACATGAGAGACTAGTGTTGCACACTCCTAACTCGACCCAAAGTATGGAAACTGTTAAAACAAGCCGAACTAGGAAAGATGAACCTTCTTTCAAAGTAAGCTTAATGTGTTTTCTATGAAAAACAACTTTGAAAACAAGATTAAACAGCTAGCAAACCTCACAATCTTATGAAGCTTCTATATAAGTGAACTAGGCACTCAAGAAGACAAGTAAGAACCGGAGAGGGAAAATGCAGCTAGCCAAAGAGAGTTTTTCAGAAAATATGAATGATGTTTAGCTTGAAAACCCTAGCCGGTATTGAGGATGAAGTTGTGTTTATATAGACACAAAGGGATAAGAGATAAACGGCCAAGATTAAACCTTAAACTCTCTTTTTTAAAACAACCTCGGCAGATCCGAGTGAGTGGGGCGCAGTTGACTGACCAGCGGATAAAAGCATGGGCTGTTTAATCAATCTGTCAGAAAAGTAGTCAACCTTCACGTGCATGAATTAGATGACCAGTCACGAAAATCCTAAAATCCTTATTTTTGTGAAAACAAGTCCAAAGCTTTAAAGTGTTTAAAACCGTTTGACTAAATAAAGAAAGGACAAGGTTTTTGACACAGAAAGACTATGCAAATGAATGTGTTATATGAATGCATCTTCAATCTTCAACCTTCCAAGCTTCTTCAATAGCCTAAAGATCTAGAAATATAAACTTAGTGACTAATTGAGCTTGTTACATTCTTTACAATGTTTTTGTGACAAGGATAGCCAATCATAAAATAACCTACAAGTTCTCTGCTCAACCTTCATCTGTTCGGACCAACCCATCTCCTCCTCCAAAGAACCGCAGCAAAAGCTTGAAGTCCTTGGCTCCACCGCTGAAATCTCGAGGATCCACCTCTCAGTCCATGTCTAGTCAATTCCGGTTTGTCAATGAGGATGCACAGAGATATTATAACCAAGTCTCCACACGGATGATTGTGACCGAACGAGGGTACCCCATTCTAAACTTTTCTTCCAAATTGAGCAAGTCCCTAGGTATGGGTTGGGTTCAAGAGGTCATTAGGAGTTTAAATCTTGAAAATTTGATGGTAGGGTTTCCTAGTTCTTTCTTGTTCAATGTGTCTGTGGTGCGTGAATTCTATGCTAATTTCCCTGTTTTAGAAGAATTCGAATATGGTGCACATATTGTGGTTAGAGACACCTTGGTTAGATTGAGTCGTGTTGTCATTTATGATTATTTTTCACTCCCTAGTCCTTCAAGTCATGATGCATATGATAACTTTCTTGACGAGTCAAGTAGTTATTTTACGCATGATTTCTCTGCTTTGGCATTTCATGACCCAGAACTAGTCTTAGCCCATGGTACAAAGCCGTCTAGACACGACTTGTCCCCTAGCTTTCGGTATGTGTTGCATTTCATCAAAACCAATCTTATTCTAACCGGAAATGCAGCCAATGTCACCTTAGAAGCAGCTCGTCTAGCAATTCTCTTGTATCATCGTTTCCCTATTCCACCTCATTTATGATGCAATTGTGTCTAAGACTAGGAATTTTGGGAAAATGGAAGGGTCTCATGGTTCCGTCGTATTTCCTTGTTTGATCCATCATCTGTGTGAGACCGCTGGGGTTGATATGTCTGGTCTAGAGCATGTCTTTCAGGCTCCCACCAGTCCTATGACTGAGGACTTTGTGCATAAAAGTGAGACAGCGGTTAAGAACTCTAGGAAGTTAAAGCTAAATATGGGATCAGTCAATGAAGCGTCTCTGTTGGCCACCATTGAAGCTGCTGTTAAGGAAGCCGCATCAATGCTTCTTCAAACTTTTGGTGTGAAGAAGAAGAAAAAGTCCAAGACCTCATATGCGAAAGCGACCGATCAAGAGTGATCATGTATTGTTGTTGGCCGTTTGTTTGTTTATTTTCTGTCGTGTCTAGTCTGTGTGAACAATAATTATGATCGGTTTTTTTGTTGGTTGTAACTTAATTAGCCCTCTTGGACATTGAGGCTATTATATGTTTGTGTTATGTTTGTGGTGGTATGCTTTCAGTTTCTTTAACTACTACATGGTTTAAGTTTTCCTTATTTATTAAGTCATACATGTTTACCTTGATCTTATCTGACTAGTCATGTGTGAGTTTCTCAGTTTTTGTTGACTAGTCATGTTTGTACTACACTGCTTACTTTATTGTTTCTGTTTTTGCATAGTTTGTATATTTATCTCTTCGTGTTTACCATGTCTAAAGCTTCCATTTGTGTTAATCCTTTGTCTTCCCATGACAAAAAAGGGGAGTAAGTTTGGAGTTAGGGGGTGTTACGACCCGTTCTGGGATTTTGGGTGAAATAATGAAAATACCCTTGGAGGTCAAACTATTGACTTTTGGACTGGCGAGAATTATATATACGATATGGTACTCAATGCGAAGAGCTCGGCGATACGAACACGTCCGCGAAGACGGAATTGAATTTCGAGTTGTAACGAAGCATAAACGGACGAAAACAGGAATTGAGGAGTTGGGTGAGTGTGCCACGTGGCAAGCCATGATTGGCTGCCACGTGATAAATCTGGAAGGCAATTGGCGCGGGTTTAAAACCCGAACACCAGAAGTTTCCTCTTCGGGGATACTTCCAAAACCGTCGTGCCTCTCACATCCGACGAACGCCGTCCAACCGCTGATCGGACTTGCCGCCACCACCATCACACTCGCCTTGGCGCCACGAGTTCGAAGCACCAAGGATCGGCCCCAGAAACCCAGCGAAACGCCGGCAATGACACCGACGGAAACTTGGAGTTTCCGACGTGATTTCCAGCCAAATCCGACCCTCGTATCCGAGCTCTAGTGAGACGCCACAGACGAGCAGTACGGACAGACGAGCTCGATAGCTTGGAATCACTGTGAGTGGATGGGTTTTGTTTTATTAAAGTATTGGTTTTCGTTAAAGTTCAGTATTTAGTATATATGTATATGAGTACCAGTTTATCAGTAATACCTAGTACACTTAGTCGCACACAGTACTTTACATATATTAGTACCGGGACTACGGCCGTAGGACACAACTTTCACGTGATTGTGCACCAAGCGCCGAAGACCGCACTTGCTAGCTATCCATTCCGGTGCACAGCTTGCCCTGATGCCTATCCAGGGTATTGTAGGTGCCTCCTTTCAGCTTTCACGTGCTTCTAGGTACATGGGGTATCTTATGTATATGTACACAGCTTCACCCTGCGGATTACCGAGGGTGTTGTATGTGCTTGACCGAGGTGTACAGGATATACAAGTTTGCTCATATTTATTATTATTACGGTTTTTACAGCAGGGGGTTAAGTATTATATTTTCAGAAATGTTTTCGAAACTTATTTGTTTTCCCATCCACTCACCCTTTGGTTTTGCGCCCCCTCAGGATTAGTAGCTGTGTTGACCAGAGACGCGAGGAGGGGCAGTTCGAGGGCTCTGCATCCGTCCCGAGAGTGTAGTCAATTATTGGTGAGTGTGAGAGATGTGAGCATATCGGGTAGTTTTTGTCTAGGAAAACCAAAGAGGGAGATTGTAGGATATTTGTATCTTAGACATAATGTAATATTGGCTATCCTTGTAACAAAAACATTGTAAAATCATTCACATGCTCAATCTAGGTTTTAGAGTTTAGGTTTAAGCTTAGTGATAGGTGATTCTTTTGAAGATCAAGAAATGAAGAAGTGTTCAGATGCATTGTGATTAATCAGCACCTCACATCATTTGCATATGCATAAGTTTTTCATAACTTAGGATTAAATTGAGAAAAATATGTTCTTCATCAAAAACTCAGTTTTCATAGGTTTGGTGACTGGTCGCCTTACGCTTTGCATTGATAGCTCAGTTCCTGACAGCGACTGCTGGTCAGTTACTTGACAGATCAGTGTTTTATCCTGTTTTAACAGGTCATGTTATTATCCGGCTTGACTGATCATGCTTTTAACCGTTGGGTAGTCAACTACACCCCACTACCTCGAATCCGCCTAGAATTCATTTCTTTGAGGTAATCTTGGCCGTTGATATCCTATCTTCTTGCCTCATAAAACTGAATTCTTCCGCCATTTTCATTAGGGTTTTTGCATTCATATTTTTATTGTCTTATCTTTCAAAAACCTCTCAAGCCATTGCTGCCTTCTTGTTCGGTATTGTATCAATAATCCTTGTGAGCTTTCTTTCACATAGAGTGTCTACAAGGATTCTTAAGATGTCATGCACTTGAATTTCTTCTAAGTTTCGGTCTTTCAAAATCATATCTTTGAAGGAAACCTTGAAGAAGTTCTCATCTTCACCGTTTCAACTTCCTTGTTTTGAAACTCATTTAGTTTAGAAGTTGAAATAGTGGTCTTCAATCTTGTCTCCCATGTTCACACATTATTTGAGACAAGGTTGATATTTAGAAGTCTTTTTGACTTCGTGTTTTTCTGCCCAGTTTTCGTAACTGTTGCAAGAAATACACTCTGTTGTCCAGCAGACTTACTGAAGCATTATTGCTCTTTGTAACTCTGCTGGTGACTAGTAAAAAATTATTCACTTCTTACATAATCGGTGCCGCTAAACAGAAATACCTGTGTATTGTCTGTTTGGTGAATGACCAGTCATCTGAACCACTGGACGTGAAGTGATTGAAGAAGAAGCCGCAAGAGGGACTGCTGCATCTAAGACTAGGTATATTAGATATTGAGCATTGTCTGAACCTTATATTGGGCATCTTTTTGCCATTTCATAGTGGAAGGCGGTCTTCTGATAGACCCCTGATTTTTACCCTTTTGGGGTTTTTCCGGGTACCAAAACATTGTGTCCATCTCTGTGATTTGTTAAATGCAATCTGGACAAAACTGTGTGACTAGTCATTATATTAACTGTTGCATTAGAACCGCTGGTTTGAATATGTTGTAGTTGTGGATAGCTCGCAGTTTTAAATCTCACTGAATCTGTTGAGAACCTAAGTTGGCATATCATTTGAATGTGATTAAACAAACTCACAAGTATACACAATCTATCAAGTAAAGGACTAGTCACATACTTCAGTATTGAAACAAAGTGACTGGTCACATATTCAAGTATAGAAACAAAGTGTCAGATTCATCACATTAGGTGACTGGTCACCTAAGTGATCTATTGTGTGAATTGTTTGTACTTTTCGTGACATATTTGAAAATTGCCACCTCATTGCCAACGTGCCACATCATCACCATGTCAGCGCCACGTGTACGCACAGTCAGCTGACACGTAGGTGCCACATCAGCACCACGTGGCTGACGAGTCAGCGCCACATCAGCATGGTGTTAGTGCCACGTCAGCACCGGCATGCTGATGTGGCAGCCATTGACCGTGTTGACCGTCGACGACTGGCCACTTTTTCGAGTGGAAACGACGTTCCTGATCCGATGGTGAACTCCGTTTTGCCATCCAAGATACGGTTGAATCCCGATTGAGCAAAACGTGGGAAATTAGGGTTTTGTTGATGGTATTTAATTACGGATTTTCTGACGGTTCATTCGTGGGAACTTTATAGGTATCCGAGCTCCAGTGAAATGCCACAGACGAGCGGTACAGACGGACGAGTTCGACAGCTAGAAATCACTGTGAGTGGATGAGTTTTATTTTATTAAAGTATTGGTTTTCATTGCAGTTCAGTATTTAGTATATATGTATACGAGTACCAGTTTATCAGTAATGCCTAGTACACCTAGTCACACATAGTACTTTACATATATTAGTACCAGGACTACGGCCGTAGGACACAGCTTTCATGTGATTATACACCTAGCGCCGAAGACCCCACTTGCTAGCTATCCATTCCGGTGCACAGCTTGCCCTGGTGCCTATCCAGGGTATTGTAGGTGCCTCCTTTCAGCTTTCACGTGATCGTAGGTACTTGGGGTTTCTTATGTATACGTACACAGCTTCACCCTGCGGATTACCGAGGGTGTCGTATGTGCTTGACCAAAGGTGTACAGGATATACAGGTTTGATTTACGAGATTATTGTGCTTATTATGTTTTTACAGTAGGGGGTTAATTATATATTTTCAGAAATGTTTTTGAAAACTTATTTGTTTTTTTCCATCCACTCACCCTTTGGTTTTGCGCCCCCTCAGGGATTAGTAGCTGGGTTGATCAGAGACGCGAGGAGAGGCAGTTCGAGGGCTCTGCGTCTGTCCCAAAGTGTAGGGACGTACCCTGTTCAGTTCAGGTTGTCTGTAGTTTCCGCTGTTTCCATTCTTTTGTTGTAGATGCTCTGATGCGGTTGTGTTTGTATTGTGTGATTGTAATGGGCCCAGCTGTGTGTTTGTGTTGTTTTTTTTTTTTTTTTTCGTTTGAGTTGTCAGCTTTGTGTGTGCGGGTATAGGCTTCGTCACCCTCCGGGTGATGGCCGTACATCCCGAGCCCACTTTTTGGGACGGGGTGTAACAATTGGTATCAGAGCATAGGTTTTGCCTTCCTGTCCAGTCCAGCTAGTCGTTGTTTCTTTGGTACTTTGTTGTACTCTTGAAGAGCCATGCCTCCTCGAGCGATACCTGGTCTCTAATAGTTATCTAAGGCGCTTATACTGATTTTTCCAAGGGCGGTACCTCTTCACGCACTTTCTGAAGATTGCCCATAGTACTGGGGCTAGAGAGTTAGATAGCCACAGAAGTGGTGAAGAGGCCGAGTAGTGGATGGATAGCTCTGAGATAGATGAGAAACCCCCCTATGCTATCAGAATTGAGCATCTTGGGATCAGCGGAAAGAGAGAGAAACTGTGATATGATTTCCAATCGTCTTTAGAGAGAGAAGACGAAGGAATCAGCAGATCTGATCAGTTAGAGAAAGAGGAAATGAAACGCTTGAAGCCACCGAGGAGCAAGGTTTGATTTGATGATTCGGCTTAGGTAGCGATGTTGGCGATTGCGCCGATGGCGGATTGGGTGTACATCTGCGGGATCCTGTCGGATCTATCGCAGTGGGATACGCCTTGATTGCGTTGCTAGGGCTGCTTCCCCTTTGATTGTCACTTCTTGTGAGTCTTGATAAATTGTTTTGGATCTCATGGAGTGATAGGTGGGTTCAGCACTACTGTAGCTTTCAAGAGATGCTCCTTGGTGGTGAAGGCGACCACTCCTTTTCTGCTTGTTGGGTTTCAGTGGTTAGCCTTAGCTGGATGAGGCCCAATACAAGAATAGTCAGATGGCTCAGATCACCAACCCCAGAAAAAGGGATCTCGTGTTGGATATTTCAAGCATTGCTTGGCTCAGCAATAGGAACGTTACGGATGTCGGTGGGCTTGAAGAGCGAGTGGTCCCATCCCATATGGATAAGGGATTAAAAGTGTTCAAGGTGTTGGTGGAACACTGGGCCAGTGCTACTTTTAGCGGTGGAAACATTAGTTTCGTCGAGTATGGAAACCACTCTCGGGTGGATTGCTACTCAAGTGGTACAGTTTGGTTGGTATGCCGATGTATCCTATAGCTCACTCAGGAGGTCTGATGTGCCGATGAATTCGCTTGACCAGCATGGTGCTGAGGAAAATGGGAAATCGGAGGAAGTGGAATGTTTAGACAATGTATGATTTTCTCTATCGACTGATAGATTTCCACCCTGAAATGGACAAAGGTTACACCTTTGTCAACCTCACTAACCCTGAGGCAGTATGCTAAGCTTGGAGGGTTAAATTCATTGTTGGTAGTGGAGCGTAATTCTCCTATCCCAGTAGTTTCTGAAACACCAACAAATATCCTTGGGATGGACGTATCCCATGGCTCACCTGGGCAGATAGGTGTGTCATCAATTGATGCGATGGTCAATTCCAGGCAACGGCCACTTATTTCTCACTACCGGATTTCTGTTCATATTCAGGTTTCCCCAAGGAGGAGATGAAAGACTCACTAGGCAAGCGGATATCCGAAACCGAAGTTGATGGCATTGTGAGAGAGAGCTATTCTTGGACTTTTACACATGTTCAGGGAAACAAAGATCGGACTCGATCGTTTATAGTACGAATGAAGGATCCTCTATTGCTATTGTTTGGGAAGATATGGGATGTGTCAAGGGTCATCGTTGTGACCAAGACTCGTGGTTTTTAGAGTTTCATAAGCCAATGTAGAGGGTTCATGCATGATTGTCGTCGTTAGTAGAATTGCTTGCATGGTCGACTCATGAAGGCTTGATGCAAGTGTAGTGAGGATCGTGAGCGTTGTTTCAGGAGTTGAGACAACCTTTCGATCGATCTTCTGACCTATGCAATACTAGTGGTAAGTGAGAGCTTGGGAAGCCGAAGTGACGTTTATTTGGCAAGATCTAGAGAAGCGTGCTACTATAGTTCGGAAGTGGAGTAGTGGGTATAGTAGCAGTGGTGAGCTTCGCCCTGGCGAGATGAATGCTGGGGATGAGCGAACTGGTTTGGGAATAGTAAAGTCTGTTCAGGTGGCTTACTGTTGGAAGTTAGTGGAGTTGTATGGGATTAGTGTTTGCTTTGTGTCAGGGGAGGTATGAGTTATTAAGGCACACAAGAAGGAAGGATGTTCGTTTTTAGTTGTCGCCATGTACATTGAGAGTGTCTTGCATGGAGACCAAGTTAGTTATATCTGGAAGGGAAAACATCAGTGAGCAGGACAAAGAAAAGGAACGTGAAGAGCACTGGAGAGAATTCGTCCCAGTCCCCTGGAGCGAAGGATGATGGGAACTCTACCCTAGTTCGCCGGTGGATGTTCCTCGAGCCGTTTTGGCAAGAGGTTGCGATGGAGATGATGAAACCAATGTCTATGGATCCACCTGTGAAGTGTAGGATGGTGAGGAAGGTGTCGAGAGCAGAGTTAAGGCCAATTTGTCCTCTTGGTATATGGAGGAAATACGAGAAGTTCAGAGGGAGCTCGAGAGTGAGCTTGTTACGGTACGGAGCTTGGTGAGGGAAATTGAGACTAAGCAGGAGCAGATTGGAGGGCTGATGCAAGATCACTCCGAGGCTGGTTCCGTAGGTGGACCCCGTGAGTCTACCAGGCCTTTGTATCAGCGATGTGTATCAGTGGTAAGGACCAGTTAAGGAGAAATGAAATGATTGCATTGGAGTGGTTCATTTAGTTAGTGTTTAGTTGTCGTTCTGTATCTTCGAGAGGAGTTACCTACAGTTCTTTGACAACATAATGGCATTGGATGGGACATGCGGTGGTTGCATGTAGATCGAAGTTTACTTTTCGACGCACAGTTCATCGTGGTCTCCTTGCCGTTGGACTCAGCAGGAGGATTGAGTCAACTAAATCGGTGGAAACACCGACAAGATATTATACATTGGCAAGAGACATCAGTCTCTGTTATACCTACTTAGGTGCTTGTCATCTCGATGCAAGTAGCAATCATCACTAGGTGGAGCACCCAGTTGTCTTATCTTTTCCTCCTAACCGTCAGATCTTTACCACTTGTTGTTTGTGGTGGTTTGATTACCAATTGGGATTTGGTAATCGAGGGTTTGTGAAGTAGTCATTGCAGTGGGGTGACAAGAAGGTGTCAGTTGAGCAAAAGTTCAAAGATCTCATTCATTAATTGCGGGAGATAGGCGAAGATCCCGAAGAGATGATTATGACAGTTTCAGGGGGATCTTGTGACGATATTTGAGTTATTGCAACATGGGCTAGTGGAGGTCCTCAACATGAGCAGTTCTTCAAGGGATCATCTGAGAGTTTTAGGTGTGTTGCTAGACACACGGGAATTGGAGCTAATTCTTCATACGGTTCTTTAATTGCGGAGATGGGGTGATTAGATGTTGGTGATAGTATTGTGGTGAGGACCCCAGGTTTTGGAGGTGAACAGTCAGATGATATCATAAGAGAAAGGAACCCTTTGGTGTTAGCTTTGTAGCATAAGAGGTTTGGGGAATTGTCTACAGGACACTACGTCTTGGGTGTTGTCTTGGTGGATTGCTTATACTACTAGTTGAATGAAGGCACATGCTTCGGGCTACCTTGAGTAGTGAACCCTGTTTCTTGTTGATATTCGTGGTTATCGAGTTGGTAGGTAGTCAGAATAGAGGACAGATGCAAGAACATTTGATGGTGGAGCAGCGAGTTGGTCAGCTTAGAAGTGGAGGTCATACCCGAGGAATCCAAGAGACAGAGGAGCATATCAGGCCTTGAGCCAAGCGGTATCTACAATCCATAGGGAAGCAGAGACTGGTTTAGATCATATCACGAAGTTGCGCAGTGGAAGCGTGGAGAGTGAGCAGGATTGTCACATTCGACTGAGGCTAATGTGAGTGAAGGGTGCGACATGTGAAATTTCGCTGACGAAATTTCTATAAGGGGGTAGATTGCTACGACCCGTCCCGAGATTTTAAGTAAAATGACGGAAATGCCCTTGAGGGTCAACCGTCGACTTTTGAATAGTGGGAAATTATATGTCCAATATTGGACTCGAAACAGAAACCACGTGCCGCCGCTATTTCGCCGTCGATCTTCAAGTTCCGGCCACGAATCAGAGATTTTGACACCGAAATCATCATCCTCTCGACCCCGACGGTGTACCCACGAAGTTTCAATCTCAGAAATGGAGTAGGAAGTCGCCGGCGAGAGCTCAACGGAACCGCGATATCCCGGTGTGTTTTCCGACTACTCCCGGCCGTGCTAAGTCCCGAAAACTATCCCAATGGATTGCTTGAGTTGCGTAGATAGATTTTGACATAAAATTCGATGAATTTGGTTGAGAAATGAAGAAATTGGAGATTTTGAGAAACCGGCCGGAATAGTGCCGCCGGCGGCGATGCTGACGTCAGCACCGGAGTGCCACGTCAGAGCCACGTGTACGCCCAATCAGCTGACACGTAGGTGCCACATCATCGACACGTGGCTGCCATGCCAGCGCCACGTCAGCACGGTGTTAGTGCCACGTCGACGACTGGCCACTTTTTCGAGTGGACCGAAAAACTTTCCACTTGAGCGACCACCTCTTTGCATCCATATGGATCCGTCACATTGTAAACCATAAAAAGACTTTCTTTTTTTTAGAATATAATGAAAAGTACATTAGATAAGAACTGGATTTGCCCAACAAAAAATCTCCAACAGCTCTCATCATGAGATTCACGATTCACGATATTTCTCATTAGAAAATTACAAAATGAATGTATTATCAACTCGTGCGCGCTTATTATTACTGAATCAATAATGCTGGGGTCTAGCTTGCCCCCTAAAAGAGTAAAAAGACAGGCACTGAACTGCCATGCAAGTAGTCCAATGTCTTTTTCAAATGGCCCAGTCTTACCTGTGCCTCTTCAATTATCAACCATCCCATGGTTCCCACTCAAAACATGTGAAACGACTGTTCATAATTAGCTATATTTTATTATGTGCAGAGTTTGATTGATCATTCTTGATTTTGCTCTTCAGCGCTGAAACTTCCCTACAAATTACAATAATATCACAAGTTCGTTAAGGCCTTAGCAGCTCAATGTCAAAATATCTTTCCGACTAGAAAGTGTGATTTTATCCACACCCATCAATTTAATTTTTAAATCCATTACTCATTTTATTCACTAAATTACTATTTTATCTTAATATAAAATTACACTTAAAAGATCTAAAATAAAATAGCAAATTAATTACTATACACAATATCATCAATATAACTCTAGCCGTGTTCATCAAACATTCTCCCCCTATATACGTATTCCTCAAACTGTCACAAAATCTATATGGTGGAGAACTACACTGAAGCAAGCGCACTTGAAGATTGGAAGGTGAAACCGAAATTCTAAATTCTTCAATTGAGGTATGAGTTGAGTCTTTGATTATTTTTTTTAAAGGATTTCATGTTTTCAAATGAAGCTTTGCGTGCCGTGATTCTGCCGTAATCAACCACATACTAAACCTCAATTTCTTGATTGATTTTAAATTGGGTTCTTTCTTTTAGAATTGCTGCTTTGTGGGTTTTTTTTTTTTTTCATGGACTTTACCTGAATTGTTCGAATGTTTATGTAGTAATGTAAGAGTGATGTAATGCTTGGTTTCCACAGAAATACCAAAACTTTTAAGAGGGTATTTCACATGGACTGATAATTGAACATAGGTAGTTTATCATGGCATACTTGGATTGGCTTATTTTAAGCCCAACTACATTGGTTTGTGCTTTGGTGCAACAGAAAATTACTTATTGGTTTTGAGCCTGAGTTTTTGGTGATATCACTGGTTCATGGTGAACTTGTTCGTATTGGTCAGGACAGTTCTGTATTCCTATGTTAATCGGTTAGCCTATTGGTTCGCCCATTTGCGTCACTTTGAGTGTAGTACTTTACCTTCAGCATGTCTTTCATATTGATTTTGCTTGTACGAAGCATATAACCCTGAGCTATGTCTAACCGTATGTTTCTGTTGCAAATTAATCTACTAAGAATGGCTCCAACCAGTAAACTCATGATTTGTTAAGGTACAACAAAAAAAGCTTGAAGCTCAAGAAAAAAATCAAGATCAGACTCAAAGAAAAATGCTTGGGGAATGCTTCGATTTTTGGTAAAGAAATTTTTTTTGGTTAGTAAGAGGTTATATAGATTAATGAAGAGTGTAAAAATCAAATTCAATGATGAGTAAGGGATTTTTTTGAACACAAAATGAATGTAGTGATAAAATTCGAACTAAACAAAATTGATAATGGGTTTGAAAATAAGATTGGGTGTAAAAATCAAATTGGTGGGTGGATAAAATCACCCGACAGTAAATTAAAAAAAAAAAACTAAGATCAGTTTAGTGAAGAATCTAAAAAATCTAGTAAGGGGACATTCCATACCTAATAAGGTAGAAATGAAACAAATGAATCTAATAACATGAAGAATTAACTAATGAGGGAGGATATTTTCTTGTACATTCTTTATCATTTTATAAATACATCATAGAAATACCTACAAATTAAAAAACCAAATTTTTTTTTAAGGGGGAACAAGCCTCTGGTGGCCTCTATGTGGCTGCGCCAGTGGCACAGTTGGTTATGCAAAAATTACATTACATTAATTGACAACTAAATAAAGGATTACAATATAATATCAATAAAGTTTCACAAACGTATCACAAACACCAGTAAATCACATAAGCAAAGCCCTCCATATTAGGCCAAAAAAAGTAAACACCAGTAAATCACATAAGCAAAGCCCTCCATATTAGGCAAAAAAAAAGTGATGTCCAAACTCATTTTTAACATCATTCTCCTACACTTGATTGGAAAAAATGATACACAAATTCATGATTTTAATTTTTGATGTCTATACATGAACATCATGACAGTGATACCTATCATTTGTGACCTACTATAGAAAAGTTATAATAGACATCAAATTCAGCGACCTGAATTTCATTTATAGGCATCAAAATCATCTAAACAACTGTGGAAGACTTAATAACTCATACTAGAAGACATGATTGATTGAGAAGATGTAGGCTTCGATCCGCTAGCAGAATGAGATATCTCCCTTAACAATCATTAGACCGGTGTTATATGTAATTGAGAGAAGATGGTTTTTGTGTAAAGATGGTTCGTGTGTGAATAGGGATTGGACTTATGTACGCTAACTGTGTTTGGATGAGAGTTTGATTCCCGAAAATTAACTAAAACTCAGGAATTGAGCTCGGAAAATCAGAAATTAACGTGTTTGGTTGAGGAGAAGAACAAATTCCCAATTTCTATGCCGAAAAAGTCGGAGAAATTGGCTTTCCAATTTTTGAGTTACAAATTCCGCCAAAAGGGTTGAAATTCGACAAAGCTTGCAAGCTCGGAAATTTTTTGTTCTCGAACAGAAGATTTTGAGTGCATCAAAACCTCCTGGTGGTACGCCAAAAACCCCACTATTAAATTTCGAGCAAGATCCTTATCCCCATATCTTCACACACAGAGAGAAGGAGAATCGTATTTGCTGTGCGTCGCCGAACTTCAATTTCAAGATTGAACTTCAAATTAACTATCTTCATTCTACATTTTTCGTTGAAGATTTGTGATAAATTTGTTTGCTTTTGTGGTCTATAGACAAGAATTTTTTGCTAGTTTTTTGGAAACAAATCGTTGAGTTTTCTGGGTTTTCAGGAGAATTAGTTCGTTGGCACTTGGAAAAATGGGGTGGAGGTGGGGCCGGTTGTTGTTTGGTTTTTATTTGGGTAGGGGACAGAGTTGATATTTGTTATTGTTACATAGAATAATTGATTTAATTGATATAATATTAGGATAGATCATGTATGCATATGTCATCATGATTGCTTGTTAATTTGTTTTCTTTGTTTTCAATCAGTTTCTTTCACCATTATCATTAGTGCTTGACATTATTTCAAAACTATAGTCTATAAGCATCAACTCATTTCATTCAATGCATTTATGTAATTGTGTTTACAACAGGATGAATACTATTAGCTTTGATAACATGTTAACGAGATTAAAATGGAATCGTATTATAGATGAAGAGAAAAATAGAAAAAGAAAGAAAATTATTGTGGCCACATTCATGTCCTTTATCATGATGGTAGTGCAATAGTACGACAAAAAAGTTAGTGTCAAAGAGCCTGCATGTGATTGGGATGAAGAAAGATGACATTATTCTCAATGTTTGTACGATGAAAGAGAAAGCTACTTCATTAAACAGCTACGAGTAAGCAAGAGTGCATTTGAAAAATTGTGTAGAAATTTTGCAAGATATTGGTGGGTTGGTTATAGTAATGTTTTTGAATTCTTAGGTTGTGTTTCTATCTCTTTCTGTTTACATAGGGTCAGGTTTAATTTCTTTTTGCTTGGTTCTTTGTTGGTTTTGTCCCCGGTTGTTATTTTTACAATATTGCACTGCATATGGTGCTGTGTTCGTTGTTTTATTTTAATTTTCTAATTATTTTATATATTTCCATGTGCAGATGATTGGAAGTTTGGGAAACTGTGAAGGAGCATGGTGTATATGAAGATTTGGTGTTTTAGTATGGAATTAGTTTAGGCCTTGTTTTGAAGGCTCTGTTTTTCCTCTGTTTCTCCCTGTGATTGGCAGACAGGGGATTTTTATTTTTAAGTTCCTACTTTAGTCGTCTTCACGTTTGGATTTTGGAATGGTTATAATAACCTTCCATGTAATCAGGGTTGTACACTCAATTATCTTATTAATAAAGATCTTTCACCGCAAAAAAAAAAGAAAAAAAAAATTATTGTTCTACGGAGACAATTAGTCGGCAGTTCCAAAGAGTTTTATAACTGTCAATGCCTGGTCACTACTTAAAGTGCAAGTCATTTAACCGAAATGGATACTCAACTCTTACAGGTTAATGATGAAGTCTTCCAAAATCAGTTTTGCTCCATATCCTCTCTTCCATTGTCCAATATGCCTCCTGGTACAACCCGACATAATTAATTTTTCCCACAAACAGAAAAGATACCATACCATACTGCCTATCCAAGCTAGTCCAGCAAGGAGAGCCAAATTAGCTTTTCTTTCGCTGCCAAAAAACTATAAGTTAGATAGTTTTCTTTTCTAAATGGGGCTATTTATGATGTCGTTTGTGTTTCCTATATGCGATAAATGTTCTAGTTTGGCAAAAAAAATTATTAGTAAGGTCATTCAATTGATTAAAATAGTTGTTGATTACTAATAGGGCTAGGCTATTCTTTTGTTTTAATAATTTTACACTATAAAACTTGTTATTAGTACATGAAAATTAAAAAATTGGGATGTGCTTAAGCACTCCCTAGCCCATACAAGGCTCCGCCCTTGATTGTAGCAGATCGATTGACTGCACAAGAGCATGTCAATCCCACTAACAGCTGTTCAATTACAAAATGCTAAGCATGAGGAGATTAGTTCATTAACCGTGATGAATACAAATACTAAGACTCGCCAACGCATCTGTCATTAGTATCACATTAACTATGACCTTTTTTGTGTGTAGTTGGTAGTTTTATTTTTAAAATAGTAATAAATACAAATACTGAAACCGTACGCTCCACGGTGAACAACCAAAACCAGCAGAAGCATTACTCGAAATGACCATAAAGCTCTACCATGAATATGCTTACGTAAATGGTAGTTTGCTCCCCAAGAAAGTGGGGGCTGAACCTGCAAGGTGGAAGAAACCGAGAGCCCAGACCCTGAAACTGAACACTGACGGGGCAACCAACTTTGCAGGCGGCAAGTGTGGGCTAGGGGCGATTCTCCGTGATGAGCATGGAACTTTAGTAATGGCGATGGCATCAAGTGGACCTCCTGACTGCACAGCTTTCCTTGCGGAACTCCTTAGTCTACGTGAAGGCCTTAAGGCATGTTTGCAATATGGTGTCTTCCCTATTGAAGTTGAGTCTGATTGCGTTGAGGTCATTAATATGATCTCTTTGAATAGTCGAAACAGGGGGGCTCCATGCACTAGTTGTTGATGAAGTCACGAGGATGTGTAGGACCATGGGAATCACAACCGTTCGGCATCTCCCAAGATCAGCGAATAAAGCAGCACACCAACTAGCTCAATATGCATTGCAATGTCATGAAGATGAAGTCTGGGTAGGTTTTGGCCCACCTTGGCTGACCACTATTATTGAAAATGATGCATGAGTGTAGTGAACATGATATGGAGGATAGCCTGGACCTAATTCCCTCTGATGGTTAGGCCGTAAGGAGGTCGACTAGGTTCATATTCCTATCTTCTAATGGCTATGCCGTAGGGAGATGGGGTAGGTTTCGGGCTAAACTCTATATTCATGTTCACTGTTCACTTGTCTTTTGAATGCTTTTGTTTCATATAGGAGTATAGGGCACTCTTTTCCCCGTCTACTGCGGGGTTTTTAACGAGGCCCAAGGTGTTCTAGTGTTACTATCTCGTATGTACTCTTTTTGTTTGGTGCGATGCCAAACTTAATCTTTCAATAATAATGCATTCCATTTGATCAAAAAAAAAAAAAAACAGCGGTACCAAATTAAAGATACTTTCTAGAAAGAACTACGACATTGATGATTGTTCGTTCAGATGCTTAAACATTGCCTCTTGGGCTATCAATTTTTTTTTAATCAAAAGAATAGTAATTTTATTGATAAGGGTTTAGCCAAAAAATAAAACAAGCAGTACATACATATACTAATTCGCCCCGGGACCTCCTTAAAAACCTTGCAATGTGCAAGGAAAAGAGTGCCCTATACTCCTGAGAAACAAACATAGCATCCAACAAAAAGTATAAAGAAGAACCACAAACATCGGGCTCCATACTCCAACACGGATCATTACATTCAAGTTAACAATTCCAACCCAAAAGGCCCAACACAAAAAAAAAAAAAATAAAAAAAAATACACCAAACAGATCCAAACCCAAAATGAGTGGAGTTTCTGCAAAACCAAACTAGACTGGAACAATCAAATCGGAATCCAGCAGATGCAGCGACGATGTCAGCGACCACAAAGCAACTGATAACAGATCTGACGGAGGATGCATGCACCACAATAAATCGGACCCAGATTGGATCGGTGAGCAGCGGCAAGTGAAGCATTAGCGATGGTGGAACGAATCTGATGAGATACCTCTCAACATCCCAACCAAAACACCTAATAGAACAAAATAAAAAACATAGAAATCCAGGAAAATAAACCTCCCAAACGTAAGGTCGGGAACGATGTCAAGGGTCTCATGGAAGAGAAGATAAAACTCACACGATGGGGGAAGGGACTCTCACAAAGGAGAGGAAAATTGGGCTTTCACAAGAAGAGAGGGGCGGCGGGAAAGAGATCTAAAAGGGGCGGCGAGGAATTCACTATATGACTCATTGCTCATTTGCATTTATCACCATTCCAAATAAATAAAAGTAACGAACACTTTCTATTACATGGGTGTATTGGATTGGGATTCTAAAAGAATTTAAAAGAATTTGGAAATCATAGTGTATTCAATTAGGATTTTAAATGAGTTTATAAAAGTCACAGTGCATTCGATTGAGATTTTAAGTGATTCTATCTAATTCCGGGTGTATTCAATTGAGATTTTAAATTACTCCATTTAATTCTCGGTGTATTCAAAAAGTTATAGGTTTTGATAGAATTGAGAATTTGGAGGATTTGGATGGAATCTAGGGCTTGAGGTATAGATAGCAAAACCTTTCCAATTCTCACCTTCTCCCTAGAAACTTTCAAGTCCTCTGCACGCTCTTCCTTCCCCGCCAAGCGGCTGGTTGCATCCACTCCTCTTCTGAAGGTAATCATACATTGATCATCAATATTCATTCAAGCTTGATTTTTTATTCTTTAGTGAACTGGGTTTTGCTACTTGGTTATATGATTGTTGTTTTTTACACGGAATGGTGGGTTTTGATCAGGAAGAAATATGAATTTTTTTCCCGTAATCTGTGTTGACAATCACCATCATACTATCAACCCGATCAACCCTAACCAAGAACACCAATCACTAGGTTTTTCTCATGCACAGTGGGTGTTGAGGCTATATGGCTTTGTTCCGTAATCTGCAAGTTGATAGTGTACGGCGTTATGCGTGCTGATCTTTTGTTATTTAAACAAGTGTGCATATTTTATCGAAAAGATTGTAGTAAGAGATAGCAATTGTCTACTGCTTTGTTTTAGTGTAAAGGGCATATTTGAATGGAGCACTGCTCACCCAATGAGATTGCCAGAACATATATTTTTGCTGTTTTTTGCATCCTATAAATTATGCTCTCTCACAAATCCCAAGCCAAGATTGCCTTCCACCTCACCGCTGAGAAGGAGCAACTTAAACATGTGCCACTAAGATATACCTATGTGAAAAGAGGTCGGCATGCGTCACTTAATCTTTCTCTCTGTTAAGATTCTCTAACGATGCTTGGTAACACCTCTAGGGATACAATGTCTGTTATCCAGTTTTATGAGAATGTAGAAAGCAAAAATTCAACTAGCATCACACAGACCTATTCAAAGCGCCCGCCGATTGCCAAGGCTTACAAGCCACAACCAATAAAGTGACCAGTGCCAGTTTTTTTCTCTGGCCATGTGGCATGATCACTCATGTGAATTTCACATTGGTCAATTCGGTGGACAAATTGGGAGGAAAATGAGCTAAAATGATGAGTCAAGTTCATAGGTGAGTTCAATGGGAAACCTTTGTTCATCAAAAAAAAGAGAAAGGGAAACCTATGTTCCTCATCTTGGGAACTTGGTTGTAGCTCACGCAAACTGTGTAAGTTTGGAGAAATGAAGCCAGTTCTGGTAAAGGCTAGCCTATTTTCCACATCATAAAAATGTCATCAAATTCCTTCCAATTCCATCAAATTCATAATAAATTCTAGCAAAACTCTTTTAAAATCCTTATAAATCCCAGTTAAATTCTTAAGGGAATTCTTCATAAATCCCTCAAATTCCTTATAAATACTGAGATTCTCAATTCTTTTAAATTCTTCTAAAATCTCAATCCAATACAATCCCGTTAGTGTTGGTGTTGTGAATTGTAAACCAACTCATTGATGGAACAACCCGAAGATTATGAATGGATTAGCGCACATTTATCATTATTCCACTATGAATTAATATTGACGCACATATATAGTTCATATATATTTTATTCATGATTTGTGGGTCTCTCAGATTATCTTTTTCATGAACTTTGTGCTAATTTTGGGGTGTTTTTGGTCATGGGCTTTTTTTTAGTATTTTTTTCATTAGTGGCCAACAGCTTTAGCCTTTGTTGATAGGGAAGTCCTACCGTAAGCTTATTCTTATTTCTTATATAAAAAAACTTATCAATACCAACAATAGATCTTGTTGCCCCCTTAAAATAGAAAGGGACAAACACTAAACTCCCACACGCTAAAGGCACAGTGTCTTTTGAACGGCCAAATCTTACGGGAGCCATCATATGAACCATTATTTCACACACAAAAACGTGAAAGGACCATCCAAATTGATGTTATTGTTACTGAATTTCTTTCAATATTTTACATTGGTTAATCCTCTCGTGTTTGCTATGTAGAATTTGATTGACTCTTAACTTTGCTCCATAATTTAAGCATACTTATTTTGTGGGGTCCCTCTCTTCTACATGATTTGTGTTGAGAATATCGTATGATAGAAGTCTCACCGACTGATAAAGGAATCTTATTGGTATTGATAAAAAATTGGAATACTGTGAAACCCAAAATAATCTTGACCAATCAGAATGCGCCATGTGGATTCTAAACCCGAAAGGACAAGCATATCCTTGACGGAGATTACAATCGCTACTTCATCATCTCGGTCAAAGAGAGATCACGAGATCAATAGCCCTCGAGAGGTCACTTAGAGTCCAAGAAGACCACTTGCGAGAGATCACCATGGAGATCACCTCTCCTCAAGAGATCCCTTAGGGAGATCCCACAGTCATAAAGTACATTTAATCATATTTAATGCTCGTAATGACTATGCCAAAGGAATATTTCCCCCACAACCTCTATAAATAAAGGTAAACATTCACCATTCAAGGTAATCACAAAATCCTCCATAAACTCCTAATGGCGTATTTACTAACCTGAAATATGAATGAAATTTGTGGGAGTCATCCCACTCCTGGCAATTCCCGTGTTTACTAAAATTTGGGAATCAAATTTATGGTGGGACCCACCACAAAATCAGGAATGTGATTCCTAATTTTCAAGGAATGGGATTCCTTTAGTTTTAGGTAATATTGTGATTCCTGGTTATTGATTCCACCAGGAATGAATTTTTTATGCCTAAATTATCCTTCAAAATCTAATAACTAGCAAATAATTTCTGCATGGAGGCTTACTTGGGGATCCCGGCTTACGTGTGTGAGGTTTACTAGTTTTCATGACCATATCAATGGTTCTTGGATGTTATGACTATTATATTGTAGCAAGTACTCCTCTATGGTGTTTATGACTTTTTGGTGAAGATTGGTAAGTTGAGGTTTATGCAAGTTAGAACTATTTTTAAATGGAGATTACATTTGTTTTGGTATGAAGTTTCTGGTGGAGAACATGATTAGTTTCTTATGGAGAGTATGATCATAATTATATTTCAACTACAATTCTCAGTATTACTTATACGTTTGGTGGCAGGAGATATTTGTAGTTGAAACTTTTTCACCTCTACGTTGAAAAAACTTAAGGTTTATATCAAGGGTATTTTTAGTAATTTAATTTATTTTTCATTCCGATTCATGAAAATTAGTAAATAGTTTAATGGCAATCAACTAAATTTTCACTCCGGTTCTGGGTAATTAGTAAACCTTTCAATGGGAGTGCTTCACTCTGATTCATGTTCATTCCGATTCATGCTCATTCCGATTCCTATTCATTCTGACTCCTGCTCACTCCGATTCCGAGTTAGTAAACGTGCCATAAGTTCCAAGAATACATTTCTGACTTAGACATCGGAGGGTCTTTGGCTAACATCCCACCGGTGTTAGTTAACCTTCGCTGTTTACTTTCTTTGTTTTGCAAGTTCGTTCGTCATTCAATAAGGTGGACGAAATTTATACAAATAGATACTATACAGCAAAATCATCGAAACTTGCAAAGAGTGAAGGAAGAAGAGCATGTTCATCTGAGAGAAATACAGCACAACCGTTGTGGAAACAAAAATGCCTTTTAATCTGTGATTGACAGCCTGGACTGGCAACAACGAGTACTCAAAAATCCAAAGTTTCTACTTTTAAGTCTCTATTATTGTAGAATAATCTGATAATATTTTGAGCCGAATGGACAAGTTTTTGTATGTTCTGAGATCCGCAGTAAAGCTGTAAACTTTGGTGTTATTGATGACCAGCTGCGACTGTCAAAGCTAAAACCCAAATTTCTACTTTGAACTCTCTTTTGAAATGTTATAGCCAGATGAGCTGAAACCTTGATGATCTTAAGCTTTCAAATCTGTGATTGTATTGTTAGAGTGAACGTGGTTAATTTTGGACAATATATACATACTTTTTGAGTGTTATTTTGGTTTTAGAAATGCAGCATTTTGATTGATTGTTGGTTCCCCATTTGGTTTTACTTTTGATAGCTTATTGGGTTCAGGCGTAATCAGCGAGAAGTCCATTGTCGTTTGCTCCTGATTTGCGTGATCCATTTGTTACAGGCGGTCTTTGCTCAGTTCATGGTACTCAGGTTTGTGTTTGGTTCCGTTCGGCTGCTATCCTGGATGGATAAGAGTGGTGTAGATTAGTCAGAAGTTAGTCTGTACTTTGGTCAATCATTGGCCCCTCTTTTCCGTGCTTCCATACTTCAAAGACGGTTTATCCGTCACCCCTGGTGGTTGGTTATTTTTGTCATCGCAAGTTGCTTTTAGTTCTGTATTGTTTTCATGGTTTTCATTTTCTGTTCCTTGTTTCGAGCAGTTAGGGTGGATGTGGTGCGGTTTAGTATTGTTTTAGGGTAAAATCGCAAATCGCACTATCCTATGCGGTTTAACATAGAATATCAAGACCCAATTCAAATAAGATCTACTTGATTCATCTTGTCCACTTAAAGTAGAATGTAGGGACGGACACAATATGCCACCAAAAACGTTAGAGTTGTGTATACTTCTTTTCTGTGTGAATAAGAGCAGTATATATTTCGTGTTCATCTGATTGATGTGCTCTGAATGTTTTCCATGCGTGAAAAGTCGTATCTTCTGTTATCATGAATATTTTCCAAACCATCGTAATAGAAAAAATTAATTTAATTTGGAGATTGCTTAATCATTTTTGTACATATAAGAAAAAAGATTAACATTTATTTCATCAACTTTATAAGTTACACATGTTTAGCCAACTAAATCATCTTTGATTGAATAGTAATTTTTATCTTTTTGCGCGCATGAGGCATGCACTTAAATATTTACCGTTTGTTAATTATATCCAATTCTTCTCGTGCCGTTGAGTTTGTTCCATGATTTAAGCATGCTTATAATATGGGGTCTCTCTCTCCTATATATACATGATTTGCCTGAGCATTGCTGTCTTGTACCACTGAGAATATCCAAGAACAAGATAACAAAAGAAAAGCATGCAGCCCTTGTCTATCCTAGCTGGTTCAGCAACTCAATCACAATATATTGCGAAGCCAGCTGATGAATTAGTTCGCCGGACGGCAAACTTTCACCCGAGCATTTGGGGAGATCAGTTCATCAACTATGATAATTCAAAAGACATGGTAATGCATATGATTCACCCATGTGCTCATTATCCATTTGCTACATATATTATTTGCTTGCTGGACGTACTCTGCATTTGAACCACATTGGTCATATTCTCCGGGTGATCAATTGCTTTGTTAGTCATGCAGCAAAAGTCTGGCAAGAAAACATTATTTTGTCAAGTCAGTCATGTTTCTTTAGGCCATTTTGTTCATTAAGTTAATGGTTTACTGCAGATAACTCGTCCCCAAAGGCAAAAGCAGCTTGATGTTCTCAAAGAAGTGGTGAGGAGGGAAGTGTTCTTAAGTAGTGGAGATGATTTTTCGCACCAGCTGAAGTCGATTGATTCAATCCAGCGCCTTGGCGTAGCCTACCACTTTGAAACTGAAATCGAAGAAGCATTGGAACGTATCCATGCTAGATTTCATGACCAGGACAACGATGACCTCTACAATGTTGCTCTTGGATTTCGGCTACTAAGGCAACACGGATACAATGTTTCATGCGGTAGGTACTATATTATATACCAAAGCAAGGAATTAATGCAGTCTTTGTCGTCTAATCATATTAGAACATGCACGTATTTGCAGTAGTGTGTCTCTTTGTATATATTTTCTTGTAACTACAGTGCAATGGTAGTGACTTAATTATGATATGTTATTTTTGGTGCTTTCAAGTAGAGATCTTCAACAAGTTCAAAGATGAAAACGGTAGCTTCAAGGAAAGCATAGCAGCTGATGTTTCGGGTATGCTGAGTTTCTATGAAGCAACACATCTAAGGGTAAATGGAGAAGACATACTAGAAGAGGCCCTTGACTTCACCACCACTCACCTCGAGTCAGCAGTAGCTAATGTAAGCGATCCGCTGGCAGCGCAAATCACTCAAGCCTTAGAGAGACCTCTTCGAAAAAGTCTAGAGAGATTAAGTGCCAGGCATTACATTTCAATCTACCAAGATGAAGCTTCGCATGATGAAAACCTGTTGAAGCTTGCGAAGTTAGATTTCAATCTCGTTCAGCCTATACACAAAAGAGAGCTCCAAGAAATTACTAGGTAAGTAAGCCCGATCTCCTTCTTCATATAAAAATTGAGTCTCAAATTTGAAGTGATATTTATATGAATTTCTAGGTGGTGGAGAGCACTAGATTTTGAGACAAAGTTGCCATTTGCAAGAGATAGGATGGTGGAATTGTACTTTTGGATAGTGGGAGTCTATTTTGAACCTCAATTCTCTACCGGCAGAAAAATTATGACGAAAGTTAGCGTCTTGCTGACTATATTGGATGATATCTACGATGCATTTGGTACATTTGAAGAACTCGTGGTTTTTACCGATGCAATTGACAGGTTAATTTGATAGTTCCTTGCCAAACCGATCTTTTTACTTTTGGAGTGCTACTAATATTTTTTTAACTAAAATGTTGAGTATGCTTTCAGGTGGGATGTGAATTGCATTGACGAACTCCCGGACTACATGAAAATATTTTATCATGCACTTTTGACCCTTTTCAATGATATTGAGGACGAGATGGGCAGGCAAGGAAGAGCATACCGAGTTCCCTATGCGATACAAGCTGTAAACACATATATTGATTTTTTTTTCTACTCTCATCAATCAATTAGATATTTTGACAAGTTAATCATTATGAACATGTTTTGCGGATCGATCAGATGAAAGATCAAGCCCGATCTTATTTCAATGAGGCCCGATGGCTCCACGAAGGACGAATTCCGAGCATGGAAGAGTACATGAGCGTTGCGACGGTTTCCATCAGTTACACCTTTCTCACAACCATATCTTTACTTGGAATGGGAGATGTTGTCACCAAGGAGGTATTTGAGTGGTTGGAGAACGACCCCAAAATTGTTAGAGCTGCAAACACCATCTTTAGGCTCATGGATGACATCGTTTCCACCAACGTATGTTTAAATAACTAATTATGTACATGTGGATAGAATAAAACAATAATTATAACAGATTAAAAATGGTGAGTTGTGTTTTGCTCTTGCAGTTTGAGAAGGAGAGAGAGCACACCGCTTCGAGTGTGGATTGCTACATGAAGCAATATGGGGTGTCGGAGGAAGAGGCGGTTGATGAATTTAAGAAACAAATTAGGGATTCGTGGAAGGACATAAACGAGGAGTTCCTTAGACCAACCCAGGTGCCAATGCCGGTGCTTACGCGTGTGCTGAATCTCACAAGAGTAAGCGATCTCCTTTACAAAGGGGAAGATGGATTCACGCGAGTTGGAAAGATGACAAGAGATAGTGTTTCTTCAATCTGTATCCATCCTGTCCCAATGTGAGGTTGTTTGGTTGGTTGTTCCACAAGACTTGTAGTATTTGAAGTTGAATAAGAAGGCCTACTCTTGTACTTTGAGTGTTTGGTCCTGTTAAGTTGTCATAATTTTTTTTTGTGTGGTCAAAGTAGTGTTAAAGAATGGAGATGCGGAGGTGTGCCCAAGTTTGTTGGAAATTACTTTTAAATAAATGTTTATTGGAAATTAATGGTGTGCGGACCCTCTGAGCCTTTCTTTCCCAACTTGTTTTTACGACTTCATGTATTTATTTTAATGAGGCGCAACATTTTCTTGCTTCAAGTCTGAGTGTCTAACCATAAATTGTCGACACAAAAATACAAACTGTTTAGCTGTTCATGGGGGCGCAAAGTTAGAGACGGTAATTAACATTAATTAATTAGTGTTGCCCTTGTCCATATCCTAAACGTGTCATAATGAGAAACTACCCACTATTTTTTGTTCTGTGTTTACAAGCTGACTATGTATAATTCGGAAATTACGTATAAATAGTCTAGTAAAAATATTTTTCTCAAAATTTTATCAAATTTGAATTCTGTGGTTTAAGTCACGAACAGTCCGAAATTTTTGACAGTCCGCTACATGATATTCCTTCAGATATATGATTACAGTTTTGAGAATGTGATTATATATGGTCTTAAAACTCTCAAAAACCTGGTATGTATATCGGTCATAGCTTTCTTAATTTCCCAATTAACCATTTAACTCTGGCCACATGAAACCACTTGGTGGAGAATTATTCACTTTCTTAATTTTGAAAGAGATTCAAAGTTTAATTCTTAAATTGCAGTTCTTTCATCACTAATTTACTTATTATCACCAAAACCCATGTGCCCCACACCCATTTTAATGCAGTCTTTCTTCAGTTCAGTACAGACTTTGAATCCCCCAAATTTATACCTTACTACAGTAACTTTTTATTATTTAATTATTATAATTTTTTTTTATTTTGCCTTGCAAATTGGTCTGGTTTAAAACCAGATGGAACTGAAGAAAAACCGATTTCAATGTGCACAGCTATGGAAAATTCTACAGTCCGCCTGCGGTTCCACCACTCTTTTTAAAGAATACTAACCGTTAGATTAATCTCTTTCTAAAAGAATGAGATGACATAATCTCCACCGTTAAATAAATTTGAACAAAGTAACCTACAACAACAGGTTTCATAACAAATAGATTGTACGGTTAAATTTTGATTAACTTCTCTAATTCCATTAAAGGTTGTTCTCTTAAACGGCAAAGGTTTTGGTTTGCAAGCAGGATTCCTATCTCATCTTCTATCCAAGCACGGGAATCATTCTGGTGAGTAACGATTTCAATTACATTCAAGTGATTTCAATTGCACTAAAGCGATTTCAATTAGTTTAGGGTTTGGTACTGTAGCAGTTTCAATTAGTTTTTGGGTTGGTACTGTAGCAGTTTCAATTAGTTTTTGGGTTGGTACTGTAGCAGTTTCAAGTAGTTTAGGGTTCAGGTACTGTAGCAGTTTCAATTGGCAACATCGACAAAACAGAACATGGACTATGAATAGGGTCCGCTCATTACCAAATTTCGGAAGTTTGGTTAGTCTAATTGCTACGAAATTTGCATATGTCGTAGCCGACAGATCCTCGATCAACTTTCATGAAGAAACCTTCTTCATCCGAGCACTATCAACAGACGTGCAAATCGCTTAAACTGAAATCCGCACCACCTCGAGTTCTCACGAACTACCTCAATTTGGACCAGGTTTTCAAAAGATATAACCGTTGGATTGAGCTGAATTTCGGATATGATATTGAAAACACTTTTGTAAACATTTTCGTAGAAAGAATCTTTTCCATCTGAGGCCTCCTTTTTGGTGTTTCTCCTCTTAAACTGAAATACCCAATAGTTCAATATAAAACCATAACAATTTAATAACTAATAGAGACCAGTTTACAACATATTTGGGACATGATGACCTAAGGATAGTAAATGGCGTCCTTGAAGACACCACGAACTTTACCAGTACAAGGACCGAATTATCATATTTTGGACCCACGACATCGTAAACGTTGTAATTAGCAACCAAATGTGGTAAATACCACTTTTGGGTACGAGTTTACTAGATTACGCATCATATTACTAGACAGAGGTCAACTACGGTCCATAAAGTGGTAAAATATATATAAAAAACAAAAAATATTTTGGAATTTCCAAGAGCACAAATTACAACAAAATGGACTAGTTTACAACATATTGGGGACATGATGACCTAAAGATAGTAAACGGCGTCCTTGAAGTAGTAAACCACGAACTTTACCAGTACAAGGACCAAATTATCATGTTTTGGACCCATGACATCGTAAATGTTGTAAATAGCAACCAAATGTGGTAAATACCACTTTTGGGTACGGATTTACTAGATTATGCATCATATTACTAGACAGAGGTCAACTACGGTCCATAAAGTGGTAAAATATATATAAAAAATATATTTTGGAATTTCCAATAGCAGAAATTACAATAAAAAGGACTAGTTTACAACATATTGGGGACATGATGATCTAAAGATAGTAAACGGCATCCTTGAAGTAGTACACCACAAACTTTACTAGTACAAGGACCGAATTATCATATTTTGGACCCAATGAACAATAAACATTGTAAATAGCAACCGAATGTGGTAAATACCACTTTTGGGTACGGGTTTACTAGATTACGCATCATATTACTAGACAGAGGTCAACTACAGTCCATAAAGTGGTAAAATATAAAAAAAAAAAATATTTTGGAATTTCCTATAGCAGAAATTACAATTAAATGGACCAGTATACAACATATTGGGGACATGATGACCTAAAGATAGTAAACGGCGTCCTTGAAGTAGTACACCACGAAATTTACCAGTACAAGGACTGATTAGTTCTGCTTTTCCAGACATGTTTTTTTATGATGTCTTTTCTGCATTCGGGAAGCCAGATGCTGTGTTTGAATTGTCTGTTTGGTGGATGCTATTTTGAAATGCGGAAGATAGGGAGATCTTAATAGCTTAATTCACTTTTGTATATGGTGTGTACTGTATTTCATGCAGGTATGGCCTGTTGAAGTTGACATGAAATTTTTGGAACCAGTTGGACGAGAGCTCAAGCAGCTTGGCAAAGTAAATTTTCGTGAATTGATAATGAGAGCAGATAACTTTCTTATGAAAGGAGATGCTCTTCCAAACTCAAATTGTTATGAATTCATTCCCGATTTCATGGATTGGAAAAAGTAGGAATGAAATACTTTAATGATCAATTCCAGTAATAAAGTAAAACAAACTTGAACATATATGAATTCAAAATAAGTGTCATGCAGTGAAATACAATTTTGATTCTCCTATGGTATCCTACCATAACTAGGCGGCATGGCAAAAACTCGCACTTTTCATGTTTTGTGGTTTCTGCGCTACTCAACCCTTTTCCTTGAAGACCCACATGTTTAATGGGTTAAGCAGGTTGCATCTTGTTTTTAAAAAAATTGTTTATTTTTAATTTTGAAAAGCATGTGCAAGGCACATGATTTTTTAAAACATAAATTAGACGGACCGATCCACCCGGTGGACTATAGACGGTGGGTGCCCACAGCTATTGGATGCCTTAGATACGAAAGAAATTTGCATGGACTGAGTTCAAAAGAGTCAACATCCAATCAGTATCCCTATCCAATGCCAATTCGACATGTGGCAACACGAACCAACCCAAAACTTTCACCCTTTTCTTACTCGGCGACAGCCTGTTGTTCCCTTCCCCCAACCAGCCGCCGTCGAGCTGTCGAGCACCTCAACGTAGACCATCCTCACCAACGGTAAAGTCTCAAAAAGACCGGTGGTGATCACGGACGACCAGTCACCTAAGCCAGCAACCAATCACAATCGGTTGGAAGGGATATTGTATTTTGATGTATAGCTAGGTGTTTTCATACACAATGTAATGTAGACAAACAACTCAAGCTTGTATCTTTCTGTATTTGATTTTATCTTTGTAAAGTTTGTATCTTTGTGTTTGTTTGTAACTGGAAATGAACAAAACGGAATGCAAGCTCAAACTTTCACTGTGGCTGCTATTCTTTCATTCAAATAAACTCAGTCACTTACAAAATCAGTAGCTAGGGTAACAAAGCTTTATACTTGGTTCAATTACATCATAGCCTTACAAATGGCTTAATCTCAAACAACCTAAGCTACCAACTGCAGGACCACTTTCCTGATAAGGTAGCTGGAGATTCTTGTTTTCTTCTGCTGAGTCATAGAGACGTTGGCTGAGTCACCTTGCTCTTCAAGTCAGCTTCTTAATTCAAACTTCAACTTGAACTTGGCGCCAATCAACTTCATTGCTATGCCAGCAGTTTTACTCCAACACTCCCCTAAAACTGCTTCCTTACACCTAGCAATTCTCTTAGGTAATAGAACTTTTCACCTGCAACTGCCTTGGTGTAAATATCAGCAACTTGATGATCTGTACTGCAGTAGATCATCTCAACTTCTTTGTCCTCGACTGCATCTCGAATGAAATGATGCTTCAATGCAATGTGCTTGGACTTGTTGTGAGAAACAGGGTTCTTGGACATTGCTATTGCTGGCTGACTATCACACATCAATGGTGTAGCGCACATCTGTTTTAGATCAAAATCTTCTAAAACCCTCCTCAACCTGTGATGTGCAGATAGCAGCTGCTACATACTCAGCCTCAGCTGAAGATTGTGCAACTGATTGTTGCTTCTTCGATTGCCAACAAATAGCTCCTGTTCCCAAACTAAACATGTAGCCTGAGGTGCTTCTTGATGTATCTTGGCAGCCTCCCCAATCACTGTCACAGAAACCTATTAACTTGGAGTTGTACCACTTTCATACATGACTCCAAGGTCTAGTGTTCCTTTGACATACCTGAGTACTCTCTTTGCCACTCCATAGTGAGTTTCACTTGGACTATGCATGTATCTTGACAATATCCCAGTGACATACACAATATCAAGCCTCGTAGCTGTCAGATAATTCAGACTTCCTATCAAACTCCTATACTTCTTTTCATCAGCTGGTGCACTTCCATCATCTCTAGATAGTTTCTCACCTTCAATCATGGGAGTCACATTTGGATTGCATTGACTCAATCCAAACTTGTCAAGCAATTCCTTTGCATACTTCCTCTGTGAAATGTGAATCCCTTCTTCTGTTTGCACAATCCTGATTCCAGAAAGTAGTGTAGTCTGCCCAGATCACTCATCTCATATTTCTTCAACATTTCATCCTTGAATTCAGCAAGCATCTTCTCACTGCTACCTGTGTAGATTATGTCATCTACATACAGTGAAATAATGAGAATTCCATTATTTCCTTCCTTCTTCACATACAGTGTAGCTTCATTCCTGCTTCTGTCAAAACCAGAAGTTGTGAAATGCTTATCAATTTCACCATACCAAGCTCTGGGAGCTTGCTTCAGTCCATACAGGGCTTTCTTCAACTTATACACCTTATGCTCTTCATTTTCAACTTCAAAGCCTTGTGGTTGAGCCACATACACCTCTTCTGTTAAAATTCCATTCAGGAAGGCAGATTTGACATCCAGTTGATATAATATCCATTTCTTCTGTGCAGCAATGGATAGTAGCATTCTGATAGTATCCAACCTTGCCACAGGAGCATATGTTTCATTGTAGTCCACTCCTGGTTGCTGTGAGTATCCTTTAGCAACTAATCTAGCTTTCTTCCTTTCTACTGAGCCATCAGACTTTAACTTAGTTTTGTAAATCCACCTCACACCAATCACATCCTTTTCTGCAGGTCTCTCTACAAGTTCCCAAGTCCCATTCTTTTCTATAACAGCAATCTCCTCCTCCATAGCCTTCTGCCATTCAACATCTGCTGCTGCTTCTTCAAAATTTCCAGGTTCTGTACTGCAGAAATTGCATCTGGCATACACTTCATTCAAGTTTCTGAACTTTCTTGGAGCATTAGGGGTTGATTCCATTGCTGAGCTGGGAATCGATGTAGGAGTAGTCAAACTTTGTTGAATTTGAGCTGGTGTAGTAGGTTCTGAAGTTCCAGAACTCTCTCCTTGCACTTGTTCTGGTTCTTCTTCAATCTGATCTTGATAGGTTGAGACTGAGATGCAAATATCTTGTTTCTTCCAATCCCAAGCTGCAGATTCATCAAATATCACATCTCTGCTAGTGATCACTTTGTTTCTCTTCAAATCGAATAACCTGTAGCCTTTAGTGTGATTTGCATAGCCAATGAAAATGCATCTCTCCCCTTTCCCTTCAAGCTTATGTCTATGCTCTTTTGGAATATGAACATATGCAATTGATCCAAACACTCTCATATGTGAAACTGATGGCTTCCTACCACTCCAAGCTTCTATAGGTGTTATATTGTCAACTGCTTTGGTTGGACTCCTATTTAGCAAGTAAACAGCAGTGTTTACTGCTTCTCCCCAGAACTCATAAGGTAAGTTCTTCTCATGTAACATAGATCTCCCCATTTCAACTATGGTTCGATTTTTTCTCTCTGAGACTCCATTTTGCTCAGGGGTGTAAGCTGTGGTCAACTGCTTCTCTATTCCCAGTTCTTCACAGAAATTCTGGAATTCTGCAGAAGTGTATTCACCACCTCGATCACTTCTTAATCTCTTGAGTTGCAGACCACTTTGCCTCTCAACCATTGATTTGAACTTCTTAAATACTCCAAACACTTCTGACTTATTTCTCAAGAAGTATACCCAAATCATTCTTGAGTAGTCATCAATAAAGGTCAGAAAGTAACAATTTCCAGCATGTGTTTGTGTCTTCATAGGGCCACAGACATCAGAATGTACTAACTCCAGCTTCTGTGTAGCTCTCCAAGCATTCTCCTTTGGGAATGGCATTCTGTGCTGCTTACCACTTACACAACCTGCACACACTTCTGATCCTTGTGTGATTTGTGGTAGACCATAAACCATCTCCTTCTCAAACAAATTCTTCAAGCTTCCATAGTTCAGGTGTCCAAGTCTCTGGTGCCACATTCTTGAAGATCCATTTATTTCCATCTTCAATGCTACAGTTTGCACATATCTGAAGAACAATGGAAATATTCTGTTTCCTCTTTTCCTGACTTTGGCTATCAGAATACTCTTGTCTTCCTTGTCTGTTATTTCACAGTGGCCATCTCTAAAGTACACTTCGTGGCCATTTTCCATCAACTGACCAACACTTAAGAGATTCTGATCTATTGTAGGCACATACATCACTTCATCAATGTAGCTTGTGCCTTTTGCAGTTTCCAAAGCTAACCTGCCAATACCAGCTACATCACTCCAAACCTTTATCCCCATTTTCACCTTTGTCTGCACACTTTCATCAAGATCCACAAACATGTTTCTGTTCCTGGTCATGTGGTTTGAACAGGCACTATCCACATACCAAGCTTCATCATCACTAATTGTGGCAGCATGACACACATAGAATGCATTAGCATCTGCAATAGGAGCTTCAACATAATTTGCTCTCTGGTTTGGTAGCTTGACATGACAGTCCTTGGCCATGTGATTAAACTTGTTACACCTTCTACATCTTGGCTTTCCCTTGAACCAACACTCTTCTGTAACATGGCTTGTTTTGTCACATATTCTGCACTTCTGTCCACTGTTACTGCTAACAAATTGGGCTGAGGCTTCTTCTTTGTGTTTTGGCTCGTAGTGGGATTTCTGCTTGTTCTTGTAGTCCTTCTTTTCTCCTTTAGGCTTGTTATTTTGACTCTTTCCCTTTTCTGCATTTCTGTGAACTGACATAGCAGAAAATGCAGTCTCTAAGGCATTTTCAGAGTGCCTTTGTTGTCTCTGATCAAAAGCCTTCATCGAGCCTTTAACTTCTTCAAATGTCAGTGTTGACAAGTTCTTGGTTTCCTCAATGATACTCACAATAGGATCAAATTTCTGAGGTAGACTTATCACAATTTCTGCACAGTTCTTGTTTCATCTATTGTTTCACCATAGGATCTCATCTGGTTTACTATATCTGTGAATCTAGTGAGGTAGTCTTTGAGTTGTTCATCATCTCTCATTCTAGCATACTCAAAGTCTCTCCTCAAAGATTGTAACTTTACATTTCTGCATCTACTCTCACCTCTGTACTCTTTCTCTAAAATATCCCAAGCATCCTTAGCTCTAACTTCATTACTTATTCTAGGAAAGATCACAGGGGTTAAACCAGTTTGTATGAGGTATAAAGCTCTAGCATCTTTCTTTATCATTTCTTCTAGTTGAGTTTTATCAACACTTTTATCAGCTTCATCACATTTATCAACATCAGGGATTTTAATGGTTCCATCAACATACTTCCAAAGGCCATAAGAGATCAATAAAGTTCGCATCTTTACCATCCAATAGTCATAGTCTTCACCATCAAACACTGGGGACGCAAGGGCTGAACCTTCATTAGCTCCTCTGCTTGAACTCGTCATTTCCTGGAAAGACTGGACTTTGACAGCTTCAACTCGATGTAGAACAGACCTAGGCTCTTGATACCATATTGTATCTTGATGTATAGCTAGGTGTTTTCATACACAATGTAATGTAGACAAACAACTCAAGCTTGTATCTTTCTGTATTTGATTTTATCTTTGTAAAGTTTGTATCTTTGTGTTTGTTTGTAACTGGAAATGAACAAAACGGAATGCAAGCTATAACTTTCACTGTGGCTGCTATTCTTTCATTCAAATAAACTCAGTCACTTACAAAATCAGTAGCTAGGGTAACAAAGCTTTATACTTGGTTCAATTACATCATAGCCTTACAAATGGCTTAATCTCAAACAACCTAAGCTACCAACTTCGCAGGACCACTTTCTGATAAGGTAGCTGGAGATTCTTGTTTTCTTCTGCTGAGTCATAGAGACGTTGGCTGAGTCACCTTGCTCTTCAAGTCAGCTTCTTAATTCAAACTTCAACTTGAACTTGGCGCCAATCAACTTCATTGCTATGCCAGCAGTTTTACTCCAACAAGGGAGACGGTGTCGCGAAAGAAGAAGGCGGTCGGTCTCGATGCCAAGAAACAGTAGAGGATGGCGGCGGTGTCGTCTTCACAGCTGCTGATTAGGATTCCGATGGCAGAAGCGTAGTTGAAAACTTATGCGAGTCCCGCCCAACAAGCTGCTGCGAGCTCTGCTCCAGGAAACAATGCCGTCCGTCGATGGATCCTCCACCATTTCTAACGTCTTTGTCAGAAACGGCGGCAGCCCACGTCATGAAGACTATGAAGAGGACGAACCTCACTACCGCACCACCTTCCCATTTTCAGCTCAATTGCTTCAAAATCACCCACTTGGTGTGAAATCTCACATTCACAGATAGTTTAGGGACTTGGGTTTTTCAATTTGGTGCAAATTAAGGGGTTTTGGTCGAGAATGGGTCGACGGCTGCTTGCTGGGGGATGGGGGAAGGGAAGAAGGGGTTGTCGCCGATGAAGGAAGGAATGCAAGTTTTGGGTTGGTTATTGTTGCCACGTGTCGCATTTTCAACATCAAACTCAAATGAAAAAGTGTTAGATGATGTTTTGGCTAATCTTCAAAGAGATCCTGGACTAAGAATTCCAATTTTGGATTATAGTCCTAACATTCAAGATCAAATTCGAATAGCATATATACAAAAAGGACCTTGCCAACCTAATCTTGATGATAAATTCCCTCGTACTATGATTTCAGGAAAGCCTAGGCGCTTTAATAAAGATTGGTATGATCAATTTGATTGGTTAGAGTATAGTATCTCAAAAGACTCCGCTTTTTGTCTTCATTGCTATGTCTTCATTACAAAATGGGAGATCAATGGTTGAGTGATAGCTTAGTTGTTTACATTGAAAAAAATGTTTTCTCTTGTATTGAAAATGAAGCTATAATGCAACGTTTTCAAAATATGTCGAATCGTCGATGCCCTTTGCCCCGCTTGTAGGCTATTATGTATTTGACTTTGAACTATTGTATCATCTTTCAATTCTAAAAGGTATTTTTGATCAAAATTTTTTATGGACATTATAAATTAGGACCACCCAACCTTTAGGTCCTAGATCCGCCACTGCACGACGCACTCCTCTTTTTTTATGTCGGGCAGTGGGGGCGGTTGGAGGGGATTCCGTGTTCGGGAGGGGAGGCCAAACGGTGTTTGTTGGGCGGAAATGATTGTTCAACAGTGGTTGCCGAACACTTAAAACCAATATTTTTTATTTTTTATAAAAATCAACATTTTCTTTTTTATAAAAAATACAATTTTTTTATATCAAAGTTTTTTAAGTATGTAATATTAAATTTTAAGCACAAATAAAATTTAACATATGGTAATTCTACATGTTTTTTATGATAATTATTAGTATGTAATATTCAATTTTGTGTGAAGTAATATTCAATTTTGATGTTTTTATTTTATTTGAAGAAGTTATTAGTATGTAATGTTCAATATTAAGTTTAAATAAAATTTATTTTATGGCATCGGTGTGATTAGTATGTAATGTACTATTCAATTTCAAATTTAAATAAGATTTATTTGACAACGAAAATGAACATTTATTAAAATCCAAGCAAGGCATAGATAAACACATATACAATTTGATTACTTTACTCATTCAAGTTCATCTTCAATTTAATTTGGTTTCATAAATTTAGACATGTTTTGATTTTATAACAAAAATTATTAAAAATATATGTAAATAATGCCTCGCTTTCAACGAAAGGCGAGAACAATCACTATTATCGCCTTAAGGTAAGAAACCCTCAATTGTCTTCCAATTACCTTCGCCTTCGCCTTCGCCTACGTGGGTGGAAACGCTTTAGTAGGAATACGATATTGCAGCAGATCGATTGATTGCACAAGAGCGTGTCAAATCCGACTACCGCTGTTCAATTAAAAAATGCTACGCATGAGGAGATTAGTTCATTAGTGTATGGTTTTTTTTTAAATATTTTTTTTCATTAGTGGCTGACAGCTTTAGCCTTTGATGATAGGGAAGTCCTACCGTAACCTTATTCCTGTTTTACAAAAACATATCAATACCTTTAAGAGAAAGGGACAAACACTAATGGCACAGTGTCTTTTGAACGGCACAATTTTACTGAGCCATCATATGAACCATGTCACACAAAAAAACGTGAAAGGACCATCCAAATGTATGTTATTGTTACTGATGTGCTTTTAATATTTTACATTTGTTAATTTTCTCGTTTTTTCTATGTAGAATCTGATTGACTCTTAATTTTGCTCCATAATTTAAGCATGCATATTTTGTGGGGTCCCTCTCTTCTACATGATTTGTCTTGAGAATATGGTATAATAGAAGTCTCACTGACTGATAAAGGAATCTTACTGGTATTTATAAAAAAATTGGGATACTGTACAGCAAAAGAAACGAAACTAGCAGAGAATGAAGGAAGAAGAGCATGTTCATCTGTGAGAAATACAGCACAACCGTTGTGGAAACAAAAAAGCCTTTTAATCTGTGACTGACAGCCTGGATTGTCAACAATGAGTGCTCAAAATCCAAATTTTCTACTATTAAGTCTCTGTTTAAATTGTAGAATAATCTGATAATATTTTGAGCCCGAATTGTCAGGTATATATGTTCTAATACCCGCAGTAAAGGTGTAAACTTTGGTGTTATTGATAACCAGCTGCGACTGTCAAAGCTTAAACCCAAATTTCTACTTTGAACTCTCTTTTGAAATGTTATAGCCAGATGAGCTGAAACCTTGATGATCTTAAGCTTTCAAATATGTGATTGTATTGTTAGAGTGAACATGATTAATTTTGGGATTTTATCTAAAATAGGCCAATGGGCTAAATCTTGTTCCAAAATAGGCCAAGGGCAGCGGTCAATTCTTCATTGGGCAAATTTGCATAGTGAATTTGCAGTTAACACCCTTATACTTAAAACCATTATAATACACTATAATGTAATCGTAGTCCGTCAGAGTCCACCATAGTCCACCAAAGTGTAGTCGTAGTCAATTTCTGGAAAAATAAATTACTATTCACATTTTGCAATTAAATCCCTGGGTACCCAAAGTGTAGCCATAGTCCACCATAGTGTGATCGTAGTCCACCGTAGTGTAGGCATAGTTCGACATAGTGTGATTATAGTTCATCATAGTGTGTTCATAGTCCATTTCTGAAAAAATAAATTACTATTCACAATTTGCACATAGTCTCTTATAGTGTGTACATAGTCTTTTATAGTACGCCCATAGTGTCGTATAGTGTTTCTCTGTCACTCGGCAACTTCACACCATTCTTCTCCTCCAAACTCCGTCGCCGCCATCTCCCCAACCAAATCAGCTCATGAGCTCCACCATCAACGTCTTGAACAAACCATTTTCACATCTCATTTCATCAACCAATCAATTCCCAATCCAAAAACAAAACCAAAACAAAAAAAAAACCAAAAAATAAAAAAGGAAACGCTCGCGCAAATCACCCCAATTACTCAAACCCCTATCTTCTTCAATTCTCAACCAAATCAAGCAATCTTTATGTCAAAACGCATCTACGGAATGAGAGAAATTCAAAAACCAAGTTTTCAGGACTCGCCGACTACTGGTTTGGCCGGAAAAAGCACCGGAAAAGCTCGGATTCCGTCGAGCTTGTTGCCGGCATTCCGACGGTCTTCGACGACGATATGAGATGTTCTGGGTTCGTGGTGACATGAGGAAGCTAATGCAGGGGCTCTGATTTCCCGATCGACGGTTGGCGTGAAGTCAACGGCGTTGAGGGCGTTCGACTTTGGGTTTTCTGTTTTGAGTCGCCGGCGGCGTTCCCTCCTATTTCCGAGCTCGTGGCTTGTGGGAGTTCACGACGCTGTGGGGATTGCGACTCATGTGGTGGCGCGTCAAAACGGTGGCCGGACGGCGAAGAGCACTCTCTTGGCAGGTGAGGAGCTCTCGGCATGTGAGAGCAAACGGAGGAATTGTGAAAGGGCTTGGCGTGCAATTAGGAAAAACTTTTGCCTATTTTTGGAACAGATTTGGCTGACCGGATATTTTGGAATAGAATTTGGCCGGTTGGCCTATTTTAGATAAAATCCCATTAATTTTGGACAATATATACAAACTTTATGAGTGTTTGAAGTCATTATCCTAATTAGGCTAGTAACCTAAGAACTAGCCATAGGGCCAGTTAAATAGAGTTCAAGTGTCTGGCTGCAAATCCTTAAGGGGTTACTGCTTAGTTTTAGGATTTCAGAGTTTTAAAACTAACTTTCAAGATTGTCCACCAAACTTGATTTCACTGTTTTGTTTTTTCTGTTTCGGTTGTGGGAGAAGGGTTCAATGTGGACAGAATGACCTTCCTTTTTATGCACATTTCAACACTCTTGAAAAGATATACGGAGGCAACGTGAGACGAATACCAAGAGCACTGAAATGTGGGGCGAAGCGCCCGTGATGTGGCGCGCAGCGGCGGTGATGCCAAAAAAGCCTCTCGCACTCGCGTAAGCTTGTGCGGTGAGGCTAGTATATAAGATACATGGTTCCCACTGCAATGCTCTTCATCCATCTCTAACTATGTATACAATTGTACTGCATCGATTGACAAAATCTTTTTTTAAAAAAATAAAAAAATTAAAGAGGAAGCAAGGCAAGGCAACCGTGTCAATCCCATTGCTACCAGTTCAGTCACGTGCTAAACCTGAAGTTGTTCGGCGAACTGCAAATTTTCATCCCAGCATTTTGGGAGATCAGTTCATCAACTACGACGATTCCCCGGAAACGCTAATATATTATTGTCATGCACAATATAGAATTCTTTTCTATTCATGCATATATATGGGGAGAACTATTCATCACTTTTAATCTCAATATGTCCAATGCATCTCCTCTTTGATCAAAGTAACTAGCTTGGCTGCAGATACCTAAGAAACAGATTGACGAACTGAAAGAAAAAGTGAGGACGGAAGTATTCACACCTAGTACTGCGAGTGATCTGTCACTTCAACTCAAGTCGATTGATACAATCCAGCGCCTTGGTGTCGCATATCATTTCGAAAGAGATCGAAGTAACACTAGAAAGTATAGATGCTACTTTCCATGACAATAATGACCATAGTGATCTATACATTGTTGCTTTTGGTTTTCGCCTGCTAAGACAACATGGATACACTATTTCATGTGGTAAGTATAACTAGTCTGTATTTGTGGATTTGTATAACAAGTACAAAGATGAAAATAGTAGCTTCAAGGAGGAAAGCCTAATGATCGATGTTACAGGTATGCTAAGCTTTTATGAAGCAGCACATCTAAGGGTACATGGAGAAGATATACTAGAAGAGGCCTGTAACATCCAACATCGACCAGCGGAGAGGGGGTGATGTGCCTCATATATACATGCCCACCTGCATCTAACACAAGGCCTTTTGGGGGCTCACTGGCTTCGGAGGGGATGGGAACTCCTTAGTTAAGTGAGTTGAGCTTAGGGCAATCCCAGAATGGGTGACCTACTGGAAAGGTGCTCGTCAGCTCCCAGAAACAAAACCGTCTTTGGGGGAGGCCCAGAGAGCGGACAATATCGTGCCCATGGCGGAGCGGTCCCGGGATGTAACAATTTGGTATTATAGCCGCTATGCCGTGTGGTGTGAGTGTGCCAACGAGGACGTCGGGCCCCTAAGGGAGGTGGATTGTAACATCCCACATCGATCAGCGGAGACGAGGTGATATGCCTTATATGTACATGCCCACGCCGTGTGGTGTGAGTGTGCCAACGAGGACGTCGGGCCCCTAAGGGGGGTGGATTGTAACATCCCACATCGATCAGCGGAGACGAGGTGATATGCCTTATATGTACATGCCCACCTCCATCTAACACGAGGCCTTTTGGGGGCTCATTGGCTTCGGAGGGGATGGGAACTCCATAGTTAAGTGAGTTGAGACTAGAGCAATCCCATGATGGGTGACCTACTGGGAAGTTGCTCGTGAGCTCCCAAAAACAAAACCGTCTTTGAGGGAAGGCCCATAGAGCAGACAATATCGTGCCCATGGTGGAGCAGTCCCGGGATGTGACAAGGCCCTTGATTTCACCACCAAGCACCTCGAGTCCACAGAAATAAGAAATCCTTTGGCGGCACAAATAACTCAAGCTTTGGAGAGACCTCTCCTGAAAAGTCTAGAGAGGTTAGGTGCCAAGCATTACATGTCAATCTACCAACATGAACCTTCAAACAATGAAGCTCTCTTGAGACTCGCAAAGTTAGATTTCGATTTCGTTCAGTCCTTGCAAAAGAAGGAGCTCAATGAAATTTCTAGGTACGTAATCAATACGTCTAATCAATTTTGGAAGTTGAAAGTACTGGGTAAATAATTTTTAGGGTTAACTACATATAAACACACAAACTATGGGGTCAATTTCAAGTTGGTACCTAAACTTGTAAAACTCTACAAACACATATCCAGACTTTTCAAAACCTTACAAATTAAGTTCTTCGTTAGTAAATCCGTCAAAACTGCCGCTAATTGCTAACTGGCTATGCCCAGTTGGCAATTTCTTGCTGACGTGGGCTTTTGACTGACCCCAAAGCTTCATTTCCCCGCCTGTTATGATTTAGCCCCACAATGAATTATAGCTCCTTTATGTTTGTTATCAAGCCTTGTTTCCAAATCCTGTCGGGTTCGAAGATGCCAAGCCATCTTCACCGTTTTAACCTTTGATCGCCAACAATAGCAGTAGCTATTGGAGAGAATCGGTGCAGTCAAAGGTTGTGCTTTTTTGAAAAGTGTTCTGCCTGTTTTGATGCTAAATTAGGGTTTCAAGCTTTTAATTGGGGCTAATTAGAAGTTGATCTTGTTGATGCTCAAAATGGGATGAGTCAACGGTCAATGTAAGGTGGATGAGATCAGGAAAGCTACTCCTCCCCTACTTTCGATAATCAGCTTTCGCGAAAGTGATTTGGCCTCGAAAGTGATTTCGTTGGGGCTTACCAAACGCCTTTTTAGGCCGAAAACTTTTGCGAAATCACTTTCGCGCCGAAAGTGATTTCGGAAAGCAATGCCAGAAGGGGCCAAAGTCTTAAAAGCAAGTCAAAGGTTTAGGTGGGGAGCATTGATTACCTTTGACTCATGGGGGTTGACTTGTATTTAGAAAGGAGGGCTTGGGCCTCCAAGTTACTTGCGATCAATGTGGGACAAGTATCCCACATTGATCCTTTTGGAGGCTTGTGGAAGCCTTTGAGGCTTTAAGGCATCAATCGCCTATCGATTTCCAATCTTTGGGAGGTTGCACAAATTTCGATACTCGTCGTATGGAGCGGGTTAGGGGCTCTACGCGAAGGTGGCAACAAGGTGGTCCCAAAGCATACACTCGGATGGTCGGCCCAGTCGGCCATGAGCCTCGTAGAACATGTCTTTGGGATGAGGGGATTGCCTAAGTGGCGCTTCCTTAGGATGACATGTGGCCGGTTTGGGTATGATATGAACAGATCTGGTTCGTTCATTTATTTGGTTGTTGGATTGTCAACACGAGAAAATGAAAGTATTGGTGTTAGAATGACATGGGAAACTGGGGGAGAGGAGGAGAAGAGCAGGGAAATAAAGTTTTGGGGTCAGTCAAAAGCTCAGGTCATCAAGAAATTGGCAACTGGGCATAGCTAGTCAGCAATTAACAATAGTTTTGACGGATTCACTAACGAACAACTTAATTTGTAAGGTTTTGTAAAGTCTGGATATGTGTTTGTAGAGTTTTACAAGTTTAGGTACCAACTTGAAATTGACCCCATATTTTGTGTGTTTATATGTAGTTAACCCTAATTTTTATATGGATAGTTAGCAAGTTTTGACCCCTAGTCTACTCAAGCCAGCCTAGATGACCAACGTGGCACAAATACTATCGGTCGTCCTAACTATATGCTGGGGGCTACTATGGTGAGGCCCTTTTTGCACTATGCCATTTTTGGTGATAGACGACGGTCGCCGAAAATACCGTCGTCATGAAAAAATAGGCGAGGCTTTTGACTAAAACCGTCGTCTATAAGCTCAGAATTGGGGAAATAAGCGTCTCTAGACGACGGTTTTCGAAAGAACCGTCGTCTATGTTAAATGCGAAAACACGGAGGACACTATTTAAAAACACGGAAGACACTGTTTCGCTCTTTTTCATTCGCGCTCGCTTGTTCTCACTCTCAGTCGTCCCTCTCTCTCTGCAAAACCTAGGTTATATCTCTGACCCTCTCTTCCACAGATCTGGAAGCGTAAGGTCACGCCGATGACGAAGCATGCAAACGATTTATTGTGTTAGAAAATCTTATTTGGAATATGTTTTTATTAAGGATGCCTTCTCATTTTTTTTTTTACCTGAAAGGCTGAAACTTAATTACATGTTGGAAGGAAGTTTCTATATCATAAACTGATTTAGTATTCTGCCAGCTTCATTGAAGTATTTTATAATTTGACTGCACCAGAGATGTCCTAATAAATGAATGACTTATAATATTGATGAATTCAGCAATTTGGAAGTGGTTCTGTGCCAACTCACCTAATTGGAGGTATGCTACTGAGAGGGGAGTGGAAATCAACCGTAAGCATGTTCCTTGATCCAAGAGAAGGGGATATCCTTCTAAAATTTCTGGGTGATATGAGAATACTTCTCATTTCTTGTCGATTTTTTACTACTTCTAGCTAACTCGATTTAGTGCATAATGACGTGGTCTTCTGTTGGACTCTGTTTCCTTTAACTTGATTTTGATTACAAAAAAGCGAGATTAAGGACGGATTGTCGCAGGCTTTGAAAGCTATTCCTAGAACTTTGAGAATGATGTCAGTGATTTTCCAGCAAGTTTGGCTTCTAGCTTCATAACCACCTGTTGAAGGACGGATTGTCTTGGTGTTGGATGGTGACAATGAAAGTTGGAATGGCTTTGGCATCCAGTTACACAGGTGGTGAGTATTCTTAGAACTGAGATATTCTCATGAATTTTCAATGAACTTATAGAAGATTATCATAGGAATGCTAGACAATTTTGCCTATTGTAGTTACTGTCTAACTTTTCCAGTTTTTCTATCATCATGTGTCTTATTTCCTTTGTCTGCTATAACTTAGCATGTTGAACGTCTTTACCAAGTGTATCTATCGTTTTCTACTGTATGTTTGTACCTATGTTCAGTAAAGATATGTAACTTTGTATACTGATCTTGTTTCAGTGGGAGAGATTGGTGAAGTTCGCAATGAGTGGGCACGATTTGTCCAGGCTACGCTTTTGGGTTATGTGCAGGAGGTCATTGTTAGGAAATTAGGGGAATTTTTGGTTTGTAAAGAAACTTGGCAGTTTGTAGGTTCTTCTTGTTGTATGAATATAGTTCACATTCTCTTTGGGATCAAAAGTTTTGTACTTGTTGGAATTGGAAGTTTATTAATGATCATTCAAATGTTTGTATAGAATGTTTAAATGTTTGTATAGAATGTTTAGTTGTTGGAATTGGAAAATATGGAAAATGGGCAAAATGCCAAAAGCCAGCAAAACAATATAGATGACGCTTTTCATGAAAACCGTCGTCTGAGGAAGGCAGTAAACGACCATTTTTATGAAAAACCGTCGACTTGCTTTTTGGGACTTCATAGACGACGGTTTTTAAGTAAAAAGGTTATCTATATATTGATATAGACGAGGGTTATACTTAAAAACCGTCGTCTATATAAAAGATGAAATCACACATTTTGTTACTTTTGGGATTTCATAGACGACGGTTTTTAAGTAAAACCATCGTCTATATATTGTTATAGACGACGGTTATACTCAAAAACCGTCGTCTATATAAAAGATGAAATCACACTTGTGTTACTTTTGGGACTTCATAGACGACGGTTTTTAAGTAAAACTGTCGTCTATAACAATATATAGATGACGGTTTTAAACCGTCGTCTACAAGAATGTTATAGACGAGTGCCAATTCAACGACGGTTTTTGGGATTCTTGGACGACGGTTTTTGACTGTCGTCTATAAGCTTTTTTGGCATAGCGTTGGCAAAAAGAAGCATAGACATCCCAAATGAGTACAAACATGCCATTGCCACTTAGCGCAAGGTCCGGCCGGACTTGGTGCTAACTAGTTTTAAGTTGTTTGTAGGGGCTAGATGCATCACCGATTTGGCTTTTAAGTGGCACCTAGCTCGATAGAGTTTTTGAGGAGCAGTCTAAGTGCCCGTTTGGTAACTCATTTCTTGTAATTTTTAATTTTTAGATTTTTGTTGTTAGTTTGCATTTTTTATTTTTCTAAAAAAAAAATCAAAACTTGTTTGGTAACTCATTTTAGTTTATAATTTTTTTTCTTTTTTGAGATTGAGAGAAAAAAAAAAAAGGGTGTAAGCTATTTTTGTTTTTTTTGCGTATAAAACAAAACTAACAATAAAAAATAGTTACCAAACAGCCTTGTTTTCAAAAATTAAAAATTAAAAACAAAAAACTGGCAAAAAATTAATTACCAAACAAGCCCTAAATCTTTTCTGCCAGTTCTATGTACTTAATTGGGGTCACGTGCATGTAGGTTTTTCTATGTATTCAGATTGGATGTGTGAGACCCCATATTCGGTTACGAGTAAAACTCTTCTCCTTGTTAAAGTTTTCAGAGACTAAAGGAGGAGTTTAACGAGTTGACAATTGGGAAATTTAATTTATGTGTCGTTTGTCATGGAAGGCTACAGAAAATTGGAGTATAGTTAAGTACCAAACACATCTTTTACTAAACTTTATCCTTTGTTACTTGTGAAACTACCAAGTTGTAGTTTCAAGGCAAAAGCACTCCTATGTGCATTAGCCCATCATTTTTTTTAATCTGTCAGCCCATTCACAAGTTTATTATATTTGCACTCAGCCCATTCAGATGATTCTCAATCCATTTCCTTCTCTTTCTCAAAGATTCCGTCAGTATGCATGCAAGCCCCAAAAACTCCATCAAACACTTCCCGGTTAAGGAAACTTCCTTCATTAAAGTTGTTCATAATTGTGTATTTTATAACATATCGAAAATTCAAGTCCATCGAGTCTCTGTACCGATCTGTGAGGCCAGTTTCGTAGATGCTGCTCAAGATATTCTGCAGGTTTGTAATCTCTGTTCTAGACCAAATATCCTTCGAGCTTATTTCACAGTTGTTCCTTCATGAAAGTTTCTCGTATTTGTCTGAACTACACCATATCAAAAACTTAGCTAAGTCTAATCATTTGGGCTCTCAAAAATCTAGCTCGAGTAGAACCTGCTGTGTGAATTCTTATTTAGGCTGTGCATGCTTGAAATCCCTTGTTGCATGTCATTGACTCCTCATAAATCAGCAACTATATTTCTGTGTTTGTGATCCCCTGAGTCTGTTGAGCTATTATTCCTCCAATAATTAAGTATTGCATCGAGCTCCTCTACTTGCATACCAAGTGTTTGTTAAATTGTCTCATAGAACTTGCCAATTAGCCTATGATTCTTCCATAGAAACTCTCTTGCTTCATAAGCTCAAAGTTGAAAAACAACTTCATTGATCAATGTTTGGTACTCTGAACTTGTCCATGACAACATCACATATTTACACTAAGGGTTATAAACCACATTAGAATGTGGTATTGGCTCGGTGGTTAATTTTTGGTAGCCCTATTGTTGTAGGCTCTTGGAATCTCTGGTAGCAGGTGGCATAGAAGCTGCTAATTCTCTGTGGACTACTTTCCGAGAGTGAACGTGATGTTTCGAAATAAGGTAGGGGGTTTTGAAATATTGTGTTGCATGTTGATTTTTACTCGGTTATAGTATGCTTTGACCAGTTTTACTCCCTATTTGAGGTGTTGCATTGATTTTCATTCAATGGTTTTGCTGCATGTTGGTTTCAAGGAAAAGAAAATTATGATGTGTTTAGTAGCTGGTTCTTTGGAGTAAAAAAATAGAGTTTCTCTGTCAACCTTACAGTTTGAAATATGATTTGTATGCCTCAAGGTTATGGTCCTTTGTCAAAACTGTTATGCCTCAAGGTTATGTCTCTTTGTCAAAATTGTACAAAGGCAGCATTATGTATGTTATGTCTTGGAATTCTGGAAAAATAAAGTGGAACTGATTATGGTGGTAATCTGGGCATAATGACCCGCTGATATGCTGTTGTTATATGGGCACAATGACCCAATTCCCCAGGGAAGTAGCTCCTTGTGTGGGCGGTATGAATCAGAGATGAATATTGTTACCGTTATCAGTTCCGAAAATCATGGGATTCCTCATTTGACAAGCAAATTTGGTGATATCTGTATGCTTTTGTAAACTTGTTCAAAGAATCTCATTCGTTTTGTGATAGCAGGTTTACAAAGGTTTGCATGTTTTCTAAATTTCCATGACACGTTTTTGAGTTATTTCCAAGGCATACAAGGAAGGCTTATGAAGTAAATGATTTAGTTTTATCTTAACTACTATGCTACTGAGCAATTTCATGCTCACTCCGTTCTGTTTTTCCTCCCAAAACTTTTCAGGTGGCTATTAGTAGATTACCTATGTAGTTGTACGAGTCTTGCTGTATTTTGGAATAGCTTTTGACGGCAAACCTTTGGTGAGCAGCAGTGGTGCATCTTTTGGCGTTGTTAGATTACGTATGTAATCTTATGGGTAGAACTCTACTACCTGGGCTATGTCATCCTGTAAAATGTTGTGTTAACTCTTATTCTCAACTGCTTCCATGTGCGTAGTTTATGAACTCGAACACATCTATTTTTGCTGTATCATAATGCCTTTATTTGAACTTGTGGGTCATCTTGTTCCTTATTTGTAATCGGTGGTATCTAAACTGTTTTCCTATCATGTAAGTCCTAGGAACTCATTTGTAAATGCACTCGGATTACCTTCGCGTAACGTCATTCATATTGGAACTGCTGTTTTAGATCTGTGTTATGCATACTCTTCACCTCGCAGCTGCCAAATTTTCCAGAATCCTGTTAACTGAACAGCTCCGAAACATTCAGTAGTTTGTACATCATTTAGACTCTGTTTTGCTAGAAATTTTGGCAGGAGTCAGCTTTACATGCTCACTAACAATCTGCAAATTTTCGTGGTCATCTCATGAGTGGTTGAATTATGGTGACTTTTACAAAATCGGTCGACGCCCAGTTTTTATTTGTGTAATAATTTGTTTTTGGGTTTTTTGTGTCCGGTTCCATCTTCTGAAGTGCTCCTAGCATATTTCTACAAATCTTTGCATATCAAACTCTTCCTTGTGTCATTGTATCTCTTGTTTTAGCCCTTGCTTATCGTTGATGTTGCCTCTTCCTTTCTCCTTTCGCCAACCCTTACAGTCATACCCCGGGTTGGGGTGTGACAGGATGCTAGCTTTGTATGTGGGAGTTTGTCTTGCGTTATTCTAATAAAAAGATCTATCGTTACCCTAAACGTTAAATGTTATAGTGATGCACTAATTATGCATATGTTGATTAGGTGGTGGAAAGCAGTGGACTTTGAAAGAAAGCTGCCTTTTGCAAGGGATATAGGATCGTGGAGTTGTAATTTTTGGATAGTGGGAGTATATTTTGAACCTCAATACTCTGCCGCCAGAAAAATTCTCTGTAAAAACAGTGCTCTAGGAACAGTGTTGGATGATATATACGATGCATATGGTACATTCGACGAGCTCCAAATACTTACAGAAGCAATTGGGAGGTGGGATATTAATTGCATCGAAGAACTGCCAGACTACATGCAAAAATTTTGCGGTGCTTTGGTTAATCTTTTTAACGAGATTGAGAAAGAGATGGTAAAGGAGGGAAATTCTTACAGAGCTGCTTATGCGAAAGAAGCTGTCAGTAATTTTTGTTTTGAATTTTTGGGGAATCGGAATTTTATTGTAGCACTTTTTCTTGAATCATTTAACATTATGCCTCATGTATTGGAAAGCCTATACCAGAAATCACCTTGATGAGGCCAGGTGGTTATACGAAGGATGCATCCCAAGCGTGGAGGAGTATATGCAAGTTGCTACAGCTTCTATCGGCAACAATGCTATGTCCACTATACCTCTAGTTGGCATGGGAGATATTGTCACCAAGGAAGCATTTGAGTGGTTGTCTAGTAACCCCAAAATGCTTAGAGCTTCAAACATCATTTTCAGGCTCATGGATGATATTGGTGGCTAGAAGGTACAAAATACCAATCACAAAGTTGAGAAGAAAAGTTGTTAGACCAATTAGTCACACGCTCTAAAAAAAAGGTTTCAGATTAGCAGGTGGTTATCCAGAGTCACCTATTTCTACTTTGTACGATTGGCAACTTTCTTCATAACCGGACCAAGGATTAATTAATTAATTATTATTAACTAATGAAGTCGTATCACTTTTGCAGTTTCAGAAGGAGAGAGAGCACGTGGCTTCTTGTGTGGATTGCTATATGAAGCAGTATGGGGCGACAGAGCAATAGGCACTTGATGTTTTCAAAAAACAGGTGGTGGAGATGTGGCAGTCTTTCTTCAGTTCAGAACAGGTTTAGAATCCATCAATTTTTTTGTTTTGCTACAGTAACTATTGCTACAGTACTTTTCGCTACAGTTTTTTTTTTTTTTTTTTTTGCCTTGCACTTTGGTCTGGTTTTAAACCAGTTCTGAACTGAAGAAAAATCAGAGATGTGGAAGGATATGAACGAGGAGTTGCTTAGACTGTCAACGGATGTGCCAATTCCGGTACTCATGCGCATTCTGAACCTTACAAGAATGGTGGATGTGCTCTACAAAAGGGGTGATGGCTTCACACAAGTTGGAACATTTACCAAGGATACCATTACTTCACTTTTTGTTGATCCCTTGCCGCTTTAATTCAGTCTTGTTGGTCTCTCATTTCTGATTCTACAATAATTTTTTGTTTGAGGTCTGTGTGTGAGTGTGACCATGAACTAAGAACTATAAACAAAAAGTTTGTTTTTGCAACTGTTATTGGTCATATTCACGTGGTAAACGTGGCTATAATAGATAAATATTTACTTAGCTACATAATCAATTCATATATATGGGTGTGTACTTCACCATTTTGAGGGCTCCATTTGGTTGATCATGGTGGAAGCACCTAATTTTTTAATTACATCTGACATTTCATGGCGATAACATGAGTCACGAGGGACCTTTTTTTTTTCACTACAAAAAAAAAAAATCACTTTCCCCACAGATATATTTTGTCTGCTAAACCTATTTTTCGTCGCGAAAGGTCTTTCCCGACGAAAGATTTCGTGGGCAGCTTCGTCTCTAAACCCTCGTCGCGAAAGGTCTTTCCCCACAGGAATTTATGCTGTTCGTCGTCCAAGACTTGTTTTTCCCCACGAAATATGTTTCGTCGTCTAAGACATTTTTTCCCCACAAAATGTTTCGTGGTTAGAAACTGTTTTTCCAGATGATTTAACACCTTAGCCCACAATTTCTTCGTTGGGTAACCCCTTTTTAGCAGATGAAAAGTATTTCGTAGGGAAAGGGTTTATTAATAATTAAAAAAAAAAGGAAATGTTATTCCCACTCCACTTTTTACTAATGGCACTCCACTTCTTCTTTGTTTTTTACACATGAATGGAGTGTCATTAGTAAAAAGTGAAGTGGGAATAACAATTCCCAAAAAAAATTATGTATTTTCCCACTACTATTGAGCAGTGGGAAAACGTATAATCCATATCTTGAGCAACAGGAAAAAAAACATAACCTCTGTGTGAATGTATAGCAAACTGTAGAAATAAAAGTGCTTCATATAGATATATAAATTTCAAATTTACATGGATGAAGAAAATATATAATGGGAGAACAAATTTATCCTAGACAATTAAACTATCTTTTGCTCTGTTCTTCCACGCAGTCCATCATGTTGAAGAGCACCAAACCCTGCACATTTAGTACCAGATACGTTAGTTGTTTTCCACTACTTACCCTGCAACATAGAGTTGTATTCCAGATACCTTCACATGACCATATAGTTGTTTTTGCAGCTATGTTAATAAAACATGCCAATGCCAACACATTAGTAACTAACACAATAACAAAGCCTGTGACATTCCAAAAGCAAAAGCGCAGGATGAGTTAACCCAAATGTCAATTCGGATACATAACTCACAAGCAAAGGGAAGGAAAAAACTAGATATAATGCTAATACTTACCTAGTCCTGAAGTAAAAAAGTGGTACATCAGTGGAAGAAGGTTTTTGATGTGATGCTCCAGTCCCATTCCTTACTTGTTTGCCATATGGGTATTCTGCAACCTAGGCATCCACATATAAAAATCATGAGCAGAGTTACATTATATGCTAATAACATCCAATGGAAACCAAAATGATGAATGGTACATAATTCTATAACAATCATGAGAGAAAAATTAGAATTCTATGCAGAGTTACAAGTACATAATACAAAATAAGAAGTAATGCAGCTCTTCCATCATAGAATTTATGCAATCAAGTTTATATGAAGTAAAATATTCAATCAAGAAGAAAATAAGAGCGACCACCAAAACCAATACAACCGTGTTAAGTCACATAAGGAGGAAGATAGCTCACATATTCTAACCATTTATGCACTTGATATCAAAATTCGTGGTTTTTTTGTTATTGTCTAATTCCCCTGCACTTTTCCCAAACCTGTTCCAACCGTAAGAATTTAAATCACAAGTACACAAGAATTCCAGTATGTACAACACCATGTTTAAGGGCGATGTAGGAATTAAGTTTAACTAGTTACTGACTAGATCAGCTATCAGCTTTTCAAGTGCCTCATTTCGGAGGCGGGATGTCAGACTTGCGTTGCGCATCAAATTGGGGGATGGTCATGAACAACCTTCCCAGAAGCACTGTATCAAAAATCAACATCAAAACATTATTACAACAAAAACCCATTTCAAAATCGCATCTTTTATTCTCAAAAAATGAGTTCATAGCTCAATAGCTAAAAGTGGAAAGAGAGAACGAGTGCAGAGTATTCCATCTTCGATCACAACAATCCAAAAAGAGCCCAACGAACTAAATGAATACAAAAACACTCAGTTTTTCACAATCAAAAGGTAAAATTAAGTCAATTAAAAGAGACCTTGAAATTGAAATTGAGATTGGGGAGATACCAGAATTCCTTGTAGCGATCCAAGGAGTCGCCGCTTCAAGCCGGAGTTTTATCAGTCGCCATTGCCGATAATGAATCGCTCACTCTAAACCCTCACGCCGCCGTCTGCACCGTCTCTCCTCTCTTCGACCGCCGCATAATCGAAGAAGCACCACCCCTCGATCTCCCACCTCCGCCCCCGTCTTCATCACAGCTGACACCCCCACCGCCGGCGGCGACGCCTTTGCGTTTTGCTCTAAACCAAAAACGCAAATTGGTGATTGGGAATTGACAAGGCTTAAGGAATGATAGAGAGTTAAGACAAAGTTGCGCAGGACGAGAGATCTGTGCAAGGACTGGGTTTTCTTGAAGGGATTTGGGATAATTTCTTAGGAAGTTTGAGTAAGAGGCGCGCGGCAGAAGGCGGCCGTGGAGTGAGAGAGACGATGAGGCGTGGTCAGTTGAAAATGAAGGAGTTCTAATTAGGGTACCCTTGTAATTAATTAACTTATATTGACCACGTAGGACGACATCTCTTTCTCGCGCCTTACTTGGATATTTGGCGCTTATTTTTTGGCGACAAAACGTAGGTTTCGTCGTCTATACCCTTCTCTCCCCACGAAATGATTCGTCGTCCAAGAACAGCAAACTTTAGCCCACGAAAGGACATATTTGTGGGCTAAAGTTACTTTTGCAGACGAAATTTCTTTTGTAGGGAAAAAGTGTGGGGAAAGAGGGTTTTTTTTGTAGTGTTTTTTTATGTGTTTTATTTGCAACGGGAGCAAGGTAAACTATGTATCCAACTAGTCAGTTAATAAACTGTAGAGAGAACTGGTGGTTCAAGCACTGAGGCAGACAAAGATCTTTTAGATATTCATCTGACCCTGCGTATAGATTCTATGAACTATTGCTCATCATTCAGTTTGCGGAAAAATAGCAGGGTATTAATCTGTGTATCGCTTGTTGTTTTGGTGAATACTTTTTTTTTTTTTTTTTTTTTTATCTTTTGATAAGGGCGTGGTTATATTAAAAAAACCTCTCTCTGGTAAATATGAATTGGTCATGTAGGAAGTGTTTGTTGTGCTATTTCGACATTATACAAGTAGAGCTAGATTTATACCGCTCATTGTGCCCATTCAATATTGCAACTAAATCCACCCTTTCTAGCCACCGGTTTCTCTTTCCCGCGTCCTACTTTGTTTTCTCCTCGCCATTTGATTGCACTACATTAATTTCCACCAGTGCGCATGCATCGTACGTGTGGGATGTTTCTAGTACGAATAATGTTCTCTTTACATGTAGTCTGACCTAGGATCATAAGATGTTGTCCCAGATATTCCAACACAACATACGAAATTGTGGGATTGAGTTTATGTTTCTCCTTTTTTCTGGTTAAATTCGTTGGTACAGTTTCGATCTGGGCTGGGCTAGTGCTTGTTGACTAAATCATGCATAACGCTGCTAGCTTTTCCTTTTTTCGCTATTTTGAAAGGCCCAATCAATGAAAGAGCTTTAGGAGCTTTCCTTCTGTTGCTATTTTGAAAGGCCCAATCAATAAAAGAGCTCTAGGACAATCCATTGTGCAAGGATATGAGAAGTTAGTGTTGAAAAGATGACTGAGTCATTGATCTTATATTTGTCCTCGTAAAGAAATTTAAATTTGAGACATTTTCTAATAAGGGGTTCTTATCAAAAATTATTATGTGGGTCTTAGTATTATCAAAATACTACTTCATTTTTTTTCTTACAATTTACTATTATCGTTACAATTCAATATCAAACTAAAACCAAGAAGCCCACCACACTCCACGTGGGTGGGGCTCACACACCCCACATATTTGAATTGAAAAAAAATTGATTTGAAAGAAAAAATAATTTAAAGGAACACTTGCAAATTTAAAGGATTTGTTCATTCAAATCTGAAGGATCCTTCAATTTGAAGGAACTGTTTTTGGAAGTTGGGGAAAGTGAAGTTTGGTTGCCAACTGGAGGGGTAGGGAACAGCTCCTTCATATTTGAAAGAACATATCCTTTAAATTTGCAGGTGTTTCTTCAATTTGAATGAACTGTTCCTTCAAATATGGGAAAGTGTTGGGCATTTTTTAAGCTGTTCCTTCAAATGTGAAGTTGTTCCTTTATTTTGAAGGATCAGTTCCTTCAAAATTCAAACATAATCCAGATTTTGAAAGGTTGTGTTCCTTCAAACTTATGGAACTGTTCTTTCAAATTCTTGAACAATTTTGTTCCTTCAAATTCAAGTTTAGTAGAAAAATGTTCCTTTAAATTAGTAAGTGTTCCTTCAAAATCGGCAATGTTCCTTCAAATTTATGGAACTGTTCCAGCGCGTGTGTGTAAAGTTGTTATTAAAAGTGTATAAGCCAATTAAAAATCAACATGTGTCAAAGTAATATTATATTGTAATGTTTAAAGTGTAGTAGTATTTTTAGGCATTTTGCTCTTCAAGTAATATCAAAATGTAACTGTTTCTTTTAATAATGAGAAAATTATTATCTAAACTAAAAGGTAGAGCAAATTACAATTACGTATCCTATAGTTTTGGTCAAATTTCAATATAATACCTATACTTTTTTTCTTGCATTTCAGTACACTGTACTTTCAAATCCTTGCAATTATATTTCACCGTTTATAGAATCGTCAATTTTCGGTTGTTCAATGATGATGTGGACTTTGTAAATTTGTTTAGCTGGTTTTTGGATAAATGAGTTGTGTATGTGAAATACAATTGTTAGGATTTGAAAGTACATGATACTGAAATGCAAGAAAAGAAAGTACAAGTATCCTATTGAAATTTAACTTAAATCATGTTGAGAAAATAGCAAACGTACTATATCGTACAAGTAATAGTAAGTATTTAGAGTGTCGAACCCACGAGGATTAATTGTTCTACTTGTCTAATTATAACTAATTTTTATGCTAATGCATACACAAAAGTGTAGGACTAGCGGGAATTATTTTGAGGTTTTATGGACTATGACAATAATTAAAGACAGGAATTAAATAACAAAATAAAATAGCAATTTAAAGAAACAAGGCAAAATTAGATTAAATCAAGAATAAGAAAACCTAGGGCATAGACTTCACCACAATCAATCCTACTTGTCTTTAGATTTAGTTCTACCAAACTTGTTGTTCCATGTTGATGATTAAGGATCCCAATTGTATAAAGCATTCATGTTGTCTGGCTTACTTCGTATGTCAACAGTGCATGTTGTCTACCTCAGTTAAACATGTAAAAAGTCATTAAGTTCTTGGTCCTTTTCGTTAACCACATAAACCCAAGTGCATGTTGTCTACCTCATGGAATTTATGCTATCAAATTGCAAGAAGCTATACTCTAGTTAAGCATGGTGTCTACTCTAACTAGCATCACGTTAATTCAAAATAAGATGGTGATCAGACATCTAATTCAAATTATCAATAAACACAACAATTTGATAATCAACACAAAGCAAAAGTATGATAAAACCAAAATCTAAATCAACGTATTCATGATCGGGCTACATCTTGCCCTAGCAAAAGGAACTTAAAACTAAGCTAAAGATAGATTAAAGGTGTGTGTAAGGTGAAAGGTAAGAAGGTGCGGCTGTGTATGCAGCCACCCCCCTTATATAGGGGCTTACAATTGATTTCCTACCAAATTAGAAAACCCTAGTCCCAAACCAAAAGGGTAACTAATTCATTAACAACTCCTAATGCACCAGGGAGAATCACAGCAGCAGATATCTTGACTTATTTGGACCACCAAACGGACTTGTAAAATTCCACCAAAATTTGGGCTTAAAGATCTCTGTCTCATCTTCAATTTGAATACTCGCGGGCTTCTAGAAAAAAAATCTGGAAAGCCTTCAACGATCAATCTTTCATGGATGCGCAATTCTGTCAGAACTCGCAATTGGGCTAACTTTTAAATTCAATATAAAATAAATGGCCCAAGAGAAAAATCTGAAACTTTGGGAAAACGATCTTCAACATGTCAGCTTTCTTCTATAATGTTTTCACAAGAAACGCATCCAAATCGGCCTCCAAATGCCCGAAAACGTCCAAACTGTACCTGTAGACAGATTATATGCAAAACCAAGTAATAAGTCCTTTTTATATTAAATTCATGGCATAAAGACAATCAATTAATGGGTAAAATATATGATAAATAAGCACCCAACAAATAGCCCTAAACTTAAGATTTGCTAGTCCTCGAGCAAACAAAACACAACCAAAATAAAAACAAAGACTCAACAATGAAAATCGAACTAGTTAGTCCTTCCATAATGTTTCCTCAAGATTGCATATTAAGGACAACTCCATAACAAACCAAACATTGTACAAACTCTTCAAATGATTCAAGGGTTAACAATATCTTACAAAAATCATTCTAAAAGCATTAAAGCGGCCAATTCAATAACCAAATTACACTTGCCACCATAACAGGTATATGCGAAACAAGTAGAATAAGAATGAGATCTCTAAATGATTAAGTATAATCAACCCATAGGCTTACTCTTCATACCTTCTCCACTATTTGTAGACGCAACACGGATCAAAAGGTCTTTAAATTAAGGTTGTAATGGGGCTAGGGTAATAGCTATGAAAGAACGGATATAGAAAACAAAGCTTCCTGAGAAATAAGTTGAACCATTCTAAAACCTGAACTTTCCCAAATAATATTGCTAATTCAACACCCAAGTCCCAATGAAAATATGTGCACAAACCATAGAACCAATCCCTTTCATGTATTCGGGATAACCCAAAGGAAATAAAATAAACCCCTTGCCAAAATCCAACTTTTTTTCCCTTTGCCGGTTTTTTTTTTTTTGTCTTCTCTTTTCTTTTTCTGTTCTTTTCCATTCTTTTCTTCTCTTGAAGTAGCGGAAACGTTACCCTTTTTTTTTTTCCTTTCACTTTGCGCGATTGTTGTTGCTGCACTCACCTTCTTCGATTTTTTTTCTATTCTATTTCAACAACTTTTTTTTTCTTTTTTTTTTCCTGGCAAGGATTTTGATACACTAATCCCACAAAAATATTCCAAGATCTTCCCATGCTTTCCAAAAACGAAACATAGAAATAACCCACCAATTCAAATAAAATAATCCAACATTCTTTCTCAGGAATTAAGTAGAAGTGGGCTCGGGTCGGATCGGTCGGGATGAGACCCAAACTCGAAACCAGACCTGAATGGCTCGGGAGGAGGTTTTTTGGAATTGAAACCCGTCCCGATTCTTCGGGTACCCAAATGTTCGGGTACCCTATTTCTCGGGTTGGGTAGGGTCGGGTTCGGGTTTATACCCGAATGGTGGAAACTTGGCAAAATCCATTGTCTCCGTCATCTATCCATGTGATCGATAACGCCTTCAAAGAAATCGACAAATAGATACAGCCCTTGTTCTTATCCAGCTTCACAAATCCAACATAACACACCGAAACTACAATTACCTTTGTGCCATTATCAAAGGAATTAGATCTGCAAAATCCGTAGAAGGCAGTGGATCGTTGTCGACTTGATGTTAAGGGTTTCGAAGAGGCGGTTGAGGACAAAGAAGAGGAGGTTGGGTTGAAGATGCTGAATTTGATGACTGGATCAATTGAAGACACCGAAGTTGATGACTAGATCAATTGAAGAACGAGCGACCAGCGGCGAGCGACGATTCGGATTGATGACCAAGACGACAACGCCGCCACACCGATTGTTACGACCCGTCCCGGGATTTTAAGTAAAATGACAGAAATTCCCTTAAGGGTCAACCGTCAACTTTTGAATAGTGGGAAATTATATGTCCAATATTGGACTCTATGCGAAGAGCTCGATTATACGAACACGTCCGCGAAGACGGAATCGAAGACGGAATCGAATTCGGAGTTGTATCGGGGCTGTTATGGACGAAAAATGGTTTTGTGTGGGTAGGTGAGCTGCCACGTGGCAGCTGGTGTGTGGGGGAGAAGGTTTGAGATGCTTCTGGAAACCTGTTCGGGTTTCAAAACCCATACGCACACAGAGTTTCCCAAAAGGGAAACCCGTGCACGCAGTTAAGCCCCGCCGCCGTTCTTCATCCTCCGGCCATCGATCATGACGTCGATCGTCCCCAACAGCTTCGGAACGCCGTCGGAGAACTCGAAACAGAAACCAGGTGCCGTCGCTATTTCGCCGTCGATCTTCAAGTTCCGGCCACGAATAAGAGATTTTGACACCGAAATCATCATCCTCTAGACCCCGACGGTGTACCCACGAAGTTTCAACCTCAGAAATGGAGTAGGAAGTCGCTGGCGAGAGCTCAACGGAACCGCGATCTTCCGGCATGTTTTCCTGCCGATCTCGGCCGTGGTAAGTCCCGAAAACTATCCAAATGGATTGCTTGAGTTGCGTAGATAGATTTTGACATAAAATTCGTTGAATTTGGTTGAGAAATGAAGAAATTGGAGATTTTGAGAAACCGACCGGAATAGTGCCACCTGCGGCGATGCCGACGTCAGCACAGGAGTGCCACGTCAGCACCACGTGTACGCCCAATCAGCTGATATGTAAGCGCCACGTCAGCACGGTGTCAGTGCCACGTCAGCACCGGCATGCTGACGTGGCAACCATTGACCGTCGACGACCGGCCACTTTTTCAAGTGGAAACAACGTTCCGTATCCGATGGCGTACACCGTTTTGCCATCCGAGATACGGTTGAATCCCGATTGAGCAAAACGTGGGAAATTAGGGTTTTGTTGATGGTATTTAATTACGGATTTTCTGACGGTTCATTCGTGGGAACTTTATAGGTATCCGAGCTCCAGTGAAACACCACAGACGAGCGGTACAGACGGACGAGTTCGATAGCTAGAAATCACTGTGAGTGGATGGGTTTTGTTTTCTTAAAATGATGGTTTTTATTGAAGTTCAGTTATAGCAGTATGATACATGTATATAGTGGTATATACACCAATTTTCAATATTCTAGTGCACATAGTATCACACGTACATTTTAGTACTCGGACAACGGCCGTAGGACACAGCTCTCACATCGTTGCCTGATCTGAAGACCCCATTTGCTAGCTTTATTTCCGGTGATAGCGGTCCCTGCGCGTATTCCAAGGATTGGGGGTGATGATGTGAGGGGGAGTACACAGGAGTTTATATTTCCAAATGTACACAGCGGTGCCTTGCGTAACCCTGGCACTGGGTGTGGTATATTACGTGCACTTGACAGGCGCCGACCAGAGTATGTTACAGTATTTTCAATACTTTAGTACAGTTATGTTTTTACAGCAGGGGGTTATTTATACTGTTTTCAGAAATGTTTTCGAAATATTATTTATTTTTCCATCCACTCACCCTTTGGTTTTGCGCCCCCTCAGGGATTAGTAGCTGAGTTGATCAGAGACGCGAGGAGAGGCAGTTCGATGGCTCTGCATCCGTCCCGAGAACGTAGGGACATTTCCTATTCATTTCGGGTTGTTAGTTGTTTCCGCTGTCTTTGTTCTTCCATTGTAGATGTTGTGATATTGTTGTGAGTGTATTGTGTGAATGTTAGGGGCCCAGTTGCGTCTGTTTGTGATTTTATTTTCGTGGTATTATCGTCTGTGTGTGCGGGTGTAGGCTTCGTCACCCTCCGGGTGATGGCCGTACATCCCGGGCCCACTTTTTTGGGACGGGGTGTAACACCGACGGTTGAAGACGAAGATGCTGCAACGCCGACGGTTGAAGAAAAAGACCAAGGCGCCGTCGACGAGGAAAGAGAGGAAAGAGGAAAGTCTGAGAGATTTGACAGAGGAGAAAGATAAGTGTGGGGTTAAAAAAAGCCTTTTGGGCTTGGGTTTTGGGCTTCAGAAGTTTGCAGTTGGGTTTGGAGAATTGGCTTTGAGTGTATATGCTACAATACTCGAGTACCCATGGGTTTGATTTTCAGAACCCGATCCCGACCCGAATTTGACCGGTTCGGTCCGATTTGGGTATTGTTTGACCCAAAAAAGTCAACTACCCGAAAATTCGGGTACCCACCGAGTCGGTAGGCTCGGGTTCTCGGGAAATCGGGTCGGGATGCCCACCCCTAGAATTAAGGGTAAGGTAAATCTATCAACTAGGTTTAATCAGATAATAACATGGCTTATGAAAAACAGGCTTATTTAGCCTCAAAGTGGCTAACTAGTGGATATAATGTATAAGGGCAAGGTTGAAAGTTTTTTTTCTGGTGGTAACCCGAATGCCTTTATCATATCTGTAGAATAAGATGCATAGGTCTAATAATTCGCCTTGAAATGCAATAAAGAGCAAGTTCTAGTGAGATCTTTAAATGAGTACTTGAATCTCATACTATAAATTAGCATTGGCTCAACCTTAATATTTAGAGAATAATCAAGTAAAACAAAGCTAACCAAAGAATCAACTAAAGAACTCAAGCAATATCAAGCAATGTCAAGAGATATAAAAATTGCAACCAAAATATTATCATAGGATATGGAAAGAACTATCCTAAAACAAGACTAAAAAACAGAAAATCTTTTTGTATTTTTATGACATTTTTTCAATTTTTATGGATTTATGACATTAAAAACGAAAAACAAAAATTTAAAACGAAATCAGTTTTTCACCACACCCCCAAACTTAAATCACACATTGTCCCCAAGATGTGGCAAAGAAAAATAAGTGAAAAACGAGGACTAAACAAAGAAACGAAAATATAAATCAAATGGGAGAGTTGGAACAATATTACCCGGGTATTGGTGATCTGGTGACGGAAGCCCAATGGGATTGCAATTTGGTGAAGACAAGCCCAAGAACAGGTTCAGCCCAGGAAGAAAAGAAAGATGCCCACACCTTGTTAGCACATCAGATGCTTGATCATTGTCCACCAACAAGCTTACTGCATACTATGCACACAGGACGCACACTTTGCAAACATCAAGGAAGTGGGTGCCAACTTGGTGTAGAATAAAGAAGGGTTTTTATCTAAAATAGACCAACCGGCCAAATCTTATTCTAAAATGTTTGGGTCAGCCAAATTCATTCTAAAAATAGGCAAGAGTGTTGCCTAATTGCAAAGGAGAAGTCCCTTCACAAATCCATTTTTACAGAGAAGAAACGGCGGAGGAGAAGCCCACCATCCGACAAACCTCTTTCCATTCTCGCCACCGTCGCTAATTTTCCAGCCACTTTCTCCGTTCGGAACCACCAGGAATAGCTTCCCAACATCCCCGAGTACACTCCCACGAAGTTTCAACCCCAAATCCTAAGCGGTTTGCCGCCGGCGAACGAAAACTTTTTTCTCTATTTTTTGCCAAAAACTGTCCAACAAACCTCCCTCCGTTCTATCTTTTCCGGCCATAAATCGACGACGACCCAAACTACAAAAAGTTCCCTCTCAACCTCAAGAATATATCCCCAAAATTTCAGAGCCAAAGACAGCGTGGAACGCCGCCGGTGAAACCAAACGCAAAACTGAGCCGCCGGAGTTCTCGCCGCCGTCGCTAATTTTCCGGCCACTTTCTCCGTTCGGAAAACCTGGACTAGCTTCTCAACATCCATGAGCACACTCCCACGAAGTTTCAACCCCAAATTCCAAGCGGTTTGCCGCCGGCGAACGAAAACGTTTTGATCTGTTTTTTGCCAAAAACGATCCGACAAACCTCCCTCCGTTCTACGTTTTTTGGTCACCGATTGACAATGACCCCAACTAAAAAAAGTTCCATCTTGACCTCAAGAATATATCCCCAAAGTTTCAACCCCAAATTCCCAGCGGTTTGCCACCAGCAAACGAAAACGTCTTCGGTGGAGTTCGGAGAAGAAGCAGAGGGACTATGAGGCACTATGGGTGCACTATTAGGGACTATGAGGCACTATGGATGCACTATGAGGGGCTATGAACGCGTTGATGAATTATAACAATTCTGTATTCGAAAGACTATGAGGCACTATGAGGGACTATGAGGGACTATGAGGCACTATGGGTGCACTATGAGGGACTATAAGGCACTATGGATGCACTATGAGGCACTATGGCCGCCCTATAACCCCAGGGGTTTAATTGCAAAGTTACTGTAGTATTTTGCCTACTGAAGAACAGCCCGCTGCCCCTTGCCTATTTTATAATAGATTTAGGCCGGTTGGCCTATTTTAGATAAAAACCCAATAAAGAATATCCTCTACCCACTAACCAAAACCAACGGCACTTTAGGTTTTCAATCTCACTTTTCCATTGAATTTCCACTTAACAGCCGCCACTCTCCATTCACTTCCTCTTCTGCACACTTTTCATCAGCTGCAGTCCATCTTCATCTTTCTCTTTGCCCATCAAAGTTCAAATCCAAAAATCCTTCAAAACCCATCATCTTCCAACACAATGTGCCCACGCCATTACCATAAACCACTATGTCTATGCTCACTATCCATGTCGCAACACTCATTTCGCCGAACTAAGACAAATCCACGAACGCTAACAAAAATTATTCCCAGAAATCCTCGCCGTGCATGAACACAACCCCCAAACTTGTTCTTATAGACAAGACCCGCAACTAAAATGCCTCGGATCTGCTCCGAAATCCTTGGCTCTATGCAAGCACCAAAACGCCTCTATTACCGCACCGAAAGCCGTCCAAACCAGACAAACCGACGAACCCACTCCCTGAAATCGATGAAAGCTAGTGGCCAGCTCGCTCCAATCGGCAGCATTATGTCCTGCCTCTGGTCAGGATCGTCAGAGCGGAAAGATAAGTGCACTTATCTCCCGATTTTTTTTTTCTTGTTTGTGCAACTCGGATATGTTGATTTCATGCGATTTCATGGTGCATGTTGTATTCCAGTGAAAACCCTGGAAGTCGGACCCATTCTAACCATTCTCCATTCTGTACAGGGCCTACGAAAATGCTGATGAGGTGTCTTGAAGTGCTGGTGGCCAGATCTCGTTAGATCGGCTGGAAGACCTGTTTAGGACTGTAAATGGCAGCTGGATGCCTGATCCAGCAATATATATCAGAGAAAGAATGCCGTGTATATGTATCTGTTTTACGGTGTTGATATTGTTTATGCCGAATGAGTTCCGCTAGATTGCATGTCTAGGCACGATAATCATCTCTGAAAAACTGTAACAGGAACTGTCAGTAACAAACACACCCCCAAGCTTGAGGGAAACTTAATCCGTCTAGAATTAAAACAATTAGGAATAATGGAATTAAGTTAAAATTACGTCCCTGTTTCTGCGTTTCTGCTAGTTCTCCCCTGGAATACATAGGCCTCTGTGATTGTACATAGGCCTCTGTGATTGTAAGTACCTGTCACACAAAAACAAAACAACTAAGAAGCTCCCTAATTAAGCAAATAAAACTTAAAAACAAAGAGAAAGAAAACTATTAAGTACAAAATTAATTAAACAAACAAGTAAAAACACAATTATTCCCCGGCAACGGCACCAAAAACTTGTTGAGAAAATAGCAAGCGCACTATATCGTACAAGTAATAGTAAGTATTTAGAGTGTCGAACCCACGAGGATTAATTGTTCTACTTGTCTAATTAACTAATTTTTATGCTAATGCATACACAAAAGTGTAGGAATGATTTTGAGGTTTTATGGACTAAGACAATAATTAAAGACAGGAATTAAAATAACAAAATAAAATAGCAATTTAAAGAAATAAGGCAAAATTAGATTAAATCAAGAATAAGAAAACCTAGGGCATAGACTTCACCACAATCAATCCTATTTGTCTTTAGATTTAGTTCTACCAAACTTGTTGTTCCATGTTAATGATTAAGGATCCCAATTGTATAAAGCATCCATGTTGTCTGGCTTACTTCGTATCTTCTTATATGTTAACAGTGCATGTTGTCTACCTCAGTTAAATATGTAAAAAGTCATTAAGTTCTTGGTCCTTTTCGTTAACCACATAAACCCAAGTGCATGTTGTCTACCTCATGGAATTTATGCTATCAAATTGCAAGAAGCTATACTCTAGTTAAGCCAAGGTTCAAAATTTCGGTCGTCAAAATTTATGGAAATTTAGAAAAAAGTTTCGATTTCGATGGAAATTTTGGTAAAAAAAAATAAAAATACGAAAAACATGCTAGAACACCTATAAATTAATATTTCTACTTTCTATAGGCTTTAAAATCAACAAATAATGCAATTTAACACTTAAGCTATGCAACATTGTCCATATGGATTAACTTTTATATACATAAGGGAGAAGAATGCGTGTTTTGCATTCCACTAACCTGTCAATTAGCATAATATCTTAAATGTTATTGTGGAATACTTAAGGTAAGTCTCATGAAACATACAATAATCATTACATTAACATTACAATATATCATAAGAGTTGTAAGGAATATAATATATCAGAATTACACATACTATAAAACTATTACGATGAAGCTCATCTTTATTTCTTGATATATTATCTTGGAACTGGCAATATTGCTCCCATGACATTTGGTAGCAGGCAGAGTGAATGTAATATTCAACATGCATGTAAGAAAGTCAAAAGATCTATCTATGTAAAGCATACATATTGTTTTGAGCTTGATAATTGACGGAGTAGTGGAGGTGGTAGGGAGAAGTAAATAATAAAGTACGAAGCCTATTGTTTGTTTGTATAATAAATGATGAAGGTAGAGAGAAGTAAAAAATAAAGTAAGAAGCTTATTGTTTGTTTGTTAGCTTGATAATTGACGGTGGAGGTGGTAGAGAAACTATGTAAATAAAACATCTTCACCAAAGGCTACATCAAAGTTTCACTGAAATTGTACCGAAATTTCACCGAAATTTCCAACATATTTCCGAAATTTCACCGAAATTACCAAAATTTCGCCGAAATTTCGGTCTTTTTCCGATGATATTACGATGTACCCCGATTCAAATTTCGGTGCTCCAAAATTACCGAATTTCGGTATTTCGGCCGAAATTTTGAACCTTGAGTTAAGCATGGTGTCTACTCTAACTAGCATCACGTTAATTCAAAATAAGATGGTGATCAGACATCTAATTCAAATTATCAATAAACACAACAATTTGATAATCAACACAAAGCAAAAGTATGATAAAACCAAAATCTAAATCAAAGTATTCATGATCGGGCTACATCTTGCCCTAGCAAAAGGAACTTAAAACTAGGCTAAAGATAGATTAAAGGTGTGTGTAAGGTGAAAGGTAAGAAGGTGCGGCTGTGTATGCAGCCACCCCCCTTATATAGGGGCTTACAATTGATTTCCTACCAAATTAGAAAACCCTAATCCCAAACCAAAAGGGTAACTAATTCATTAACAACTCCTAATGCACCAGGGAGAATCACAGCAGCAGATATCTTGACTTATTTGGGCCACCAAATGGACTTGGAAAATTCCATCAAAATTTGGGCTTAAAGATCTGTGTCTCATCTTCAATTTGAATACTCGCGGGCTTCTAGAAAAAAATCTGGAAAGCCTTCAACAATCCAATCTTTCATGGCTGCGCAATTCTGTCAGAACTCGCAATTGAGCCAACTTGTAAATTCAATATAAAATAAATGGCGCAAGAGAAAAATCTGAAACTTTGGGAAAACGATCTTCAACATGTCAGCTTTCTTCTATAATGTTTCCACAAGAAATCGCGTCCAAATCGGCCTCCAAATGCCCGAAAACGTCCAAACTGTACCTGTAGACAGATTATATGTGAAACCAAGTAATAAGTCCTTCTTATATTAAATTCATGGCATAAGGGCAATCAATTAATGGGTAAAATATATGATAAATAAGCACCAAACAAATCACAAGATAGATAATTGTAATATGTCCTAAAATTTACTTAGTCAGCTTAATGGTTGGTTTGTGTACGCTCTCGTTTTCAAACAAGGGCCTCTAGAATCTTGCTATTGGATATCATTGTGGATCTAACTTAGGCGTTAGATTCTTATGATCTTTGAAATCTAAACTGGTCAAAAAGTATAGGAAACGAAAGTAAAACAAACGAAATTTTGAAGTCAATAGGATAATAAGACAATAGACATGCATTTTTGTTTGATGACGTGTGACCTACTTTGTGACCCATGGCGTACATTGACGACTTTCAGGATAATGATATCAATTATATAATGTCCGGTAGTAGACTCTGGCACACTGATATTGGCTAGAATGTTGCACTGGAATGCATTTTCCAGAAGCTTGTTGACTTCGAGAGAAAAACAAAGAAACACCAATCCCACTCCACACCACAGCCAAATATCTAGTGTCTATATAATTTTGGTAAGTTTTAACTTTTATGTATAGTCATGGTCATATGTCCTTTTGTACAAGGGTTCTAGAAACAAACAAATTACAAATATAACAACAGTAATAGTTCGAACTATATAAAATTCTCCCAGCTACTATCAGATTTGATTAGATCACTCACTGAATTAGTAACAAGATATCAATATTTTACCATTTCGTAGAGATTGAAAGGGATAAATTTCCCTCATGTTTAATCCATCTTCCGCTATCCACTTGGGTAAAATTTGGATTAGTTCCAGATGGCCGGGACAACTCGTGCTACTGGACGAAGATTACTTTTGGTTTGCTCTATGCTGTTCATTCAGTGGTCTAGTTTGCTGCTGAATAAAACCAACTACTGCGGAATTTATTGCACTTAATTTTAGGCAAATATACATAGGAATTAATTTCTCCGCACCATTTTTCTCCTTGTAAAATTTATCACTATGAATTCTCCTTTGATCAATCGAAATGCCACAACTATATAAGAGTGTGCATGTGGAAGAAAAAACATGGTGTGCAAATAACAGTTTTCAAATATACAATAGTAGAAAAGAGATGTTTTTTGGTCAAGCAAGTAGAAAAGAGATTGAGCATTTCACTAGAAGTCCATGAATAACCAGAGGAGTAGTTGGTGGTTGAATGTATGCATTTTCTACAGGCCTTTTGAAATCAAAACCATCAACAAACCAAATAGTTTGATTATCCAGCCAACAGGTTTTTCAGGTTAGAATTTATACCGGAGTATATTAGTATAATACTTTCATACCAGCCAACAGACTTATTTAAAGGGGAAGTTTGTGACTTGTGACTTGTGACTTGTGACTTGTGAGTATCTAAAGCAAACCTTGACCAAGACCAAGAGACGCCTTGTTTGTTGTTTCTTTCACATTACTGTGTTTGGTCCACCATCCTCATTGCAAGTTGGAAAAGCCGAAGATAGTTTTCAACTCCAACTAAAGTATATGGTTCAAGAGGAGGTTTGCTGTAAACCAAATGTCTGATCTTGGGTTGATATATGAATATTACTGGAGATATATAATATTGTTGATGTTAAGAGAAAAGATATATTACCCACAATATCGAAGATACGTTAATAGTCTAATGTTCCTAAAAACAAAAAAGTTGTGTACACAGTTTGGACACCTTCCCAGTTTCAGTACAAAATCTTTATTGCAAGAAAAAGGCAAAAAAGTAACTTTGTGCTCTTAATTCCTAGGTAGGGACCAAAATTGTCTGATACAACACAGAAGTCAACTGCGTGCAGTTCCGGGTCTTTGCCGTCTCAATCCTGCAAACCAAACTGTATCTTTACTAGAGAGTTTTAACTTCAAACCAGCAAGCTCCATTCCCAGCAAAATCTTGGAGCCAATGGACCTCCTCTGTTTCATGGTGTTCAGCATTTGCTTACTCTTTTCATTGATCCAAATTTCAGCAGCTGCTGACACCATTACGTCGTCTCAGTCCCTCAGTGATGGAAGGTCCTTGGTTTCTTCTGATGGAGTATTTGAACTGGGTTTCTTCAGTCCAGGCATTTCGAAAAGCCGGTACTTGGGAATCTGGTACAAGAAAATCCCTGTTCAAACTGTTGTTTGGGTTGCAAATAGGCAGACTCCAATCAATGGTTCCACTGGGAGTTTGATGATCAACACCACGGGCAGTCTGATCCTTCTCAATGAAAACAAGACAGTTGTTTGGTCTGCTAATTCGTCGAAACAAGCCGGGAGGAATAGTAGTCCTCTGCTGCAGCTCTTGGACAATGGAAATCTTGTCCTCAGAGATGAGAAAGATGCAAATTCAGAGAACTACTTGTGGCAGAGCTTTGACTACCCTTCTGATACTTTGTTGCCGGGGATGAAGCTTGGATGGGACTTAAAAACGGGGCTTAATCGGCGTTTAACTGCGTGGAAGAACCCGGATGATCCATCTCCGGGAGACTTTATCTGGGAGCTGGTGCTGCACAACTATCCTGAGCCAATTATGTGGCAGGGGTCCAAAGAGTTCTTGAGAAGTGGCCCATGGAATGGTGTTCTGTTCAGTGGGAAACCAGCCAAGGCGCTTCCCGCTTTGAATTTCAGCTTTGTCTCCAATGAGAATGAGGTTTACATGACAATGGACATGGTGAATAAGTCCTTGATTGAAAGGATGATGATGAACCAAACAACGAGTTTTCGACAGTCGTGGATTTGGTCGGAAGCAGACCGGAATTGGACGCTCTACGCAGCATTTCCTAGAGACCCTTGTGACACTTACGGCCGATGTGGTGGAAATGGCAATTGTGTTCTTAGTTCGTCTCCGATTTGTCAATGTTTGGAAAGGTTCGTTCCTAAATCAATGGAGAACTGGAACATTAGTAATTTTTCGGAAGGTTGCGTGCGCAGGAAACCTCTGAGCTGCAAGAATGACGGATTTGCGAAGTATCCGGGGTTGAAGTTGCCGGATACTACGCATAGTTGGATTGATAAGGGGATGAACCTCAATGAATGCAGGGCCAAGTGCTTGTCTAATTGTACTTGTTCTGCTTATACGAACTTGGATGTGAGAGGAGGAGGCAGTGGGTGTGCTATCTGGTTTGGTGATTTAGTCGATATTAAGCAAATGCCAGGTGGTGATCAAGATGTATACATCAAGGTTTCTGCTTCCGAACTAGGTATGAACTTAATTCCTTGTTTCTAATGTGCTTTTTGGTTCTTTAGTCCAGTTTGATACTTAGGGATTGAAATGTCTCCTTTCAAGTATATGCGTATATTTTTCCAGATTTTAACTGTATCTGCCTAATGTCTGAAAACCATCTATGAAGGAGGGAAAGATGAGAAGTGGAAGATAGGAGTGATAGTTGCATCTGCCTTTGCCGTAATTGTTGGGATGTTCTTAGTTGGGTATTGTTACATTATCAGATTCCGTGGCAAGAAAGATATCAAAGGTAAGATTATCTACTCTAAGCACCTTTGCATGGATATTATTAGAGCCACATAGCAGAATAATCCAAACTCCATTGTCTTGAACAAGAAAAGCTATGTTCAATAAAGTCAAAACCATGAAGTGTAGAACATCACTGATTGGTACCATCTTTTCGTGGTTGTATAAGGTAAAGACATTGAAGAGCAGAAGGAAGAGGACCTGGAGCTGCCGTTGTTTGACTTGACAACAATAGAGAGTGCCACTAATCACTTTTCTATCAACAATAAACTGGGTGAAGGCGGTTTTGGACCTGTTTACAAGGTAACTCTTTCCAGGGACATAACAACCTTTCTGTAGTATATCTGAGGAAGCACTTGCTTCTTCAGGGATATAACAATCTTTCTGAAAATGTGACTAATAATATCAGGGTAGACTGGTAGATGGACAAGAGATTGCAGTCAAGAGGCTTTCCAGAAGTTCTGGACAAGGAATTAAGGAGTTCAAAAATGAAGTAATACTGATTGCCAAACTTCAACACCGAAATCTAGTAAAGCTTCTTGGTTGTTGCATTCAGGGAGAGGAGAAATTGCTGATTTATGAATACATGCCAAACAAAAGCTTGGATTACTTCCTTTTCGGTTTGTTGCCTCAAAATTCTGAATCTACCTGGACTTTGTTTTTCTCTTTATCCCTTGAAATTCTGATAGTTTTCTGGTACTAGCCTACGGTATCATACTGTTTTGAGAGTTCAAGTTTACAACTTTCCAGATGAAACACGACGCAAACTGTTAGATTGGCCTCAGCGCTTCCAAATTATCTGTGGGATTGCGAGGGGGCTTCTATATCTTCATCAGGATTCCAGACTGAGGATTATACACAGAGATCTCAAAGCAAGTAATGTTTTACTTGATAGAGATATGAACCCGAAAATATCAGATTTTGGTCTTGCTAAAACTTTTGGTGGAGACCAAACTGAAGGAAACACAAACAGAGTAGTTGGGACATAGTAAGTATTTTGGAATGCCTTTTGCATACCATGCATTCTCCTTCTACTGTTTGTATTTAAACATACTGAATTCGCTTCAATGATCTATTCCTGTAGTGGTTACATGGCACCTGAATATGCTACTGAAGGGCAGTTCTCAGTGAAATCTGATGTCTTCAGCTTTGGTATTTTACTGCTGGAGATTGTAAGTGGAAAGAAAAGTAAAGGGTTCTACCATTTGCATCACCGCCTTAATCTCATCGGAAATGTAAGTTACATCAGTAATTCTCGCACACATTTATTATTCTTCTGCGCCTCAAAACAATGAATGAGAAAATTGCTCAACATGTTTTAGGCATGGAGATTGTGGAAAGAAGGAAGGCCATTAGAACTGATTGACGAAGGGTTTGGGAACTCACTCACTGTATCAGACGTACTGCGATGCATCCACGTCAGTCTCTTATGTGTGCAACAGCAACCTGAGGACAGGCCAACCATGTCAACAGTAGTTCAGATGCTATGCAGTGAAAGTGCGTTGCCTCAGCCCAAAGAACCCGGGTTTGTGCCAGAAAAAGATTTACTCAACGGGGATTTTCCCTTACTTAAAAATGATGTATCTTCTAATGGATTAACCATTACCCTACTCGATCCTCGTTAAGGATGGTTTGATCATGGCAAAGATTTGATGCAGCGCTTACAAAATCATACTTTGTATACTTAAATCCACCAATCTCAAAACTACATTAGTATGTTCTTTTCGAAGTTCTAGTTTGCAAGAAGTACTAAGCTGCCAATGTAATATGTAAATTATAGACGTACGTACAAATGTTATGATTAGCGTTTATGAATCTGTGAAGTTATAGTTTCTATGCTTAGCTCCGGCTGCACATGTGAACCCTTTCTTCAGCTAATCACTATGTCCTCAGATCGATATTAGACAGGTCCTCAAACGCAGCTGGGGAACTCAAGTGAAGATTGATACAATGCTGCTGAAAAATGGCAGGATGCAGACCCTTTATTAACAAATCAGCAACATTGCTTTCTCTCCAGGAATAAAACTGACTATAAGATTATAAGATCACCTGTTTGAACGTTCTCTCTCACAAAGTGGTAATCGTCCAAGTGCTTAATCTTATAGCTCTCTGAGTTTCTCTTCTTCACCATAGCTATGGCTTCTTCATTGATCTGCTATCATGGTGTACTTGTTAGGGAGATGAATTCCCCAATCTCGGACTTCGGCATGGCTAGAATTCTTGGAGTAAATCAGACAGGAGTAGTAGGAAAATACGCTGGATCCTAGTAAGTGCACATATTCATCTCTATAAAATCAGACGTTTTTAGCCTTGGCATTATACCCAAAAACCAGAGAAACCAGGTTTCTTTACTCTGTTCATCTGAAGCAGATTCTTCTACAAGTAATGAGAACATAACATCTTCAACCTATGGCTGCAGGCTCAATAAGAGTCAATTGACATGTACTGTACAATGTAATTTTTCGATGTTCATATCAGTGCGGGAAGCAATTTTCTGTGGAAGCAGTCACATTATCATGAGATTAGAGCATATGCACCCATGAGGCAAGAGGCAAGGGCAAGTGAATAGTCCTAAAATGTGGTACTATTCACGTATGACCCACTATAATAGTAATTGCTCTTCGTTACTGGTTCCACCGCAAAAAGGCAAATACAAGGGGCAATTACTATTCACGAAACTCATTTTTAGTTTTTTTTATGAAAAAAGTTAGTTTGACCGACAAAATAGTCTTAAATTTTGCACTGATAATTCCATCGACATTTCCACTGACACTTCCACCAACATGTCCACCAACATTCTCACCGTTATTCATGTGGAAAATGTAAAAATTGGATTTGGTATCTATAGGAAAAAAATGGATTTTCTACCCAGAATATTTGTAGCCGTTGGATGTAAAATGGACGCTCAAGATTGCGCCACGTGTCGAATTTTAAATCTGGTGAGCCGTTGGTGCTGACGTCAGCATCCACTATTGTTTTTTTTTTTTCCCGTTGCAACAGTAGTCGCTGCCTTCTGACGCGCCATCCTAGTGCCTCCATCTCACGCACTCGATTAAAAAAAAAGGTTGCGGTGTGCGCTGATGTCAGCTTGCTTGGAGGCAGGGAGGCAAGCGGTTTTCGGCCTTTTGCCTTGACCGTTGCCTTTCCCTTCTCTGCAATTAAAGGCACATTTTGCACCAATAGAAACCCATTTTTGGCAAAGGGGCAATTTGTACATGTTTTTTGCCATTGCCTCTTGCCTTTGCCACAAGGGTGGAAATGCTCTTAGGGGTATAGTTGGCTAGTTCAGTCATAAGCAATCCAGTCCCAACTCTTTTTTCCTTGTGGCACGACTTTCCATATTTCTCGCAGGAAGCAGCATGGAAGTCTAACTTCTATTGTAATCTACAGTCAAGAGACCCAATTTAATGGGTAAATTACAATTACATACTTTGCAACTTGGATCAAGTTTCGAACTAATTTCTGTACTTTTCAGTATCCTGTACTTTTAAAATCTTGCAAACTTGTTTTACTGTTACTTGACCGTTAATTTTTCAATTAATGATGACGTGGTAACTGTAGAACCCACCAATTCATTCTTCCCCCATGTGTTTTCAAGGGTAAAATTATATTTTTTTAATTGTTACGGACCAGTTTGCTTATATTTTGCACTCAAATACCACCGGGGCATGTTCTGGGCATACGACGAGGATGGAGACTACAGCGACGCTTGATGGAGAAGTATAGATTAAGAAATTTGATGTAAGCAAAGTTGAGATCAATGAGCATTTCAGTGAACTTGATGGTTTTCGTCGTGGTTGGGTAGATTTCAGTGGTTAGCTTTTATGAAGGATGAGAAGAGTGAGGACGGTGACGGTGGTGTGAGGTGGTCCGGGTTATTTTAAAAAAGGGTTTTTATCATGAATGGTGCATGAACTTTCACTAACCGGACTTCATAGTGCCTAAACTTTAAAAGTGATCAATTTGGTACCCAGATTTTCAAAAACCGGACTTCATAGTACCTGAACTTTAAAAGTGATCAATTTGGTACCCAGACCTTCAAAAAGAGGACTATATGGTACATCAGTCAATTTTTTGTCAAAGTTTTCTTTAAAATGAATGATAAAATGGTCCTTTGATATAAATTTTTTGTAAAATACTATTTTTTACCTCTCAACATATATATAAATATGTATTATGGTGTTTCAAAAAATATATATGCATATGGCTATTGCAAAACAATAGATAAATTGATGAATAAAAATATACTCGAACATAAAAAAATATTTCTAACATAAATTGAGTAATAGACAAAGTCTACCATTCGAGTATATTTTCATTAATCAATTTATTTATTATTCTAAAATAGCTATGTGCACATTTTTATTTTTTCGAGAGGTTGAGAGGTAAAAAATAGTATTTTACATAAAAATTAATATCAAAATACCATTTTATAATTCATTTTAAAGAAAACTTTGACAAAAAATTGACTGAGGTACCACATAGTCCTCTTTTTGAAAGTTTAGGTACTAAATTGATCATTTTTAAAGTTCATGCACTATGAAGTCCGGTTTTTTATAGTCTGGGTACCAAATTGATCACTTTTAAAGTTCAGGCACTATGAAGTCCGGTTTGTGAAAATTCAGGCACCATTCATGATAAAAACCCTTTAAAAAAATTTATTTTATATTTTTTAATTAAATAAATAGATAAATTTGCCCAAGAAAACATATAAGGGAAGAATGAATTAGTGGGTCTTACAGAATCTATGTTATCATTTAACTGAAAAACTAACTATCAAGTAACCGTAAAACAAATTTGCAAGATTTTAAAAATACAAAACACTGAAATACAAGAAAAAAATATAAATATTATTTTAAAACTTGATCCAAATTACAGAATACGTAATTATAATTTATTCAAATTAATTCTAAAGCGAAAGTCACATGTTCCTGATGAGCTGGCTTACCACACGCATGTAATCGAGTTTTTCACCATCATCCCTCATTGTCAAATTCCTGACTTGTGTGCCCATATAATAACATATCAGAGGAGGCTCCACTTAGGAGTCCACTTACCAACTGCCCACTATCCATCCTATGGCTGGACCCTTTTCACTTCCTTTTTTTTTTGGGTCGAAATGGCCTCTTCATTGAAGCTTCAACTAGGGGTGGGATTTTAATACCAACTATCGAATACCTCTCGTACCATACCGTACTATACCGATTTGTACGGTACATTTTCGGTATAGGCACTATTCGGTACGGTACACTACCATACCGAAAAACTTTGGTACGTTATTGGTATTGAAAACCCAATACCACGGTATACCGAGTACCGAAATATATATATATTTATTTTATTTTTTAATTAATATATATAATGCATATTATGGTATTGAACCCATGGATGATGATCAAGAGATTGATGATGATGAATAACCATTTATAAAAGACCTTATGCAAGAAAGGAAAGAGTAAAAACTTCAAGAGATAGAGAATGAAGTGGATAAGTATCTTACCGACCCTCATGAAAGTCTCAAAAACTCAAGATTCAACCTCTTGGATTGGTGGAAATGTAACCAATCTAAATTCCCCATTCTTTCCAATATTGCCAAGGATGTCTTGGCCATTCCATCTTCAACCGTGGCAAGTGAGAGTGCATTTAGCCTAGGCTAGAGAGTGGTTGATCCTTTTAGAGCTTCATTGAGTCCTAAAATGGTGGAAGCTTTAGTGTGCACTAGTGATTGGCTTAGGGCGGAAGGGTTTAACTTGTACCAAGAGCCAATGGAAGATGAGCTTGAATTGTATAAGGAATGTGAAGAACTAGAAAGATGTAAGTATTTAAATTTAAAAGAATAGCTTTTATCCTACCCAAATATTATTTCATATTCTAATGATATCTTTTTATATGTAGCTATGCAAACAATGAGACTTTCTTCAAGCTAACTTGGAAGTTTAAGCCAACTTGAAAGTTCAAATGCATCCGCCGCGCTGCATATATAGAGCTTTGGAATATGGTGTACTTACTATTTTTTTTCTTTCAAAAAACTCCTAGTGTGTTTTATTTTATTTTATATTATTATTGCATTTGAATTTGAAGTTGAACTTTGTAATTTGTTGTTTAAATGTTGGATTGTAAAATTATGATACACTTTGAAAGTTTTAGTTTGAATGTGGTGGATTGATAAAATTGGTTTTGAATTTAATTTTGTAAAATATATGGGTAGATAGTTTGGTATTGTACCAATACCAAACACTACCGTACCGTACCATACCGTACCAAAACTTTGGCATACCGAAACTTTGATATGGTATTGATAGTTGATTTGTAGAAATGCCCTCAACTTGGTTGGTATGCGATATTGGGGGTTTGGTATGGTATACCTACCATACCCAACCCTAGCTTCAACCACTTTCTAATTTCTACTTTCATGGCTTCGTGACTCGTGTTCCCTTCTCGTTTTCCTGGTTCTGCTGCTCTCCTTGTCTCTTACCTTGCCACTACTTTTGCAATGTCATTTCGCATTTTCCGGTCCCTTAACCTCCAGAACAACTTCTCCTTCAAATTCACACAGAATATCAAAATCCCAGTTCTACTCTCTGGCCAGTCAAATTCTACTTCCAATTTGTGGGGCTAACACGAATGTATTTTCATCATCTTGGCCCACTGAAGTCAACCATCCTGTGGATGGAGGTCAATGGCACTACCCCCCTTCTAGATTGCATTCTCCATCACCATGATACTATATCTACTCTGTAAAAGGCTGTAATTTGAATGAGTTGAAACCAATATGGGCCATTTTTGTTCATTCATGTCAGTCGGGGTTTATTTCTCCCTCTGTTGCTTCATCAAAACCTCAACTTTTTCGCAACCCGTTAGAGATAATACCACCTTGATTCATAAAGATGGCAGCTTTCAACTGGGTTCTTCGAAAACCGGCGGTGGCCGGAGTCTTTTGGCGGGAGACTACTGTGACAATCTTGCACGTTGCGGCGCAAATGGAATTTGCGCCATCACTTCGTCCCCAGTTTGCAGTTGCTTAAAAGGGTTTAATCCCAATTCACCTCAAAAATGGAACTTTGGGGAGTACCAAGAAGGTTGCGCGCGAGCTCAAGTTCTGAGCTGCCAAACTAAACCTGGGTTTGTTACATATTCTGGGGTGAGATTGCCAGACATTATAAATTCGTTGGTCAATCGAAGTTTGAGTCTTGGGGAATGTAGGGAAGTTTGCTTGAGAAACTGTTCTTGTATGGCTTATGCAATTAGGCCCAATGTTGAAGGAGGTGGTAGTGGCTGCACCATCTGGTTTGGTGACCTGATCAACATCAGAGAGGTTTTGGATGGTGGTGGAGATGATCTGTATATTCGAATGCCTGCTTCGGAATCAAGTATGCTCTTCTTTTTATCTGAACATTGTTTTCCCATGAATTGTTGCAATTACCTGTGATTAACATCTGTTGTTTTGCTCCGTTGGAATGAACTCTGAAGAGGGGAGTTTGCCTAAGAAGAAGATAGCGGTGATAGTGGTGTCTGTTGCTACCGCTGTTTCCGTGACACTCTTAGCTGTTTATTGCATTCACAGAAAGAGAACAAAGTTCAAAGGTAAGTAAACCTAGGGCCATATGGCCTTTCCTGTTATTTAATTTCGTATCTCAAAGATGGGTTGCTTTTACATTCACTCCGCAATGTAGTATCCTATTCAACTTCAACAATGCTGTACTTTAGAAAGGAATTCCATAAATGAATAGATGCCACGAAAGGGCGAAATTTTTGCCACATTGATAGCATATCAATTCAGTTTCTGACTGTTGAGGCTGACAAGGTGAAACTGATACTTACTGCATCAACGGCACTAGCCAAAATGATTTCGAAACCCTGGAATGCTTATGATATAGATTTAGTTCATGTGTAGATGTTCCCTTGTACTTTGTGTTGTTAACTTTACATCAATTATGTTGTCTCTTTCTTTAAACCATATATACTTCTTTCTTCACCAGACCATAGCACTGCATCATGGGCTATATACTCAGTACCTAATATTTCCTCTAGTTCAGAATCCGAACATTACATTTTCCTGAGATTTGCACTAATATGTTTGATAGGCTCAGTTATCTGAGTCGGACAGTGACCCATTTAAGAGAATGAATGCACGACTAGAAAGTGAGAAAAAAGAACAAGAGATGCACTGCACTTATGTTTTAATTTATTGGTCCGTAGATATTACTTTAAATGTATTCATTTCTCGCTTCTCATTCATCATACTGGATGAAAGTTGATCCTCTTTATCTGTATTCTCTTTATTTAGTGAAAATGGGCGGAAGCAATGCAGTCATGGGTCATGAAAATGAAGGACAGAAAGAAGACCTGGAGCTACCCATGTTTAGTCTGTCAACAATAGTCATCGCCACTAATAAGTTTGCACTCAACCAGAAGCTTGGAGAAGGTGGTTTTGGACCGGTATACAAGGTAAATATCCTTTGTGTAGCATAAGAATTGCAAGCTTCAATGAAGTAGATTGTTTCTTGTGGAAATTTGTAATCCGTATGCTAATAAGAATTTTCAGGGTAGACTAGAAGATGGGCAAGAAATTGCTGTGAAGAGGCTCTCACAAAGTTCAGGGCAAGGACCAAATGAGTTTAGAAATGAAGTACTGCTAATAGCAAAACTTCAGCACCGAAATCTCGTAAGGCTTCTAGGGTACTGCATTGCGGGAGAAGAGAAATTGCTGATATATGAATACATGCCCAACAAGAGCTTGGACTTCTACATTTTTGGTTCGAATCCTCAAAACTTACAGTATACTGTTGAAATAGTGTTAGACACAGTTGTTCCTTAGGTCCTAAAGCTCTTCAGTTTGTGCTTATGAGATTTAACATGGAAGTAACATGATTCAAACTTATCAGATCAAACTCAGAGTAGACTGTTGGAGTGGTCACAACGCTTGCCAATCATCTGTGGGATTGCCAGGGGTCTTCTGTATCTGCATCAAGATTCCAGATTAAGGATTATACATAGAGATCTGAAAGCAAGTAATATTTTACTCGATAAGGAGATGAACCCAAAAATCTCGGACTTTGGCTTGGCTAGAATATTTGGAGGTGATCAAACTGAAGGAGTTACAAGAAAAGTTGTTGGAACCTAGTAAGTAGTGATTACATCTCTCCTTTTCATCTGCTAGTTTTTAGTTCATGTTTCTGTTTTTAATTTCATGTTTTTGTTTTTAGTTGCCTTACGTTTCTGCTTGTCATCTAATATGTTCTTCTTTAATGTGTTTTGTTTCTTTTGAATTCAACAGCGGTTATATGGCACCCGAATACGCCATTGATGGTCAATTTTCTGTGAAGTCAGACGTTTTTAGCTTTGGAATTTTGCTGTTGGAGATAGTAAGCGGGAAGAGGAGTAGAGGATTTTATGATCCAGAGGATAACCTTAGCCTCATTGCACATGTAAGTACTCAATATCAAATACCTCATCTACATGTGCTTGATGTTGTGGCCTGACAAACACATTATCTGCTTTAGGCATGGAAATTGTGGAAAGGAGGAAGGTCTTTAGAGTTGATTGATGAAAGGTTAACTGACTCGTGCACTCTGTCAGAAGTATTTCGTTGCATACATGTTAGTCTTTTATGTGTGCAACAGCTTCCTGGAGACAGACCAACCATGTCATCTGTGATTCTGATGTTAGGTGATGAGTGCCCTTTGCCTGAACCCAGAAAACCAGGCTTCTTTGGTGGAAGACTTTCATCTGAAGCGGATTCTTCAAGTAAGAATTTAACATTTTCGAATAAGACCGGAACATCTTCAACGTATGACTCTATCATAACTGTACCGGAGGCTCGATAAGATTCGATTGAAATTGCAAATCATGTACTGTGTAATTTATTAATTGATATTCAAATTTATTATTCTTAACATTGTCTGCCTGCAATCTTTTTTTGGGTTTGACAGTCAAAATATGTAAAGATTGAAATAGTCTTTCAAAGCACCTTCACCAACCTGTAGAGTAGCGAAAGCAGAATTGAGAGTGCAGGTATAAAATTTGTATAAATGGTACTGTTTTTTAACCAAAAGCTTCCATGGTTATTTTTCGAAACTTTTGCCACAGAACAGAAGTCCTAATAATAGTAGAAGGCCGGCCAATAGTAGAATATGTTTTTGGGCCTTAAATGGCGTAACCATAAGACGTATCCCATGGTATAGAACTTGCTTGAAGGAAAAGGCAAATGTGTTTCAAATGAACATTGCACAAAAAGCTACTCTGGAAATTCATATTTCAACTGCACAGTACAAACCCAAGACCCCCAAATATGTAATCTAAACAAATAACAAAATACTCTCCTGCAGAATGCTGAGCCTAAGGAACATCTACAGATACTTGTTGAAAAAATAAGACCCAATCTTTCCTTTCTTTGCATTCTTTCTCTCATCAGCCTTATGGATAAATAATCTCAACGTGAGCACAATTGTATCTCTAGAACAGCTTTCATGGTCTGCTCTCAATAGATACTCACCACCACCCTCCGAACCGCTAAGTATAACGAAATCTGTAGAACTTCCATAAGGGATTGTAACCATGGTGTTAGTCGAAAACTTTTCTGCAACTACAACACCATTTCCACTAGGTGCTCCTGCACTAGACTTGATACTGTAAGCTCCCCGCTTAATGGCCAAAGTAGCAGGTTCCCATATGTCAAGATACCCAGTGCCCTGAAACACTTTGAATGAAGTTTGACCTTTGTAAAGAACCTTCTCTATCTGGCCTTGCATTTCAGAATCACAGGTGATCTTCTTGTGATTGTTCGCAAAGACCTTTACAAGCTCCCCCTTGCGCTTCCTATCATCAAGCGGCTGTACTTCAATTGCTAGGTATGTATCTACATCATCGGCCGTCACCAGATAGGTCGGTTGCTTTGCTCCTTCAATGTAATTAACTGATCCATCTTGCAGGTGCCTTACCCACTCAAAGTTGCAACTAGTTGTTCCATTGATGGAGTATCCACTCGCTTGAAGCTCATGTCCGGGAAAAGCTTCACCCGATATTTGAAGGCCCTCTATAGCTGGTGGTGGATCATCATCTGCAGCTTCTGAAAATGAAGAACCCTCCTCAACAACTGGTGGTAGATAATGAGGATGATACGGGGAGCTGGAGTCATTAAGCGGCGATTGGAAAGGAGAGTTGCCTGCACTCCAATTGGATGGGGTTTCTCTATCATGCTGGTTTCCTTCTGCATCTTGATCATCCATATCCCCGTGTGTGTTCCTAACCGGATCGCGAAATGTGACCTGTTTATTGGTTGGTTGTTCACCATAATGATTAACTTGTGCATCACCTTGCGCGACAGCATAACTAACAGGCACATCTTGGGCTACAGGACTCCTGTTTGGAACTGGTGAATACATCCCCAAGCCCAGTTCGTTGGTGACACCACCACCCGAACCACTACTCTGATGTTGAGCCTGCAACAGTTCCCAATCCGCATTTATCTGAGCATCAGAAGCTGGTATTCCTCCCCCATGAGGGGAATATGTCGGCTGATTCTGAGGAACCATTTCAAGCCCATTTCGGCTCACATTTAGCAACGCTGCACCGCCAATGGAGCGAGGTGGCGGTGACTGCGGTGGAGTAATATGAACATTCTGCTGCAGCTGATTCGAATCGGATCTCCACGGCGTCAACTGATACTGCAACTCCTTCAACTTCGACTCAGTAAGAAGCAGCTTCTCTTGCAAATGCCGAAACAGAACCTTGACATTGCCAACAATTGACTGTGCATCAGGAACAGGTGGCTGCAAAGAGTACTCAGCCAGAATCGGCAGCAGAGACGAAACAAACGTGGACCTCTCCTGCTGTGCTTCCTGCACAGCATATGCGAGGCGAATGTTCTCCTCGATTATGTCCTGTCTGTAAGACAAGGCCTTTGATGCAGCATCAAGAAGGTCCTGTTGCTGCTGATCAAATGCCAAGCGCATATAAGCAATGCGCTTCTCCAGCACATACTTTTCGTTCCGAATTTGCGCTTCTTTGATGGAATAGTCCGCTAAGTGTTTCCGCAATTGCATAATCTCCTGTTCATGTTCATGAATCTTCACAACCAGATCCTTCTTCCAAAGGCTACTACTAGCATTACTATTAGGGTTGTTTGGTTCAGCCAATGACAGCAACCCATTTCCAGACAAATTAGACCGCGCATGATCAACATATTCACCTTCTAAGCTAGACCTACCTGGCGAAAACGATGTCGTCGCCGGCGGTGAGGACAACCGAGAGATGCCGCTGCTAACCACCTTCATCTCTCCATTGATGGCGCCTCCGCCGCGGGGACCCGATTGGGCTCCTAGGGTTTCCGATTCCGGTTGAGTTTGCGGAGGATTCGAACCCCTGTCGATTTGACTCTCCACATGGCTACTCCCCTGCTGAGCTTGATCTTGAGATCCATGGAGGCGCTGGGCCCACGGATCGATGTCGGGCCCCATTTGGGCCGCCGCCATGGATTCGTTGAGCTTGTATCTATGGAGCTCCAGACTGTTTTGCTCCAGCTGAGTCCTCAATCGGTTGTTCTCCTCCAACTGCTGCTTGATTGTCGCCTCCGCAGCTTCCATGGCGTTCATCACCTGAATCAAGCTGCTGTCTTGATTGGCGGCGGCGGCGGCGGTTGGGTGGCTCGGAGAACGAAATGGGTCGGAGGGCGAAATCGTCAATCCTGTGAATTTCTCCGCAATTTTCCAATCGTGCCCGTTCTCCATGATGCTTCCTTATGTGGCTTGCTGCGTGCTTCTCTTTGGGTTTTGGGGTCGCCTTCTCACTTCATTTCGTTCGATTTCACCTTCATTTTCATTTTCTACTGCACCAACTTGTGCTCTGCAGCTTGTTGTATTAGGAATTTGGAATTAGGGCAAATGATTCTTTTGAAATTAGGAAATTTTTGGAATATTGACAATATATATATTGACCAAGTCTTGGTTGTGGCACTGGCTCATAAAACCCATGGAATATATTTGCATTTCTTGACCCACTATAATCATTTTTTAATTTCATTTCTTTCTTTAATTCAGCATAGTCTCATCATCAACCATTATGATTAGTTGACCCACTAATCATTTTTATCATGCTTCCTTAATTCACATGTTAGTAAATTCTTTGCATTTTAATAGAATACTTTCAGAACCATTTTTTAGATTGCTATCACTTTCACACAAAAATTTATAAGAATTCTATGAAGCAGTATATAGGATAGGAGATGGTTCTCACGAAAAGTATTTATAGATGCCCCAAACTCACTCGTAAGGGATCCTGATGGTGATTTATTACGTATGTTTCGAACTTATCCTAGTAATATTTCTCTTTACAATATTGACATACGCTTGGAAATTCAAATCATTCCAATGATGAAAGATATGTTATCTACATAAGAAAATGCCTAGAGAAAGTGCGAATAATTTTTCCTTCTGTACTAAGCGTCTATTATGGTGCTGAAAAAGTATGGGATGCATCATGAGCTCGATGTAATGAAACATTGGGATCATCATGAGGAGAAACAACCAAAATCTAATCCCAACAAACCCGCATTGTCACAAATGAAGGTTTGAGTGCATCCTAAAAACCAGAAAACAAAACAAACAAAAAAAGAGGCATGTTTTACAGCTCTCACGTGGCTAATCCTTTAAGCCATCAAACATTCCAAGTTTGAGGTGCCACACATTTTATGTGTGACATTCAAACAAGCAACTGGTGAAACAAGGCAATATGCTTTTTCCAGGTAAGAATACATCACAAAGGATAGTCGAACCTGCGTCCCAAAATATAGAAATGATTTTCCACGAATTAAACGTATCCTTGAAGTCAAGATTTTGAATGTCTACAGCTGTAAAATTGAAGCTGTCAACCAAAACTCAAGCAGGTCTCTGAGTTCTACGGAAATAAGGTCAAGAATTCTGTTTATGAATTATCCCTTGATTAAGCTACATAGTACCATCAGACCAAAACAAAACTTTACATATTAATAGATGAACAATTACTGGATCTTATCGAGGCTGCACTATGGTTATAGAACATTCATTGGTCGAACATCTTTCTTTCTTACTTGAAAAAGCATCAGCTTCAGAGGATGAAAAATTGCCTACAAAGAAAGCTGGCTTTTTGGGTTGAGGCAGATCACTCTCACCACCTAACATCAGAACCACAGTTGCCATGGTTGGTCTGTCTTCAGGAAGCTGCTGCACACATAACAGACTGACTTGTATACAGCGCAAGACTTCTGATAGAGTGCATGACTCACTTAAGCATTCATCAATCAGCTCTGAAGACCTTCCTTCTTTCCACAATCTCCATGCCTAAGATGCACATTTAACATGTTTTCAGTTACAAAATGAAACACGATTAACTGAGGAATTCGATTTTTTTATCATACTTACATGTGCAATTAGGTTCTGGTTGTGATCCGGATCATAAAATGCTCTGACTTTTATTCCACTTAGCATCTCCAGCACCAAAATTCCAAAGCTAAAAACATCTGATTTTATTGAAAACTGACCATTAATGGCGTATTCTGGTGCCATGTAACCGCTGTACAAATATCAACAATTTAACAATCAAAGATAGTAGATATAATAGGAAGAGAAAAAAAAAATGTAAAGTACATATGCTTACTATGTTCCAACAACTCTTTTTGTTACTCCTTCAATCTGATCTCCTTCAAATAGTCTAGCCATGCCAAAATCTGAGATTTTCGGGTTCATCTCCCTATCAAGTAGCACATTGCTTGCTTTAAGATCTCTATGGATAATTCTCAGTCTTGAATCTTGATGCAGATAGAGAAGGCCCCTAGCAGTCCCTCGAACAATGTGGAAGCGCTGAGACCACTTTAAGTGTCGACCTTGAATTTGATCTAGCCAGTTTTAAACCATGTGACCCAACTTGAATTCTTAAGAGGACAATTTAAGAGTCTCAGAACCTACAATATGTGTAGTACTTAAACTAATTCCAACAAATATCAGTAAGTTTTGAAGAATCCAAACCGAAAATGTAGAAGTCCAAGCTTTTATTGGTCATATATTCATAAAGGAGCAATCTTTCTTCTCCCTCAAGGCAACAACCAAGAAGCTTCACAAGGTTCCGATGCTGAAGTTTGGCAATTAGTATGACTTCATTTTTGAACTCTATCATTCCTTGCCCAGAACTTTGGGAGAGCCTCTTGACCGCAACTTCTTGGCCATCTGCTAGTCTACCCTGAAAATTATCTCTAGCAAATGGGTTAATGAAGCTTGAACAAAATAACACAACTACTTAATTGATGCATTTAGTTATTATGGTCACAATATTAGAAAATTACCTTATAGACCGGTCCAAAGCCACCTTCTCCAAGCTTCATGTTGACCGAAAAGTTATCAGTGGCTGTGATCAATGTGGAAAAGCTAAAAAAAGGTAGCTCCAGGTCTTCCTTCTGTCCTTCATTATTCATAGAGTTCCCTATTAGTTCACAGAGAGTTCCCAATAAGTTCGCCATGCCATCCTTAAAATTCAGAAAGCGACTTTGACATGCTGTCAATGTGATAAAATTATGTTTGGTTGGTGAGAATGCTAAACTGTGGAATAGGAACACCTCAAAGCCATTCTTGTTTAGGAATATCAGGATACTATATTGCAGAATGAACTAAATGGTCTTTCTTTACATTGAGCAGTTGGGAAACAAATAGATGATCTGCATTTATGCACTTGTGTCTGACAAATGAATACACTGATTGTTACCTTTGAACTTTTTCCTCCTTCTGTGAATGCAGTAGACAGCTAAGAACGCCCCGAAAACAACGGAAACCACAGATACAACTATCATTATCATCTTCTTTCTAGGGGAATGTCCTGTGTCTTCATAGTGAAGTTCACCATAACAAAGCAACAATGATTTAGCCACAGCTTCAATATGAGAAGTACATACAGCAGGAAATACAGAACTGACATAAAATTACGAAACAATAGTAACTAGTGAAATCCGCTTCTTAATTACTTATGAAGGAGAAAAGGAAATCTAGTGGCATACCTGATTCTGCAGCTGGCATTCGAACAAATAGATCATGCCCATCATCAACAAGCTGCTTAAGGTTGACAAGATCACCAAACCAGATGATGCAGCCACTGCCTCCATTGACATTAGAGCTTGCATAAGCTATACAAGAACAATTTTTTAAGCAATTTTCCATGCATTCCTCAAGACTCATACTTTGGATGACCAAAGAATGTGTTGCATCAGGCAACTTCACTTGGCCATATTTCACAAATCCATCGTCTCTACTTTGGCAAATCAATGGTGTGATACGCCCACAACCTCCTGGATTTTGTCCAGAGTTCCAATTTTTTGGATCTTTAGCTCCAAACCCTTTCAAACAGCTGCAAGTGTCTGACTTTCCAACGTCACAGATTCCATTGGGACCACAAAGGCTATCAAAAATTTCACAGACGTCTTGGGAAGCTGAAGTTGCCAGGCTCCGGCGAAGATTGGAGGTCAAGTTCCACTCAGGAGTCAATTCCGAGCTGCCATGCTTGGAAACAAAGGTGGTAATGGCATCAGCTTTGAAGAAACAAACAAACAGGTAAATTGCAAAGAACATGAAAGAAAGAAAGGTCATTGTTTTATGGTCATGTTGCTGTATGCCCTACTGCCGACTGCAAATTGTAGATGCATGTCATGACCAAAAACTGAAACATCCAGATTAATTTGTACCGCGATGGAGTTCAACGGCAATAGACCATAATCCACAAGTCAAGTGACTTTTATGCTCTATTCTGGGTCTCACTAGTTGACAAATAATTTGATTTAGAGCAAAGGTTAGGCTACATGTGTAATTCTAGGTCCTCTAAATCGGAGAGTGCGCCTTCTTGTCCATCTGCTGTGATCAACGAATTTTCATCACATATACATGCTATAATTGGAACCACTGAGGTCTTAAAAAGTCTTTGGCAACAACAGTATAAGATTTGTGGGTCTGATGGTGCCTACGATTGCTACAGAGTCCTCAGTTACCCCCTAATAAGTTGAAACTAGTCCCAAGAAAATGAGGTGAAAAGTTGCTTCCAGAGAAGTCCAAGAACATAAGATGAAAGTCATAGGGATTGAACTGGCTTCTTTATTATTTCACACAAAATGTCCAGGCATCATCCAAGTAACCTAATTTTCAGTAAAGAAACATTTCAAGCTATCTTCTAAAGATATTTGAAGATTGGGGCCCAGAAAGAAGGAGCAAGGTTGAACATTGGAAAAGCCTCCCGGTCCCCACCTAAACCCCCACCCAAAAGAAAAAAAGACCCCCTCCCTTCTCTTTTGTGTGTGCGGGCTGTATCGGCCGTTTATACATGATATCTATGAATTGAAGGGACAAAAGATAAGTCACCCAACAAAAAAAAACACACACGACAAAAATTTTCCTCCTTTTTTTTTCTCCCCCCTCCCCCCACCCGTGGGGAGGAGATATACAGTGTTTTGGCTCTGTTGCCCCTCTTCCAAGTTGTTTAGAGGCCCCCACCCCCCCCAACAACTTTCAGGCGCGGGATTCCTGCCTGTTGACCCTAATTTCCACGTAAGGAAATCTTACTTTCTTGAATGCGCGGGCGTGCCACCAATAGCACCGCAATGGTCTATTGGACTTGTAATTGAGGAACTGCGCGTCCTTGACTTCTTATCAAACGATTGTGCTAGACAGGGGACATGCAATAGTAAGTCTAGACAAAGGTTCTTTTTTGCCTTTGGGCGATAAAGGACTTTATAAATAATTCCAAGTGCTACAATGATAATCAAGGACGAAATCCTTGTTAAAAATAAAGAACAGGAGCGGTAAAATAAAGATAGATACAACCGGGATGCGCGTCGGCTGCTTGTAAAAGAGAACTAGATCGGCCTAGTCTCTGCGTCGTTGTGAAAGCGCGATACTCGTGATCGGCTTCTGCGTCCGGAAGCGATGCTCGTGATCGTCCCTTGGAAGTCCGGTACTCGTGACCTTTCTTCTGCGTCGGTGCCTTGCGGCGAAATCTGGGTGCCTTGCGGCGGAATCTGGTGCCTTGCGGCTAAATCTTTTTAGGGATTTGTGTTTGAGGGATCGGGGATCCTTTCCTTGATGCAGGACCCTTGCTTATATAGTGAACACTTCGTGGACCGGGCTCTGACTTGGGCGGCAAGCAATCCTTCTCCTAGTTGAAGAAGTCTTCTTCCTTCTGCCGAAATCCTCCCTAAGTTGGGTTTCTTGAGAATCCTCCTTGATTTGAACTTGATCTCCTTCGGCCCATGGGAAATACTTTCCCAATCTCTTACCAAAACCCTAGCTGCCGAAATCAAGCTGATCTCCTTCCAAACATAGGATTCTTTCATCATCAATCCGCCTCCTACTGGGCTTTGGCCATTAGAAGGCCCTACATTAATTACTGCACTCAGGCCCAATAATGTACTTGGTCCAATTGGCACAAATCGGGCCCAAACAATGCCCCCTAAGTTACATCGGTTCGGCCAGAGGCCCAGAACCGATGGGACTTAAACTGTTCGCCTACTGCCAGCGTGTAACTCGCGCGTTGCTCGCGTGTGATTCGCGCACTTTCCTCCAAAATCGGCTGCATGGGCGACACCTCAGCCCATGTCTCTTGGATAACTGTGCCTGATTTAGTGGGAGAGTGGGAAAACTCTTCCACTTTTACATGATTACTCGGTTCTTCCGAGACAAAAAGCACTTTTTCCATACTTCTCGCCCGTTTGACGTTTCGCCTTCACGTCGCATTAATTGTCACTGCGCCAAAATCCTCTTTAAATATCTTCCTTTTCAGAAATTTGTCCTTACTGCTTTCAAACCTTCAAAGATTTCTTCCGCTCTCATAATCAACAGAACTCCCTTCTTCTTCTCAAAAACCTTCCCAGAAAAACCTGCCTCTCGACAATGTCTTCCATTCCAGCTTCGTTCACCTCTCCTGCCGGAGTCACCACCCTTTACCAGTTCCCCAGGGGAATCCGCTCCTTTGATGTCTCTCACACCGACGCCGACACCATGCACAAATATCACAACACCCGGAAGGAAATTCTGATTCGTGACGGCACCGTCGTTGACGAAGATCGGCTCGTTGAGCTCCCTAACGGTGAATGGTCACTGGGCCCATCCTTCACCGGGCCGATACCTGAATCTCTCCGTCCATTCTGCGACTGGCCGGCGCAAGCAGAATACGGCTATCTCCAACGCTCCCTCTCCTTCGGCGACTGGTCGGTTTCCCTTCCTGGGTGGCCTAACTCTCGACGACGAATGGCAATCCTGGATCGTTCGCCTTGAGCCCATCTTCGGTAACAGATGGAAAACTTCTGGCATCTGGGATCTTATCCAGATGTCTAAAAATAAAATCGTGAAGGACGATGGTCTGGTGGCGGCGGCTCTCTGCTTCTGGAATTCGGCGACCAACACCCTCGACCTTCCGGTGGGTCCCATGTCCATCACTCTTCTGGACATGGCCGCTATCTTCGGCCTTCGGCCACACGGCATCGATATCCGGGCCAACATGCGGGTTGAACTTGAGGACGGTTCGGAAGAAGTTCCTTTCGATCCATCTAGCATCGTCGTTCGTAATTGGACGACGTTGAAATATTCTGGGATGAGGCCGATTCTGCCGGCCGACGAGATGCCATCCTTGGGCGTCAAATATACCGGCCCAATGGAGTTCGAATACGAAGCACCAGGAGACCATGAGCACATGAGTTTCCTGCTCTATTTCATCTCCAAGTTTCTTCTCGCTGCAGCCAGAAGAAACCGACGAAAGAATGGATTCCCTTGGCGCGGATGCTGCACAACGGTGACAACTTAGCGCTGGGGCAACTAGTGCTGGCCTATTTGTATCGCGGCCTGCATACCATGACCTCCACCAACCCCATCAAGTGGGTCTGCACTGGGCCAGCTTGGATGTTCCAGACTTGGCTGCGAGTCTACTTCCCCCAAGTTCAGCCCTCTCAGCGATCCCAGTCGGATCAATCCCAGCGCTGCAATGGGACTCGGTCTCTCCCACCTCTCGCCGTCAGTCAAGCGCTCAAGAATGCTTGGCCTATTTTTCCACGCTCACCCATCTCCCTCACGATCGGTGGATGGTAACTGTAAAACGCCACTACCCATTCTTCACCCCCAGCACCATCTTCTGCGGTGCGGAGCCAGCCGACAGCAAGGAGGCAAAGGTCTGGCGGCAGATTAGAGCCAGCTGCATTTCTACCAGGGATCTCCCCTGGGGAATCCAAAATCGCGGCCACGTCACCTACCACAGTGGGGTTGAGGTATACTCCCCCAATCTTTTTGCACGCCAGTTTGGGTTAGTGCAATGCCTTGCCGCGCCCTTCTTCCACAGCCTCAACTTCTTGTCGTCCTGGCGTCGGCTGGACAAGGATGACGACGAATTTTCTGCCACTAAAGCTTTGTCTAAGGTGGCCAAGGCGAGCAGGAAGCTAAAACGGTCGGTGCGCCTTCCTGAAGGTTTTGTGGTAAGCTCGTCGGCCACAAGGGAGTTCTCTACTTGGTGGAATCCCAAGGCTGCATATATCTTTGCTCGGAAGTGGGACAGAGCGTATACGCGAATCTTCAAAGACTGTCGCTTTCCTCTACCGATCATGGACGATGCGAACAAAGACTCCTACTTGATGAAGGAGGCTAGGATGAGTAAGTCTTCCACTGTACTAAATGTTTGCTTTCTTTCCTCTTTAAGTGGTTTCTGTACTCATATCCTTGTGTTCCTTTGCAGATTTTGGCCCTGATGGACACCCCCCTTCTCCCACTACAGCAGAAAGCTCTGCAGCCGGTTCTCACAGGGAGCGTCCCCTACTGCTGCTGAAGAAGAAACATTTGAGGAGGTGGTGTTTGATATCCCTCCTCTGGCCACAATTCTGCCGGATGAAGCGCCTGTTGGGGATGCTCCTGCTGCGGCGACGGCGGAGGCTACTGGCTCCTCTGCTCCGGTGCGGCCTGGCATGCGCAGTAAGTATTACTTCCTTGTTTCTTGCTTCTACCAGAATTAGAACATCTTCTGATACTAACATATCTTGTACATCTTTGGTCAGGGAAAGCTGTGGCCAACAGGAGGTGGCCAGGCCTTAGGAGAAGGCGTGCCTCTGATGGGGAAGATGAAGCTGGTCCTTCCAAACGGCCGTGTCCGACGGATGCTGAATCCCCACCAGTCGTCGTTGTGGACGATGATGATGAGGTGAGTATTCCAAATTTTCACTTTTTATTCTTTTCTTCCAGTATCTTGATGAACTCTTGTAAACTTCTTTTACTTACATTCACAGGATGAAACTGGAAGTGGTGGAGACGGAAAACAAGAGGGTGATCATGAAGTGGAAGATGGAACTGAAGAAGAAGAAGGCCACGAAGAGGCCGCTGGTCAGCCCTGGGTACCGTCCAACTCTTCCCCTTCTGCTGAGGTTAGTTCTTCTGACTTATTTTAGTAGAAAATCTTCCTCCTCCTCTCTTTATTCCTGTTTCTAAGAAAAACTGGGTGATAGTTTCAGTTTGTGGATGTGGTTGATGAACCAATGGTGGAGGAAGTAGCCACTGAGGAGGCTGGAAACGCTGAAACCACCCAACCGTTTGAGGCCGAAAAGGTGATCTATCTTCCTACCCCTTATTCGCACATTTCTTCTGGAATTTGAACATCTTCAGCTAAACTTCTTTTATCCAGGTTGTTGGTGTAGATCCTCCTGAAGATGTGGCCTCGCCAACTGGTGCAGCTCCCCAAGCGGCTATGGATGCAGATCTACCTGTGTCTTCTGCTGCTAAGGTACTAACTTTCGTTGTTTCAATCTGTTGTGGCCATATGACATGCTGGGAAATTGGTTGAGTTTAACCCTTGGTTCTATCTTTGACAGGTTGAGATCCCAGCTGGCCCATCCTGCTTCTTCCTTCGCCAGCCTGTTGGCGAATTTGCAGCCGTCATCTTCTACTACTCCTGCGCCCCTATCCCCTTCTACTGCGAACGAGCTAAGATATCTTCAGGGGTGGGCGCGTTCTGGCATGATTGATGAAGCTTCACTTCAGAGTCTCTCAGCCAACCTGGAGCAGCTGCCGACCGACACCTTATTGACGCTACCTTCGCCACGTGCTTTCAGGAGTGTATTGCCACCTCTTTCCATGGCCTAGAAAGGACTGCTCGTCTCTTCCAGGATGTGGAACATGATCGTGCAGAACTTTCGGCTCTTCAGAACAACAGGTCTCTCCTGCGCAGAAAATCCAGCAAGGTCAGGACTTGGAGGCGCGTCTGGCTGCAAAACAAGAAGAGATCAACGCCCTAGAGCAACAATTGGCGGCTAAACGTCGTGAGTACGACTTGCTTGTGGCGGAGAAATCTCAGCAACTGTCCGATGCCTGTGCATTGAAATCGTCCATCTCTGATCAAGAAGCCAGGCGAGACCGTTTTGAGTACAAGGAGTGGAAGTTGTGGCAAGCCCAGCAGCAGAATGAAGTCAACCGTCTCTTCCTTATTAGCTTAATCGACCAAATCAAATTGTAAAAGAAATATGAACTTGTACTTTTAAGCATCTTAATGAACAACTTTTGCAACCACTGTTCTGGCTTTTATATTGATCATTACTTTGTACAACTTTGCATCTTCCTTATGCCACTGAATGGCCTCGAAACTTCAATCATTCGTTCATCGGATCGGCCGGAGGCCCGGAGCCGATGAACGATTGCTTTGGCCAATGCATTGGCCTTTTACACTTGAAAATTCCTATCTAAACATGCGTTTCTGCCACTAAATGGCTGAACTTTTGAACTTTTCTACAAGGTTGGGGGCCACTAACTGGCCATTCTACTTGAAGTCTTTCCTGGTTCACTCGTTTCCGTCGGCGACCCCCGTAGTGATAGAGATTCCAGTAGCGTCCCATAGAGTCGGGTAGAATTTTTTAAGCCATTTGCCGTTGATGGGTAGTTCATGGAGGTCTCCGTCGCGATCTCTTAATCTGTACGCGCCTTTCCCCAGCACTTTGTGAACTACAAACGGTCCTTCCCATGTTGGGCTCCACTTTCCATACCCTGGAACATGTGATCCAAGTGGTAGCAATACTCTCCAAACTAGTTCTCCCTCTTGGAATGCTTTATCCCGGACTCTCTTATTGTATGCTCGCGCTACTGCGTGCTTCCCGGCCATCGTTCGGTTCAGAGCTTCCATCCGGATGTCGTCTAGGTCTTCCACTTCTTGCATCATCGCCTCCGTGTATTCGTCGGTATATAAACCATGCTGCCGCGCGAGTCTCAACGACCTTACGTTGATTTCCATTGGAAGAACTGCATCGTGGCCGAATACTAGAGCATAGGGCGATGTTCCAGTCGCGGTTCTCTTGGAAGTTCGATATGCCCAAAGTACCTCAGACAACTTTTCATGCCATTCTCTCGGGTTGTCTTCCAGGTGTTTCTTCACCATGTTGATGATTACTTTATTGCTGGCCTCGGCTTGGCCATTTGCTTGTGGGAAATACGGGGTGGATTGCAACATCTTGATTTTATACGCATCGCCCAGGCGTTGTACTTCGTCTGACACGAACGAAGTTCCATTGTCTGTAGTGATAGTCTCTGGGACACCGAATCGGTGGATGATGTTGCTTTTGAGAAAATGGACGACCTCCTCTGAGGCGATGCTCTTGAGAGGTGCGGCTTCCACCCATTTGGTGAAGTAGTCAGTTGCTATGATAATGAATGTATGTCTCTTGGAAGAGGGTGGTGAAATCTTCCCAACAAAATCAATCGCCCATCCTCTGAATGGCCATGGCTTTACCACCGGATTTAACGGTACCGCTGGTGCTTGCTGTACGTTGCCATGCTTCTGGCAGGCCTCGCATCCTTTGGCATACCGCAAACAATCGGGCACTATAGTTGGCCAATGGTAACCATATCTCCTGAGTAACCAGCGCATCTTTTTCCCTGCTTGGTGTGCTCCGCACGTCCCTTCGTGCACTTCAGCCATCACCCTCATTTGTTCGTTCTTCCCTAAACAGCGTAGAAGAATTTCATCTCCTGTCCTTCTGAATAGCTCGTCGTTCCAAAGGACGTAGTTGGTGGCCACTGCTCTACGTTTACGGTCGGTGGGAATACCGGGATTGGATAAGTAGTTTATTATTGGCGTTCGCCAATCGTCTTCTTCTAGTTCGGTAGACATAATTTCCAGGTCCATTCCTCTATCCAATATTGATGGTAACGCCTTGCGTCGGACCAAGATGATGCGTTCGTCTTCCTCATCGAGTAGCTGGACTCCGGTTGCAACCTGGGCCATTTCGTTGGCCGCCCAATTCTCATCTCGGGGAATGTATTCTGCCCCCACGTCCTCGAAGTCTTCGATGAGGTTCCTGGCTGCCACAAAGTAGGCTGCCATGTTCGGGTCTCTGCACTTGTATTCCCCAAGGATTTGCTTGATTACTAGCTGGGAATCGCCTTTGACTTCAACATGCTTGACTCCCATCTCTAATAGCATCTCGAGGCCGATGATGAGAGCTTCGTATTCTGCCCGATTGTTTGTGCTCTCAAAATCTAGTTGGAAAGAGAATGCATGCCTTGCTCCGTGTGGGTCAATGAGGACGACTCCCGCCCCAGCGGCCTGGTCAGTGCGCGATCCATCGAAGTACAGTTGCCATGGAGTGAAAGATATGGTCGCGATTTCCGAATTTTGCCCCCTAGGGGTAACCTCAAGTTGGTTGATCTGCTGTCGCATCGCCTTGTTCCATATCGGCCACTTTTCCTCCCAATATTCGCGCTTATCCAGCGGTGTTCTCCCTGTTCCGAACTGCAAGCCGTGAGGAGTTATTTCTACTTGCGCCACGTCGGCTTCTGCTGTTTCGTCTACCTCTATCTCCAACGATGGGTGATCTGCCAGGAAATCGGCCACTGCCTGGCCTTTGACTGATTTCTGTGGAACATACTTCAGTGAAAACTCTGAAAGTCCTAGCATCCATTTCCCTAGTCGGCCCCTCAAGACAGGCCTTGATAACATGTATTTTATCAAGTCTGTCTTGGATATAACTAGGACATCGTTTGGAAGTAAGTAGTGTCGTAGTTTGACGGCGGCAAAATACAGAGCTAAGCAGTGTTTCTCGATTGGTGTGTAGCGTATCTCCACTGGGGTGAGTCGGCGACTGAGGTAGTAGATGGCCTGCTCTTTTGCTTGTTCGTTGTCTTGAGCAAGTAAGACGCCGATTGATGCTTCTGCAGCCGATACATATAACTTGAGTGGGATGCCCTTCCGCGGCGGCATCAATGCCGGAGGATTGGTGAGGTATTGCTTGATGGCGACAAACGCCTTTTGATGTTCTGTCTCCCACCTGAATTCCTCGTCTGCTTTGAGCTTTAACAATGTGGAGAAAGGTTGGAGTTTTCCCGCCGAGTTGGGCACAAAACGCCGAAGGAAATTGATTTTTCCTAAAAAGCTTTGCAGCTGTTTCTTGTTCTTCGGTGGTGGGGCCTCGATGATGGCCTTTGCTCGGTTTTGGCTGATCTCAATGCCTCTGTGGTGTATCAGGAAGCCTAAGAAACTTCCTGCTTGCACTCCGAACGCACACTTCTTGGGGTTCATCTTCAAGCCATGCCGTTTCATTCTCTCAAATGCTTGCCGCAGATCGGCTATATGAGAATCTTTCTGTTTGGACTTGATGACTACATCGTCGATGTAGACTTCGAGATTGTGCCCGATCATGTCATGGAAGATATGGTTCATTGCCCTTTGGTATGTTGCACCTGCATTCTTCAACCCAAACGGCATCACTACGTACTCAAAGGCGCCTGTGTGGCCAGGGCAACGGAAAGCCGTTTTGTGCGTGTCTTCTTCGGCGAGTAGTATCTGATTGTAACCGGCGTTTCCGTCCATGAATGACATGATCTGGTGTTTGGCCGCCCCGTCTATTAACATATCAGCCATAGGCATCGGGTACTCATCTTTTGGTGTAGCCTCGTTGAGATTCCTGTAGTCGATGCAAACTCGGACGGCCCCTGTGTCTTTTTTAGCCACTGGAACGATACTGGACAACCACTCCACATATCTGGCTGGTCGGATGAATCCGGCTGTGTGTAGCCGCTCTATTTCTTCCTTGACTTTGAACTCCGTCTCCCTTGTCATTCTCCGCGGTGCCTGCTGCACAGGCCGATATCCTTCTTTGATAGGTAGACGATGTTCTACTAGCCGTCTGTCGAGTCCTGGCATTTCAGAATAATGCCATGCAAAACAGGTGCGGTATTCTTGAAGAACCTCGATGATTCGTGAACGCAAAGGTTCACCCAATAAGCCACTGATGAATGTTGGCCGCGGGTCTTCCTGGTGTACCCAGGTTGACTTCTTCAAGCGGATCCCGCACTTCGGGAGGTGAATCTTCGAGTTCTCTTGGCTCGAATTCTAAGTCTTCTTCAGTTGCTTCCAGAATCTCATCTTCTGGCCAGTCTGATTCATGTATAAATTCTGCCATATTGATAGCCATTGATTGGCCTATGACCTTCTTTTCGCTCCAATACCTCAGCAATCGGGTGATGAGAGACCTTATGACTGCTGAGTGGTTCGCCACTTCGGGTGGCGTGTTATCCATGGGTTCTTTGGCGCTTGAGCAAGAATGGCCGATCAAGGTCATCCTCACTCCCCAACAATCCTGTGGCGATGAGTCTGCGGGCCGTCTCCCCTATGGGGCGGCCGTTCTGGTCAAACTCTGACACGATGAAAGGTTTAGTATTGTCATCCAAGTAGTAATGTGCATCGACGTGGTCGGCTGATGGTAAGAATGGCCGTGCATCGGCCGCTACCAACTCCCAACGTTCCTGAATTTCGTCCCAGATGGCGAGTTGTTGATGGAGAGTGGAAGGTACGCACAAATTCTGGTGGATCCAATCTCTTCCCAACAATGCGGAATATGAAGACTTGGTGTCGACCACAAAGAAAGCCACAGTGATGGTTTTGCTGCCGATGGTCACGTCCAGGGTGATGATGCCCTGCGTAGTGGTTATGCCCCCTGCGAAGTTGGACACCGTGTATTCCGTTTTGTACAGGTCCTTGGCGGTCTTTCCGAGGCGTTTGAGCTGCTTGGATGGTAGGATGTTGACCGCCGCCCCGCCGTCTACCATGACCTTGGCAAATGGGACCCCTTGGATATGAGCGAGGACATAAAGTGGCCGCAAGTGATCGGCCATATCCCTTGTTGGAATGTCGAAAAGCTGATTGCCTGTTGGGGGAAACTGAATGATCTTGGAGCTGGTATTGGGCCCCTGGTCCTTGTCAGCGATCCGAATGACTGGCTCTTCTTCTGGAAACACTTCTTCTACATGGTTGACTACCTGCGAATTCGTGTTCCTGTGGACAGACGATAGCAAATGTACCATGTTTACCTGGAAAGGCCCTAGTGTGAAGGGTTCTTCATCACTCTCGGCTTCTGACCAATCTCTGTCGTCTATCGCTTTCTGACCTTTGGACATGACATGGATCGGGCCTGGCCCCTTGCTTTCGTTGATTGGTTCGGAATTATCCTCCATGGGCGCATCGCTCGTCTGAGTAGTGGAAGATCCTGCCTCTTTGTCGTGGCTGCCAGCACGGAGTTCCTGGAATGTGTCGTTTTCATCTTCGTCCACTGGTTCTGGCTGAATGACTTCCTTCCCTTTGCTTGTGGAAATCGTTACTGTTTCTCTGACTAGCCTCGACCTTACCGACGGTTCCTGGATGACGATTCCGGGAGCTTTACCTGCTGCTGACCTTCGTTTCCATTGAAACAATTCTACTGCATTGACTGGTTGGTCAAGTGTTGAGGTGTTTTCCGTTGCATCCGACGCATGCCCCTTTTCTGGTGTCGGACTTTCCGCCATTCTTTTGGCTATGGCGTACTGTCGCTGGAGTCTTCTGCGCTGGGAACTAGTCACCTTTCCTGCTGGCTTCCCATTCTTTCCAACGAAATACCATTGGCCGTCTTTAATGACTGTCGGCCTTATTTCTTCCAAAGTTGGATCTCTTCTGGGTCTCTTGACCATCGGCGGTGGAGCTTTGGCCGTGTCGGCCACATCTTCTGGCAATTTTTCTTTGGGTCTCCAGACTTTTCTTTCTCCAGACGTTCCTTACTCGGCGATGAACTGCATGGTCTTTCTCTCTTTATGCCCCCAAGCCTGTGGAAGATAGCTTTCTTGGGGGATGAGTCCCTTATTGGCCTGCCTGGTGATCTGGCCCCTGGTCTCGCTGACGTTTCTTTGCGAGGACTCTTCTGCAGTTCTCCTAACCTCTTGAACACATTGCTTTTTGGTGGAGGATTTCTCGGACTATGTGGCCCATAGTGTTTCGGAGACGACTTGAGCGCTTTCTTCGTGCGGTCTTCCTCCTCCTTCACAATTTGTTCATCCAGAACAGTGGCCGATTCGGGGAACTCTAAATCACATTTGCATTTACATCGGCTACAGAGGACCACTCCAGCCACAATCGAGGCTTTCGGTCTTGACGTTTCCGCCATCCGGGAGGTTTCTCTTTGCATTGTATCTCGTGCATTATTGTAGCCGACATCAATGGTGAGTCGCCGTTGAGTCTTTCCAACACCCTGCACTCCCACGTGATTGACCGGAAACGGCTGTGAATCAACTTTCATGACCGGTTTGTCCCACATGACCTTCCCTTGAGCGATCTGTTCCATGACATATTCCCTGAAACCGTTGCAGTTGTTGGTCGAATGGCTCCAGGAATTGTGGAATTTACAATATGCCTTGCCCTTTAAGTCTTCTGGTTTAGGCAAGTTGATTCCATCTTTGTATTCGAACGCTCCGGATGCTAACAGCTCGTCGAACATCTGATCACTGTGGGAGATATCGAACGGATACTCCTTTGGTGCGTAGGGTTTGTTGTAAGCCATGCCTCCAGTTGGTGCTGCAGGTCGCTGATTTCGGTTGGCCCTCACCATAGATTTCAAAACTATAGGCTTCTTGATAGGAACCATCTCGGCAGCGGCCACCTCAAAGTATGGCGTTTCTTCCTCAGTGTAGCTCTCGAGCTCCAACTGGCTCACTTTAGCTGTGGGCGGCTTGATAAGATTGCTGCGACTCGAAGCTTTCTCTTCTGCAAGCATCTTCTCATACCTCGTGCCTCTATGCACAATATCTTGCAAATCAAGGAATTCGACTTCGCTGAAGTGAGTCTTCAGCGGGTATCGCAATGCTTTCTTCGCCATATCGATGGCGTATTTCTCCTCCATGGGCATGCGACACTTCATCCGTAGTTTCCTGAATCGCGCAATGAAGTCTTCGGTGGATTCGGTCTCCTTCTGTTTGCACTCAGAAAGATCTGTGATGGTGACTTCTTGCTCCACTCGGTAAAACTGTTTGTGGAATTCTTCTTCCATCATGTCCCATGAGGTGATAGATCCTGGCTCCAGATTGGAGTACCATGTAAACGCTGATCCGGATAGTGAGCTTCCGAATAAACGTAACTTCAAATTTTCATATGGACCTTCCAGGAGCAAGCATTGGCTGGTGAATCGGCCAATGTGTTCCACGGTTGAAGCCCTTTTCTCTTCCCCTGAGAACAGTGAAAAAGATGGGACTTTGAACCCTTTAGGGAACTCCAAAGCATCTATATAGTCAGGGTACGGTTTGCGATACTTTGGTCGGCCACCGGTTGGCCTTGGTTTCCCTGTTGTTGTGTAGAATTCGTTTTCTACTTTCTGCATGCGTTCTTCCCACACCCTTGCTTGTTGTGCAGCTCTTTCGTCGACTCGTCTCTTGACTTCGTCCTCAAGGTTAATGTGGGAGACGGCTCCATCAGATGTGGAAGATTTCGATGCAGGACATCTGTGGTGGATCGATCTTTGGGCCATTGCTGCTGGCCCCTTTGGTGTTCCACTTATCCCAATCAGGTGTCTGCTCCAGCCGTTTAATTGGATGGTACGGCATCTTTCCTGACTGAGTCTCGATAAGTGGTTTGACAGGCGTTTGATGGTCGTAGGTGACCTCATGTTGAAGAGTATGCCTTGTCGCCGATGTGCTTCCTGTGGCCCCTAATTTGTTCTGGGCCGATGAAAGTATACCGAATGATGGTTTAGCCATCGAGCCGAACGTGAGGTTGGGCATGGCTTCTTTATCGCCGACCTTTGTTTTCCCATTATCGGTATTGGGAGGTGGGCGATCTTCGCCTACTTGGGAAGCAGCGGCCATTCCTTTAGCTTTCTCCAGCTGTTGTGCAAGTCGGTCAGAAACCTTGCTTTCCATCTCTGTGAATCCTTCCTTCATGGATCTCTCAAAGTCCTTCTTGTTCCCTGAGAGAGATAGCAACAGCAGCTCGATGGATCGGTTCTGATTCTCGATGTTTTTCTGACTCTCCATGAAGAGAGCTTGCGCAGCTTCGGCTTGGTTTGTACTGTACTGCAACGTCTGGTTCAAGCTTTGTCTGAAGTCGTCTTGTGTCTGGGCCATATTGCTAATGGCCGTCATCAACTCGTCGCGCGTGGCCGATGATGGTGATGCAGGAGATCGACTTCGGGATCTTCCAGAAGCATTGGATCCAGCGGGGGTATGCTCCTGATTCGCCATATAGGAGGCGTAGCACTTTTGTCCCACTGGGCGTGCCAATTATGTTGACCCTAATTTCCACGTAAGGAAATCTTACTTTCTTGAATGCGCGGGCGTGCCACCAATAGCACCGCAATGGTCTATTGGACTTGTAATTGAGGAACTGCGCGTCCTTGACTTCTTATCAAACGATTGTGCTAGACAGGGGACATGCAATAGTAAGTCTAGACAAAGGTTCTTTTTTGCCTTTGGGCGATAAAGGACTTTATAAATAATTCCAAGTGCTACAATGATAATCAAGGACGAAATCCTTGTTAAAAATAAAGAACAGGAGCGGTAAAATAAAGATAGATACAACCGGGATGCGCGTCGGCTGCTTGTAAAAGAGAACTAGATCGGCCTAGTCTCTGCGTCGTTGTGAAAGCGCGATACTCGTGATCGGCTTCTGCGTCCGGAAGCGATGCTCGTGATCGTCCCTTGGAAGTCCGGTACTCGTGACCTTTCTTCTGCGTCGGTGCCTTGCGGCGAAATCTGGGTGCCTTGCGGCGAATCTGGTGCCTTGCGGCTAAATCTTTTTAGGGATTTGTGTTTGAGGGATCGGGGATCCTTTCCTTGATGCAGGACCCTTGCTTATATAGTGAACACTTCGTGGACCGGGCTCTGACTTGGGCGGCAAGCAATCCTTCTCCTAGTTGAAGAAGTCTTCTTCCTTCTCCCGAAATCCTCCCTAAGTTGGGTTTCTTGAGAATCCTCCTTGATTTGAACTTGATCTCCTTCGGCCCATGGGAAATACTTTCCCAATCTCTTACCAAAACCCTAGCTGCCGAAATCAAGCTGATCTCCTTCCAAACATAGGATTCTTTCATCATCAATCCGCCTCCTACTGGGCTTTGGCCATTAGAAGGCCCTACATTAATTACTGCACTCAGGCCCAATAATGTACTTGGTCCAATTGGCACAAATCGGGCCCAAACAGTCAGCTTGAAAGAAACAAGAAGAATCAACGGCAAAGAAAAAAAAATGGTGAAGAAAAGGAAAAAAAGAAAAAAACAACCCCCCCAAAAAAACCTCTCCTCTACAAAAAAAAAAAAAAAAAAACAAAAACCCAAAGCAAAACACAAACACAAACACCCCACACCCACCCCTCTGCCCGCCACCCACCCAGCGCGCGGGGGGAGACACTCTACATTTGAGCAGCTTCCACTGGTAAAGACGCAAAAATGATCAGATAGCAAAATATTGTTGCAAAGAATACTAACATGGTCTGCACAAAACAACAACAGTTACTAGCAAGTGCCTTCCTAGCTCGTTTACTAATTTAAAACTCATTGCCACCGCTGATTGTGTGGATATAGATGTTAGTTTCTCTCTTTCAAATGCCTTAAGATCCTCGTCATCACAATATGGTTATTTTCTATCTAGCAAGTGAGGCCTCAACTTCTGTTTTTATAGTTTGTAATGCAATATAGTAAGCCGGTAGATTGAAAATGAAGCCAAAATCCAGAAGTTAATAAATCCTATCGAGGTTCCACCATTGATTGAGAAAGTTCATTGGTCGAAGATGTTTCATTCCTCACCCCGGAAGACGAACAAGTTTGGTTCTTACTTGAAGAAGAATCTGCTTTAGAGGATGATGAAGTCTTGGCTAGAAAGAAACCTGGCTTTCTTGGTTGAGGTAGGGCACTCTCACCACCCAGCATCAGAACCACAGTCGACATGGTTGGCCTGTCTTCAGGAAGCTGCTGCACACATAGAAGACTAACATGTACGCACCGCAAAACTTCCGATAGAGTGCACGAGTCACTTAAGGATTTATCAATCAGCTCTAAAGATCTCCCTTCTTTCCACAATCTCCAAGCCTAACAGGCAGATTTCAACATGTTTTTCAGCAACAATACTAAACACTGGTAAATAACAAACATTTTATAGTTGATCAATGCTTACATGTCCAATGAGGTTGAGCTCGTGACTTGGATCATAAAACCCTCTACTTCTCTTACCACATAACATCTCCAGTAGTAAAATTCCAAAGCTAAAAACATCTGATTTTATTGAGAACTGACCATCAATGGCATATTCTGGTGCCATGTAACCGCTGCATAATGTCACAAGAAACAACACTTCAAATTAAGAAGGTAGTATAAATACGCAGAGATGTGGATAGTGTACACTTACTAGGTTCCAACAACTCTTTTTGTAAATCCTTCAGTCTCATCTCCTCCAAACAGTCTAGCCATTCCGAAATCTGAGATTTTTGGGTTCATCTCTCTATCAAGTAACACATTGCTTGCTTTAAGATCTCTATGAATGATCCTCAGTCTTGAATCTTGATGCAGATACAGAAGCCCCCTTGCGATCCCACAAATAATGTCGAAGCGCTGAGGCCAATCCAACAGTCTACCTTTAGTTTGATCTGGCAAGTTTTATTTCATGTCAGACTATAATTTCGAACAACTTAGTCTGAGAACCTATGCAAAATTCCAACAGTATCAGTGAAGTGGTAAAGGATCCAAACCGAAGATGTAGAAGTCCAAGCTTTTGTTGGGCATATATTCATAAAGAAGCAATTTCTCTTCTCCCTCAATGCAATAACCAAGAAGCCTCACCAGATTTCGGTGTTGAAGTTTGGCAATTAGTATAACTTCGTTTTTGAACTCTGCCATTCCTTGCCCAGAACTTTGTGAGAGCCTCTTAACCGCGACTTCTTGCCCATCTGCTAGTCTACCCTGTAAATTCTCTTTAGCAAAGGATTAAGAAGTTTTAACAAAACAACGGCTTCATTGAAATTTTTATTTTCTATTCTTTTGTGCACAATCATTATTAGAATTTTACCCTGTAGACGGATCCAAAACCACCTTCTCCAAGCTTCATGTTAAACGAAAAGTTATCAGTGGCTGAGATCAATGTGGACAAGCTAAACAAGGATAGCTCTAGGTCTTCCTTCTGTCCTCCACTGTTCTGACCGATCATTCCTTCTTTCCTTAGTTCCACTACAAAGGATCAAAACAACGAAGATCAGCTTCTTATCTTGTATAAAACATCAGGAAATAACAAAACAGTCAATCTTCTGCCCTTTTGACCTCCGTTACAAAGCTCTATATCATAAGCATACCTGGTGAATTCTTATGTTATTATGTTTAGTTCAGTTCATAGAGTGCCTTATTAGTTCACATTGCCATCCTCAAAATTCATAACGCGATAGAACACCACACCGTCAGCATGCCAAAAATTTCTTTGGTTGGAGACAATGGTAAACTAAGGAATACTTTCTGAAAGCATTAGACGCTGAGACTAAATAAGAGCACATCATCAAAGCCATTCTTGTTCAGGAATCAGGATAGCATGTCTTTCTTTAGCAGTTGGGAAACAAATAGATGACATAAACTAATGGACTTGTCTTTTACAAAGTTGAATGTGATTACAGATAATATGTTACCTTTGAGCCTTGTTCTCCTTCGCTTGATGCAATAGACAGCTAACAAAGTCCCGGAAACAATGAAGCCAGCAGATACAACTATCACTATTATCTTCGTCTTAGGCTCTGCGGCTTCATAGTTAATTTCAACAGCATAAATCAACTAGAGTTAAATCACAGCTTCCATGAAAAGTATGAGAAAAACATAAAGCAGGAGAAATAGTCTAAAACTTATAGAGAAAATGATGGGTTCATCAGCAAACACACTACTTAGATTAAAGTAACGAAAACAACAAACTTTACTAGAACAAATTAGCCCTTAGAAAAGAAAATATCTTTACATACTTGATTCTGAACCGGGCGTTCGAAGATATAGATCCTGCCCTCCATCGGGAAGCTTTCTAAGGTTAGTAAGATCACCAAACCAGATAGTGCAGCCACTGCCTCCATTGACATCAGAACTTGCATAAGCCGCACAAGAGCAGTTCCTCAAACAACTTGCCCTGCACTCCCCATGACTCAAACTTTGATTAACCAAAGAATGTGTGGCATCAGGCAACTTCACGCCATCATATTTCACAAACCCAACATCTCTAGTTTGGCACATCAATTGCGCAACTCGCACACAACCTTCTGAATTTTGTCCAGCGTTCCAAATTTGAGGCTCTTTGGGTTGAAACCCTTTTAGACAGCTGCAAGCTTGTGAAGTGCTGATGTCACACAGACCATTGGGGCCACAACGGTTATAAATATCGCAGATGTCTCCTGAAGCTGAAGTCGAAAGACTCCGGTGAAGACCACCAGACTTTAAGTTCAACTCAGGAGTCAATTCAGAGCTGCCATGTCTGGAAATCAAGGTAATGGCAGCTGAGGTTTGGAAGAAAAACAGAGACAGATAAACTACAGTGAACATAAAAGAAAAAAGGGTCATTTCTGTCGTCTCATGGGATTTAGAATTGCTGCCAAGTGCTACCTTCCAGATTAGAATCTGCAAATTTGCTTGAAAGGCCACAAATTCAGACTAGGAAGGGGCATAGACCACGGAGACCAAGTCGGGAGACCTTTCTGGTCCACTCCTGGCCCCACTACTTGAGATAAAATTGGATTTTGGGTAGCAAACTAGGAGACATGTGTAACTCTAGATCTTGTAAGTCGGAGGGTGCGCTAACATCAAATCTATGTCATATCCAATTAAACCGTTCACTAAAATTTTCTTCAGGAAGACAGTCTGGAGATCGTCTGGTAAGCAACCCGTGCACAAAGAATATTAGTTAATCACAACTTGGTGCGTAAGTAGCTGCATTATTCGTTTAAATTTGGATTAGGTGCTTCTGTTGTCTTAATTATATTGGATATGGAATTGCACTTATTGCGTCAACAACCACCAATTTGCTTTTTCCAGAACATAAAAAAATTGATGTCATTACATGGCATTAAAAGGAAAGATAGACTTGTGTGCCTTATGCTGCCGACCTTTGAAACAAAGTCCTTGCTTACCCCCTTAAAACTTGAAATTAGTCCAATATGTTTAATAATCTAAGGAGAATTAGGTGAAATGTTACTTTCAGTGCAGTCTTACGAACATCGGATGTCATAGTGTTTCCACTGGCTTTTTGATGAATATCGGTGTCATAGTGTTTCCACTGGCTTTTTGACTAGGTTAACTTAAAACAAATCTGTCCAAGCATCATCTGTGTAATCTAGGAGAAATTCCCGACTAGCTTCTAGTAACCTTCGATGATTGAAGAAATTTGATGTCCTTTCCTTCTCTTGGACCACGCCTTTCGGTCTGATTGAGCGTACTAAGCAAAGCAATCCAACTAGTTTACTTTGCTTGGCAGTTCTGAACAACAGGAACAAATCACTAGCTCCAGTTTCATGACAGCAGCTGTACAATGATTCTATGAACTAAGGGACAAATACCTAAGTTCAAACAATCCACACATTACCTCTATGGTAATCTGTGTTTCGATTTGTTGCCTCTTGTACAAGTTGTTTAGACTCTCGTTAACTAATTGCTTCTGTTTAGTTGTTGGGAAGTGGTTGTGTTTGTAGTACTGGATTTTCATTTAGTCCTGTTTGTATTAAAAAGTCGTTTGGCCCATCCCCGAATTAGTGTTGCAGAGCCCAATTAATGAGCTAACCTGGTGTATCATCAAACAGCCTTCTTGGATTGTTCAACTAAGGCGAACAGAAAGTGCTGATTTTATTACATATGGCTAAAATGCCTCGATATCATTCAATTAGCAAACATTCAGTTACATGAACCAGAGTACACAATTGACAGACTGTAAGACTTTCGCTTTGCTACCGACCAAAATTTTGATAGTACGTCGCTGTTGCATTCATGTTGGTCCCTTATGTGTTTGCAAGAGCACCCTAAAGGCAGGACAACCATGTTTCTGGTTGTCATGTTGAATATTAGTGTCAGTAATCTTGCCTCAGGCCCAAGCAACCTATTTTCAGAAGAGAAAGGTTGTGGTGGTAAGGGCCTACTGTAAGGGCTTAAAGGGATTTAATGTTAAATGCAAATTAACAATTAAACTCAGTGATATGAGGGTTGTAATTGAATTTGGAGGGTGTATCACATGTAAACAATCTCATCATGTGCTCATATCCTCTGCCGGATGACTGAACTCAACAACAAATAAAGAAGAAAGTTTTGAGTTCAATCGTCCGACGGAGAATAGAGAGGCCATGGTTTTTGGTTGTTTACATGCAATACACTCTTCAAAAGTCAGTCACAATCCCCAGATTGTTCAATTCCACTGTTAATTTGTATTTAATAGTGAATCCCTTATTTTAAGCCTTTATAATAGGCCCTTACCCCAGCATTTGTGTTTTCCAAAATAGGAAAAAGCTCTCTTCATCTCTTTGCCACCAAGGCAATTACTCTTTTACTGCTGGAGAGAGGTTCTTTTTCAATATGGTAATTCCATAATTGCTAATTCCCTTTGTAAGCGGTTAAAAAAGTAAAGCTTACCCAAAACTTGCCTGCGGGTGTAAGGCATATGATTGTGGTGGACAAAATCATTTGACACATATATCAGATGTCTTTGTCCCCAAAAGAGATTGTTACATCAATTTGAGGTAGCTAGCTTGGACATGTAGCAATATTCCGTCCAATTTCTCTTTGGCCATTTTTGATTGAACCCAAATGATTATCAACATTAGAAATGTATAACTTTGAGGACAAGGAAATTCAATAATTATGGGCAATAGAAGGATCAAGGTTTAGAATTCTTGAAGCAAAAGCCAATTTCTTCTTTTGGTTTTTAGTTTCTGGTGGACCTATTCAAAGGAGTTATGAAGAATAATAAAAAAGATATTGGTGTTCCTGGTAATCTAAGGGAAAATCCATCTTTCATTCACATGAGAGTTTGAAAAGTTGGTTTGTTTGCAGGGCAAGAAGCCCATGAAAGTTGAGATATAGTGATGGATGACTAAAAGAGAGATTGTGCTTTTAGAAAATAGTGGACTGGTCTATGCCAAACTGGCATGCATGATGACCTTTTGAGTAACTGGCCTGATTCTCGTCCCAGTTTCCTCATCTTCATTTCAAATTTCATTACATCTAAGGCCCTAGGCCGCTAGGGTCTATAGTGAAATAATTAGATTGCACTTCGTTTAACACCACTAGCTCTTAGCTCTTAACGCTCGTTCACGCAGGTGTTAATTTGCTTTTTCAATTTTTATTTTTATTTTTTATTATATTGAATTTTTTATTTTAAATATAAAATTTTATTTTTACAGATTTATCCTTATTAGTTAGTTGGAGTAAGTTTAATCTTTTATTATATATGTGTAAATTTAGAAAACATAAATTTCACCGTGGGTGTACTTAATCTCATATTCATTATTGGATATAAAATTTACAAAACAGAACTCATCATTATCTTACTTTATAACTTTATACTTGTTGTTCGATAAAAAGCTCCAAAACCCAAGTCTCTCCTAGTGTTGCCCCTCGGTTTGGTTTATTCTTATCGCCATCCCCCCGATCCAGTCATCCAAGTCGCCACCCCTGGGTTCGGCCATTCGAGCTACCACCACATCTACCTTGGTTATCCAAATTATTGTCGCACATGTGCAGGCTATCTGAGTTGTCGTCACACATATGTCAGCCTTCCGAGTCATCGATGTTGCCACATCTGTATTGGCAACACTACATATCGGCCTATCACTGTTGCCTACTAATTGGTTGTTGCTGCTTACCATGCTCTTCTCGGCGGTGCTCCCATCGTCCCCGCCTCACCACTGCTGGCCATCGTCCTCGCCTTGCCATCATTGTCCATCGCCTATGCCTCGCCATCATTGTCCATCGCCTATGCCCCGCCATCATCCACATGGAAAGCTAGATCCGCCTTGGGTTGTGTTGGGCGTGGGGTGTTTGGCTGGCGTTCTGGACAACAAGATGCTTTAGCTATGGATGACCCTTATATGTGTTAGGCTGCTAGGGGTTCTTCTAGTTGGACTTTGGCCCTAGAGCCTCGTAGTTTATTATGTTTTCGACTAGGCTATGGAGTTGGTATCCTCTTGCGAGGGTTTATTTAATCTTTCCCCTTGTTTAAGTGTTCTAGGATCATGTTCAGGTTAATGAGGCAGGCTTATTTTAATACACTGCATAATACTGCTTTATTGTCAAAAAGTAAAACTCATCCGTTAGTAGTCTTGCCACATAGGATATACAATTAACTCATCAATTCAAACTATTTACCAATTTGCCATTTTGTTATCCCTATTACAACTAATGACGTTAAAACCTAAAAAGAAAAAAAAGAAAAAAAAAAGACAATTTGCATCCATCTTGGTGTGTAGGTATGTCAGTTGTTGAATTGAACAACCTTGACGCTATCAACCTGGTATGCTTTTATCATTTACACATAAAAAGTTATGGTGGAATGCATCAGGTGAATATGTTAAGTCATTAGAGTGTTATAGTCTCTTGATTTAGCTGTTTTCAATTGGTGAAATATCTCAAACAGTTTTGTTGCAGGGGGCAGGTGGGATATAAATAGAGTTGTAGGGGGCAAACTGTCTCTCAAAATGAGTTGCATGGGGCAAAAATGATAATAAGTGCTTCAAGATCTACAATTCCCACAACTTATTTTTAGTTTTGATTGAGTTTTTGTAAAACTCATTTGAACCACCATTGAACATTAATGGTGCCACCACAACTATTTCTATGTTGGCGCGAACTGTTTCTGTATTTGCACAAACTGTTTCTGTGTGCCACAACTATTTCTTTGTTGGCAGTAACTGTTTCTGTGTGGCACAAATTGTTCATGTGCGCGTGATTTTTAAGAAGGGGATCCCGTGAATGGGTTTTCTTTAGCTATGAAGGGTGATCTTCATTATTTTGTCCTTAAAGATGAACAATTAAAATTGGTGTCCTAATAAGAAATTAGAAGATTTATTGTGTACTTAGAGGTCATTGTCCCTATAAAATAAAATAGATGATTTAGATAAACGAAACAATATTAAATACGTTGAAATTGAAACGAAATCATTTTTATAATATTTATCTCATTTTACTTTAATGGGGTCCATGATTCGACTACTTCTTTATTGCGTTATTGAATAGGGGTGGGTAATCAAACTGCAAAACTAACCAAACTAAACATCTTGGTGCGGTGTGATTTGGTTTAATTTTTTCTTTTTGGACATGTGGCTTGCAAAACAGCACTGCACCACTTATAATAGTGCAACTTGTGGTTCCAAAGCGCGGTTCACCACACCCCATCACAATATAAATAAATAATTTAATTTAGGGCTTATGCCCAAAAACTATTATACCACCCTTATTATACTCAAAAACATTACCTCATCAATTTTATTATCATATCATACTACTTTTTCAAATGCCCACTACAACTGTCGTTCTCACTCATCAATACCCTACCCCTCCAGTTGGCAACCAAACGTCACTTTCAAATTTCAAGGAACAGCTCATTCAAATTTGAAAAGTGTTCCTTCAATTTGAAGGACCATTTCCTTCATATTAAAGGATATGTTCCTTCAAATCTGAAGGAATTGTTCCTTCAAATTGAAAGATATGTCCCTTCAAATCTGAAGGAGTTGTTCGTTCAAATTTGAAGGAGGTGTTTCTTCAAATTTGCAAGTGTTCCTTCAAATTTGAAGGAGATGTTCTTCAAATTTGAAGGAGATAGTATCACCGAAATTTTCAAACGTTCTCTCTAAAATCGCCGGAAAATCCAATGAGGTAGCTGGAGGTGGCTCGCGGTTTTTTCATTTTTTGAAATCTAGAAGAAGCAAATGAGCTGTGGGTGAAGAACATCGTGCTTTTATATCGTCCCCACAGCCGCCCATTAGTTAACGACGTTAATGAGTTAAAAGGGTTTGACTAATTAAATCATGTCATGTGTCAAGATAATACTATTTTATAATGTTTAATTTGCCATAAGTTTTTTGAGCATTTTGTCTCTTAAGTAGCATCATTTTGTAATTATCTTTTTAATTTATATATCTTGATATTTTTGTATTGAAATTTTATTTTGTATCTTGGTTATGATGATTAAGAATCATGATACTATTGCTTATTGGTTTAAAATAATAAGTTTTGGTGATGAATTTTGATTTTGAGATATATTTTGAACTACTTGTAATATGTATGAATGATAGAATTTGGAAAATATATACAAAGTCAAACCAAACCGCACCAAACCGCTAATTGCAGTTAGCCGTGCCGTTTGAAGTTGCTAGTAAGTGCTTTGGCTTTGATTTTGAGATTTTGCTAAACTATGTAAGATGGTGTGGTTTGCGATTTTACCTCAAAATTGCACCAAATCACACCATGTTCAGCCCTACTATTGAGTATAGATATACAAGATTATTAGGGCTTGTTTTGACTTTGCTTAATTTATGGGAGGAGTTTAGGGGTTTCATAATTGAGTTTTGAAACAAAGAGCAGCAATACATCATCAATTCATCATCTATGCTGTTGGGTGAGAACAGTAGGGACTCTCTAAGCGCAATGTCAACTCAAGCCTTGGTTGAAATTTGAATACCATGCATGTCTTTGAACCATTTGGGATTGGAATGGGAATACTTTCCATAAAAAAGAGGTAGAATACTCCGGAGTTGGATTTCCTTGACCCAAACAATTCCAACAACTTACTATCATGGACCAATAAGAGTATAGTGAACGTTATTTTCAGTGATCATTCTGAGAATCGTATATACTATTTACTCTTTACTAAATTTGATCAAAGAGTTCGAATATATAGTGAATAGTAGAAAAGAATTATATTATGATTCTTCATGTGAATAAACTAAATATATACAGATAAGATGATAGGAGTTGGTAGGTAGGGTAGTTTGCTTTATAATTTCAGTGGTTTTGCTATAGTTTGGGTCAGCATGCAACTTCTGATGCGTCATCTTTTTTTCGTCCCACTAATTTCGTAAAGTAGTCAAATGCCATCAACTTTCTTTGTCCTCTTTTGCCCATTAACAACACCCTTTGCCAACTAATGTTAAAACGAGGTAAAAATGCCATCAACCAATTTTCATATACTGCACAATAGCATTAGTGTCTCTCGCATTATTGAAATCAACCAGTGATCCTTGAGCTCACCCCACACATACCACTTCCTCTTTATCAACTACCTCTCCTTTTTTGTTTTCGTTTACCAAATCAGAAATCACTAATTTAATTTTTATAATAACGCGTCATTTCGTTGAATTTGTATTATAAACCACTCTAATGTTAATTACCACTTGTATATTTTAAAATGAATGCGATTGATGGTCTGTATGAAGAAATGTATCGTGCTCAAAAGGAGCCAAAATTTTCTGTAGAGATTGACATCTTCTAGAGCATTTGCTTGAAATTGACCATTATGATGATGAGCATGACACCACCCTACCATCATTATTCATTCCTCCAAATAATAACTAGGAAAAGAAAATAAAAAAAGAAAATAGCACGTTAGGCCAAATTTCCACAAGATCACAAGAAAATATTCACATGGAAACGTCGTCGTTAAATTAATCAAAAAAGATTAGCCACCCCATTAAGCGATTAAGGTGATTAAACTAATCCCAATCTCAACTATAAAATGGGCATCGTCTCCTTCACTGGTGCTACAAAATCGTCGGCTTTCAATACATTTAGCTCAAACATCACACCAACGAGTGAAATCGCATAATCAGGAGGACTGCATTCATGGCCACCAAAGTCTATATTGTGTACGCACCAATTCTTTTCTTTTTTGTTTACTTTTATTTCATGTACTAATTCACTTTGAACTGAGAATTGTTCTGCTATGATCGGGCCTTTTGTTTCGATTTTGCTTTTAATGGGTAATGCTCATTTTCGGTCTGTTAAAGGTTCGTGTTATTGGGTTTTGAATTTAATTGTTGCTTTATCTGAACATGGTTCTTCCAAATTGTGAAGAAGAAGGTAAGAATTTGATTTGTGTTTATTCGAGTTTTGTGCTTTCGCTGTTTGCTGAAGTGGGTTTGTGCTTGATTGTTAATGAAAGTTTAAAGATTGAATCTTTCATATTTCTGCATTTGAAGAGTTTTGAATTTTAAGGAAGATTTTGTGATGTCGAGTTTGGGGGCTCTATTTGAAGATAAGGTAGTTAGTGTTGGTTTAGAATTGGGAAATTGTGCTTCGCCCATAATCTAATCAAATAGACCATTACTGTCCTTCTAATGCTTTTTCTGAACCCGAGATCAAGGGTATCAGCTTCTCAGAAAAATAGAATGGCTAAAGTGAATTAATGATTAGATATAAGTGTGATAGAAGAGGAATGACTGCTGGCTTTCTTCCATTGATCTATGTCGAATAGCGGCCTGGAATAAGATTAACCCCAGATCTCTCTTTTTTTTTATTAATTTTTTTTATGTAGTAGGCAATCATGGTGATAGTGTTTTACCTAAGCCCATGGTGAGGGTGTAAAAATGATGTTGAATGTATAATTCGAGGAACTTTGTGTTTAAGATCCTCCTGTTGCGAGTTTGTGGATCGAAACTACCTGCTTTGAAGTTCTTGTCAGAATTAGTTTTAAAAATGAGAGAATAGTAGAACTTTCTGGAGGAACTGGTTAAAAAAAATATTACTTGCTCAGGCAGTTATGCTCAGATTAGTTGATGTTATGGTGGAAGTGACAACCTAAGTCATTCATTGTCCGCAATACAGCCTTCTAGTGAATTTCACAAATCAGATCACTGGAACTTTATCAGTTCTAGTACTGCTGGAAGTTGGATATCTGTAGATATCTGTCATATGTGCCTCTGGGGAATGGCATTCTCTTCAGTAATAGCACCAGGTTGGAGCAGTAGCAGTACTTTGATCTTTGGTAAACACTTGGACTTATTGTTCTTTTGAGGATTTGATCCGTTTAAATTCATGGCAAATTACAAATATTAAATCTATCATAGTTCCTGATACGATTCCTCTATGTCAATACTTATTGCACTCAGTTGCACTAGATTGTCACATTGGTAATCAATTTAAAATCCTATTGTTGCCTGCTGGGGCATACAGATTGAAGGTAGGAACTTCATTAGAAGAAAACTTGGAGCAAGAGAAGGATAGGATTAGGATAGGTGGTTGAAGGGAAATGGGCAGAATTGTTTGGAATTTTTCTGAAAGTCACTCCGCTATTCTAAATTCTTTCTGGACTTAATTTATGTTCCTTAAACATTTAGTTTCATTAGCATAACCTCTCTTGTATATTAGCATTACTTTATACGTGGGCACTGGTAGCTGTACTGTATCATGAATCTGTATATTAGCAACTATTTGAACGAAATTCTTTTTCGTTGAAAAATAGGTTATTAGTCAGAATGTAGGCAGCTGTGCTTAATATTTTCAATCAAATGGAAAGGCCGTGCTTACACCTTTTATGTTGTTAAAGGCATATGTCACTCCGCGTTGCCTTTTCCTAATGCCAAACTGATCCTCGTAGGATATGTCAGGACGTCCATTGGCTATTTTATCCTCTTGAACCTGAATTTCAGTTGAAGCCTAATTGGTGGTTAAGGGCAGCATTACTTATGCTTAGAGTGTAATGGAATTTTGATTGTACGACCTTTTTCGTTGGTTTGCAACATGAGCTTGATCATACGCATGTGGGATGGTTCGTAGTGTCTCCAAGAGAGTTGACCTTGAAATAGTCTGGTAACTTCTTGTGGCTTGTCAGCCGAACTGAATGCTTTGAGAGTACTCTTTGAGTTTGTTGGATAGTTCTTCTGGGAATTTTGATTTTCCTCACTATAAAGGTTCAAGCTTCAAAGCTGAATATGGATGTTTATGAATGCAGAGGAAGATTCTCAAAATCAGGATACTGTGTCTGAAAATTTGGACCGATTGTCAGTTTAAGTCATTTGAAATAATGACATAACTTGCTCTGGCATCACCAGCAGAATCAAAACAGTTCAATTACCGATCGCTTTTTGTGATAACTATTTTTCCCAGTAATTCGTGATGAGGATTGTGAGTGAAATTTAGTGAGTTACTGGTGCAAATTATGCATTCATACGATTTAACTGGTCACTCATCATCTTTTTATTTTTTGGTTGCATCCTCTCTATCTCTATTTCCTCGTTGAAAGAATTTGTAAAAATAAAAAAACAATGCTTTACATTTTTTTTACTCTTGCGGATGCTCTTTTATTTGTGTTACATATATTCAACCTTTTATTGTTTTGACAGGTACTACTCTATGTATGGACATGTAGGGAGACTAGCAGAAGAAATAAAAAAGGGGGCTTCATCTGTTGAAGGTGTAGAAGCCACACTATGGCAGGTGAGCGTGTATTTTCCTTCATCCATGCATTGCAAGCTGTAAACATCTTTTGAAATTTCAGAAGGTTGAGCAATAACCTACCTTACCATAAGATCACAATTCATATCTTTGCATGAGGGAGTTAAAGATCAAACGATTTAAAACTTTGAACCTAGTAGACATAGGACCAGATGGAACCTTGCTTTATGGTTCGTCATAATGCAGTAGTCATGGCAATGGTATTTCTCAACCTTTTAGGCCTAGTTTTAAACTTTAAAACTTACCCATGTTTTGAAAACCCCATCTACCATCACTGCTAGAACTTTTGTATCCTCTCTTAGAAGTATCAAATCATATGCTTATGTTCTGTTGAAAAGTCTGCCTTGTAAAGAATGCTCTTCCTATTGTCTGATGTATAAGGGTTACTCGTCTATATTTGATGCACCTATATATTGGTTTCTAGCATGCTCTTTGTGTATCCTTTAATGTCTGAATTACTTTGTGTTAGGGATGACCTTATGCTAATTATACACTTATCGCTTAAGATGTGATATTGAGACTGACTAGGAGAGAACGGATGAAACAGGTCCCCGAGACACTACCTGAGGAGGTGCTTGGGAAAATGAGTGCACCACCGAAAAGTGATGTAGCAATCATCTCGCCAAATGAACTTGCTGAGGCTGATGGATTTGTTTTTGGCTTTCCAACAAGATTTGGTATGATGGCTGCTCAATTTAAAGCATTTCTTGATGCAACCGGCGGTCTATGGAGAACACAACAGCTTGCTGGTAAACCTGCTGGGCTATTTTACAGCACTGGATCTCAAGGTGGTGGACAAGAGACTACCGCGTAAGTTTCTTCATCACATGTAATCAAGATAACATAAAAGTTTCTGTCTTAGATGGATATTGAATATAATATTGTGGTTCCAACAGATTGACTGCCATCACTCAGCTGGTTCATCACGGAATGATATTTGTACCGATTGGTTACACATTTGGAGCTGGCATGTTTGAAATGGAGAATATCAAAGGTGGAAGTCCTTATGGTGCAGGAACTTTTGCCGGGGATGGCTCAAGACAGCCATCACAGCTCGAGCTGGAGCAAGCATTCCACCAAGGAAAGTACATTGCCACCATCACAAAGAAGCTCAAGGGATCTGCTTAATTCCAAGTGCACAAAGATGTATACTCAAATTGAAGACCTGGTCAATTCTTTCTCCGTACATTTTGGATTTCCCGTTTGTATTTGTCTGCAAGTATAGTTCTTGCTTTATATTCTGGTAAATGTTTTCTATGTGTTCTATGCAATACAGTTGTCATTCATAATGATAAAACGTACTATGTTTGGTCTAGATTTTGTCTGCTCTTCTTTACTTATTCACATCTGCTCGTATCCAGGAATTTTCAAAATCAACCTAATTTTTCAGAAATGATAAAAGAGAAAAGCAACAGAATAATGTCTGAACTAACAAACAAAAGGAAGGGATTTCTTGACCAAAACAAAAGAGTAAGGGATTTGCCATCTAGACAGTTAAGAGTCACGTCCTCCTCAGGTACCGCTTGTATCGAAAAGGAACAAACAGAAAGAATAAAAGAACATGTTAGCAGTAGAAAGATGCAGAAGCCAAAGCCCAGCAAAAAGAGACAAAGGACAAAGCTGAACAGAAGGAGCCAAAAGAGCCCTGCAGAAACAGAGGCAGTCAGGCCCAGAGACCAGACAGAAGATAAACTGCAATATCCGACCCAAAAAAAAAAACCTGCAATACAACCTAAAAACTTATGACATCAACATGATGTCTGTCAAGTTGGCCAGACCCCCTTGGTCCTAAGAGCATCTCCACCGCAAATACGCAAAATCGGCCGAAGGCGAGGACGAAAGGGGGGTTTCACTTGGCCGATTGTGTGGGCAATTCAATCGCTAAAGCACTTTCCACTGGTGAGAGCAATCCAACAGCCTTGCAACCATTTCGCTCAAGCGATTGAGCTCGCCTTGTCAGGACAAAAAAGGAGTGGGTGACATCACGAAAAGGCGAAAACCGCAGGCGAAGGCGAGGTCTATTTTCACCCTCGCCCGGGCTTGAGCTCCTGATCGCCCCACCCGATTCGTCCGTGCTGGAGGCCGATTGCCTTCGCCCGCTATTGATTTCGTCGATCGAGCAAGCTGATTCGTTCGGCTGTGCAGATGCTCTAAGAGCTTCTCCACCCCAACCTTGAAAATTGCCTTTGGCTTAAGGCAATTTGGAGGGCAATCCAATTGCCTTTGGTGTCTCCACCCCACAAAGGCAATTTGGAGGTCAATTTGGTTTAAATAATATTTTACTATATCACGTGTCCATATAATGTTTTTGAAGCTATTTTCGACTAATTGGATTATGTCACGTGTCGTCCGAAAATTCCATTAACGAATCCGAAGTTGACACGTGGCGATATCGATGGATGCTTATGATCTAATAAATTTGCTCTTACATTTATTAAAACATTGCTTTTATTCAATGCATATCAGTAAACATTACATACTACTCACTCATTGATTTAAAAATAAAAACATCTTAAACATTACTAAATTTTGTAAAGAAAAACACAGAAATACAAAGCTACATGTTGTCAAACCAAGGTGTGCTTTCAGGGGAGGAACTAGAACCTCCGGCCTCCCTAAAAAGCCTTTTCCTTGTTGTAATAGCCACTCGTTCTTCTGCCCAATAAACCTTTGCGTTCGGAGTCATATTGGTTGTGTCCATGGCCATGATTTTTCGTTCTTCCTTTTCTTCTAACCTTCTAGCATCCCTTTCTGCCATCCTCCGAAACCACGCTCGCTCCCTCCTTCGGTCTATGGCTCTTTGCTCTTCTCGAATTCTTTTATCTTCCATACGCATTGTTTGATTGGCCTCAACTGTCTCCCACATAGATGCTGATAACATCCCGGCTTGTTTCCTTGCGGCTTTTGCAGCTTTTCTTCCTTGGGGCCGCCTTGGGACATTCATTGGGGTTGATTCACCAGGGGTAGTTTTGCCATCACCAGAGGTATCTTGGACGGGGGAGTCATCACCATCATTGGCAAGGTTCACTTCAACGGAGGTTGCTCTCGGTGAATCTTCCATTGGTATGTAAGTGTCTGGGGACTGGAATGGTTCACTTTGGGATGCTCCTTGCGTGTATTGAACGGTGTAGATTGGAAGATCCTTATCAATATCCCAACAACGAAAATTCGTGAAGCACCTGCCTTTTTTTGGGAATACCACAATTGCGTATGCCTTATCTAATGAGTACCCACTTCATGTATTTGGCCTCGCCTTACCCAATGCATCCCTCCAATGACCAAGATACCCATTGAGGATTTTCCAATGACTTTGTAATGCTCCTTGATTTCGAGTTGTGCCCGGCATGTTTGTGATATAATGTGATGCAATGCATGCCCACATGTCATTTTTTGATTGATTGGTGCCCACGATTGAATCATGAGTCACATATCTCCAAGATAAGGTCAATTGGACATTTTCATCCTCGGTCCAATTACTTCCAGCGGACGGATCGACAGATTGAGAACGGCGAGGCATTTTGTGGGAAGTTGAAAAAGGATAAGTGATTGTGTGTAGATAAATTTTTTGGGGAAATATTTGGTGTATGGGTGAGAAATGTGGGAGTAGGAAATAAGTTTGGGTGAATGTATGAGAAATATTGTGGGTATTTATAGGAAAAAATAATTAGTATGGTACTTTTCTGGAATAAAAAAAGAAAAAAAATTGTAAAAAGCCCCCAACGGTTACAAAATCAACGGTCTTGATCTGCTGACTGTTTAAATCCAAAGATGCAGATCTGTTGACCGTTGATGCATCCAACGTTCCAGATCTGTTGGGCATTCAAATGCAACAACCCAGATCAAAAGGCCCAAATCCGGTGTTAGTGCGCGCTGACGTCAGCGCACTAAGAATTTAAAAAAAAAAAAAAATTAAAACTGAAGTGCGTTGACGTCAACACGAGCGAAAGTACAATCGTAGGCGAAGGCAAAAACCGCCCTCGCCCACGCCTTTGCCGTCGATCGCTCCCTCCAATCCATCCACGGTGGAGTTGGGTTGGCCTCGCCCGGTGGCGATTTCTTCGATCGCGCCGCCCAATCTCGCCCACGGTGCACTTGCTTTAAGAGCATTTCCACCCTTGTGGAAAACGCAAGAGGCAAGGGGGCAACACCTCATCAAATTGCCCCTTTGTCAACAAAATGTGTTTCCACCCTTGTGGAAGCACCCTTTTGCTGTAGAGGAATGAGAGGCAGCAGGCGGGGCAAAAGGCAGAAACTTGCCTGCCTCCTTGCCTTCAGGCAAGCTGACGTTAGCGCACTACTGCAGCCCTATATATTTTATTTTTTTATTCTGTTGGAGCGTTAGAGGGGCTCCCGGTACTGTGCAACGGTTGTTTTTGGGTTAGTGGATGATGACTTCAGCTCCAACAACTCTACAAATTTGAGTGCGCCACGTGGCAAAATATGGGGTAGAAAGTTGATTTTTTTTGCTATAAATACCCAATCCAATTTTTATATTTTCCACATCAAAACATCACAAATTCTTTCTTAAAAAAAATATATTTTGTCGGTGCAAACTATCTTTTTTCATTAAAAAAAAACTATAAATGAGTTTTCGTGAATAGTAATCACCTCTTACCCTTTTGCGGTGGAACCAATAATAAATGGCAATTACTATTATGGTGGGTCATACGTGAATAATACCCACCATTGGGGACAATTCCCTTGCCCTTTGCCCCTTGCCCCTTGCCTCATGGGGGAACGGATCCTCTGTTGATCCCCACCTTTGTTGGGCCGGTGTTGATCCGGCCAAAACGCCACCTTTTTGGCCGGATATCAATGATCGGAACCGTTGATTTTGTAACTAATCTAGTAAAGATCATCTCCACAAAAAATGAATCAATTCCGACATCGTTTGATCACCTAATTGTGTAAAACATATACCAAATATGTGGACGGCTAGTATAACGCAATTGGACCGTTCATATGTTTATATTTCACACAATTAGGTAATCAAACGATGTCGGAATTGATTCATTTTTTGTGGAGATGATCTTTACTAGATTAGTTACAAACTCAACGGTTCCAATCACTGTTCATCATCGTGAAATGACGTCATTTGGCCGAATCAACACCAGCCCAACAGAGGGGGATCAACAGAGGATCCGTTCCCGCCTCATGGCCGCCAATGCTCTAAACCCAATTAAGTTCTCTTTCCTTATGCTATATTGGAAATCATGGAATCCTTAACCAATAGGTCATTTCATTTTCCTTACTCCCTCACACCACATAGACTAAAGCTTAAACTAAAGGGCTTCTCAAGCTCACTGGGTGTGATAAACAATGACTACTAACAGAGACTTTTTGTTTTGGCAAAGTACTAACAGAGGCTTGATGTGATTATTTTATGCAAATGCAATGAATAAGCAGGGTTGCCTCTTCTTTTCAATTCTAATTTGATAGTACTCAATAACAAGGTGCCAGTCCCGAGGTAAAGTAAGATTCTATATCCCAATCAAGTAGATTTCCAATGAAAGATCAACCACTTTCATCTTCTTTAATTTCTTTTTGTAAGATAGTGACCAATAGTAAGCTGTTCCAAAGTTCATTTTATCAAAGTTATTCCTTGTTACTCCTTTAAGACTCAACCAGATTCTTTCGTTACAAAATTCGCAGATTATTTTCATAAGTTTATATTTGTTATATCCAAAAAAATTTGTTAACGAGGTTTTATCTAATACCCTCAATTAACAGAATGAACATTCATTAACGACAGATATATGTTCTCAATGTTTTTTTACTACAGGAATGGTTTCAATTCTTATGTAACACTGTGTGCTAATTTTAGAAGCCGAGGTGTGATGTTTGTTTTTGGGGTCAACTGAAAGTTCATTGAAAAAAGAAAGAAAAAGTGCCCTGAGCCAAGAATAAGTTTCGTTTTAAACATCCTGTCAGTGTACACTTTTGTCTTTAAAGGCTTGAAAGCAATGAAATTAAGCTTTCAAACAGAACCACCATAACTTTAAGATGCTATTCGATCAGTGAAATATTGTTTTTTAACCAGCATAACTTTCAAACAGCCAGATGCAAGGGGGGATCGTCCCTTAGAAGTCAAGGATACAGAGGTACAATCAAGTAATCATCCCTATTTCTGATAATTTTTTGAAGACCCTAGGGGCTAGATCAGGAAATATATCAAAAAGATTGAGGGAAAATGCTATATATTTATTTACCATTCTCCTGACCTTCTCCGTCAATCTTGCCATCTCTTTGAATCCAATAGGATACTTTTAGCAATCAGTCAATCGAAAATCATTTAACCGTTTGATCAGGGCAAAATTTCAGCATTTAAAGATTAGGTTCGTTTGACAAAGAGTGAGATGACTAACAATATTCGGTCTTCGTTAAAAAATTTGCTGCATAAAAGATCTCTAAAGATTGCTTCAGAAACTAAAGGTTTCAGGATTATCGAAGAAAAGAAAGTACTTAAAAAGAATATCCGAAGGAGAAAATTGCAACTCCCTCTATACCAAGAAAGAAGAAAGCTGTTTTTTACCAACAAGAAAGAAGGGCAGCCTCACTTTAACTTCCAATGGAAGCGCCTGAATGTGACCATTCGACAAAAAGCACAGATCATGACTGATAGCATCTAAAACATACAATTTTCTAATTATCTAACAAAATAAAAACCAAAAAACAAAATGTAAATAACCTGAAAAAAGATGAACAGTGGGCCATCCTCTGACTTCCACTAACATATTCCCAGCACATAAACAAATCAAAAGTGAGATCTCCAATCTAAAATACAATTATTCCTTCCCAAATTTTCTCCATTACCCTTTTTCTGTTAAAAATAAAAACTAAAGCTAGTGCCAGCTCTATTCACAATATAGCAACAAGGAATAAAAGCTCCTTTATCCTTCTATATTTAACTGAGCTGCTTTAATTAACAACAAACTATTTTTCTCTAATCTAAAACCTCTAATCAGAAACTTTCCCCTAAATTCAGCATCTGTTCTTATTCCTAATCCCCACCCGTAATCATAATTCGACAATTATTACAAAGATTAATTAGACGCTCCCAATTGGTCCCAATCTTGTCCAAGCCTGCATCATTTTGCCCTTGGCTGTCCCAACAATGTCATGTTTGTTTAAAGGGTCATTGCCTTTTCCATGCCCCTCATCAAATGTGTGGGCATATTTTGGCTGTTTCTCTGCTCTTTTTCATTCATCTTATCATTCCCAACTTGGCTAGGGTTTGACAGGATACTTACATATACACATTAATTTCTAGCTAAACATTTGATCGTCTTTGCTCTATCTGAAAGTTCCTCCGAACGTAGGCGTCCAAAAATCCACCGTTGTCTCGTGTGTGACCGGGAATGTGCTCGACACCGGTACCAAACACAGCCCCCGGCTTCTAAGATCTTGCTTCGGACCTTGATCAGGGTCTTTAGATTTTTCAGAATTCTGCTTTAATTCACACAAAACTAAATCAAATTAACGTACAAATTATAAATTTAGCAAAATAAAAAAGAATCAGTTAAAACTACTCCAAATTATTATTATGTATTCCGTTTTTCCTTATTTCTATCTACATTAGTGAAATGCAGAATGTTTACATTTTGCACTGATAATCACTGACAATACTAGAGAAAGTAAGGAGAATATATTGCACCTGCTGGTGTTGTATGGCAGCTCCACTTTTCATGTATGGGGTGCTTAAAACCTGAGATATATTATAAGATAAAATACATTGGAATCACCACATAGGAATGTTGCCTTGCATTGTTAAATGTTGTACATATATATATAGGTGTATGGGACTTACATTAACTTGTTCATGGAGGAACTTGATATATTCAATCGCTTCAGAGAGCACTGAGGCCGTATCGGTCTGTCATGATTTAAAATCATCATACACAATCAGAATTTTCGAAGCTAAATATATTTCTGAAAGAGAATGATCTCTTTGTGAAAGTAAAGGAGATGGATATTAGCCGATTAGGCGGAAAAATATTTACCTTTCCGAAAGGCGAGACCAATTGTTGGAGGGCAGTGATTCTGTCCCCCATCTTCTCTTTCCGCACCTAAGATCAAAGCTACAAGTTGTCATCTATGTCCAGCAGCTGTATGATAAAAGAGAAAGAAAAAACAAAGTTGATTATATAATTGGTGTTAGAATTGTACCTTAAAAGCTGGCAAAGGCGATGAGTTTTCGTTTCGAGGCCTTTTGGATGCCGTTTCACTCCCACTTTTCTTCCCCACTACACCCGATTCTTGAACTTCAGTTATATTCTGCTGACAACAATCCAATATGAATTCAACATGTTAAATCACTCCCAATCATTCTAATCAAAACCCTAATCATGATCAACAAGAAACATCAAACTTGATAAACGTTGTCGGCTCATTTCTTATGATCTCAATTTTTCAGGACCAGGTAATTGTCTCGAATAATTACCTTTGGTTTTTCGTCAAATCGTGCTGCGGGAAATTGCTGCTGCAAGGAGGGGAAGAAGCTCGGCGGCCGGACGTCCTTCATGGCGGCCTCGTGCGGCGCATTCCAAAAAGGAGCATTATTAGAGAATTGCAAGGGACTATGAGGAGTATTGGGTTGTTGTTGTTGTTGTTGTTGTTGTTGTTTGGGAGGTGATGTTCTTAGGAATTGAGGGACTTTAGACCAAGAAGGCAACAACTCACTAGAGTTAACCCCATAATTTCCTTGGTAGGGAAAATTGATAGAGCCTGAATTCGACTGCTGATGAGGAGGTCCCAATAGTCCTTGCAATAATGTCGACGGACTTCCGTACAAAGTCGCCGCGGAATCCATCTGAAAATTGGAAGGCAAGCCTTGACACGTCACGGTGCTGTCGCCGGAGCTGTATTGAGGACTAAATTGCGTTTGGTCTAGCGAAAAGCCCCGGTTGTTCATTTGTTTGAACTCGTTGGTAGAGGACGAATCAGCGCCACCGGAAAACAACTTGTCCCTCCATTGGAGCTGCTGCTGGTCAGTTTCTTGCTGAAAGTTGGCACTCGAGTTCATGTTTTCGTGTAGTACTAGTGACCGGAAACTTGTCTCCGCCTTCTCGCCTCGACTGTTAAATTTACACACATCAAATTATACAATTTTCACATAAAATTTCATGAAAACAGTAACTGTTTGAAATAATGAAGAAACTAGGAAGGCAGTAGCAAATAAAAAGGACTCCGAAGCTGAATTAAATTTGCTATATTTAAGACTAATTTAGTTTACTTAGAACTTACAATAAGGCTTGGTGGTGGTGCCAATCTGTGGGCTGGGAGGAGAGGCCTAAATCCATCATGTGCAAGTTGGGGTCGCCTCCGCCGCCTGTGGCGGAGTCAGACCCCTCTTGAAGCTTGTGCGCGCCATGGAAAACCATCGAAGAGGAACCCGAAACCGAACCGGATTCCATAGAAGACCTTGCCATGTCCTGTTGCCATCCGAAGATTCCCAAGCTGGTGAGGGTCGAAGACGGCGGCGACGGCCCCGTCTCGAACCGGGTTCTCGATGATGTGGAGTCCCAGCAGTTCCCAGTTGTCTGAAACTCATCTGCCATGACTACAAACAGAATCAAACAAAAAGCTCAAGAGTCGATAGATGGATGCTTTGAACGCTGTTGTTGTGTGGAGTGTTAGTAATTAATGATGTGTGTTGTGGAATCTGCAATTAAAGCTGCGGTTTTGTGGGTTTCATAAAATGATGATGGAAAGCGGTTCGCTGCATCTCAATATTTATATGGGAAATTAGGTGAAGTTCAACCGTTTAGGAGTGAAACGAGTAACCGGCCGAATGTGGTTGACATTTTTGAGGGAGGGCTAGGGGTGATTAGACAGGGATGGACAAACGAAAGGACAATTTCGGTTTAAATTTTCTTTTTCATTCTCTTCTTTTGTCTTTTATTGCTTTATCTCTATTTTTTACTTTAATTATTTCTGTAGTTGTAAACATGGAACCTTTTTAAACGAACGGGTTATAACTTCAGTTAATGGATATGGCAATATGTTAATGGATAATAATACGATACTTCAGTTACAAAAAGTTCAAGTCAATCATAAACCAAAACAATAAGGTGATCCAGTACTGATATTTCCCTTCAATTTGTTTTACAAAAGTTACAAATTCGAATCTTGAGCTTCCTCGAATGAAATGAAGATCAACTACGTACTGGTGTAGTTTGGAGCACTCTTTAGTGTACGTAGTTCCATGGTACAAGCTTTACATGATGGATTTCAGTGAGGTGAGGAAGTCGAGTTCTGGGGGCCTATAATGCTAGGGTAAACGCACTTAAGTAACTGAACTACAAATTCCTTCACCTTTAAATGAACTTTAAAAGTTAAAATTTTGAAATTACAAAACTACATTGTGGGGACATGAACTCAAAAGAATAAGTAACTTGAACTCAAAAGAATAAGTAACTTGTACTCTTTCTCTTTTTAGTGAAAGAGAAATACATGATCATTTATTATGAAAGAACCAAATAAAAGGCCCTCAATCACCGAGAGAAGTTAAGCTAGGGCAAAAATTACATGGAGTACATGTTGTATCTTAAACAATGTTTTAAAACATTAAGACGTACATCGAGGCACTAAGTGGCAGCCTCACCAAAGTGTAAGCTTAGATGCCTAAAGGCGTAAGCCTTTTGGGAATTAGTAAGGCATAACTACAAAAAATAATTTTTAAAAAAATTATATGAAAATATTAACAATATCATTACTACATAATAATTAAGGCAAAATTCATATCATCCAATAAAGAAACCTAATCTTAAACAACACCAATACTTAATAAACTTCAAGACAACACCACAATAATCTGGAGAATCCTTAATATCCATTGAAGTCCTCCTCGTTATCTATAAAATCTCCATTTACTGCATCATCACCATCATTATCATCACCAAAATTATAATTATGAAGATCATTGGGTGGACTTTTTAACCCAAAACAACGTCATTTTGTATCTTTTCTTTTGAAAAAAAATTGTCCGAGGCGTGCGCTTTTTCTCATGAGGTGTACGTCTTTCAATGCATTTTTGGAAAAGACGTTTTTTTTCTTGCGCCTTGATGAAAATTTGCCCCATTTCTCCTCAAAAGTGTGTCTCAAGGCGTGTCTCAGGCGCATTTTTAAAACACTGATCTTAAGTCACTAATATTAGAAATAGAAGAATTGAACTTTTCTTATTATGTACTACCCCGTACATGCGCATAGGTACATATATACATTGATCGATCATCCACCATAATTAGCTTAGCTACCTAATAAGCAAATAGTTTTAGGGTGGTCCACGAATTTTCTTATAACCAGAACCCCTACCTGCCTGACCTGTAAAGCTTCACCTAGATCTACAGCTTTCCCAGGGCTGGAAGCATAGAGCTTTTAACTTACATTTGTCCTATAAACAGCTCTTTAAATTATGTAAAGAAAAAGTGTGATAATGCACCAGCTCTTTACCAAGAGCTCGCTTCTTTCGGAATATTTTGAATTTTGTTTTCTTTTTTTGCTAAGGAATTTTGTTTTCTTAAAACATTAAAAGCTTAACACCAACAGCCAAGAAAGATAATTGGAAATTGATATGCCTTTTTCTTCAACCAAATCATGAAGGCTTTGAAAGTTTTTGTTTAATAAGTTGTATTTTCTAGTGATGAAGGGTTGACAAGTCAGGTGAGTCAACCCATTGGAGTATCAAAATAAGAAATATAGCATTGGGAAGGTCAAAAATACTGTCGCACACGGTTTGAAATAAGTCACTGCAATAAGTCCACAGCTAGATGGTGACTGCTAATTAAGTAATTTATTTCTTTTGTTGAAACATGACTAAATTAGATTCCCTTTCTTCGCATAAATTTATTATTCTATAGAATTCTTTGATCATATGGAATGTTTGCGTGTGTTCTAAGTTGATTATGTTCAGTCAAGCTAGGAGATAAGCATAAGATGATACAAGTTGACAATATTCCATGTAAATAATTTAACTATGCATTTGAAAACTGTTTAGTGTAGTTTCAATTTCTATCTCCCATATATTTTCTAAGTTTATGAATGATTGTTTCTTTTCGTGAACGGTGGGGCTGAGAAACAAGTTGATGTCCAAAACGTCTAGACAAGTTTATGCTACTAATTTACAATGTCTTAAAATTAAAGTAGACAGAATATCTGTAATACTCGCATTCCGTGAATGTGTGTTGAGTGTGAGGAATGGGTAACGAAATTCAAATATCAAATGTGGAAGCCATTGCACTTGTTATAAGTACCAGAACAGGCATGCAACATCGCCTTACATGATGAATAAGAACATGGACAGTGGTTCCTTGAAAGCCAATTTGTCAAAGATAAATTCCTAACTTACAGGAATATATGAACATCCTTTCTTTGCAAATCGGAGTTTTCAAAGTTAAGCTCTATCAATGTGCTTAAATTTGAGAAAATCCAAATATGCTTTTGTAAATTATAATTCTGCGTTTTTCAATGCATACTTGGCACACTGTTACAAGTGAATCTGTTAATTTTGACAGAAAACAAACATATGAAAAGGCGGCACCGGAACTTAGATTAGATTTTGAAATGTTAAAATAATTATGACTTTCGGGAATAAGAGTCAACGAGTGGGGTCCAGAGGCGTGCAAGCGTGGGAAGACACATGGGACCCAGTTTTTCAAATTTCCAGCCACCCTAAGAGTCAGAGCCCTGAAAGTGACCCCATAGTATATTCTTCTCCCATCATAATCATCAGGGCCTACCCTAACGCGGAAACACCTCCAAAAAGAAAGAAAACCACACATAAACACATGACACATGATGCATTGACGCATACACCCACCCGTTCGCCCGGCCATTCCTCCGTCAATATACAAGTATACATCGGCTTTTCTCTAGATTGTACGTTTGTTGATATTTCTATTTGTTTGTTAGCCACTTATTGTTATGGATAATTTCAAAACCTGTTAAAAGATTGAGTTTTTGAACAATGAGCTTTACAGATCATAAGATTGACATTGTTATAGTACGTTTACCACTAGGATTGGTCGGGCAAGTATCTCCAACTTTGTGCGTGAGGGATAGTATGTCAAGTGACTCTAGCTCTAACGTTGAAGAAGAGCGTAGCATATATAATTTGTGGTACATAACCATATATGCATTGTTTTCCTGTAAGTTGGTTTATAAAGATAGATTTTAAATTGACGCGAACTTAACATAAATCTATTTATCACTTATCTATCCCCCCTAAATATAAGCAATAATACTTAATTGTTTCAATCATAGTATCTCTCTGTTGTGTGAGCGAAGGAAAGGCAAATTACGTAGCAATAGTGAAAGATTGCTATGATTTTAGTGGTGTGTGGGGGGCAGTTGACAAAACATACTATTTTTGCAAGCTATCTTAAAATGGAAATGGTATAATGGTTGTGAGATTGATTACAATTGGACCATGATGAAGAATTCACACTTTAGTACATATTGAAGTTCTCATGTAGTAAAGCAAGAGTTTGCTAAATTAATCACAGCTTATATTTCAATGACAAACAAACTCTCACAAATATAAGAGCACTTATGGTTGATTGATGTGTCTGCACGATATAAAGCAAATGCAAAGTCAGTTTTGTCTTATGGCTAAAGATAGAGAGCTGCTATGTTTTTTTCTCTTAACATCCTTTTTTTTTCTAAAGTAAAATTATCTTTATACTTACTTGAAAATTTTTATATCAAATGACCTATGAGAAATATGATTAATTTCTTAGTGTTCTTTTTGTAATTAACTTTAACTTATATCCAAACATCAATAAATTCTTTGCAACCGACCAAAACAATGAATGGCAGCCGCATCCAACCCTTCCACCTCCACCTCCTTCCATTTTGATGACCGTCACAATGAGAATTTGTGATTTTCGTGGAAGATATATGTTATAGATCTTTATTGAATAAAGTTAAATGAATGATATATTTGAAAGTTTAGAATCTAATTTGAGTGTCCAAAGAACGTTGAAATAATTAAACTGGGCGCGCGTACGGAGAAACATGGGTATCCAAGGAAAACATGATGTACATAGCAGCTCTATCAAAATAAGGTAAAGTTGCCTTATCTTCATCCATAAGGCAAATGGCTTTTTAGGGTAAAAAAATTGTATCTTAACAATTATTTAATGTTTTCCATTCCACACAATTTCTTTATTTAATGTTTTCCATCTACACACAATTTCTTTCTCACTGTTTTTTTTAAACTAATTAGAGATTATATCTTAACAAGCAAAATTAAATATAAAAAATTTATAGTTTATTGAACAAAAATAACCAAACTAATATCTTTGTCTAAAATTTTTCATGGAATTCAATAAAGGCCGAAGAGTTAAAGTTAGAAATGAGAAATTGAACAGATTGAGTAATGTGAAATATGGTGGTGAGAAAATGATGGTTGGAGTGGTAATATAGGTGAAATGTTAATGTGCAAAGATAGGATATGTGGTCAAATTAGGTGGTGGCAAGATCATAAGGTAAAATTAAATAAAAGTGGAAAAATTAGGTGAGATGAAATCAATAGATACAATTTTTTTGTAGGTATGAATTTATGTTTTAGCAGCAAAAAAATTATATTGACAGCATTTATCAAACTAAACATCATGAAAATTAAAAATAATTTGTTTTAACTAATATTAATATTATTGAATTAATTATTTAATTAAAAATAGTATGTGTTAATATTTTAATATATCAAGTAATAAAATAATAATATAATTGGATAATTCTGCCTTATCTGTTATGAGATAGATTTTTACTAAAATAAATTTTTAGAACAAACTTAGCATGTCAATTATCAAAAAATAAAAATTTATTTGATCTATTAAGTTACAATCATAACCTGTAAATTTGTCTCTATCAACCAAAAATAAGTATTGGCTTAGTAGTATACAGTGAAAGAAAAGAAAATGATGTCATATGGCAGTAAGCTTGAGGTGTGCAAGCTGACAAACCAAAAGATGCTTACTCACATTTCAGATGGGGACACAAAGTAGTGACATCCCTCGTATGAGAGAGATAAGAGGAAAACGCCACACAAGTGAGGAATGAGTGAGTTCCTGAAGTAAGTTGGGCTGACCATGTGGGCCCTTATGGGCCATACTGATTGCCAGACAAAGCACATGATCACCTTGCATGAAATTGTTGAGAATGTGTTAGTGCATGAGTTTTATATTAGCTATTGAAACAATTTTACGATATTTATAAAGGATTGGGTTACTCTCCTTATATGCAATTAATTTTGAACTGTTAACTTTCCTTATAGTATTAGAGCCATATTGCTCATTTATTGGTGTAATGGTTGCATGTGTTCTGCGTTTCCAATGTGTGTTATTCATGCGTTGATTTGATAATCATTACGCATGAGAGGGCATATTAAAAATGTAGTGTGGTAAAAATCTTATAATGATTGTTTAGCTACTCTTCCCATTACTAATTGATTTTCAAGTGAAGCCTTAATTACCTTAAAAAAACATCGAGTCATCGCTATATCAAATCGAACTCTTAAATCGTTCCATTGCCATGATTTTCATGACATCAGTTAAAGCTGACGATCAATGATCTAAAAATCCTATATATACACCTGTATATTTTAGAAAATCTTGCATGCATATGCTAAGAAAATGTTAAACCATTTATAACCATTACTATTATTAATTTGTTTTGTAATTATATCACCGTTAATGTATCAATATATTCTCGTGATTATCACTATGGATGAAATATCGATACGTACTCTGTGTTTACTTTATTTGAGGTCCACATGCGTTTTGGTCAATCCAAAGAAGCTTTAATCTGACTAATTTTCGGATTTTCCATTTTTTATATTAAAGTATCTAGGTCAACCGCAGAACTTGCATTTGATTCACGCACCTCTCAATGTTTGGTCTACTTGTCCAAGACATTCACCGAACTTATAATGAGTGATTAATCTTCTTTCTTTTGTAATTAGCCAGATTAACTGATTGGTGTTCGATAAATTAATAGGTTTAGTTTTGATGTGATGTACTTCAGTAGTGAGGATCCGAATGTGCCATGCATGCGTTTTGCTAAGTCACAAGTCAATATGTTATTTAAACTATTTTTAACACAAGTCAACTGGCATGATTTTGGAGGTTGACAAAATGCAGATTTACAAACTTTCTTGAGCAATTTGGATGGTTCAGTTTAGTGGGGGTTGACTTTTATTCAACGGACTAGCTTGTAAGAAAAACTCAACCCGATATTTAGGTCTACACATATGTGAACGCTTTGCAGTCGCTAGTTTGTCAAAATGCTTTACACGTATGTCACAAATACAAATTCCGTGTGAATTAATATTTGAAGAAGTGATCTTCACATATTCTTTTTTACCTTATGCATACCCTTATTTAATCCTAATTTCACACATCATCTCATTTGAACGGCTTAAAATAGCAAATGGTGTATAAAAGAAAAAAATTAGTGTGTGAAAATTAATTTCCTAATATTTTAGCTTGCAACTGCCATGGCTAGAGCTCTTCAATGATGCAACAATGAAGGCTTCTTTTATGTTCATCCTAAAGCTAATGCAGTACTCCATTCAGATATATATACATGGTTTACTGAAATTAATTTGTTATAGTTTGAGAATCCTCTAAATTTCATTCAAAAGTTTTTATTTTTTTATTTTTGTGATAAAAAAAAGCGACAGATTTCAGTTAATTATAAAGATAACAATGCATCAGTACGTCTTATACAATAAAAAGCAAAACGAAAAGATACAGACAACTTAATAACCACAAGTGAAAATCTAGGAAGACCAAGGCTGAACCATCGACATAGAGGTTGTCGATCTAAGTTGAACCAACGTAGAGGTCATTGATCTAAGATGAACCAAGAAGGAGAGGGCCAATGCCCGAATCTGCATCGAATTTCTCACGAACTGCACCACACTTTCCCTATTCAAAATGTTTTGGTTGAGCATTGTACTTCTCCTCGACTAATAAGTGTCTGACTAGTATATCTGCTAACTCAGCCATTAGAGGCATCTTATTCTACAATTATCGACCCACCCGTTGCATTAATTTCCCCTAAAGAGACCAACTAAGACTTCCACTAATTTGTTCATCTAGACTACTATTTGTATAATATAGAAGATAGCCGAAAGAATACTGTTTGCCAACTTTCTCAAAGTAGAAAAACCATAAATAATTCAATCAGATGATTTAAGATGAGAGGCAGCAGCCATATAGCCCTAGACCTTATTCAAGAAAGATACACAAAATGGCTTAGTGGAAAATAATATAGATTAAGTGCATTGTTATCATGACCATTGGTTGCTTGATCAGAGTTTTAACATGTGGTATCAATTAGAAAATGTGAACAAAATATCCCCTACTTACACGTGTCTAAGTTATTCTCATCCTTACCAAACCTCCCTAAATTTATCATTTTCTGGATATGTATTTGCTTTCATTGTCGAGGAAGTAATTTTGACACACTTTTTTATTTCTCTTGCATACATCTGTAATTACTTATATTATTTGATTCTCCCCTTTGAAAACTCAAATATAGTAACGTACATAAGGAAAAAAAAAAGAATGTAAAAATCAGTTCTCTTCCTTTTATAACTACTATTTCTATAGGATTTTCTTGTGTGCCTTATGCGACCATCTCTCTTGTCATTGACTTTGGTTGAATTATGTGGGGTTTGAAAATTTCACTGGCATTTCAAACATAAAGAAAGAAAGAGTAGTACTTGTTGGGTTTCAATAAGATGATGATCATGAATTAATAATTTGACTAGTTAGTGGGATGATGCCATTGTCACCAAAATGAGTCTCCCCCCACCTGGTGGGGTTGACATGGATCTTGACCCTCTTTCATGAAACATTCCCTTAGCCATGATTGGTCCCCCCCATCTATTTTCTGACCTTCTTAACATTAATCCTACAATATTTGAGGACACGGGTTGAAAGTTGAATGCTGATTTTTAGCTTGTCCTCTTGTGCTTTTTCCTTGGAAATCCCTTCTTTGTAAAATCGTCAATTTTTGGCTGTTCAGTGATGATGTGGATACTGTGGAGCCCACATATTCACTCTTTCTGGTAAGTCCTCGGCTTCAATTAACTCTCTCACTCTCTCTTAAGAGTAGCTTAGTGACTCACTTGTCGTGGCTTCAATTATGTGCTCTATGAGAGTTTCTTAATATTGTTGACAACTTATTAAAGTATATAGTAGGAAGTGATGACCTATGAATCTCACTTATTTTCTTTCTCTACAAATTATATTATCATGATTCATGAGTTTAGTTTTTGAATATTAAATCCAAGTTTCTTTTCAATAATATGATCTTTATAACACATGTTTTGTCATACATATACCAGCTAACCATTGCTATCACAGAAGAAAAGAAAGTTTACCCAAAAAACAAACTTTGTTAATTTTCTTAAACTCACTTTAGCATTGATTTATTATTTCATAGTTTTAATATGATGAGTGGGTTGTTATATTTTGTCTGGTCAACCGAAATTATTTTTTTAAGCTAGTTAAGATAACCAATTCATTAGGTGTGAGATGTTATAGTTCCAATATTGATATCAGTATGTGTTTGAAGTACCTGTGTTGAAGAAAATTTTGAAAAGCGTTACTGGCAAGGTTTGGTAGAATAATTTGGAAGTGCTTATAAAAGAGTTTTCTACAGAAGAACTTGTCAAGTGCATCTTCAAGAAGCACTTCAATTTTTATTTATTATTTTAAAAATTATGCATGCTTAATACCAAAGCGTTTTGCAAAAGTATTTCCTACACAAAAAAAACACTCCCAAACGAAATCAACATCATCCCCATTTTCTAGAACCTAGTGACAGTTCGTGGATATACGAGCACATGTTTAGGAGACATTATAATTATGGTACTAATCACAAAACAAAAGTATGGTACTAATTACCATAGCAAGTATAGTATTTGAAACATGCTGACATTATAATATGAAATTCAACTGCTTCCTCAAGAACTATCTATATGTAGGTGCTTTTCAAATGTTATGGAAAACACTTCTTAATTTATCATCCAAACATTTTCCGAAACCGTTTTGAGTAGTAGATTTTTTTACTGTTCCAAAATCTTTTTAACTTTTCTGAATGTTGGTTAATTATTCGCACTGTAGATTTATACGGGATCATCAGTTCCTAGCAGAGTTGATTGTAGGTGCAAACAGCATGACCTCAGGTTGGCGTCACTCAAATTTAGAAGATATTTTGGACCACCTTCCTTTATTTTTATATCTTACCTTTACAGAACATTTTGGCTTAAACAAGAGGTGATTGTAACCGTGTAGGAGCTTTCAGACATAACTTTGTAAACGTTTCATGATGAAAATGTGAAGAAACTTAGAAAAGGGTAGTCTGTATGGTACGGACCTACAAAATTTACAGGCCTTTTTCTCATTTTGTCATGATTGATACTGTAGGAGTGAAGAGGAAGGGCTGCCCTGCCCCTACCCCATCTTTGATTTCTGCTCAGATCAGTTTTCATACTCCTACTTGTTGTCCTCGACATTTTCCCAACAAGTTCACATGCCCATCATTTTCCCTTATCTCATCCAATTCACATTTCCATCATCTTTACGAGTAATTACATAAAAAGATAATTACATATAAAGAAGTACGGTGCAATGATGATCATATAGTATAATTAATCTAGAGAATGCATTATGAAATAACTACTTATTTTATAATGCATTCACCACATTGAACAATTTCATCCTCGTTTGGGCTCAATGGGCTCATACTGTCCAAAATTGGGAGAAAGACTTGTATGAACTTACTATTTACATTTTCAGCCAATCGGGTATCGTCATGTGACAAGTTATGCTTATGTGGCTACATTTAATCGGCACAAAAAATAAATAGTAAGTCCATACAAGTCTTTCTCCCAAAATTGAGGGGGAGTTTAATTGTCCCTTAATTGTTTGGATCAAGAAACTCAAGCCCATGCACTAGGCTATATGAAGGAACACATCTGTACAGGTTTAACACCTGAAATTTACATCCTTTCTGTCCTTTGAAACAAATTGAATTTGATCGACGAAGCATGTTGGCTAGAGCAATGTGCTTTGCCAAATTCCAATAAATTAAATATAAAGTGCCGACAGTCATTAACATACCTTAGTAACTGTTAACTGTTAATACATCGGGGCTGTCCAAACATGTAGAAACAGTGTTGGTACCAAAATTGAAACTACGTAAACAGGAAGTACAAGGCCCAGTGAACCACAGATACAAAATTTGTGATTTGGCCCAATTAATACTTTCAGAAAAACGAAACAAGAGAAAATTCAGCAGCACAGCACCAATTAGCAAAGCTCCCACAAACTTGAGACTCGAGAGCAATGGACCTTCTCTGCAACGCCTACTCAAACGCCTCAGACAACGACGACGATGAAGAAGAAGAAGCAGCAGCAGCTAAACAACCCATGCCCGAAATCTTCACACCGCCGGATCCGAAGCGGTTCAAACCCGGTAACCCATATCCACACACCCGAACCCATCATCCTCCGCCCAGCTCGACACAGTTTCCGGACCTCCAAAGAGAAGCTCCGGTTCCTGGAAGATACGTATCGAAGAGAGAGCGGGCGCTCTTGGGTCGCCAGCCCACGGTCCCCGACCCGGCCCCGAGCCCAAATGCTTCGGTGACGACCTCGCCCGGTATGTTGCTGTTTCTCCATTTCAAGTATTTAAAAGTTCAAACTCTTATGGAAATTGAAGGATGTAAGTTGCTTCATGTGCAAGAAAATGAAAAGTCTGGAAAAGTTTACTTTGAGTTTGGCAATGTGAAATTTCATATGCGGAATTGAATTGATGTGGACAGTAACGATTCTGATGTAGTTTGATTCTGTTGTTGGCAGTTTTTGGGGATATTTCGTATTCGAATGTTGGTCGTGATGTAGTGTCATTGTTGAGAAGGAAAGGAAAAAAGGGTGGTGCACAGCTTGGCCAAATGCCTCAAACAATGTCTGTGGCTCTCAGTGGCCATACCAAAGCTGTGAATGCTGTAGAGTGGTCACCAAGTCACGGTGAGTCCGCTTCTTCGTGAACTATTGAATTAAGACGTAAATTTTTGGGATTAGTGGTCTTGTGAAACTACATTTCACTACATAAATTGAAGGCTGTTTTTTTCGGTTCCTGTCTTGTTTCAAATTGAAGTTTTATGGTTTCTTTATGTTTTATGCTGTTGTATTTATTTATCACATGGCTTAGTGATCTGTTCATTGGAGTTAGTCTACAGCTCATCTTCTTGCCTCTGCTTCGATGGACCACTCAATCTGCATATGGAATGTGTGGAGCAGTGATAAGAAGCTAGCCCGTGTTTTCAATTTTCACAATGCCGCTGCCAAAGATGTGAAATGGTCGTCGCAGGGCTTGTCTGTGCTTTCTTGTGGATATGACTCCTCGTCAAGATTAGTAGATGTTGAAAAGGGAGTAGAGACTCAGACTTTTAAGGAGGATCAAGTTGTCAGTGCTATTAAGTTCCATCCTGACAATTCCAATCTCTTTGTTTCTGGGGGCTCAAAAGGTGGTCTAAGGTTATGGGATGTAAGATGTGGTAAAGTGGTTCATCAGTATGTTCGAGGTCATGATCCCATCCTTGATGTTGAATTCAATGCCAATGGCAACCAGATCATCTCCTCCAGTGATGTATCTGGACGCAACCTTAGTGAAAATTCTATCGTTGTTTGGGATGTTTCGCGAGAAGTACCACTGTCTAATCAGGTAAGATACTTCTTATGGTTCTCGCATCAATATCTGTTGCAAATGCAGTAAATTATGTATTCGCTAAATCTCACGCTTACACACTTGATTACATAAATGGGTGCCACTTGCCCATGTATAGCCTGCATCATCCTGTAAAAAGTCACATTCATATTTGTAATGTTGTTTTATGGCCCTTTCTGGATTATATTTTTTTCGTCTGGTCTTCTGGCCAATGCTTATGCGACATGATCTGCCTATAATGTATATGATGAATCTTTTTTCCCTCCTACACAGTATCTTCTTCATACAAGTACACATATGCTTGTAATAATCAATCCTGGTAAAGTGCTTTCTATTCCAAAGTCTTCCATCAGGAATCCATTCCTGCGAATCCGAAAACAAGATTTCTGGTTTTCTTGTGCAAATGTGGACCCCATATGGATTTCACTTCCTTTCTTGCAAGCGTCCTGAATGAGCAAGAGTGCTAATGACTCCCATTGATTCCATTTCCTGTAGTCCTAGTAGTTAAGGCAATGCATCATCCTGATTCCTATTCTGATTCCTTCTTCAGATTCCAAGTGCTCAACATGCTGAGTGTAGTCACTATAGCTCCAATGCATGATCAAAAGTAAGAATTGTAAAAGAAATCCTGAATCCTGATCGGAGACACTTACGTAGTAGCAATAATAGGATCATACAGTTAGAATTGTAATTGAAATCATAAAAGTATGTTTGATGTATATTATTTGTCATTGTTTACGTTTAGGAATCACATTGCTTCTTTCATGTTCAATTCCTTTTGATTGTTGCACTATGTGACTGATAGTTCTCCGTATCAGGTGTATGTGGAAGCCTTTACATGTCCCTGTGTGAGATGCCACCCATTTGAACCATTTTTTGTTGCTCAGTCAAATGGTGATTACATTGCAATATTCTCTTCAAGCCCACCGTTCAAGCTCAACAAGTACAAGAGGTATGAAAGCCATGGGGTATCAGGGTTTCCCATCAAATGCACATTTAGCATGGATGGCGAAAAGCTAGTCTCTGGCTCTTCCGACGGTTCTATCTACTTTTACAACTATAGGTCTGCCGATGTTGCCAGAAAGATCAAGGCATATGAGCAGGCTTGCATAGACGTTGCCATCCACCCCATCATACCTAATGTGATTGCATCATGCAGTTGGAGTGGAGAGGTTTCAGTGTTTGAGTGAGATGGTTCATCGGAAAATACTTCATTGCAAGGCAGTCTTCAGTAGTCTGAGAGAGAGATCTAAGGATGTTGCATGCGAATTTCCATTCATTCCCTAGAGAAATTGATTCTGAAAATATTGAGTGTTGAAAATGATTTTCTGCCTTCTTGTTGACTAGATAGCAATAAACTACTTTCTTATTTGTTGTTTAGGGCTGGAAAGTATTGTATTGTTCTAACATTTTGTAGGGATCCAGGGTTCATTTACCATGCCTAAAATATTAGGCTCCCTCCACGGAGGCCGTCACAATTAACAATCTGTATTTTCACATCATACGTGAAGTGCGTGATAAGCCATGTTCGGAGCTTCGCCACGCTCTGATTTCTGTATAATTTAGCATAAGATTTGTGGAAGTGCTGATGTATGTAGAGTTGACGCACATGACTTATCAGTTAACGTAGCGTATCCTTCCAAGAGGATATCATCAATTGAAGTTGATGACAAAGTTGACACTGAGCCATTGAGGATTGATATACAAATTCATGATGACTATCGCCACTGTTGCAAGATGATGTGTTTCCACTACAATCTAGCAGCACTTTGGTCTACACGTCAGACTTATCAGTTATCAATGTCACCTTGTAGGGCTCAGTATTGGGCCGGGCCGGGCTAGCGTGACTTGAGCTTTTTGGGCTTGGGTTGAATCAGGCTGGGCTTAAAAAAATGGGTATATATGTAGGCTGGGTAGAACTAGGCTTCCAGAGCTAAATTACAGCCCAAGCTCACTCATGGTGCATGGGTTTATTGGTCTAGGCTTAGGGGCCATGTTGGGCGTATATCGGGCTGGGTCAAAAGCCCATTATTTTTCAAATGCTCTATTATCAACACTAAAAATTTCATCTTCATCAAAAAATTAAGTATAGACTAACATAAGATCTTAATGTTATCTCCGAAAGATAATTTAACAATTATAAAGACAATATTCAATGTCCAAAAGATATTATCTACATAAGAATTTAGGCATATCTTCATCTATATTCAGTAGATTGATGAAAAAACACTTTCTTTTGCTTCTTCAACTCTCACTTCGTTAGTCCATTCAGTTGCACCGAGAGCAAATATTTGTGGTATTTCAACAACAAAAAAAATGCAAAGATGAAGTCAGTTTCCAACCACTATACAAATAAGTGAGTAGAAGAATTACAGAAGAAAAAAAAAAGGAAAACAAATACAAAGATGATAGCAGTACCTCATGCAATAAATAAAACACCACTTAGTAAATGTAAATTTAAACGGTAAAGCTGCCAATTATACTCACATCTATGGCAAGGAATGCTTAATCTTCATCTTGAATCTCCATTGTTCAAACTATAACTGTTTCATCATCAGATTGAACTTCAACCTCAGAATGTGTAGCCTCCATCCAATCTGGTCTTACACCCTAACGAAATTCCAATATTTAGTTTCTTCCTCAAGTCTTGCAGCATCTTGCATCCTTGATATTGCAATCCAATCTTTCAAGCAGATTATGGCTTACATCATAATTGGGTTCAAACTAGCCTTTTTCTCGGATATAATTCTACCACCAACGCCAAATGAAGATTCATAAGCCATAGTAGAACATGACACAATAAGTAGGTCATGAACCATTCAAACAAGTAGATGATAATTTTTTTCATACCGCTTCGAGCAAGTCAAACTACAGAATTATGTATCTTCATTAACCTCTATTGCAACAGAAGTCAAATACAGTTGTAAATCAGAAGAGGTTGTAGAAGATGATGAAGATGATGAAACTCTAGCATTTTTTAAGGTCTGCATAGTAACATTTCACATTAGATATCACAAACAAGTTAGATGGCACATTTTGACCAGCCTGACCTCTAGCCTTCTTATAAATATGATACAAATCATGTAACTTTGATCTTTGAACTTATATCTAACTCCCTAATGCCAATCATCCTTAATCATGCCTCAATTATAAACAACTTGAACCTAGTATCCATGATAACAGCAAATAGAAAGACAATAGGAAATTCGTTCCAATACTAATCAAACTTTTCCTTCCTTTCTTTCAAAGCAACAGCAAACTGAGATAAATCCTCATATGCAAAATTTACATGAAATTCTACCAAATCAACAACACCAATGGAAGTAGGCTACTACACACTTGAAAATATCTTCGTTGATGTATGAAAAACTTCTAGAAAAACACAGACAAGTTGAGCTACTCTCTAATCTACTTCAATAGGAGATGCAAATGTGACATAATGTGATGTTGCTTTCATATTATCAACATATCTATTCAAGGGAGTTTTGTACTGTTTAGCAACATGCAAAAGCAAATATGTAGAATTCCACCTATGTGGCACATAATTCTCAATATTCCTTTTAGCCATATTGAATTCCGCACAAGCAGCGATCCACATTTCATGTCTCTTGTTAGAAGAATTCATATGGCGCACGATATCAGTAATCTTATCAATAGAATTCCCAATATTGCAAGCTCATCTTGTACAATTAAGTTTATTATATGGCAGCAACGAACATGGAACAATTTTTTCACAAAACTTGAGAAACCATGAGTGTTTCAGGAAGAATAACAACAAATGTGTCATTGTTGGAAGCATTATCTAGTGACAATGTAAAAATCGTGTTCATAATATGTCAAGATAAAAGCACACTAAATATATGAGATGTAATTGCTTCTCCAAAATGTGGGTATTCAATCATTTTAAAGCAGATAAACCTTTTATTTAACTTCCAAACTGCATCAATTTAATATGTAGTGACAGTCATGTACCCCATTTTTTATCATGACGATCCAACATAGGAAGTCAAACAAATTTTTTACTCCAATTTACAAAAATAGCATGAAACTATTTCTTTTCTTCATCATATCATTTCATGACAGCTCTTTTACATGTAGTGGTGAAATGCCTCTATATTAAGGGCAAAAAGGCCGATGAATCATGTCTTTAAAATGATTATGTTACACAAATGTAAACGGCAATTTAGCCTTCACAAAAAAATTGGCAACTTATTTACAAGCAACCTTATGATCATAAGCAAAAGTTGACATATTACCTTTTGCAATAGCATTTAATAACATTTGATGCATTTTTAAATAACGGCCAGTGACGGGTTAAACAGGGGTCACATGGGGTCAGCCAATCCCATAGAGTTTCTGAAATGCCCATAAAATTTCCCTTCCGACCCTTGAAGTGTGGCATAAATCTCATGCCTCCATAACTTCTGGCATCAAGCACCTGCGGCGTTGCAACTGTGTTTGGTTTTTTAATATTATCCCTTGTCCAAAACAACGTCGTTTTGGTCAGGAAATGGTTTTTTTTTATAACGTATCGAAAATACGTAGTTTTGAACTTGAATAAATATAGGGAACAAATAGAAAATAAAATCCCCATCCAAATCCAACCTAGAAGTCTCCTTTCCCAATCCCTGAATCTATTGCTATTAATCCTCAATTGCTCAAATTTCTAAAATCCAACCCCCAGTCGCAACCCCTCAATTTTAATTCGCCAATCTCCACTCATCTTTGTATCCCCCAACCTGTCATCGGCGTAGGCCAAGTCATTTTCTTCCACCAACTACGATTTTTTGTGCTTTATATATATATATATATATATATATATATATATATATATATATATATATATATATATATATATATATATATATATCAGGATATAGGGTCTTAGAAGAAGTTCACCCATTAGCTTTAATTTACAGAATTTACTATAAATGTACTGGGACTAATTTGAATGTCCAAGCAATCAACAAAAGTCCAAGAGACCAAACTCTTCTCATCCAGAGTAACCAAAACGACGCTAATATTCGCATACCACAAAACCCTCCAATGGTCAGAAATCAGCCCCTCAGATTGGTTACTAGTAAATGAAAACCAACCAACCAATATCCAAAATAATTTAACCTCTCTTGATTACATTCAACAATACCTTGACAGAACAGTCAAAATAAATTTTAGAGGTCAATCTTCCTCAGCAGACCCAAAACCAATCAGTGTTAGATCTATTCCGAGTCAAACAAATAAGCTTTTACCAGCAAGACATTCTTTTACCAAATCAACCTCAACAGAAGGAATATTTAAAACAGATCAAGAAATAGAAAAGGAATTTAAGAAACTCAAATTAAAAGAAGTACAAAACACTTCACAAGTTACCCACCCTTGTTACACAACAAATAATGAAGACTCCGAATTCGACAAACAAATGTCACCCACAGCAATTGATTTCGAAGTCACTCCCCCTGTTAACTCTTAGTTATTAAGCATAAACTAAGAATTTACGATTAATTGGGAAAGACTCGGCCAACATTTAGTACATAAACAAAACATTCCAAGACGAAACCAATTTCGCAAACAATTTTCTGAAGAAACAAAAAAGAAACTATTTCACCAATGGAAAACAACAATGTTAGAAAAACAAACGGAAATCTTTTTCCTTGATTTTTGTTGAACAACAACAAAATAACATAAAAGTTGTCACCAAAGAGAAATGGATAAAACTTGATAATACCCATGCCTCTACTAGTCACCCACCAGTTGAAACAATAATCATACCTCATTTGGAAAGGTCAATCATTGCATCCCCATTTAAAATTCCAGAGAAAGACTTAGAAACCAAAAAAATTATTGAACAAAATAACTATACCAATTAGTGTCTAGTCACTATTGGCAAACAGCTTGACAAAATTGAAACCAGTATAGACAACTTTCCTAGTCAAAGCCTTTCTGCCAAAAAAGCAAAACCATTAGTCAAATTTGAAGACAAACCAGGACCTAGTTTAAAACCTAAAGATTCCACTTTAGTCAAAATTGAACACATGTTGAAAGAATTAACACCAACTAAATCCACACCTTCAACAAGTGTTGTTAATGCCTCCCACTCTGATTATATGTCCGATTCAGTAACAGAATCAGATAACATTAGTCAAATAGAAAATGCCTTAAAAAATCTTGAGTTAAAAAGAATTACTTACAAAAACAAAGTCAATCCTACCAATCTTTCCAAAAACTGGTACCCACGGCCAACACCTCCAAACATGCAATTTGAAGAAAAAATATTTCAGAACCAATTTGTTGTCTCTGCAGAAAAACTTTCACTACGCCAAAAATGGCCTATTATAGCATCATAGAAACGCTATAGTAGAGTTTAATAGCGTTTTCAGAAGCGTTGTGTTTGCCGACGCTAAGAAAAATGAGGGTCTATCATAGCGTTTTTGTGATGCTCTAAATAATCACATTTATAGCGTGTTTTAGGCGCTATTACATCTTTTTTATAGCTTTGTGTTGACGCTGTGATTTCAATATTCCAGGATGGTATAATTGTACAATTATACCAGATATCAGTTTCGTTTTTATAGTATTCCTGAGGCATTTTAACTCTTCCAACAAAACAATCAACATTCCCAACTAGGCAATCAACAATATTCCAGAAAATTCATTGCATTTAACACAACTTCAAATTATAAGATTGTACAAATTCAAGATAATATTAAGCAAATGACTTAAGGAGGTTTCATATTACAAGCCTTGTTACCAAAAAAACTAAGGAAAAACAGTGAAACTTTCTAATTGTTCGCCTTAAGCCTTCTGCCACTTACTTTACCATTTGGGCAGAATAACTTTGTCTGTTGGCCATGCTTCAGTTGTGCCAAGGGAGGAACTGATGACATGTAACAGAATGAATAGAAACAGGAAGTTAGAAATTACCTCAAAACATCAGGAAAGCAAGTTGCATGAAGTTCGTGAACTAGAGCATTGAAAATAGCTAGAGAGGAACTGATGACATATAACAGAAAAAATTTATCAAAACAAGCATGCAAAACATCATAGTCCCACATAGTATGACATTAACATTTAATTGCAAAACAGATTTTGTACCATTCCAGTTATGCATTATAACCAGAAACTAAAACTTTATAAATATTCAAGTTGATAGATACCATGAACTGGTTACAATTGCAATTAACAATGTCCAAATTGAAATTGGAAGCCAATCATCTAATGAGTTTAGTAAAATAATTGAGTACACACACAGATGGAAGAGATTTTCAAAAACAACACACAAGTTATAGAAAATTTCATTAACCTGTGTGCCCCCAAGCGGTGTGCTATGCTACTGGCCAAAGTTTTTCCTGGTTTATCATTGTCAGTCGCTAGGATAATGCGAGAAACCTAACATGTAAACATGTTAAATAAAATTTTACAGGAAAATGGTTAGTTGGATGCCTGACAACCGTTCGCATACCTTATCCAAAAGCTCTTTGCAATTCCATAGATACTGATATGCAGTGTCCTAATGCATAAAAAATGTCAAAAGTATAGTAAGAAGTCATTTGACTAATTTTTATCTCTCAGATTTTGATGCATATACAGTTTGTGCTTAACTCCATAGTTTGCCCACAGTACATTTAATTTGGAGATGTAAAATGTACTTCACACTCGTATAGAGGTATTTCATGACATTTCAGGTAAGAAACAGTTTCATAGACTATTAAATAAAACTCCAAATTACAAATCAAGGATTTACAATCACATGACAAGCATTGATAGAAGACTATAAATCTAAACAACTATGATATAATGCAAAGAATTTGGCCACACCTTTTCCACAGGTGGCAATTTAGCAGAATTATTTCCTATGCACCATCAGGTACACTCACAATTGGAGAAGCCAGCTTCCTCCACTGAAAGCTTGTCGACTTCACCTTCAACCTATATGCACCATCAAAAGCACAAAACTAAGGTGGGGAGCGGCAAGAAAGGAAGAAAGCATCAAGCATGTGGGGAAATAAGATTCACAATGATAATTTCATCTGCATCATTTATGTCATCAATTCCATATAGTATTTTCTCTGACCCTGTCACCTGAAAAACGATAACAAAAATTCAAACCAAATACGATTTGCATCAAAATTTTACTTCATCACCATGCATTGTTCTATACATTTTCACGCGAAAACACATTAGTAAGCACGCCACAACATGTAATTGAACAATTTTGTCACTATATGTAACATGGAAGGACATGAATCAACTGACTCCAGCTTGATGACAATCTGCAACAAAACAACTGCATCGTTTCATATCTTTCGCACATTACAAAATTCAGAACTTAGCAAGTATCAGTTAACTAAACCAACATGAATCAGCTGACTCCAGCCTGAATTTGTACCATCTGTTCTGGTTGCTAATTTAAACAATCAATCCCCACTTCCCTGTAGCATCATCAACCTCAGAACACTGAACCCAAAAACCAAAAAACTAATCTTTGATGTCAATTGAACTCAAACTCTACAATTCCTCAAAACCCAATACCCACCATATTCAGCTATGAAATAAACCGAGTGTATTTACACAAAGCGAAAGCGAGAGGAGGCTAACCTCTTCAGCAGTGATTATTGCTTTAATATGCAGCAAAACCTAGATACAAAACAAACCCAATTCAATTCAACATCAATGACAAAAGGGTACACAATCCCCAAAGAAATTCAAACACCAAAAACACCAAATTGAAAAGAAAAAAAAATAGTACCTCCAGATTGAGAACAATAGCGCGGTCACGTCCGAGAATGGTGGACGGGTAAGAGAGCAGAGGGTCGAGAATGTGAAGATCGCGAGCATGAATGTGAACTTTGTGCATAATCGCGTACTTGTCGACGCCCAAGACCGTTGCTTTCCGGTGGCGTCCAACAAAACCCAACTCCGCGACGACTTCTTCTTCACCGTCGTCGCCGCCTCCACCGGCAACACTTCACCGTCTCGAGCCATCTCTGACCATCCCCGAAACAAACAGGACCCAACCCAATTTCATTCACATCGCTGGCTCACGAAATCAAAGAATCAAAGAAACCACATATTCGAACACAAAATTCAAATTGAGAGCTTTTTCAAACCTTCTTCCCCTAAACAGTGACGACGAGGACCTGCTTGTCGGGAGTCGGCGACCTCGGCCGAAGCCCAGGTGAAATCGCGGTCCTCGACTCAGACCTTGGAGCCCTTGCGGAGGCTCATCTCGATAGGAGCTGGTACGGCGTACTTAGAAAAGTTTTGGCGGAAATGGGAAAAGTTTTGGCGGAGCGGAGTACTTGTAAAATTTTCACCCCAAAACCTATCCCGCCCGCGCTCTTTAAAAAAACAAAATCCCAAGCGTGTCCCTATTTTCATTTATAGCATTTTTAGATGCACATTTTATAGCAGTTCGGAAAAAGTGTCATAATTTGATACTATAATAGGCCATTAGTGGTGTAGTGTTTATGAATAGAACATAGATGGTCTGTCAGAACAAGAACTATTAAACAAACTCCAACACATGTCTATGGTAGCCAATAGTTACATCACTACTCATGGACTTAGTCAAACCCAAATACTTGATTTATTAGTCACTGGTTTTACTAGATTATTAAAATCTTGGTGGGATAAACACCTCACTACAGAATCTAAACAAGCAATTAGACAAGCAGTAAAACAAGATGAAGATGGAATGCCAATATTTGATGAAACTATTGGGCTAGGAATTCCAGATTCTGTCAACACATTATTATTCACCATAATAGAACATTTCATTGGCACGCCTAGTAACATCACCTCCCGAATTCATGATCAATTAAGTAACCTACGGTGTCCCACCCTAAGTGATATCAGATGGTACAAAGATGTTTTCATATCCAGAGTAATGCTTCGTGAAGATAGCAACCAACCTTCTTTGAAAGAAAAATTCATCAATGGTTTACCCAACCTCTTTGCCCACAAAATTAGGCAAGTTCTTAGTAATGAAAATAATATTATTAATTACGATAACCTTACTTAAGGAAACATAATAAATGTTATTCAACAAGAAGGTCTCAAAATGAGTATAAATATGAAAATTAGTAAATAAATCAATAGTGATAGAAAAATTGCTAAATATGAAATGGGAAACTTTTGTGAACAATATGGTCTAGCCCCAATAGCGCCCTCTAGAAATACCAAACCCAAAAACAGTTATCATAGTAAAAGAATATATTATAAACAAAAAAATTACAAGAGGAATAGACCTGCTCCAGATGACTTTTACTCAAAAATCAAACCAAAGAAACACTGGAAAAAAGATTAAAAAAATCCAATAAAAATTATCAAGACAAAAGTAACATTACTTGTTTTAAGTGTAGTAAAAAGGGACATTATGCAAAAGACTGCAGGGTTAAAAGAACAGTAAACCAATAAAAAATTTCATAAAAAGAAAAAGAAAACCTGCTCAGAATGCTGCAAATCCAAGAAACTAGCAATGAAGATATAGAATCACACCCAGAGTCAGCCACAGATTCTACATCTGAAGAATCTCATTCCAGCTCCCCTGACATAAATTTCGGATGCAAAGATACTTGTTGCAAAACAGTAAATGTTCTTACAAAACAAGAAGAAGAAGAGGAACTTCTAATTGACCTCATCACTAAACTTGAAAACCCGGAATTAAAAACATAATATCTTAAAAAATTAAAGAAAGTCATGATTCAACCAAAAACACCCAACCCAAAACCCCAGAAATAAAAATATGTCTTAGTACTACATTAGAAAAATTTAGTAAAAAAGATAAGTTACCAACAATTCAAGACATTTATTCTGAGGTCAACCAACTCAAAACAGAAGTTAGAATACTAAAACAACAAAATTAAGATCTAAAAACTGGTCAACAAACAATTATTCAAGATATGGAGTTATTCAAATTAAAACTTCCCCAAAAAATTCCTACTGAAGAAGAGAAAAATAGTTACCAACAAGTTTTGTCATACCTTGAATGAATCCAAATTCGAAAATGGTATTCAAAGATAACGATAGTCTTTAATGATTTCAGACTCGAAATCCATGCATTAATAGATTCTGGTGCTGATCTAAATTGAATACAAGAAGGATTAATTCCTACCCAATACTATTCAAAAACAACAAAATCATTAAAGTTGGCAAATGGAAGTAAAATGGAAATAAATTACGAAATCCCCAAAGCACATATTTGTCAAAACCAAGTATGTTTTAAAACCTCATTTGTTCTAGTCAAAAATACGACCGATCAAGTCATTCTAGGTCTTCCATTCATTGCTTTGTTATATCCATTTACAACAGAATACGATGGAATAACGACCTACCCAATGGGCGAAAAAGTCAAATTCAAATTTCTAAGTTATCCAGAACTTAATGAAATACATGCTCTCCAAGCAGATTCTATTTGAAAATCTGTAAATCTAATTACTAGTAAAACCAAACAAATTAAGCATCTAAAAAATGAAATAAAATTTAAAATAATTGAAGGACAATTAGACCATAGTTTTTTCAAACAAAAACTCCATTATTTTGAAGAACAACTTAGAGTTGAAGTATGTTCTGATCTCCCTAATGCTTTCTGGAACAAAAAGAAAAACACAGTCAAACTTCCTTATATCAAAGGACTTGATGAAAGGAATATCCTTACCAAAGCTCGCCCTATTCAAATGAGTCACGATATTATGGAATTCTGTAAACAAGAAATTGCAGACCTAGTTAAAAAAGGAATAATCAGAAAAAGTAAATCTCTGTGGTCGTGTGCAGCCTTCTATGTTAAAAAAAATGCAGAAATAGAAGGAGGAGCTCCTCGACTAGTTATCAACTATAAACCTTTCAACAATGTCTTAGAATGGATTCGATACCCCATACCCAACAAAAAGGACTTAATTAGCAGACTCAGTCAGGCAATAATATTCTCAAAATTCGACATGAAAAGCGGATTTTGGCAAATTCAACTTCATGAACAAGATAAGTATAAAACAGCCTTTGTTACCCCATTTGGTCACTATGAATGGAATGTCATGCCATTTGGTTTTAAAAAATAATGCTCCTAGTGAATTTCAGAATATCATGAACGAAATATTTAACCCTTTCAGTCATTTTTCGATTGTTTAGATTGACGAAGTTCTCATCTTCTCTAATTCATTAGACGAACATTGGAAACATTTGAAGTCCTTTTTCATGCAGTTAAAACTAATGGCCTAGCCGTCTCTGCTCCTAAAATTAAATTATTTCAAACCAATGTAAGGTTCCTTGGATATCACATCCACCAGTCAACAATCACCCCCATAGATAGAGTCATCCAATTTGCAGATAAATTTCTAGACAGAATCCTAGAAAAAACTCAGTTACAAAGATTCCTAGGTTCCCTTAATTATGTAGCTGAATTCTACCAAAATCTTCGAGTAAAATGTAAACCATTGTTTGATCGACTTCAGAATAATTCTCCCCCTTGGACCGACAATCACACTTCTATAGTCAAAGAAATCAAGACATATGTTTACTCTTCCATATCTTGGTATCCCAACAGTCAACTCCTTCAAAATAGTTGAAACTGATGCCTTAGGACTCGGTTATGGCGGCGTTCTCAAACAAGGGATTCTTCCTTCCAATCCTGAACAAATAGTGTGTTTTCATTCAGGCATTTGGAATCATGCTCAAAGTAATTATAGTACTATTAAAAAAGAGATTTTATCTATAGTATTATGCATCTCCAAATTTCAAGATGATCTTTTAAATAAAAAATTTCTAGTTCGAGTAGATTGCAAAAGTGCAAAACATATTTAAGAAAAAGATGTTCAAAATATTGCATCCAAACCGATTTTTGCTAGGTGGCAAGCTCTACGTAGTATTTTTTATTTTGAAATTGAATACATTCAAGGCAGTGAAAATTCTATCCCTGATTTCCTAACCAGAGAATTCTTGCAGGGAAAACAAGATGGGGCCTAGACTTCCCCAAAAAATAGTCAAGCAAGATTCATCTTCTTCCCAGAAAACAGTCAAACCAGAGTCACCTTCCCAGGGCATAATTCCTTATAGTCATTCCCCAGTTTCCATATCCAACAGATTCACTACCATTGGACAAATTCGTCCTAATTACCTATCAGTATTAGTCACACAATATGACCCATTCTGAACCATAACTCAGTCACAGTTCACAGGTCAACCCACCACCAAATACAAAGCTTCATCCCCCTATTTTCCAAAAGTTCCCAATCATTCATTATTCTATATTGAATCATGTCTTAGTCACATCACTAATTCCATTCAATTGGCCAAAGCCTATTTTCCTCCAGGCTTTCATTATGCTCCATCTCATCCCAGTAAAACCTTAGCATATTACAAAGACATTTTGTTCACCACCAACTCAGTCATAATCAAACCTATCCATGATAAAAATGATCAAACCAAGTTACTTTACCATTCCATTTATATCCAGAAAATTATTACCCAAGAAGAATGGGGTAGTCATCCCTTCAAACTCCGAGCCCTCCCATCCTCAAACCAAAACGCAGCTCATTCAGTTACTATGATTACATGGATGCATGGCATAAAATCTTCATGTATCAAAATGAAACTTTTAGTCACTCTTGGTTCGTTAATTTCGCTAGTAAATTCAGGGGACCTTTTCCTCTCTGGTTCCAGTGATGGTGGACTAATCATGGTCCTACATTTGAACTCCTCCCAGAAGAACTACAAGATTCAATTAAGTATTTCTCCACCCGTTACAAAATTAGTCAACAAAATGCCCCTTTTCCACATCTGCTTCATTTTGTGACAAAGTACAAGGTGCCGTGGATCATGAAATGGCATTATGCAGTTAACACAGATAAGCTCACAAGACAGTTTTCAGTCAAATGGTGGGATAGATTCAACCACATGCGAATCATCTCCCAAGTCAATGAAGAATTCCCAGCAATTCAACACAAAGAAGTCAAGCCGACTACATCACAGTCATCCACTGCTTCTCTCAACATTGAGAGAAAAACAAAGTCAGAATTAAAAGAAATGTCAAAACAGTTAATGATCCAAGCCAGTCAAATGGACAACGATGAAGACAAAGTCAAAGAAGAACAGTCATCACCAGCATCCTCCTCCGCCTCTGCTTCCAGCCCTAACTTGTAAAAAGAAACTTCTCTGGTCAGACTATCAAGATGCCTAAGATCCTTATGCAGATTATGATGATCTTGGTCCATGTGACCTAGCCAGCTGATAAGATAGTAAAAAACCGTGAAGCTACAACACATAGTCTACACAGTCATTATCAGACAGGACACTGTTCATCGCCAGTAAATCTACCTGGCACATCCACTATTCATCAGCAGTAAAATTCCCGTGATTACTGCATCTTTCAGTGGCAAACGCACTCAATAATAAATCCTCCCAAGGATGCATCCATTCCCTATATAAGAAGTCCTTCACCACAGATAGAAGGCAGAGTTTTTAGTCGCAACTCAATAGCAAGTTTATTCTAGTTCATCCTTGTAAACTCATTGTTAAGATTCCGAGAGATTGCTCTAGTATATGTGAATATCACTAGCATATCTGAGATATCAAACAGTGATATTTACATATACTATGGCTTTCAATCTATCTCTATAATTCCAGTCAACTGTTGTATTCAAAGTAAGAAATTATTTTTAATAATATATTGAAACAATTCTCAATATTCACTAGTTTTATTCATAATTTAGCATTTACCTATTTTCATATAAACACTTACATTATAATCATTCGCTCATTCACTTATCTATTCTTTCATCTTCGTATCTTCACTTCCGCTATAGCGTCTTCAACTTTGTATACCATATATATATCAGTTTAAATTAACCCTAAATTTTAATAACTTCTATCAATATTGTCGTTAATTGATATAGGTGATATCAAATTGTTTAATTTGGATGGGCTGTTGTTGTGTTGATTAAATAATAATATAGTTTGGTTTGTTTCTTGATTAATTGATGTGTAGAATTATGTTAAGTTTTTATAAGAAAGTTTGTAGAGAGGAGCCTTTGAATAATCGGAATAGTTCAAGTTCAAAAGAAAGTGAGTTAGATGAAATTCTAGCTAATCTTGATGCAGATCCTGGACTAAGAACTCAGAAATGATTATAGTTCTACTATTCAAGATGAAATTCGCATAGCATATCTACTTAAAGGACCTTGTCAGCCTAAAAATTATAATTTCCCAGTCACGGTGCAGTCTAGAGATAATATAAGAGTTTCAATGATACATGGTTTGATGAATTTGATTGGTTGGAGTATAGTATATCTAAAGATGCCAAATTTTAACTCTTCAAAACCAGTTCTCATCAAGATTGTTTTACTAAGGAGGGCTTTAAGAAATGGAAAAAAAGTACATGAAAGACTTAGGTTGCATGTTGGATCAGTTGGTAGGTCTCAAAATCTTGGTAGAGAACATGGTTATAATCTAATGCATCAAAAGACACATCTTGAAATGGTTGTGCTCAAATAGTCCAAGCAACAAAGCACAACTTATCATATTATGTTGACATCCGCACTTGATTGCATGAGATTTTTGTTTAATCAAGGTCTTCCTTTTCGTGGGCATGATGAAAGTGCCACTTCAAGCAATAAAGAGAATGATTTGGAGCTTCTGCAATTTCTTGCCAATCATGATGAAAAAATTAAACCCTTTATGTTGAAAAATGCTAAATCTCAAGTTAATAGATCCTTCAATTGAAAAGGATTTTGCAATGCTTGTGCCAGCTAAACCATAGAATCTATCTTAAAGGATGTGAAAGATAAATTCTTTTCTATATTGGTAGATGAATCACATGATGTTTCCATAAAAGAGCAAGTGGCTATTGTGTTGCTTTATGTGGCTGACAAAGGGCAAGTAATGGAAAGGTTTGTGGGGGTGAAACATGTTACCGATACTACTTCAAATACCATAATGGAGACCATTGTCTCATTCTTTTCAAAGCACTCTTTGAACTTTTCCAAGCAATGTGGACAAGATTATGATGGAGTTTGTAATATGAGAGGTAAGTTCAATGGCCTTCAAACACAAATTTTTAGGACTGGGCACGGTCTGGTCCAGTCCAAAAACTATATATCCACTATTCGATCCATAGTTTTTTTACTATCCGATCCGGTTCGGATTTTATACATGAATTATTTAGATCGGACCGAACGTAACCCATTTTATTGCAGGATGGTCTGATTCTAAATGCAGGACGATTTGAGATCATAGTCTATTACATTAAAAAAACTGATAATAGATAAAATTATAACATTACAATCTAATATATAAAATAAAACAATTATTTCATACACAAGCATGCATAAATTAATGTAATTGCTACCAACATTACACACAAATAAAAACAACATGGACAATTCGTCTTACATATTAACCCAAAAAATAGTTACACAACTTTAAAGAGAGCTTAATGCGTATTTCTCATTGCCTTTTCCTTTGTCTTAGAACCTAGAGTACTATTGCTAGTGCTACTTTGAATTGAGGACCTTTCATTAAGTTTGGAACTTGCCGTTGGCATATCTTGAGTAACATTAGACGAAGGCCTTGGGCAAACAGAGACTTCAAATTCTACTCACAGACAAACATAATTATATTAAACACAAGCAGAAACTTGTGCAGAAATGTGCAGAAACATGAATATAATGCAGAAACTTGTGCAGAAATGTGCAAAAACTTGTGCAAAAATATGAATATGATGCGGAAACTTTTGCAAAAAATTAAAACTGTACAGAAATTGAAGTGCAAAAACTTGTGCAGAAAATAAATATAATGCAGAAGCTTAAAACTGTGCAGAAAATAATATAAGGCAATACAACACCAGCAGAAAATAAACTGAAGTGCAGAGCTTGAAGTGAAAACTAGAAGCTAAAACTATGCAGAATAATACCTGCTACTATGCTTTCATAAAACTATAGTTCTTCAATGCAAGGTTGATCTTCCAAGCTTAAACTTGAGATTTCATCACTCTTTAACCAATTTTGCATGCAAATCAAAGCTTCAACCGATTTAGGTGTTATGGAACTCCTAAATGGGAACTCCTAAATGAATTGATCACCCGACCTCCCATGCTAAAAGCACTCTGCTAAGTAACCGCGGAAACTTGGACAACAAGTAAGTACTTGCAATTGATGCCAATACCGGATACCTAGTCGCATTGACCTTCCACCAACTTAATATATCAAACGAAACTTCTTTTACCACATTTTCCAATCTATCAGACAAGTATTCATCAATTTCATGTGATACCACTTGTTCATCACTTTCTTCCACAGTTTTTGCCCAGTCATCCAACATATCTTCCCTATTGACACCATCTTCACTAGGCATTTCATATGAGACCAAAGATGAAGAAGATATTTGATTGTTTGATAATGGTCTTCTAATTACTTTCCTTCCCGCAAAAGTATTTGCATATTCATCATAAAGCTCAAACAACACAGCTTTGGTCTTTTCTGCTATGTCAGCAACCTGTGCATAGTTTAATCCTTCCCTTTTACAAATATGAATGAGATTTTTCAACTTGAACCTAGGATCCAACGCAAGACCGATTACCACAAAAAAAAAAATCATATTCTTGAAAGAGTCAAAATACTTTTAGTATTTGGATTGCATGTTTTTTGACATCTCCTTCAAAACATTTTCTTCACTTTCATCCATCGACATATCAAAAGGTACAAGTTGCCTATGTATCTCATGTTCTATATCTAGCATATCATGAAGGGTCGTATTAATAGTAGGGTGCAAAGATGCACTCGCCCTCATAGTCACATCATAAAACACCTTGAGAAACTTCATAAAAATTAATGCCGCATCCCAATCAAAATCACTTGGAGGTCCAACCTTTTTCTTCCTCTCTTTGGTGGTGTTAATGATGATATTACCATCATCATCAAACTCCTCCACCTCTTCAGCAAAGTATGCCACAAAGGGGCTATTGAGCTCATCCAGCATCTTACCAAATGCTTTCTTGAACTTTAAGGCTGAATCCAACATATGTTATGTTGAATTCCACCTTGTAGGTACATCAAGGCACAAGAGTGCCTTAGTGGACAACTTCTCCTTCAAAGCAGCCCTCTTAAACTCTACCAACCTAAATGGCGAACTCCTAACGTATTTCACATCATTCCTTATTGCGGAAACAGAGTAATTCAATTTTTTCAAACCACTACCAACTTGAGGTTGGTAATGTGAGCAATACATCTCACATGTAGATATTCCCCACCCAAAATGGCTTGACTATCTGCCCACTGATTCATCCGAGCCCTCACATATTCCAAGGCAACTTTGTTTGCAACAACATTATCCACAGTTATAGTCAAAACTTTTTCAATTCCTCATTCTAACAAACACTCCTCAATTACACATCCCAATGGATTTGCCTTGATGACTAGTGATAAGAGAAAAATTGATAACTGTCTTATGCATTTTCCAATCACAGTCTACAAAATGGTAGTAAGAACCATGTAATTGAAGTTTTGGACACTAGTGCAAGTGTCGGTAGTAAGAAAAATCCTATAGGTAGACAAGTCCGCTTTCAAACGCATTTTCTCATCATCAAACATAGTAAGGAACTGTCTAACTAATGTCCTTCTAGAAGGGACATCAATCATTGGGCAAGCAACACTACAAAACTTTCTAAATCCTATCCGGTCAACAAAGCTAAATGGAAGTTCATAAACAACGACCATTTCTACTCATGCTTGTAAACAATCAGCTTGCACAAATACCCGAGATACCATTTTATTACCCTGACTTTGGTCCCCAACAAGGATTGATTGACTCTGTTGTAACTCTTTCGGCATGAACTTACAAGGTTTTCTCATGTGTTTCATGAGAGCATTTATCCCATTTTTACCACTAACAACATAATCTGCTTTGCCATTTGGACAATATTTACATTTTTCTCTTCTCTTTTGAACCCTTGCAATGTACTTTTTATTTGTTTTAGCAATCACCTTAGGTTCCTTTACATGAACATAATACTCTTCAAAGTGATTCCATACCTCACTATGCTTTCTCCCAGGATTTCCATCATCGCCTTCTTCAAATTCTGCAACTTCTTCAACTTCTCCCTCATATTCAGTTTCACCTTCTCCCTCACTTCCACTGATGGCATTTTTCTCGTTTTCGCTTTCAGCTTCAAGTTGCCTTATACAAACTTCTGCTTCTGCCAAGTCAAATGGTAGAAGCCCAGCACTTGAAGGAGTAAGCTGCGTCGGTGTAGGATACCAAGGCTGCACAAAAAGATTTATATGTTAAACCACTGATATCAAAAGAATACTCAAAATAACAGTTTTCCCAAATCTGTCCAAATCTGTACATAACACAATAAGCCATTTTACTTGATTGAACTTAAAACATTAGACAACACATAACATTAAACAACACATAACATTAAACAACTCAGAATATTAAACACACAAAACATTAAACAACTCAGAAAATTGAACATGTCTATGCTACACCAGTAGAACTAAAGATCACCAATACAATCAGCCGAACATAATCAGCCACAGTCTAATCCAATTCAATCCAATCCAATCCATTCCAATTACTTACCATGTCTAAATCTGTTGAAGCTTGACAAAACACCAAATTGAAGTCGAATTCGAATAGCCGCAGAAGAGGAGAGACTGATGCGATGAAGATTGACAAGGACGAATGGCTTCAAATTTGGAACTTGGGTTCTATTTGTGGAGCTGGTTGAGGTTGGAACATGGAGTCCACGATACACCGGCTAGATAGTAGATGAGTGGCGGCGGCGGCGGAGGAGCGGATAGCTTTGGCCGAGCTATATCGACAGTGTTGGGTTTCAGAGCTTTAGGGAGTCAGCTGTGGACGCCCTCACTGACATTGCCATCACATTTGCAAAGTTGTTGGGCAAGATGATGAAGAAGATGGTTTAGGGGGCGAGAAGAGTGTTGGGGTTTCAAGCGTTTCGGGGGCAGCGAAGAGGAAACGATGAAGAAGATGGTTTCGGGGGCGAGGAGGCGATGTAGATGAGAAGAAGACGAATCCGCATAAAATTTAGGGTTCAGAAAGAAATGGACAGGTTTAGTTTAGGAAGAAATGGACAGGATTTTCACTACACGGATAATTGGACAGCCCACATATCTTAATCAAATGGGCTAAATGGGCTAATCGGGTATAAAAACTAGAAGACCACGGAGCGGACCGCATTTAGCTATTCTGGCCGAAATGGAATGTGTTTGCCTATAAAATTTAGAGAGCTGCTACGTACACTCAAAAGTTTTCTCTGCACACTCATAGTTCTCTGTACACTCACCTTAATTTTTCAATGTTCTTTGAACACCCAAATTTAATATTAAACTTCCAAACATACCCTTTAATCTACTTTATTCAATTAGAGATATGTTATTTGCATACTATAGGATATTGATCTTCGGACTGTCATCAATGAATGCAAATGCAAATTCAAATTTCTATACCTAATAAACACGCAGAACATTCAAGAAGACCTCCTTGTCAACTATGAAAAATCTTCTTTGGTCATTAACTGCATACTTCTTGAAGAAAGCCCAATCAAATTAATCCCACCAATTACAAATCAAAATGAATTTAAACTAACGCAGACCCATGTTTCTTTGAAGATGATTTATAGAAATAGCAGCATAAATGTCGATGATGAGGAGAAATGACAAAATTCCAAATAAATTACATACCCAGCAACGAACTGATGGGTTGTATACTTATTTGCAATTAGGGTTTGTATTTTGAGAAGGTGTCGACGATGAAGGAAAATATAGGCTTCAACGTCATTGAAGATTTGTGAAAGAATGAATGCCATTTGTGATTATACAAGTAATTAAGTCCTTCAATGTCATTTTACATGAGGGTATTAAAATACTTTCACATTATAAAAAATTAGAAGGTGTTCAGAGAAGTAAATTGAGTGTAAAAAATAGCTCTCAAAATTTAATGACCTGGATTGATTCCTTAAATTTCGAAACAAAACGGCCCAAATAAGTTCGATTTTGGGCCATTTGGGCGGCCCGTGCCCAGCCCTAGTAAGGAACACCATGTTGCAAATGCCACGTGGTGGTACCCCAATTATAACTCCCAATCCCATGTTGATAAAAGGCTTGATAATTGATTTGGTTCTTTTTGGCCGCTTGGGCCCAAGCCTGTGTTTATTGCTGGTCCAATTACAACACAAACAATTCCACATATCGTTAACATGTTGATTTTCCAGCAGTTCAAACCATCTTAACTGGACTGAAACAGACCATCAAATTTCGAAGTTCCAAACTAACAAGTAACAACTGAGTACCAAGAACTTTAAACCTAGTTAGATCGTTGTCTAGTTATTAGACGGCAGACCACAGATAAAAATGTAGAATCATAGGTGCAGGGCCCAATTTGATCTAAGCCAGTTTACAAAAGCTCAAAACTGCAACCAAACCAAACCACTACTGTCCGGACCGGTTGGCTTGCATTGATCCCCACTCAGAGGATAACGTGCGTTTTTTTCTGCTTCGTGACATTTTAGTACTGAAGAAACATATAAAGGTAGCACGAAAATATGGAAAGGTTTCAATTTTCAAACAAATAATGAGGCTGTTGAAACTTGAAAGAGAGTTTAATATTGCTCTACTGGGTATGGGGCAATCTAGCAGTGATGCAGTTGATAGCAATGTCCAGGTGGTTCTAACTGACAGATATGTATGATTCAATTAATTGATTGATGGACAGTGTGGGGGCATATATTCAAAACTGTGCTTTTGTTCAATGCTTTCATGAAAGGGGAAGAAGATCAAAGAGAGAAGAGAGGGTGGGGGGCCAAAAGGAAACTAAACAAGACACAATTATGCAACTCATCATCGCTTTCCATTCTTCATGTTCATATGGGGGTCAAATTGTAGGGGGACATGACACACCACTTCTCTCCGTTTTTAGATGCATTTGCAAATGGGACCAACCTCCCTCTAAACATACCCCCTATCTTTCAACACCACCTCAACCCATGGACACACTTAAAAGGGAAAGAAAAAAAATCAATTAAAAAAACCCACAATTCTACTCAGGTACACTCTGCCAACTTAAATCAATTAAAGAAATTCGGAATCATTTTATTATCTTCATTTGACATTAGCACTATCTAGACACAACAGCAAATTCTCCAAACATTCATGGTCCACAAGCAACACCATATCTCAAAACTGTTTGCAATATTGGAAAACATGGCAGTCAAACCCTAATTATCCTATTTAAAGCAAAGAAACAGAGTCATAAATAAACGCTACTTGCCTATATGTATATCTACATTATTTTTTTAAATTCAACTTTCATATGAATATGCTCCCCACCTTACTTGGTCTCAACCATGTATTCAAAGCTTTCTAGCTATAGCTAGAAAGTTAGTTAAAATCAAGGTTCATAGGAAGCTCAAAAAATTTGCCCCTACTAGCAACTCTACTTCCAAATGGCTTCAATGATCATTAACATGCAAAAGAGCTACTTCTTTTTTAATAAAAGAATATTTGGCAAACTCAATTATGTGTACTTGTGGTCAAGCGGGTATTCGCCCCAAGTGGACTCCCACAAGCTAGCCTATCAAGAGACATGAAACGATGGGCTGAAAAGTTTCATCTTTATGGATTCGACATATAGTCCTAATCAAGTTCGTGCCTTTTGCTTTATTATTAGGGAACCAAAACATAATTATTCTAGGGAATCTAAGCTCATGCTTAACCATCCAGAACTAATCTTGGCTTTTTGAATCATAAAACCCCCTTATGTAGTCTACTTCATTATCTTTTTGTTGAATATAAAATTATTACGATTATATAATATAATTGATTCATATGATAATAAAAAAAATAAACTTACTATTTAAAAAAATTTATATCATAACATATAAATTGGTTATATATTTTCTGTTAATACAGTAATGATACTATCAAGTCAGCTAAGTGTCTATGATCTATCTTGTCATGTTTTCTATATCCACTTTAGAGATAAACAAATGGTTTATCCTCTCTCCTAGGTCATAGCTACGTGCTAGATCATAATCAAAATGTATTATTTAGGGCACAAATTGTATGACGAAACCCCCTCCTCCAATCCTAGCCATGAAAAGTAGCCGACAAGACTTACCACGAGATTTGTGGCCTCAACCTAGTCATCCATTTGGTTGGGGTACTCCTATATATGAACAGTTCTCATATATATATATATATATATATATATATTAACGGAAAAAACCCAACCAATCATACTTGTGTTGAAATGTCTTGTTCTTTCCAATGAGGAAGTATTAGGGTTTGTATAAAATTGAAAAGATGAAGTCCCTTCTTAATTGAGCAAGACTTATTTACACTAAATTTTTTATTCCGATCTTTAAGAAATCGATATATAATGCATTTATGATAACTTTTGTTTACGTGGTAATTTCTCCTTTTTTTTTTGTTAAAGATAGCAAGCTTTATCAGGTTTAAAACTGAGTAGAAACATTGGCATCCTTTGCAAGGACATTGAAGAGCCAAGATGGAGGAATAATTTCTTATTGACTTAGAACAAAAATGTGATATTACAGTAAGTTCATAGAAGTCCTTCTCTTCTCAATACCCCAAAATGCTTCAATGTGACATGACAAACAAGATTAATTTCAAAACCTAAACGCAATCATTGAGTTACTTTTAGTTATAATATTACAGCATTTCGAAAATCTTGAACTTAATGAACTCTTTATCTATCACCATACTCATCCTCAATATTGAAAAACCTTCCAGGGGTTATTCTGAGCCTTGGCACGGTATTATGTTTTTCAATAACAATGATATCCTAAAAAGCGAAAAAGTCAAGATTATATCACCTAGGGTGTAGAAAGCTGAGTCCAGCTAGAATCCAGTTTAATATTGGATTTTCATTTCAGCTTTTTCCAAACAAGATTGCTTTAGAATCCTGATCAATACAGTGGTTGAACAAATTATTGAATAGTATCACTGTTCAGGCATAGATTGCATGAAATTGTGTAGTCAACTATGTGCTGTTTGCCTTATCTTAACATAAAGATTGCTAGCTGGCCTGGGAAATTAAGCAAAAAATCACTGATCAATTATGTGATGTGATAAGAATTAGCAGCCAAATTTGCTGATATTTGATTAGCTTCTACTTTTGATTTTATCTCTCGAATGCTTCTCGAGAGCTACTTTTGTTGCAAATTCATACTCAGTACTCCCTACGGAGTTCCCATATTTGGTTTGGATCAATTCCCGCCGATGCTAGAAATGCTTATCATTATGAGGATATGAAATTTGTGTAAATCACGGATGCATTACTTTGAAGTTTAGTACGGCAACGAAATTGAGGTTCGACCCCAAATCAATTGGCAATGAAAAGATAAGCTCAACTTTATAAGAATATCAATAAGGTTCATTCTCACAATTATTAGAACAAACGATTTTCTGGATCTTTATTTCCTTGGATTTACCTTGCACGTGTGCACCACTATGTGGTGCTCATGCATGGGTGGAACTGCTGAAGTTTATATCATCCCACATTGGAATTTGGCAAGTTACAATACAATTTACAATATATATGGGAGCCTTTTAAGAAAAAATCTCCCTCTAAGCGATATGGCTGGTTAGGATTAAGACAACTACTCATAGAGTTTAGACCGCATTACATTAGAAATTTAACCTAAACCTCACTGTTCATCCCATAAACAAAGGGCACGTACACGAATAATTTAGACTATTCGACCAGGTGGTACAGATTGACTTAGGAATATATATCGATCGACAATGTCATGAACAGTGTCTCCCTTATTTTAGGGGCACTAGACCGACAAGAGTGCTCAAACAGCTAGCTTTTATAGCCGTTGTGGATAAAGACCCCTCCCTCTCTCTCTTTACCCTTTATACCTATATTGCCTACTGCATCATCCATCAACGCAAAGGTGAAGCTCCCATTTCTCTAACGGGTAAAATCAATCCATCAAATGAAAGTGAAAGACCGAGAATAATAAAGGTGGCATAGCATGCAAAAAAGCTACGTACCCAAAAGTCAATCACCACCATTTTCTTGTCATAGGAAATGGTTACAAAGTGAAAGCTTATGGATAACGACTTTGATATTTAGATGTTATTTGCAGTTTTCCACGTTATTCTTTTCAAAACAAGATATTATAACCTGGAATTGGAACCCTTAAGCTAAATCTGTATAAGATTAATTGTGTCCCTTTTCTTGCGACAATTCATCTCATCATCTTCTATTTATCATGTCATCAGGCTATTTTATTCAACTCAACTATATTAACATTTTGCAAGATCAATTTATGTAAGGAGACAGGTATTGTTGATTTAATATGTCTAAAGCTTATCAGTTGGTGACAGGTGGTGTTGATCACGAGCAGTGGAAATTCGACAACGTTTCTGGGCTTTTGTAGTGAATATGGTGTGGTACATACTATTGGTACATTTGTGTTGTCAAATTTGGTCTGGTTGATGCATGACGTGGAGGCCATAACATCAGATACTGCCTATAAAGCTATAGCTAGCTAGGCAGACATTTTATTTCTCTCTTTTGATCTTTAATGTGTTCTTCTTTTTCTTTTCTTTTTCCCCTTTATATATCATGCATGTGAATATTGTGGACATGCCCTAGCAAGGTGCTGGTAGTACAAGCCAAGTACTGGAAACTGAGTTACTCGATTAATGTCACTTCCGTTTTTACCTTTCTACATATAGTGATCTTCTTGTCGGCCATCTCATCGGTCAAACTGAATACTTCTGTTGAGCTGTGCATCACCTTTTGTAATGGCTTTTTTATAAGAATAAATCATCATTTTAATTATACAGCGATAATAAAATGAAAGAATTTAATAGGTGATTTTGAAACTTGATATGTAATAAAACCTACAAAACAATTTGTTTCCTGTTGAAAATGGTTCAATTATCACCCACAATGTATGGCGGATAAACATACCAACACTTGTTATAATTCATGCAAACACTATTTAGAATTCCATCCATTAAAAGTCCTACTTTCAATTCTCAGGTGATTAGTATTCATAAGAGACTTAAGCAACGAGAATGTGAATCATTCGTCTTCTTCTCATTACCAAGAATGTGAATCATTCGTCTTCCACCCATTTGTTGCATGGCCAAGTATTAATGACACATTAAAAGCACAAATTAGGTTTGCTGAATGGCAAAAGGGATTTAAATTGGTTAAAAACAATCCTTGCCCAAAGTAGGGGGAAGGAAAGCTCAGAAATTAAACATTGAGAGGAAAAATAGGATTGGAGATGGAAATTGAGTTTGAAACTTTCAATGTGCCAAATTCCTGCTATAAACATGTTCCACAAGCCGTCATCATCATTCTGTTACTTTACTACTTTTTCATCTGCACAAGATAAATAGATTCTATTCCATCAATAATTCAGCAAGGTAGGGCTTAAAGCTGTTCATCAACCCATAAAGCATTCTGGGTTCCTTACTCCATCATTATACAAACAAAACTTCCCCGTCTCAAACTTCTTGTGGGCATGCAAACCCATGGTGTCAAAATGATAACGAGATTTGTTCAGGAAATTGGAACCTTTACATTAAGTTTCTTATGACGTTATGATTTGTTTGTTACTGTTAACGTGATTCTCTTTTAAATAAGTCTCGTAACGTTTTTCACAATTTTGAACTATAAGAAATGTATCCATATTTGATAATTAATAAACAATCACCAATGACATAAAATTTAGAACATAATGGTACATTGCATATAGCAGAACTTTATATCATTTAATAACCATAATCTATGATGCCGTTAATTAAATATAGCGATCCAACGACATATTTAATTTCTAAATCCCTATTAATGAAAGAAATTCTACACGTAACCCCCTATCAAGTACTGCTGTCAAATGTAACCTACAAAGTTACCTTGACTCACTGATCTTCATGACATATAAAATCGAACCCAAAAAGGTTTTGCATGTGATTAGATAGATTAACCTGGTGGCCAATGAACATGAAGTCAAAGCTTAAGTAGTGCTTTTATTGAATCATGGGAGCTAGCTAGTTAGTTACTTTATCCCAATATTTTACTGCCACATTAACTCGATAAGCAAGCAGGATCCTGGCTTAACGACACAGTAATTATTTTCTTTTTGTATATTATTCAATAAGATAAATGTTTGCATGCAAGCATGTTTGTGCTGTCAGTGACAATTTTTTTCCATGTTACCCCCGAAGGGCAGCATGATATTAGGGACCACAACTTGGGTCTCTTAAAGTTAATAATCATGTCTTTAAAAGATGTTAATCGAAATATTAAAGTGATTTTATTTAATTTCGGGACCATTGCATGGCTTGCAACAAGAAATCTTCAGCATGTGAAGTTGTGAACACCTATACATGAGCCTCCCACAAATTGTAATTTCCATCATTGATCAATGTGAATGCATGACGGTGGGTTTGAGCCTCTCTTTTTTGCAGCACCTGTGTGCATGCACATTAAAAAAATTACACTACGTAAGGCACATATGCATGAAATAATTAATGTAAATTACCCAATTAATTGCACATGATCAGTTGATCTAATATAATTTATCTGCACTTTGTTGGAGTAGAGTGCAGGTTTGACTCATTGTTGTGGCAAAAATAAGGTAAATTTTTATTGAGATCGATGTTCAGTTTTGGAAGTCTCAGGTTCGACTCATAATAATGGCAAGAACAAGATATACTTTCAATGAGGTTGATTTTTAGTTATAAGTCATTTGGGCTTGTTATTGGTGGGTTAATTGCTCATTTGACAACAGAAAAAACTGCTCAATTATATAAATCAGATAGTCTTTGAATGCAATAGTAATATATTTTAGTTTTTACCATTGACTTCTAGAGAAAGAACATCTAGTACTCGTTTTCCACACTATACATTTTCAAGGCAGCAATATTGGGGACTTCAACTCGATCAAAAACCACTCCATTGCTCCTTAAATCAAGAAATGTTGCCCCTTCAGTAATTAATTACATGCCACAATTCACATATGAAGCTCCCGGTAACCTTTTATATATTTGTTTCTTATTTAGGTACAACAAATCCCAATGATTTATGTGAGTAACGATTCCTAGCAATAAACAATAAATAAGAACAAGTTCCAGTTGTATCCATCTTGGTTTCAAAAATCCATATCCCATAATCCAATTTTTGCAGTGTCCGCGTTGCAACAAAATCATATAAGTTCCATAGATCGCTGGTCCAATTATTTTATTAGTCGATCTGTCCCCTAAGTAAAAAATCAGTAACTTGGAACAAGGGATCTTAATTTCAATGGTAGAACACTTATTAAGTTTATGTAACTCATAACTTTGAATTAAATAAGATTATTATCTGAACCTTTAGTAGTAGAGTTTTTGTTAGTTATTCAGAGCAACTCCAATGGAAAGATATAAAATTGAGAATGTAAATTTAATTTTACAAATTTGGTGGCATCTTAATAGAATATTTTAAAATGTAAAATTAATTTGCTCTAGTTGGAAAATTGTAAAATATTGTAATTAGAAGTTTGTATTTCATCTTGAAATTTATATTCCGTCACTGGAGAATGAACTCTCAAAATATATATCCGTTTTTCATACTAATAATTTACATTTTCTCCCTGGAATCAATGCTAGTGTCTCCAACGTATTTTTTTAATCATTAATCTTCATTGATTGAATAAAAAATGTATTAAATAAAGTATGTTTTAATAATAATGAGGCATATTTTGGAGATGTAAAACGAAATTCCATAATTGAGGTTTTTTTTTTTTTTTTTTTACATTTTTCGGCCAGAATGGACATTTTACATTTCACTTTTCCAATCCATTGGTGTAGAAATTTAATTTTAAGGATGCAAATTTGACATTCTGGTGAATTTTTATCATCCTATTGGATATTTTCTCATGTTTTTACATTTCACTTTTCCAATCCATTGGTGTAGAAATTTAATTCTAAGGATACAAATTTGACATTCTGGCAAATTTACATCATCCTATTAGATATTCTCTCATGTAACTCCGACATACCTCTCAATATTATAGAAAACGTGAAAAACAATTGTAATATATATATATAGTAGAGTATGCAATAATACATTTCACACATTCACATCTTTTGAGTATATACGGTCCTTAAGTATTGTACATGTACAATACACTGCCACAATAGTATAATCTATACAGAATGTTTATCCATATATAATTCGCACACATAATTAATCTTCTGTTTACCTCGAGATGTTAAATACAAAACAAAAATGATTATCAAAATCTTGAAGAGAAATATCAGCGATCATGGGTGGAAAAAGGTCAAAGGTCAAAGATTTGCATCACTGTATTTGTCTCCCGCACAGGCACCACACTCCCTTGCTCTGTAGGCTTAGGGTTTACACAATACATTCTCAGTCGTTGATCGTGAAAATTAAACATTCCCCCAAATCCCTCACCAGCACTCACACCAAGGCACGCACTGCTAATGCCCCTCCCACTTGGGCGCGGCCCTACCTGCTTCCTCGGTGCACCCGCGGGCGGTGGGTCCCACTTGATCGCGTTTTCCCACCATGCCTTAATTTTCGTGTTTTGTGACCCTGATGATCTTGCTGGGTTCCTGGCCATCCGATTATATTACAGGTCGGGGGTTTGACCGGTCAATGCGTCGCTGCGTGCAACACGTCAGTCTTGGATTGGGGCTAAAAAATGGGTGTGGTGTGGGACCAACGGCGACCAGGTGGGGCGTCGACACGTGGTCAGCAAGAGACATTTTCGCTCGAGTGTATTGTGGTGATGTGTGCTGCCGTCAGCTTCTTTCTTTGCTAACAAGTAACCGGATCAGTTCGCAGCCCCCTCTTCAATTTTGAGCCGAAGGGTTTAAAATCTGTTTTATTCTTAAGTATAGTTTTATCATCACTTTTTTGTTAAAAGGGAATACTAAATGAGAGGTGAATTCTTATCATGAATTCGATATATATAGGTCTAGTTCAAGGAACACACTATTTTGACACACCATTTGAAACATCCTTTCTTATCCATTGGATCGAATCCATTATCAATGGGTCCCACAAAAAATTGCAAAATCAATGGACAAGAAGGGATGTTTCAAATGGTGTATCAAAATAGTGTGTTCAATGATACTAACCCTATATATATATAATACATATGCGCTTCACCCTAACGAATTAATTGAGGGCACAAAATTTGCTGTGAAATTTGATGGTTCATTCTCACTCTAAATGTAAACATTTTAATTCAAATTAATTGAGGTGTATCGACGGAAGAAAATGGATATATACGAGCATATATTCACATGGAAGAATTATTTAGAAGGACACGAATCGAGGACTATAGTGATTTTACTTATTTAAGTATAAAGGGAGCTTCACCTTTGATTTAAAGTCAAACAAAGCATTCGTCAAAAATGGTCGGTTAAAATATAATCTTGACATTAGCATTGCGTGTGGTGTATATTGGATTATCTTTGACCTAAGTTACCTTGCATTAGGATAAGTTTGGCATTGGTTGAATGTCTGGACTAGTTCTCTGTATTTTTCTTTGCTTTTGGGCGTTCCGTATAATATCCGCTTACTTGTTCATATATATAGATGATTACAGGTTTCCAATTTGATTGATATTGTTTTCGGCACAGATGTTATATTTTTTTATTTTTTTTTTTTTTATGATTTGTAAAGTGAGAGGTTCCGATTATTACAAGTGTAGCCCTAAGGTTCCTTCGATAGTCTATTTTAATCTAGTTCGTGGGAGGAGAGTCTGAACTCAATGCAAATGGTAGGGTAGTACATAAGTTTGCATTTGGAAATATCTTTTTGAACTATATATTAATTTATACAGGACAGTGCACGTATACTGTCCTATTCAAACTATCTGCTGACTTTAATAAAATTAGCTCCATATTAGTAACCAAACTTGGACATTTGCCGATTGACGGTTCCGTCTTTTATCCTAGAAGTGCAAACGATACAAAAATTATCAGAACTTCAAAAGAAAAGGGCAGACCAACTACTAAAGTGCATAAAGGTCAAACAATGCAAAAATTCTTTTCTTGCTATATTTGGAATCTGAAAAGTTAATTCTGCATTGATGTTTGTATGTGCAAACCAAGAAATCATGCAATGCCAATCTAATCATCCGACAATACACATGCAATTAAACAAGGCAATCTCCAACTATTCAAAAGGATAGGAGGAGTTCTTTCTTAATTTGGTATGGAAGAGAAGGTTTGTTGCTTTTACTATCCAATGCCAACTAGGTTTTTGCTTTATTATACTGTACTTAAAGAATTAAAAAAAATTATTTAAAATATTTTTAAAAATATAATAAAAAAAAAATATCACGTAATAGTGTGACGGTGGAAGTTAATCCTCCCAATCTACAAACTATTACATATGAGTTTCACCCGAAAAAATGATGCAGCAAAACACTCCCCACATAGCAACTACGTGAAGAAGGCACAATGAACGTCCAATCACGCACGTGTCGACAACCCAAGCTGGAAGACAGCTGGCTGGTCCCACTTGGATACTCCAGACAAATTACCGTACTGCCGTCCTCGTTTCACTCGCGGTACATTACCTTAAAATATCACCTTCATCTCGTGGGCACGTTACGCCGTTTTCCAACCTGGATTACGGTTTTACCGGCTCATTCCAAGTTACTATATAAAATGACTTAAATTGGCTGCCGGTCTTTTGTGAAACATCCGTGGTACAAGCGCGCATGTAAGGAGTGTACTTACTGCGGGTTTACCGTATATTGCCGGTGGAAAATGCTTTCTTTAGAATTTCAGCGGCCTTCAAACACCTTCGGAAGGTGGGTTTTAAATGTTAATTACCGACGGATCCCGTTATTTCCTTGTACGGCAAGCACACCTTTGTTGTGCAATGTAGCAAGTACTCAATCAATTGCTTGTCCAAGACAAAGTTAAAGAGCAATTTTTTTTCGGTTCCCAAACTGCTTTAGATTTAGACCTTTTTTTTGTCTTGCTACAGTAACGTACTGTAGCAAAAGGTTACTGTGTAGTTACTGTAACAAGGCGAAATTTTTGGTGGATTCTAAATCCCCTCGGGAACTGAAGAAAGACTGATTAAAGAGGGGCGTTTTAAAATGGGTTAAAAACTTAAGCTTGCAAAAAGTCAAAGTCATTTTGAGCTTTCTTTAGTGGGATTCCCATGAAATAATGGAAGTGACCAATTGGGTAAATGGATATAGGTTTACAAAAGGCGCGATAGGTACTTGAAGGGATTAGGTACTTGCTTAAACTTTAGTGATTGGATATTATCATTTTGATAACCATTTTCTTAAGAATATTTTTACATCAGAAAGTGAATCATGTTAGCACAAACTTGATTGAATCAATGCTCCAAATTCATATTCAAGTAAAATACATTTCTAACACGTCATACACTCGTATTATCAAATGAATGAATAATTCAGATTAATATTTTAACTCGGTATTGTGTGAACACGTGACAAATGTAGTAAAAATAGTTATTATATACAATGGTCTAGACCAACAAAATAAAAAGTTTCAACCAACAATGACTGTTATCAACATGCTTTGATTAGACTGCTGTGAATACCTAAGGTGCTGAACTCGACTCTACATGATTAAACAGTCTTATTCAGCTTAAATGCACTGAACCTCCCATGTTTTTTATGTGTGAAGGAAGCATGTTCAAGAAAGAAAAACAAAATGATCCCAATGTCAGAGAATTACACTTTTATCCTTCATAGTACTGATAAGTTTCCACTTCACTCCCTACTAGCCCATAGGTGAAGCAAAGCCAACCTCCAATTCCTCTGCTCTATATAAACACCAGTCCTCCCTTTCTTTTTCCCCCACACCAAAAATACCCATCTCAATCTTCCCCTGCTTTCAAATCCCATCTCTCTCTCTCTCTCTCTCTCTGTTTTCTCAGACTACAAAAAGAACACCACCATGCCTGAAGCTCCAAAGAACTCCATGAATCCCCCAGTGGACTACAATCTTCGAGAAAAAAACGAAAAGACCCTCCGCTTCATTGAAGAAGTCACACAAAACCCCGATGAGGTCCAAAAACGTGTGCTTGCCGAGATCCTGGGGCGCAATGCTCACGTCGAGTACTTGCAGCGCCACGGCCTCGGCGGTCGCACCGACCGCGAAACCTTCAAAAAAATCATGCCTGTTATCAAATACGAGGACATTGAATCCGATGTCACTCGTATCGCCAATGGCGATACCTCCCAAATCCTCTGTTCTGAGCCCATTTCAGAGTTTTTAACAAGGTGAGATTTTGTGTGTACTTTTTTGCACATTTGACATTTTTTACACGGAAATTGAGTAATTTGTTTGGTTTAGCTACATGGGTTTGTTTTTGTTTTTTTCTTTTCTCTCGAAAGATCGGTTCTTTTTTGTTTTATTTACATTGAGCATTTCTTGGGCAAGAACTCATTATTTTGGTTGATTTGGCTACATGGGTTTGGATTTTTCCTTACAACCGGTGGGATTTTGTTCTTTTGTACCTTTGACGTTCTCAGAGCATTTTTGGACTTCAATATCGCTTGAATGAAGAAGCAATTGGATTGTTTGTTGATTGATTTGATCGCATTAGCTAATGCCAAAAATGGGTGTATTTGTTTTGCAGCTCTGGGACATCTGGAGGGGAAAGAAAATTGATGCCAACAATTGAGGAAGAGCTGGAGAGGAGATCACTCCTATACAGCCTACTGATGCCAGTGATGAGCCAATACGTCCCCGATTTGGACAAAGGCAAAGGAATGTACTTTCTGTTCATAAAATCGGAGGCGAAAACGCCCGGAGGCCTTGTGGCCAGGCCAGTCCTCACCAGCTACTACAAATCCTCCCATTTCAAAGAAAGGCCGTATGACCCTTACACAAACTACACCTCCCCCAATGAGACCATCCTCTGCCCTGACTCCTACCAGAGCATGTACTCCCAACTCCTCTGCGGCCTCTGCCAACGCAAAGAAGTCCTCCGCGTTGGCGCTGTCTTCGCCTCCGGGTTCATCCGGGCCATCCGGTTTCTCGAAAAGCATTGGCCTAGTTTGTGCAAGGACATTGCCACTGGGACTATTAACCCCCAAATCACTGATCAATCAGTTCGCGAAGCGGTCATGAAGATCCTCAAACCGGACCAGAAGCTCGCGAATTTCATCGAAACCGAGTGCGGGAAGGCCTCTTGGCACGGGATTATCACTAGGCTGTGGCCCAACACGAAGTATGTGGATGTTATTGTGACCGGGACTATGTCGCAGTACATCCCGACATTGGACTATTACAGCAATGGGCTGCCTCTGGTTTGCACTATGTATGCCTCGTCTGAGTGCTATTTTGGTGTCAACTTGAACCCTTTGTGCAAACCAAGTGAGGTTTCTTACACCCTCATTCCCTCCATGGGGTACTTCGAGTTCCTCCCTGTTCAGAGGAACATTGGGATCAACTCGAATTCGCTATCTGTCCCGATATCGCTCAATGAGAAGGAGCAACAAGAGCTTGTGGATCTTGTTGATGTCAAGCTTGGCCAGGAGTATGAGCTTGTTGTCACCACCTATGCCGGTAAGCGGTCACATTTTCTTAATTTATCAACAGTTGGCTTTCATGGGATGTGCACATTTTCAATTTGGGACTTAACGTTATAATTTTTGCAGGACTCTACCGCTACCGAGTGGGAGATGTGCTAAGAGTGGCATCATTCAAGAACAAGGCACCACAATTCAACTTCATATGCAGGAAAAATGTTGTTTTGAGCATTGATGCGGACAAAACCGATGAGGTTGAGCTCCAAAATGCTGTGAAAAATGCTGTGAACCATTTGGTGCCATTTGATGCAAACGTGACAGAGTATACTAGCTATGCGGACACTGGCAGTATCCCGGGTCACTATGTGCTCTTTTGGGAACTTAGCCTCAATGGCTCCACCCAAATCCCACCTTCTGTTTTCGAGGACTGCTGCCTAACCGTCGAGGAGTCCCTCAACAGCGTGTACCGTCAGGGCCGTGTCTCCGACAAGTCGATCGGGCCCCTTGAAATCAAGATTGTGGAGGCAGGGACATTTGACAAGCTCATGGACTATGCGATTAGCTTAGGGGCCTCAATTAACCAGTACAAGACCCCAAGGTGTGTGAAATTTGCACCCATTGTGGAGCTGTTGAACTCAAGGGTGAACTCAAACTACTTTAGTCCCAAGTGCCCCAAGTGGGTCCCTGGCCACAAGCAATGGTGCAACATTGAGTGAAGAGGACTGTGTAACAATGTCAATGTGCTTCTTAATTGGCTCACAAAGGGCTGCTTTTGTGATCATCTTAGGGAAGGAGTAACTACCCATGTTAGGTTAACCCTTATGTCTTTAATTATGTTGATCCCTTTTTTCATCTTATTTTAAAGATGTTTAGCATCTGCTTAGTATGCATAGAGTACTACTTTATATTAGCTCCACCATGTACAGAGAAATTCCGGTTTCAAGGAAGCTATTTTGCTTCTCTAGTTTCTGCTCTTTTTCCATGCTTACATTAATAATAATGACATTTTACACTTATATCTCAATTGATTAAGAAAATATACTTATATACCCGACTCAAATCTTTCCACTACCATATATGTCATATACATCACGTTTCAAAAAAATAATGATGATCATGATCACGTCTCATGAGAATTTGATTCTTAATTCCAGGCAGGAATCCTGCCCACTGAAGTCTCATGTGGCTTATATGCTATAACGGCACTCAGAACTCTCGGAGTCTGAAAAAGGCAACCTCCTCTGAACTCCCTTCTTTTTCCATCTTTGACTAGAAAAGAACACCAACTTTTCTCTTAGTGTATGTAGCAATTGAAGTACTTCAGATACTTCAGAATATCAAAGCCCTTTCCCTCAAGATAAATTATCATATTCCGCCCAATGAGCTAGTCAAAGCAACCAAATAATGTTACATGAACGAAAGCTTATAAAAATACTAAGTCCATACATACATAAAAGAAATGTAAGCAAATCACAATTTGACAACTTTACAGAAAATCACATAAGAAATGCTAGATAAAATCAGTTAGAGTTGTGAGATTCTGTTTAAGCATAATTGGAAAAACTAGATTCTTGGTAGACACTATGAAGGCAGCATAGGATCACCGCCAATTTTAGATTTGTATATAGAAAATCCAAAACCAAAGTTATGGAGTATATATATGCGATAATGTTCGTGTGTCACAAAATTTGTGACAAAATTGCATGTAATAGCAAATAGCAGCAATAATTTGGCATATTATTGCAAAAGTTCATTTGTGAGGTGTTTGATTTGTACCCAATCACTTGTTTGGTTGGGGGTGCATTGATATTGATCCGGAGAATAGGCACAAACGGTCAAAAGACAAGAACTGATTGCTGCTGTGCTTTGGTGAAGGCACATATTCAGAATGGGGTTGAAGCAGAGATTGCTCCATGCTTGGCCTTAGTCCCTGAAAACAAACAAATAAAAGCAGGCAAAAGCACTTTGGAATTACAGCACTTATTTCAACAGCTAGCCAGACAAAATCATGAGATGCCCAGCAGGCAGCAGACAAATTCAGAGACAGAAATTCAGGTTATTTGCAGAGGCAGTAGTAGTACTAGCTAGGTACTGGTGAAGAGATAAGGTTATTGGCCCTTTTCTGTGCCGTGTTGCTGCTGCTCTAGTGCAATAACAGTAAGCAACACCATCAAATTGTATTCTTGACAATTTTCCATTCGTACACAAGTCCAGAGTAACTACCCCAATGCCACCTAACCATACACCCTGTCCGAGAGCATATTGCAATTGTTAGTACGGAAAAGGTGATAGATCCGTTATCTAGTCACACATATATGCGTGTGGTTTGTGATTAGTGAACCCCCTTGAGAATACAATAGTGTTTCTAGCGAAGAATTTGAGCAAGAGAATCTTAATTAATTAGCTTGGTTAAGAGCATTTATATTTATGCATTTGATATTTTAAGTTTGATTTTCTTAACATAAAATATCTGTAATTGTAGAATGAGAATATTGTTATATTATATCACTTTTCTGCATATAAATAGCTTAAATATTGCTTAGGAATAGTGTTATACACATTGATTAGTAACGATACTTTTTTTTTTTTTTTCTGCATTCGACAGTGGAAGATTAGAGATTTTTACAATTGAAAATCGGTCTCATTAAGAGTCGAGTATGAAACCTCATCTACTAAAATACCAAAGCGAAAAGGCTATGCCACTAAATGAGCTCTGGCCATGTGCAGATTAGTAACAGTATCATAAGGCAATACTACTAGTACAATCACGTTGAAAAATTTATTCATCAACAGAAGAACTTGAAAATGCTGTTAAGCCTCCACCAGAAACTACTGTGAAATTGTGGGTTGTATTTGAGAATTTGATAACATACTAAGCCTACTTTTTTTTTGGTCAAATAACTAAGCCAGTATATATTCTAAATTGAGGAAAGTTTAATCTAACTTTCCTTTTAAAATAGAAAACAATGAACAGAACATTGTCACTCCTTACACATGTAATTTATCCTCCATTCTATATGTTTTGACAAAAACTTGATCTTGATGACTTAGAGCATCTCCAAGAGAGTAGCTAAAAGTCATGTTCTAGCTATTCTAGCTAAAAAACCACAAAATTCTTCTTCCAACAGCTTAGCTATTTGGCTATTTCAACATTTTCTAACAATTGCTATAGTTCCTGGTTAGATTTGGCAAGGAGGAAAGAGAAAGCTAAAAAGAGCTAAACTTAGAGCATCTCTATTCGAACCTTCAATTCTTATGAGGAGTGCTGACAAGAATAAAATTGACGTCATGTATCATCCATTCAAAACTTCAAAAGCTGATGTGGAATAACTTGATGTTATAATTGGCATCATGTCAATTTACATTGTTCGAAGACTATTTATTGCTATGGTTGTATTCTATTGGTTATGAAAAGTTCTTGGTCCCATGTTTCTTCATCTAATGTTTTCTATTGGTTACTATTTTGATATATCGGGTGGAAGGAAAATATTAGTTAAAATGTTATTTTGCCACATCACTATAAAAATGAAAATTAATGTTATTTATTTGACATCTCCATTGGAGATGCTCTTATAATACTAATATTTTTTTTCCCAACCCCACTTCATCTCCTCCTGCGACCTCCGCACCCACATCTGAAGTGAAGTCCAAACCCTCCACCCACCCCTAAGTTGCTGTACGAAATTTTCTATGGAGATGAAGAGGACAAATTTATTTGTGTGTATTGATTTACTGCGATTCTCTAGACCCTATTGATTTTTACTACAAAAAGATGAGCGGAGGAGAGAGTGCGGCACACTTGGAGAACGAAAACACAGATGAGGGAGAAGAGAGAGTGGCGTGGCTAGTTTAGGAGAAAGAGGTTGTGGTGAGTACAACTGTCAAAGAAAAAAATTAATAAAATATTTTAACCATCTCTATGATAGCTAGCATTGTTGAACTTTCTTATCTTTAGAAGTTAGTTAAAATGATATTGGGAGATTTTGACTAGCTAGAATAACAAATATTTAACACAACTCTTAGAGATGCTCTTAGGACTTACCATAGTCCTCACACCACCATATCAAACCGCCGGTTCACTTGCACTCATGAGCAAGTGAGGAGCACAAATGCATGCTCCTCTTCAACGAGGGAGGGGACCTTGTTTAGAATTTGGACACGTACCATTTATGAAGCGTTGACCTGACGTGTTGGGGACCCACCTTGGTCCTTTGCTTGGCCAATCAGAGAGGAGGCAGTTAAAGTCTGAAGGAGTAAAGATCGACGATGAAATTCTCGCGCTGTAAATATACAAGTTCTTCACAACTTGAGCTATAAAACAGTACATACAACTTTTTTTAAAAAAAAAATGAAAGGAAAATTACAAACGGAATGCTTGTAACATTTCATCACCCTCACGAAAGTTGTAGTCCGTCAACACACTTCACATTCGAAACAATAAGCTAGAAAACCAAAATTGCAAACACACGTACAAGGGCTCAGCGCCAAAGCAATTTTTAAACAATGAGATGTAAGGTTGATTGAGGGATATGCATGATTAAGAGAGGAAAAATTTGAAGAGTATTCTTGGCATATCGAACTGTCATTCTATACTTAAATATATGTTTATGTCAGATTCGTAGTTGAAAATTCAAAAATTCGGTACAAAAATGTAATCAGAGCACTGACTTGTGATGAGATGAACGACCTATCACGCAAGACGTCACATACATAGACAATAAGTTTGTGTACAAAAAAAGATTGTTATAGTAGGGGCAGGAATTTTTCTTGTAGCTCGGCTTCTTCCTTTTTCAAGATTGTGTAACAATTTTCAATGTATAGAACATTTCAAGTGACAATTTTGCTCTTTCTTTGGGCAATGATGATATCACACGTATGCCCTCAAAACACACATTCAACAATATCTACTACCACATGTGCTGCATTCCCCATTTTAATTGGTCCAAGCATCGGAGTCAAAAGTGGACTTAGGACTTGAAATTTAAAATCACTATAAGGACCGACCCTGACCCTCCAAAACAGCAAACGAGAGTGTGTAGCAACAAAATACCACACATAAGAATATTAATGATTGGGCGAGATCCGCCGGATGGCCCAGATTTCACGTGCAATGTCACGTCTCGTCCGACTGAGTGACGACGGCGACTGTCCAACTTTGGCGGTCGTGGCGATGGTTGTGGAGGTGAGGTCTACACACACTTATTCCCCATGTCACCTCACACGTGGGCTTGGCCCTTTCAAAGCCTTCAACCTCCACCACCGCACGTGAAGCATATCCGATCTGTTTTCTTGCTGGGCTCACCTCATGGGCCCTTTTGGGTATGATTGGGGCCCATAACTTGGTCATCTACAGTGGGGTTGTTGCTTGATGCTGTTGTTTTCAATTTTTACAAGGGAGAAGAGCATTGTCATGCTTCTAGGGTTTTCAGATTTTTCTTCGATTTACATGAGTGGTGGATTATATCTGTTTCTTGATTCTTCTAATTGACCACTAACAGGTGTCAATTGTTGCATCCCTGTTCATTATTATCTGTCATTATCAATCATTCACGTGCGCGTGAACGACTGACGCTAGCATTTCTCTTACCTAAACAGAGCGCACGAAACCAAAAGTATTGAACTACTGACAAAGGAGAAAACCAATAATGCAACCACAGAAGACGCCTAATTCCATGCTGACATCCGTGAACATTGATCATTTGGTTATCACCCAACTAATTAGTTTTTTTTTTGCATAATTTCAACTTTTTGGACTATTTGGTTTCTCTTATTTCCAAACTGACATTACAGTCATTCTGTACTGATAAACTGCTAAAGTTCCTCAGGTCAGCAGAGCTGTTGTGCATATTACTTGTTTGTGTTGAGAAAAGTTTTATATATTTTGAATAGTAATTGTTATTGTTATCTTGTTTTGGGGTTGTTGGAAAGCTTAAAACTATTCTGTTCGAGGGTGTTCATAACACCAAGTAATGTTGAATTCAACTACACCTGGCTATTCCCCTTAGGCAAAATGGATAAATTCATATAAGCCTTATGTCACTCCTGTCGTCCTTTGTCTCCACACATGATTGAAATCACTTAGAAAAACAAATTCAATACAAAAAAACAATGGTAGTTGGGTTGAATTACTAACTGTTCATCACCAATAACTACTTGAGAGTTCAGACAATAATATCCCATACACCAGCAAACCAAATCTGGTTGAATACATAAGAAAATAAGCATGGATTCAACTAGCATAAGTCTAGTAAGAGAGAAATTATATCCGGCAAGCTACCGACTGGGAAGGGTTTAGCAGGGTTATCCATTGGAGTATATTCCTGATCATAGGGATGACTGGAAAACAATGTCCATACTGCAATTACGATTACGAATTGGAGGGGAGAGTATAGTAGTCTTCTATGATCCGTTGGACTGTTAAGATCATCAAATGTCAATGTCTCCTAACCATCAAACCATTTTGATATAAGAACCAGAACACTACACGCTAAACGGTTACGTCTTCGAACCAAAATCCACAAAAATATGTAAACAAATTAAACAGATAATGGTGCAGAAGTCAAGAGAAGAAGATACTAATTCAGAGGATAGGTTAATGTATATATATGATACTATTTTCTTCAATTTCATTGACCAATTGCGCTAATAGCCATCGGATCAGAAGGAACAGAGTGACAGTGAGACACTACTAACTTGGAGGTTGCTTCCTACCATCAAACACTTGCGTCTTCAAAGTCAGTTGTGATTGGAAATATGTAGTAAACAACGTAATAGATAATCATGTAAGACTTGTTCTTCATTCAGAAATTTTGACCGCTTGGCTGGAAAATGTGGTTTTCGTTAGAACTTAGTGTGTAAGCATTCAACTCAACATTTGTACGTACCTCGCCTCATGGTTATGTCATCTAAGCCAGACGCATGAAAATTAAATTGGGATTCACATGAAAAACTTGAGATCAACAAATTATAGCATGGATAACCTTTAACTCGGAGTATACATGTCGAGAAAGTAATTAAACATCTAAAATAAAATCAATTGGCAATGGCGGAAGATGCACAATATCTTTATTAAAGCACTTTCCACCATGATTTTTCAAGTTCTTGTTGCTATCTTATCAGTTTTCATTTCAACTGCAGAACGCATAACCTTCGAAATGCTCATTTACTACATTTTGATTGAAATGAGTATTCTGCAAACCTTTCGAGTCTAGACCAAAAAATACAGTCTTAAACAACGACCCATACTGAAAACGGGACGAAGGGCTTAAATACTGCTGCAATTTATTCTGGCCCAACACTATTAGTCGGAATAGAGGCCCAATATCAATTTCGAATAAAGTTGTTACCATTAAGCCCTTTGATTTCTAATATCTTTGGGCAATACTATTCCTAGGCAACAAACGGCTAATAACTCCCGTAAAACTGAAAAATCATTAGCCACGAAACCTATCTTGGACAATGCTGGCTGGTTTCATTTGATTTGATAGGCTTTGCAAAGCCTTTGATGAAGGAACTTTTGCATGCCAAATGAATTGGATTTCTCACAAGCTAAACGAATAAATCCCAAATAAAAGTCCTCCAAAAACATACACACAAAATATTTTGTTGTTAAATTTCAATCCAAATTTGTACATAATGTCAGCGTCCAACTCAATAAATACCGATTATGTGGCTAGTTCGATCGCCAGTAATATTAATGCAATATCAAACTTCTTGGACATTCTTATGAAAACCAAGGCCTTTTGAAACCAAAAACCCTGGTTTTACCATATAGCCCAGCCCAAATTCAAAAATAATTCCAACACATAAAGCCTGGAAAAACCATCGTCGTCTTCTCTCTCCTTATCCGCGTTTTAACTCTTCGTCTCGCTCATTGATGTGAAGAAATGGCAATGGCGCCCAGCCTCTACCTCACCTCCAAAGCCCTAATACCGGCCCCAAGACCCTCCCTTTTCCCTCCTTCTATCCAGCCCACTTTCCCTTCCGTCCGATTCAACTCGGAGACTCGGCCTTTGACTCGCTCGGTTCCGTCGAAGCTGCGCGTTCGAGCCGTGAACGACAGCGAGTACTCGTCCAGGAGAAGCAGCAGCAATGAGCAGAGGGAGACGATAATGTTACCGGGCTGTGACTACAACCACTGGCTTATAGTCATGGAGTTCCCTAAAGACCCTGCCCCCACTAGAGAGCAGATGATTGAGACTTACCTCAACACTCTCGCTTCTGTTGTTGGAAGGTAGCTTTTTTTCACTTTTATCTGCTTGTAAACTCGTGTGTTTTAGTGGGTTTTGGGTTGTTTTGATGGAAAATGTTTCTGGGTTTTGTTTATTTTGGGGATATTGAATTGTTGTAACGAATTTTGGTGAAAAATTGTTAAGTTTTAAGGCTTGCTGGGTTGTGTTTGTTAGTAATGTTGTCTTTGAATATAAGCTCGAATTCGGTGTAAATAGGATAATTTGTTCCCAAATTTCAAGTTGAATGAAGCTTGCTTTGTATATTTCTTTAGGAGTATTTTGAGGAAAGAAAAGTTTAACAGGTGATTAGAAGCTTAATGTATATATGTTTGTATCGAATAGACAATAGTTATTCGATGAATAACAAGATGATTTTCCTTTTATTTTGGTCCAATAAAGTGAAGGAATGAAGCTTCGGAAATGTAGTATGTTTGATTACATACCGTTGAGCAATATGTTTTCTTACTTTGGAACTGGATAGTGAACTATATGTTCTAGTTTTCAGCATTCTTACAATAGATATTCTAGAGGAAATCATGTTTGTTCTAATATAATACAGCATCATAGCAAAAGATAGATGGTTCAAAATCGTTGTAATGGCTGCTGTTGTGGTAGTGGGATGGAATTATCATGAACCTGTTTTACTTAAGATTGATTATGCTCAATCTGAACCTATGCGGCTTCTGCTACCCTCCTAGGTTTCATAGGTTCCCCAGATCTGAATCTCACAACTAACGTTGTTCTTTCTGTTTAGCATGGAAGAAGCAAAAAAAAGTATGTATGCTTTTAGCACCACCACCTACACTGGATTTCAATGTCTTGTATCTGAAGAAACATCTGAAAAATTCAAAGGTAAGCATTGCAGTTCAGTGCATCTGGTCCTGTTTCCTCGTATGACAGTAACTTCGTGGAGCTAACTTGGTTCTTCTTGATGCAGGATTGCCTGGTGTTCTGTGGGTGTTGCCAGATTCATATATAGATGTTAAGAATAAGGATTATGGAGGTCTGTTACGTCACATTAAAAATGGTTTGTTTTACCACTTAATCTCATTTTAATGATTTTGTCGTGGGAATATATATGCAGGTGATAAGTATATTAATGGAGAGATAATTCCTGGAAACTACCCTGTTTATCAACCAAAGAAACGAAGAGAATCCAAGTTTGAGAGCAGGAGATATGAAAGACGAAGAGATGGACCTCCTCCTGAACGAAAACAGCCGAAGAAAGAAGCTACTCCATCAGAATCACCATCTGCATGAGGTAGTTAGTGGGTCACTTATGCAAGTAAGTGCGTTTCATTTGCATAGATTCTTTTTAACTCTTTCTTTATTTACATCTACAGTTGATTGTGGCACTGCAAAAACAAATAGTACTTAAAGAAACTGGTAGTGGTGGTTATCAAATGGAGGAACTCATCCAGGCTACACATAGTTGAGCTTAGGTTTTTCTGGTGAAGTTTTCTTGTCTTTTGCTTGGATAAGAAATGGTGTTTACATGCTTGCTATCCAGACGTCGGTAGTAATTGTGAATTACCAGATACATGTAAGAGTACCTTTGTGATAGTGTTTTTGCCTCAACGCTTAGAATTTAAGTTCAGCTATGTAGTTGAGTTTAGTTGTAAGAATAATTCCTTATTTATATTTATGATTCTCTACTACTTCTATTCCTCCCTTAATGCATGACTGCGTCCATGTGCGGTGGTGCCTCATGATCTTTATGGTATCGTTTTCTGATTCCTTTGATATAACTATTATGCATGCACATTGGATATGAGAAGAAAATGCTAACCTGTTTATTTCTTGCTCGAATGATATATCTATTATGCATGCACATTGGATATGAGACGAAAATGCTAACCTGTTTATTCCTTGCTCGAAGCTTATCTTTCTTTCACTTACCTTTTCCTTCTGAGAATTCGTGTGCATCTAACTCTCGAGCACCAAGCACTTCTACTGCCATTGTCTGATTTAGTTCTCATCAGAGTGATCTTTTAACAAGGAATCTTTTGTAAAATTTTTATTTTCAAAATTCCCCTAAAGAGGTCAACATGTCAGTTTAATCTAATGCTGTTTAGTCAGAAACCATAGGGTGCTAAGTCTCATTGAAGGGTACTCTTACTCATTATTCATTCAAATAGAAACAAAGCATACATGTCGAATTCGCCAAAAACAAGTTTATTGAGTTGCTCCAAGTGAGCTCAAAATTCAGGATACAAGTTAAATGGCAAGTAGATACCCGCAAACTTTTGTAAAAGATGTATGATCTTTGAACCCTTTGAAAGCAATGCCTTGGTAGCCTGCTAGCATATTATAGAAACAGAATTAAGTTTTTGGATAGTGACTCTCCAAGTATTTAACGAACCGCAGCACCATGGTTTGGATTCTTCTCCGCTTGGTAACCTGATCGAAAACATCAAGTACGTTGCTGCTCATTTTTCAGGTGTCTGTTTTTCATATGCGCCGCATGCTTGTAACATGGTACCGCATAGATTAGCTCACTATTGCTCTTTGTAGTCCACATGTAGTTTGGTAGGAGGAGCCTCCAGATTTGATTAGGGTGCCCTCTGCCAAGACAATACTATGTAGTCAAGCTGGCTCCTCTTTCCCAAGTTAAGTTCGGTTCGCCAATGTTTTAACAAGGCCTTTTAATGCAATCTCTTTCTTCGAAAAAGAACATATGTTTCAGTCACCTACGAATTCACAACTCAAATGAACAAACCCGTGGAAAAGTGGTGATTCTTTTCCCTGGACGAGCTGAGCTGAGAGCAGCACCTGCCAACTGCTGCCCTCCAACTGCGTATGCAAATGATGTAAATTGACACTAGCAATAGTCGGAAAAGGGTGATGGTGATTTGCCTTTCTCAGTCTGCTATTTCGCCCTTTGTCTTCAGTAATCTAAAGGCCAACACATCAGGTCCTGTCACCAAAAAAGCACGTTGACTGGTAATACTGAAGTATATAAACATATTACATAATCGAAATACTTTACTGCTTTATTATTTTGGTTTGACCCAAAAATTAAATTTGTCTTATAAAAAATACAGCGAAAAGAAAAGCATCCAAGGGACATCAACTTGGCCTTTCAACTAGGCCCTCGTGTGGGGAAACAGATTTTCTGTTAAATTTATTCCAGTTTTGTTCCAAATGGCTAAAAAGTGGTTTTTTTTTTTAAAATCAGAAATGAATAGTTATTTACTGGCCTTTAGAACAAAACTGAAATAGGATTTTTGGAACAGAAAATCCGTGTTCCTCGTGTGGTGCTGTGTAGGTCCGCATGGTGTGCACAATTAAACATCAAGATACATACACCCCCAAGTCTGTTGAATACTGTTGAGTGTCGAGTTCAGTCCTAGGTCCCCATCTGATCAATTTCAAAGAGATCTTGCGGTGGTTCGATTTGGGCACATCTTTAAAAGGAAGTGGTCCTATAGCTCCCGGAAGGTTGATGATATATGGTCATCACGCAATAAAGAAGTTATAGGGTTATATAGCTAAATTTATGTTATCTAAAAAATAATTTTTAAAAATTTAGACTTCCCATCTCTTTAATGGTAGAGATAAGCTTGCATGTGGGCTTAGCAAAATGATACCTAAAGGTAGTCACTCCTCAAGTCTTTTAACCCTACCACCCAAACCAAAACTTTGTTGTAGGATATTGTGTGTGGATGCACACTCACCCTTGTGTGACCCCTTAACTCATCAAACCCTCACCCTATTGCCTATATAAGAAGAGGCAATGCCTCTCATTCAACACACAACCGAATAGCCAACTCTTTGAGAGAAGACTAATAATGATTTTTTTACAAAATATAAAATATGACTAATAGTATTTAAGTTACCACTAATTTCCATTACTAGAAATGATCCAGTACTAGAAATGATCTAAAAGTCCTTTTTTCACATGCATGTAGTTGGGACGCTCTATTTATGTCCTTAAGGTAATTTGGCACTTATGCTTACGCTTTTGCAGGATAATTTCCGTGTGCGAGACCATATTATCATCACATGACTACAGCGAAAATGATCATTTTAAAGTGAGTAAGAACTAACGTGATTTCTATTAGCATTATTTCTCTATAAAAAACCTAAGAGTGATTTTATCCACATCCATCAATTTGATTTTTACACCCATCACTTATTTTATTTATTAAATTACTATTTTGCCCTAATACAGAATTACACTTAAAAATCTAAAATAAAATAGTAAATTAATCACTACACCCATCATTATCAACAGAACCCTAGCCATCATCAGTAGCAGAACCGTGCTAATTGGAGGTTTTGAATTTTTGTACGGTATTGAGAATTTTTATATTAGTATCATTTGCTGTTATCGTTTTCTATCATCACCAATGGAGCTTTTGCCCCCTATTACTTACTCTAATGGAATACATCATAAACGTGTCATAGGTACCAGATTGCAAGCCTGCATAAGGAATAATCTCAACCAATGTTGGCGACAATCTTGCATACAAGCCTCGAAATCCACGAGTTCTGACATGGCCTAATCCTATGTTAGAACACAACTCCTCCCAAAGGTCCTCTAAGAATTTGATCGCCCGCAGGTACCAGTTGAAGCGGGCGAGTCAGCACAACAAGAAGGCTGGGCTCGATTCCCATTGCGAGGTGGCCTCGAGATGCCGTTTCCGGACAACAGTAGGACAAAAAAGTTTGAAGCTAATGATGGGTGTAAAAATCAAATTCAATGTTGAGTAAGGGATATTTTTGGAACATAAAATAGGCGTAGTGATAAATTTTCAACTAGCAAAAATTGATGATGGGTTTTAAAATAAAATTAGGTATAAAGATCAAATTGATGGGTGTGGATAAAATCATCCAAAACCTAAATATAAAAATCCTACTAACCATTCCATAGAAAGACACTTAAAGGAGAAAGATTTTTCAAAATTATTTTTGTGTCCCGATTACTAAAAAACTTATCCATATAAAAATTAACTACTTTTATATACAGTAAAACCTCCATATAAGAATACTCTGTAATGTAATAACCTCTATATAATCATAAAATTTCTTAGTCCCAACTCAGGACTAGTTATATTTTGGAATAACAATCACATTGTCATATTTCATGTATTTTTGGAGTCTCATTCTTAGAAATCTACCTCGATATAGTTATAATTACAATAAAATAAAAAATATATTAATTAATACTACAATAAAAATTAAGATGAAGTTAAATATCTATCCATTGTTGCATGAGATCAAAGATCGCTTGGGTGGCGTGGCTATTTTTTTAGGAAGACAAGTGAAAAAAACTCGATACAAATTGATATCATGTAATGTAATCTAGATTTACTCCTGCAATAGGGAAAAAAACTCCTATAATGTATGTTAGATAAGAAAATCCTTAGAGAAAAGAAAGTAAGTAAAAAAAATTAATTTTATTAGTCATGTGTCTATTAAAGAATAACATTTTTATAGTTATAAAAATCATATGATCTCAACTTTATAATTATATAGAGGTTTTACGGTACGTGATGATTCTATTTGGACAAATCGCTATGCAGTCTATGTAAGTCCTTTGCAAGTTGAGATAAAGGCATGCTACAATAAATGATTAGTTGATTGGTATTGCTTTTGTAAAGGCCGCTTTTCGAGCCACTCACCTCCTTTTAGTACAATTCCTCTCTATTATAAATTAGCTCAAAGACTCTGCTCATTGAGCTTTAATATTGAACATAATCTCTAGAAAGAGGGTCAATGTTTTCAGGTAATCGTATCTTGAACAACAATGGGCAAGATCAGTAATTGGTAGGGGTAGGTATGGATTGGATCGAATCCAATTTGACTAAAAACTAAAAAATGAATCATAAATATTTATTGAATCGGTTCAGATAAGATCGGATTTGAACATAAAAATAATTTGACCCAACGTCATTCAAATTCAACTAACTTGGTTTGATTCACGATTTGAATTCGAATTTTTGGATCGTGCAATTCAAGTTTAGCAATTCAAATAATTATATGGTCATCAAGACATACAAATAAGCGAGTAAACTTAATTTCCCTAAAATTAATACGGATACAATCTGTGGTATCTATCTACAATGAAATTGATGATATATCATTAAACCACAAAATACATATTATTCATTCAAAATAAATAACAATACTTTATTAATTCTAATTAAGTGTTCGATAATAAAATTTCTGCAAAGATGAGCTTCGCCAAAATAAGTCCTCTAACTATATGTGTTTTTTGCTCTACATAGCTTCCCTTTCCTAAATCCTACACCAATAATATTAATAAATGTGTAACTTAATGAAATAAAATGCAATTAATATTATTTTGGATCGGATTGGATTTTATGACACCAAATTCATGAATCGATCTGTTAAAATTTGGATTGGTACGGTTTGGATTTCAAAATTTGGCTTTTATAATTAACTCGAATTTTTTCAATTTGGGTTTGTTCAGTTCTTAGTTTAAAACGTCCACCCTAGTAATTGGTTAACCATTGTCTTACTATATACTCTAGGGAATGTGGAATACAAGAGCACAAACATTGGTGCATTTGGCTGTCCAACGTTTACAATGTGGGCATGCTAATAGTGGCCCTACCTAACTGCGTTTTCTGAATTCTCTCGTATTATAGATTGAACTTCCTCACAACATTAAGTATAACTCACTTCATTCCAATGAGCGAACAATCCAACCTTTAATGCATATGCGGTTCCCAAATAATTTGAAAGAGGCTGATACTTGCCGAAATATGATTCTCCAAATTATCATGCCGTGATTCCTGCCCCTTCTTGCAACGAGGACTAATTTCATAGTAATATAATCTTCTACATATCATTGTTCTTATTATTATCAATAGGTCATGTACTTTGTAGGTATATTAGTATATCGTAGAACAAGGGACGCACATGCCACATATGACTCATGAGGACCTGCACAGCACCACACGTGGGCCTACCTATGCACACTAGATTTCACTCGAAGCAAACTGATCCTTTGTTGGTCCACGTGTGTCAGTCCGCCCACAGGTAACTCAATAATCAACTCAACAGGCTGGTACGGTCATTGTGTAACTGACACTCTGCGAATCCTCGCTCTGCAGTGGCAAGAGACAATACGTGAAATCTTCACGTCCTTTTCGGTCCAAAGTGTCTAAACTTCATGATTATCTCCGAAAAAGTTACCTATTTACCCCTCACTTCAGTCGCAGAATTCATGTGAAGACCTTCTGAATTCTGACTACATCCGGCTAATATATACTCCAACTCCATTGCTCATGTGTGATCGTCCACTGTCGAAAATACCCTTATACAGTAATTTGTAATTATTAATTTTTTTGGGTAGATCAATAAATTTATTAACTAGAAGAAGAAAGCCCTAAAGAGTGATAAAGGCTAAAGAACTCATAAACAAAGCACAGCTAACAAACCACGAAGGTAAGAAAGCTAGGCAAACAAGCTATGAAGGTGAAAAGAACTAAAAGACAACACTGAGGTATATGTCCCAATTGCGAGCCGTTTATAAAATAGCCAGAGAAGCTCGGAATTTAATAGTGCAAAGCCTACATCTAACCAAATCAGCCACAATGCACAACAAAATGTCGAAAGAGCGAGGTCTTCCTCCTCCAAACATACGCAAATTGCATTCACTCCACAGATAATAAATTGAAGCAGTCAAAGCAAGTTTCCTTACCATCATAGCCAACGACTGCCCCTTCCATTGGGAAGCCAACATAGCGATCGTAGAAGGCCATGGGGGTTTAAACCATGTGACACCACATCGAGCAAGAATATGCATGCCAAAGCCCACTTGCATCCAGGCAGTCGAAAAACAAGTGGTTGTGGGACTCCAAAGCTCCGTTACACAGAATCAAATCGTAATCGGGAATTAGCTAAAAGCAAGTACTTGGCTCTTTAATTAGCAGTCTAATATGTGTGCAAAAACATCCATTTCAAAGTGGCAATGACTGAGTTTTACAATTTTATCAGGCCACTTATCATTTTGTCTTGAAAATAAACTCTTTGCATATTAAGAATCAAATCGTAGTTATGTTTGTAATTAAGTCATCTATCGATTCTTCTTAGAAGGAATGTTGTACACGTATATGTTTTATAGTTCAACGAGTCTTTCAACATTTAGGCTTCTTCACCTGCAAATGCAAACGGCTCTTGATGTCTGAATTCATCTTACTCAACTTATTGGGAAAAGTTTTGATAAATTAGCAATGGTTGGAGAGGCTAGAGAATATCATTTCTCTAAAGTTTTAATAAATAAGCAGTGTTAAACTTCTGGTTTGCATTTTGTTTTATGAAAAAAGAGTGCTTTTTTATTTATAACTGTGTATGACATCACATCAAATGGTACATGAATTACAATAATACAATAAAATCAAAATAAAAACAAGGGATAATACTATATGTCAACTTCTAGTTTGCTTACTAAGCAATAGATAAAACAAAAATATGCTAAATTAAATTATGATTCGCAATGAGTTATACTCTGTTGTCAATTTGTTTAATAAATTGTGCTTAGCAGGAGCTGTTTGGACCACCTACAGGAAAGAGACCTTTCATTGTACATTTCGTGTACCTAAATGATACTTAATTAGCACAATTTGAAATACTAAGAACAATGTTGATGAATAATTAGGTCATGAAGACTGTTAGATTTGTCCTTTATTTTGGCATTTTCAATTTTTATCCAGCTCCCAAATTCTAATTCAAAAATTTTATTCTATAGTACTAGAAAGCGTAAGCACTGACAAAATTATGAAGACTCGCTTTCACATGACATTAACCAAGTGAATACCTATGAGTCGTTGCCCCATTCTTCACCAAGCACGTATTAATGTTAAATACGATATCAAAATATGAAGAATAATGACTTTGAGGTACGACTTGAGTCGTTTTCTTAAAGTGTTATTTGCCCCCACTCAAAAGAGTTTGCTATCGGGTTGTTGGCAAATCACTTCCAGAATAAAGTCGGACACTGTGAATAGCAAAATTCAAAGAGTCCCTTAGAACTTTTTTTTAAGGAAATTTGTATGACTGTAGGAAAAAAGAAATTGGAAACTTGGCCTTTTTTGGTTTCTAATAAGATCTATAATGTGCTGGCAATCCAAACTATTTATAGATCTTCAATATTGAATGAAAAGATACAAGTAAAAGTCACATAAGTTAATTCTAACGGTTGCAAAGCCACGGTGGCTTTTGACAACATGCATCCATGCATTCTAATTGATTAATTTTTTGCCCCAACCGATATGCCAATCAATTAAATTTCTACTTATAATTTAATTTATTATGATAATCCAAAATTACCCCATCCTAATTCTAAATAAACAAAAAAAAAGTGTTCAATTCTATCTAGCTGCACCGAAAATTCCATGCCCCAAAACCACCACCTTCCCAATCACATTAGATTGGCTCGGCACTTGGCTGGCCTTGATCATTAGCAGCTTTTGTCTAATCCTGATCTCCTCTCAAATGCAATGAGTTCAAGTTATGTAATGAGTTCTTAGTTCGAATAAAACTTAAAAATTCGAACTGTGATCAGAGTATACTTCCAATCTTCCAATTAGCTTTTGGAAATTTTCCTCAGATGATTTGGACAGGTTGCAATATTGAATGTTCTCAATGGTAGATTTCGTGACATCAAATCAAACAATGACAAACACAATCAAACAATGACATCAACACAAGATTTCACGCTAGCCAACATATTTGTTTGCACCAAGAATGTTTATATTGGGAATTCCTTTGGAAACATCAAATAATATGCATAGCTGCCTATGTCGATTCCCTTGCTGCGTTGCTGCGAACCCACTCTAGTTGAAATTGACATCGAAAGTTTCAATCAAAGATTGGAGTTTTTCTATGTGAATTTTAATTTGTGAATTTAGGGTTGATTTAGGGAGAAGATGAGGGTAATTTAGTAATAATGTAATATAAAAATTTCAAATAAAATTTAATTAAAAGTGGTGAGTGGGGAAATAGGATAAGGGGAGAACTGCATTCTAATTGAATAATTTTATCTTTTTTATTAAGAGATGCAATTCTTACTTAACCAACATGTTGGTTGGATAAGGATCCAACCTTTATCTTAACTGCCGCACATTAACTTTCTCATACCAGTATTGCAAAATCTTTAAAATATTCTATTCACCAATTTACTGCTGGATTTGTATTGCTTGTTCTCTTTCCTTGTTCTCTTCCCTCTGACCATAGCATTATTGAATGCAATCTCATTGTCTTTCTGTTTATACTGCAACGTATTTCATACGCAAGGGTGTATCACAATTCCAACCTTGATTTTTGATATTTTGAATTATATAACATAAAGAGCAGCCAAAGTTTCGGTGACAACTTGGAGAAGATTTTTAGATCATGGAAGATCCCAATTGGGATGGAACCCAGGATGGTTTATGAGATATATTTGCATATCTCACAACTCTAGAAGATGGGGAGGAAGAAGACGATTGAAAAGGAGGATGCCTGGGAAGGAAGATTGTTTTATCTGGTGAGGTTTTTGTAGGGGTGAGGGGATTGGGTAAATCAATGTGCATGGATGTGGGTTAGTTTCATTATTAAACCCACCGTTAAATTAATCTAACGGCTCTTATGCAAGAAGACCTCACAAGACCTAAAAAACCAAGACCTTAGAGCATATCCACCGCAGCAACGCAAAATCGACCGCGCCCGAGGTCGATTTCAGAAATTTCACCCGGCCGATTGTTCGGGCAATCCAACAACCCAAACAATTTCCACCGTGAAGGCGCAATTGCTCGGGCAATTTTGTCGGCGAAAGGCGACATGCAAAGGCGAAGAAAACGAGGCACGCGACGTCATCGCCTGGACCGAAAGCGCAGGCGAAGGCCAAGGCGATTTTCGCCCTCGCCCGCGACCGAGCTCTCGATCGCTCCGATCGATTCTTCCGCATTGGAGGCCGATCTCCCTCGCCCACGGCCGATTTCGTCGATCGACCCACCCGATCGACCACACGGTGGACATGCTCTTAGGTGAGCAGGACTGTATTCTTAAAATATCCAACAATTAAGAGTCTTCATTTCCTTCCATTTCATTTCCTTCCATTGTGACATTGTGTAAGAGCTTAACTTGTCACCCTTCAGTGATGGGCTTGTTTCAGTGTCAGTCAATCACATATTACTTTGTTGCAAATATTTATGCGGATATATGTGAATCATTTTTTGTAGTCAGTATTTATGTTTATATAATCAGGTCTAAAACTGTTTTTAACTTTTGACTATAAAATACTAACTGTGGGATGAGTTCGAACTAAATCTAAAAATGAAGATTCTAGGTACAAGGAAGCAAAATAATTAACATCAAAACTGAATTGATTGAATCCCTATTATAATTAACATCCAACCCAACGACGAAATGGAATATACATTTGGTACAATAGATACTACAGATAGAACCTCATGAATTAAGAAACAAATTAAAGACAACAACTACAACAAGAAGCAAGACAGCCAATGATTCATGATGAACAACCAACCATGGTCCAAGACATCCGGTTAAGCCAACCCCCATAATTAGGTGCTACAGTACAAAATAATTAAACCCAACCCTTTAGTCGCCAACCAAGGACAAAATCGTAAATCCACCCACCGAATCTCCTTTATTAAACAGTCGTTCAACTTTCCTTCAAAACCCTCCCTAAATACTTTCCTTGAATTTCTCTCTATAACATTTTCCACCCATCATGTTAACCAGCAGCTTCTTCTTCTCAGTCTTTCTCTCTCTACAACTTTCTCTCTTCGCCACCTCATCCTCCATTCATGACCTCCTCCGGTCCAAGGGCCTGCCGGCGGGGCTCCTCCCCAAGGAGGTGAAGTCCTACACCCTCTCGGAAAACGGGCACCTCCAGGTCTTCCTGGACGGGCCCTGCTTGACCAAGTTCGAGAACAGGGTCTTTTTCGATAGCGTGGTTAGGGCGAACCTGAGCTTCGGAAGCCTCATTGGGGTCCAGGGCCTGACCCAAGAGGAGCTCTTCCTATGGCTCCCGGTTAAGGACATCATCGTCGACGACCCGAGATCCGGCCTCATTCTCTTCGACATTGGGGTCGCCCACAAGCAGCTCTCTTTGTCCCTCTTTGAAGATCCGCCTAGCTGTAAACCCTCAGGTAATTTAATTGATTCATTAATTCATTGATTATGTTTATGGCGCGTAATTTAAAGATATATCGATATGTCTGATTAGGAAGAAATCGAACTCAAACTTTAGTCGAGAACGTTCTTTGTATTTAGTTGATGTTTCTTAGGTTTGTTTTTGGAGTTTGGAATTACATTACATGTGTTGGGGTTTCTGTGGATATTGGTTTTCGGGTTTCTGTTACGTTTTTTTGGTGTGCTGACTGCTGACCAGTTTTTTGGGTTTTAGTAGCTGTCATTTCTCATATTTGATTTACAGCAAGAACAACATGCTTTTTTTTCACAAACTGATTAAGAGACGTTATTTTGCTTTATGCAAGGAAATTTCCTATATACAAACAAAAGATTAAACCAAGGAAGGAACGTTTCTTCAGCTTTTTGCTCATTCTTTTGGGCAATTGTTGTTTTCACATCCTTCAATTATAGCTTCTAGGTAGTATTCTACAACATTTGTTGTCATACTCGACGGTACGAGATAAATTTTATTTGATAATCAGAATGTTAATGTCGCAACATTTCCTTTCTTTGATATATTTTATGTTTGTATAGTTTTGGGCCTAAAGTTTTGCATGTAAGGTAGGTTGGGGCTAACAGGTAATAAAAATCATGTGACATTTGCAGGTGTGCTGAAGAATCATGTGAGGAAGGAAAAGGGGTATGAGGCTTTGAGGAGATAGCCAGGAGATGCCAACCTGTTTTCCGACTTTGCTATTTTCTATAAAATATTTTCTTAGCCTAATCGTTTAAGTAATTAGGGTTAATTAGGCGGGTGGATGAGATTAGAGAAGGTTTAGATAGAGGGGGAGGAGTTTGTGAAGATGTGAACTCTTCTGGAATCAGATGATGTCCTCATCACATTGGCGGTTCTAATCGTCTAATTAACTTTTGTTTAATTCCATTATTCGTAGTGTCTAATCGGTTTAAGCAAAGGATCAGATTTCTTTTATTACTTATCTTCCGCAAAACAGTATTTTACTTTTCCTAAGGTAGATTTTGTATTTTAGCTCACAATATAAATATCCCTTTTGTTAAACAATAGCGCCGGACCTGCCGTCTATCTTTTGAAACTCAAAGTTCGTATTGTATCAGCTGCATTTATGTTCAAAATTTTAGAGGCCACTTTTAACTATGCAATTAAATAATTAATTTTGTTAATTAAAAAAAGATGTACTGTTCTTTTATGATTGGGCTACTTGTGAAAAAGTTAAAATCATAAGTAAGTTATCAATTAATAAATATCTTGGGGTGGCGGGGTGGCATTATCTTATTCTTCATGTTTGTTTTCTTGTGAAAGGTCATGTTACACTACGTCGGTTTCAAGTAATCATAATCAAGTAGGAAGGTTGGACGTCGGCCGGATATAAATTCATTAAAATCGCAGTCGCTGTTTTCAGCAATTGGCTTGTATTGGGATTAAACCGTCCTATTTTTATTTTTTTTTGCGCATCGTGATACAATTCAACTCTGCCCGCAAATTGTTGGTAAGTACGTGTTAAATGATAGGGTATGTACAATAATAGTTTCACAATAAGATGTCGCATCGACAATAAATATACATACCGCAAGAACAACAGATATGCACTATAAAATTGCTTATAATCGACGACCATCAGTTGACTACATGGTAACATGACACTCGCAACACTATCACGAAAAAGAAGAAAGCATAATGGGCATTGAAGGAAGGGCTCAGATAATCTGGGCCGAAAAGTTGGGAAGTACCCTCTTACCCACCCAATTCTTACGACTGGAATTGTCCAATTTGTACCGAAAAATTTGTATCGACCATTCGAAATTCCAATACGTACAGAACAAACTTATATGGAAAATTATACCAAATTGATATAAAGGAGGAGCGAAGCGTAACACGACCATATTGCTAGGATATTGGCTCGTGAGACCGTATGCACTCTTTTAAAATCTTTATATATTAAGGAGAAGAGTGTTTAGTTGTTATTCTTGGATGAAACATTCATAATGTCAAAATTGTTCTTGATTGAAAAGATTTTTTTTTTAAAAAAAGGTAAATTTTTAAAGGAAAACTAATAAAAAGCGCCTAACTACTAATCTTTAACTTTTTAAATCACCACTTTTTTGCAATTGTTTATTAAGTCCTTATATTTTATTTTAAAACTATTTTTAATTCTATAAAGCTATTGCTAATCCAAGAGTCCCTGTCAAAACAAAATCTGGAGCTGCTCGCCCATCCCCTCGTCGCCCCTCACTCATCAACGTCGCCCATCGCCATCATCGTCGCCCATCACCATCATCATTGCCCATCGTTGCCTTCGATCCCCCATCGCCGCCATCGCTCGCCCATCCTCATTGTCCATCACCCATCGTCTTCGATCCCCCATCGCCGTCGTCGCTCACCCATCTCCATTTGCCCATCAATATCGTGCTCGCCCTTCAAGAGATAACTCTTTAAAACAAAGCTTTGAAACAATTGCAATGTATTGCAATTGCCAAAGGTTTTGAAGCCGTATATTGCAAAGACTACAATTGCAGTGTGCTGTAATTGCCAAATTCATGCCGAACTCTTATATAAATGTTTACAATTGCAGCATTCTGTAATTGTGTTTAAAGATGTAAAAGACTTTCTTGAAAATGATAAAATTTGTGAAAATTTGATTAATTTTGATTGGTTAAAAAGGAATCTAGAGACTTAAAACTATATTGATTTCAAGTTAGGATTTATTAAACTTTACAATTAGTAGTTAGGGACCTAAAAATTAATGAATTATAAATTCAATAATAAAAATAAAATGAGAAAATTCTATCATACTAAACAAAAACCTCACCATCACTATCTGAAAACCAAGGTGATGTCACCCTCGCGATAAAAACCGACAACGTTGAAGTGTAGCGCAAAATGCCCGCGAAAGAAAAAAAAAAACTCTAACACATGCGTGTATATGTACAATGAAAGTGGCGGATCCGGGACTCATAAGCTAGGTGGTCCTAACGTAAAATGTCCATAAAAAATTTCAATCAAAAATACCTCTTGAAACTAAAAGATGACACAGATACATTATAAACTACAAGCTACCCAAAGGCACCTACCAGATAACATATTTTAAAATTATTGCATTAGAGCTTCATTTTCAACACAAGAATAAACATCTTTTTCAATATAAACAACTAAGTTGTCACTCAACTTACATAAAAACTTGGCAAATCTAGGTCATAGAGGGAGTCGTCGGTAGCAAAAGGGACGGTAGAGACTGCGGAATGGGTAGAAGAATTGAAAGATTGGGGTTAGAAATTTGGCTTTTTGTGGGTAATTGGAGTTATTGAAATGGTTGGTGGGGTGTTTGCATGGCTCATGGGTTCCTTTTCATATGTTCTTTTTTTGTTCGCTCTTTTTTATTTCCAAAACTCCACTAATGTTGTTTTGCCTACATCTATTTCTTACTCCTCAAATGACGTCGTCTACTTTAGAGGATTTTAAAACAGAAAATAGCCTAGCAGCCTATCTTCTTCCTCGCGCGCCGCTGCTTCTTCCACCGCCGCGCCCCTTCTTTCTTCCTCCACGCCCTCCTTCTTCCTATCTATGGATATTTCAGAAGTTGGATGGTCATGTTTCCACCATGCCCCCTTATTTCTTCTTCCATGCCTCCTTCCAACGCATACCATAGAGGTTTTGTGGAGTTTGGGTGGTCCCGGTACCACTGAGGACCACCCTTGAATCCGCCCTTCAATGAAACTAGTTAAAGAGTAAACTTCTAAGATCTTATTTCATTTTTTTTTGAAAAAAAAAATACCGCCTATTTCATCTTTTAAGAAGGAGACTTTAAATTTCATAACGATGCTAAATGTACGATTCATTTGCATGAATCTGTTGACTAAAAATAGGGTAAAAGACATGTGGCGCGCAGACCGTAAATAAAGCCTTATTCTAATAACTACGTCTTTCGGGAATGTGGTGATGCAGGGGTGTGCCAGTACACGGTCGATTGGCCAAGCGTCACAAATGATGGGTGTGTTGCGCGATCTTAACTTCAATCAAACGACTGCGGCCGAGGAAGGAACAACTCCCGGCCGTTCAAGTTCGTTACCTTGGCTAATGTGCTCTCACGTGAAGACAACGTACTCCGGGTTGTCGGTGAGTGACTCCGAAACGGTGATGGTCTGGGTGAAGATGAAAGTGCGGACGATGGTGGACGAGCCGTATGGAGCTAAAGACTGAATGTACTCAACTCGGACGGTGGTCTTGAAGACAAAACGAATCTCGCCTTCGTGTGGATGGGCTTCGATGTGGTTGTGAACAGTGAAAATCATGGAACAACCAACAATATTGCTATTGTAAACCGACCCCTCGAACTCCTATTGTTGGCCGATAGGAATTGGTTGGGACTTCTCCGGCCTGCACCTTGGTGAGATTCTCCAGGACTCTCCGACCCGTACTCTGGGAATACCTCCGGGACTTCTCCCGGCCTGTACCTTGGCTAGCAAAATACCTTTGAGACTTCTCTGAAGGAGCTTCGCTTGTAGACGAAAGGACTTTCGGGTAAAACTCTGGGTAGAGAGATGCGCTGGGGCGTTTAGGGTTTTTGTGTGTTGGATCCTGCTCTCCACAAGGCGAACTTATATAGTGACGAGATATCTATGGCGTTGCGATTCTGGCCAAAATAATAACCCAACTCGGACTCTAGAACCCTCATCTGATTTAGGCCGAAATCCTTCCTTGCTTCGGACGGAAGCAACAATATTTTACTTCGGCTGAAAGTCAGCCGATTCTCCTAGTTGGCCACGGACTCGAACTCCTTGATGGCCAAATAGATCAAGCATCCTTTGTTGGCTAGGAAACTCAACATCTTTAACGGCTCATGAGACTTTTCCGAGAGAAAATCTCGGATGAGGAGATATAGTGGGTTGAGGATCGGCCGATAATTTGGCCGATAACCCGGCTGATGAGTAAAAGTGTTGGTGGCCAAGAGAGAATCTTTCATTAACGATCAGTAGATTCTTGATCAGCTGCCTCTAGTCCTTTACGGGCCTTTCTCCTGGGCCTACACTCCTTATGGCCCGTTGTCAATTTTGACCCAACTTCATATGGGCCACCCATGTGAAAATATGTGTTAAACAGTATCACATAACAAATACAATAATGCTAGAATGAGACCTCTTCCTTTGCATATCGGACAAAATATATTTGTTTATCCGAAACAATTTACGTTTTAATAAGCTTGGATACCTTGAAGATATTTGTGAAAGCCAGATTGTGAAAACAGATAGATCCAACAAACTAAAACGAATTTATCCTTTGCTGAAAAGGAACAAAAAATGAAATAAAGATTTTTGAAAATTACATTACATCACACGTGGCAGCAGAACAGCAATCATCAACATGACACACAGCCACCAGGTCTGGAGGAGATAATTAGCAAATCCTAAATTCCCCTCGAATATTTTGCTTCTGTGTCAAATAAATTTCCTCCAAAATTAATAATCCTTTTATCCCCGACACAAACCTATACAGATTCCATCACTTCAGTAACGCGGCAAGGCAAGAGTCTCTGAAATTTCTAGGGCTTTCTTGACGCGCTCCTCAAAGGCAAACCAAGCGATGGGCGGCGGAGTTATGAGGGCGGCGGCCAAGGTGGCCGGAATCGGCGGCGTCGTCAACTCCGGCGTCCTTCGCGGTGCGGCGGTTCCTTCGCCGGCTGGTCATTCGGTCCGCAAATCCTCGATCCCCGTCGCGGCGACCCTCACGGCTCAGAACTCCGGCAGCGTTGACGTGTCGCCGATCGAGAGGGGGCAGTTGGACGACGCCGACGGGTGGCAAGTGATCGGCGCAGGAGAGGATGAGTTGGTGATGTCGGCCGGCGAGCCGATGCCGAGGGTCGTCTTCGACGCCGCGCCGCCGAGCTTCAAGGAGGCCAAAGAGGCCACCACTGAATTGAAGGACGCGTTGGATAAGTATATTTCTTTTCGTCTCAATTCGATATTTGCTGAAGTATTTCTCAGTTCAATTAATGAGGTTGCCATAAGATCTATTCATTTGGGATAATCAAATGATTGTATGGTGAATTCATTTTTTTTTTCAATATGGTGGAAACAATTAACTTTAACTGAAATTAACTTGTTTCGTGTGTGAATTTGATTTTGGTTTGGGAATAATAGGTTTTTTGTTACCCTAGATGATGGCAGATTGGTATGTTTACATGTTTTGAAAGTTCAAATGTGTGACAATGCTCTTAACCAAGTAGTTACACTTGATGAAAATGTTGCTCGTTTGTTGGGTGTGTAGGGTTATCTAGTAGTATGTCATGTTTGATTGGTTTTTCATATGTTCAAATTTCGATACATGAACTGTCAGGGTGTATCTGTCATCACCCAAATCTACTGAATTTGGAGAACTGTCTGATGCTGATAAGCTGTCTGGGCTGTCTCTAACTAAAAACCCCAATACTGAGGAAATGGAATCCCTGCATCTTACTAGGACTTCAGTGCCAAAACATGCTCTTCAGGCTTTTGAAATGCTGAGTAGGAGTACTGATGCTCAGGTATTTGATTGAATTCCCAAATAATGTCTGGTCTTTTCAAATGATTCTAGAAACCAGATTTTTTGTGATTACTGGCTCGTACTATTTCTTAGGGGACTAATGTATATTTTCGGTTTCATTTTCAGAATGTCGTTGCGTCAATCGCAAGTGACCCAAATATCTGGAATGCTATGATGGAAAATTCTGCGGTCAAGCAATTCATGGAGTCCAACAAGAACTATGGTCTCTACCAGAACGAATATGCAATAGAAACCGAGTCTTATGATCCAGTGTCACCCAAGAAGGCTGAAGACAAATCTAATGGCTTCCATGACCTGCTCAGTGGTCTCGTGCAGCAAGTGAAGGTTAGAGTCGACAAATGGGTGAAAGATTTGTCCACTTGCATTCAGAACATTTTCGAACCCCCTGCAGCTGAGAGTATGGATAAAGATGACAATGGAATGAGGAGGACTTTTGTAGCATCTGGGTTCATGGGACTGGCACTTATGGTGGTCATGGTGGTGTTGATGAAGCGTGCTTAGAGTTCATTCTAAATTTGCCGAAAATACAAAATTATGTGTGATCTGCCTAATGAGCTTGTGGCGTAAATAAAAGCAGATTTGATGCCAGGAAGTTTTTCTAGGTCTTGTCCTTTTCGTTTATTGATCCAGTATTACTACTACTTGGTCAGCATACCAGCAAGGGTTGATTTTAGCTTAAGTCATCATTGTTTAATCTTCTAGGGGAATTAAGAGTTTACATATACAGCTTATGCAGGTTTGCTTGTATATAAGTTCTCTCTTTTCTAATGTTTTACTATCGGACTTCTGTATGGTTATATCTTGCGTAAATCATTTACTATCGGATTTCTGTATGGTTATTGACTTGCGTAAATCAACACAATATACCGGAACATTTGAGTTGCCTTGCCAATGTTTCTGGCTGCTACCAGTTTCGAATGTATGGCAAACGATTTCAATTTCACCGTATAGCGGAGATGCATATAAAACCAAAAGAGAGGGAGCTAAAGGGTGAAAGTATTATGGGTGATTATATCCCCACCCAATAATTATCTCCCCACACCCACTATACTTCACACACCCACCTAATATTTTCATAAAATCAAAATTTCTTGTCACACCCAATATTAATTCCTAAAAGCCCCCTTCTTCACTAATAATGCTATTGGCAATAATCTTGCCGCATGTCCCACTTAACCCAGCAAACCAGTATCCACTTGTTTGTCCCCAGCCAACCAAAACTTGACAGGTGACAAAACAAATTTGCAATCATTCTTCCTCCCCCAGTTTTTGCTTCTTCCTCCTCATTCATCCCGCACATGGCCAACTCCACCATGTCTATATCCTCAAGAACTAAATCTGCAACAAGAACGAAGAAACTGACATGGCAGCCAAGAGGGTGGCGGCTCTGGACGTGGAGAGCGAGCGGCTAAGAGGAGTCAGGTCTGAAATTGCTCCAAATTGACCAATGAAATTGGTCTGAAACTGTGTTCATGTATTGTGCCGTTGACGACATTGGAGGATATGTGGGGCCCGAGGGTTTTGAAAGGCTGGCCGTCGTGCTTCTCTCAAGAGTTCCGTCAACGAATCGGCCGTTTTGCAGGACTGGTCGCCCCCCGTCGCCGCTTGACCTCTTCCGCCCAAGAGTGAGTTTTTGTAATTTTTTGTGATTTTGGGGGTTTTATGAAGTAGTTTTGGATGATAATTCCATGGTTTTTTCAGTTGGAACTAATTTGTGTGAAAGCTTAGTGCTTTTTTGATTTTGGGACCAACCCATTTGCTCAATTGAGTGGCTGTGGGACACGTTTTTGGTGATACACTGGGTAGAACAACTGACCAGGCTGGTAACAGAAGATCCTAGTCTCATGTTCTGCTTCAATTGAGATGGCAAGGTGTCCTTAATAGTAATTACATGTTAGGATAAAATAGTAATTTTATAATTACAAAATTTGATGGGTGTGAAAAGATAATAATTGGGTGGGGATATAAAAAAAAACAAAAATTCCCAAATATTATTCATTTTCTTTCATTTTATACAACAAAAAAAACCCCCCCGCGTTTTTTTTTGTACAAAAAAGAAGAAAAAAGAGAAGAAGGAGGAGATAAAAAAAACCGGGGAGGGGGGGGGGGGGGACAATTTATAAAATACCCTTTTCTCTCCCCCCCCAAAAACTTTAAACAATGTGTTTTTTCGGGGAGAAAAACCAAAAAAACCAAAAAAAAAAAAAAAAAAAAAAACACACAAAAAAACAAAAAAAAAAAAAAAAAAAACCCCCCACTTAAAAAAAGAAAGAGGAGAAGGGGGGGGGGGGGGCCCCCTTTGCTTTCCATTTGGGCATGCGAGCTTCTCCCATACCGCAAAATAATTGTTCTCTTTTGCTGTAAGAATGGAACATAATTGGTGTTCTGTTAATCACTACTAACGTGTATGATGTCCTCCTTTGATATATGCATCCTCCCTTTGTCCCTTCTGCTATGCACTTGTTTCCCATCGGGTTTGCCTCGCTGAAAATAACAACAGATTTGTTTTTCAAAGCACAAATGCAAACGCAGGCTATAATGATTATAATACCAGACAATGAGATTGTGCTTGTTCTTTCAAACAAAAGTGTGCACTCACCTTCCTCAAGACAAATGCCAAATACAAATAAGCTACTTCCCATTCATCTTTTGATAGTGTGCCTGGATTATGCAAAGCAAGGTTGAAAATGTATAACCACTAAAATCATGTACCGCAATTCTAATATAAATCAAATAACGAAATCTTACACAAGGAACAGAATAGTGCCCAATTAGTCAGTTGTTAGCAAGCAAAGAGGAAGTAAAGGGCCCCAAAAAAACTGGATAGGAACGTACTTTGATCTTGGTTACCATCACCTAAAGCACCAAGTCGCCGCATTAGTTCCACATATTCTGGCATTTTCATATATTGGTCCACAAATTCGTGGAAGTTCTTCACAAACACTAGCTCCATGTCATACTACAAAAAGTCCACAGAAAAGTTGGAAAACATCAATTTAGATGATCAGCAGCCCAAGACTGCCAACACAAAATTTAAATTTTAATGGAACAAAAGTTGTATTGTAGATCTTATAAATAGAAAAGAATGTTTTTTTAATGTGCTTTCATCACCTTAAATTGAAAAGCATGATAACCATTTCTTAAGTTGGTAACATTCACATCAATTACATAGTTATACCTCTTCTACCAGTGATTTGAAGACATGGACGGGGACTACCCACTCAGGGCAATCAACAGCATCCTGAAAGAAAACAGAAATCAGAAGTTATAATTAATGGTTTCATTTTACATTGTAAATATGACCAATCTTAACAACTGAACATTTAAATAAGCAAGTTCGATACCTCGAGGTGAAATTTATACTTGATACCAAACGGGCTTGAAGACTTGAATTTCTGAGCCATAAATGAAGTATTCGTCAGAGTAATGGAATAATCGACGCTGTACAAGCACTCATGCGTCTCCTCTCGGAGAATAAGTAAACACATAAAAAAAGCATATTACTGAATACATACCTTTTCAGAAAATTCTTCGTCAAAACGTATCCAGTAGACACTATTTCCAAACACCAACCCTTCAGCTGGACGTTCACAATGAAAATAGAATCACCAATCAATAATGATGAAAGTGATTTTCATAGCCTAACAATCTTAATGCTAAGCACCAAAGAGAAAGAAAAATGGGAGCCAAAAAGAAAATGTACAGCTTATGTGAGGATTTATTGGACATATGAAAGAGTGCACAATTTCTCTCAAAAAAAGAAATGAGTGCACAATTTGTTCCCATGGCTACTGTTTAGCATGACTCTAAACGAAAATGAAAAATTTTAAACAAAAATAAACCTTCTCTAAGCTTTTTGATGATCACATTGGCATCGGGCATCGTCCCAATGAATGTACCGCCCGGGCGAAGTAGAGCTGATACATTAGCCAAGGCTCTCCGTGCACGTGCCTCAGTAGACCAGGAGTAATGCAAGGCGAACTGCAAAATACAACGTGTTTTGATTTCTCAGATTCAAAGGCCTCCCTCAGCTCAAATGTATAATTACTTTACAAGAGAAGGTAGAAATATATTGCTGCCCGGACAGGCTCACCTGGCAACTGCAAATATCAAAGGGAGCATCAGCTGCCAATACTTTATCCAGACGAACCTGAAACCATCAAAAAAGTATTAACAGTGGAGCATAGGCCTATTCAGCAGGGTTTACAAGCCCGCTGGTAGCAAATGACTGCTGCTTTTACTGAGAAAAGCAAAGTAAAGCTCCCAAGGGGCAAAACAATGGCTAGGTAAGCAGGTATTGAATTTACAATTACCTCATAACAATCTCCACACATAAGGTGGGCGGGAAATGTAAATTTTTTACGACGCAGATGATGGTCAGCATCGCCATTGTAACGGGTACGGCAATCTTCTATCTGTACATAATTTGGACAACTGATAAGATAGCTGACGATGGAACAGATTCATATCAGTAAGAACAAGAAGGCAGAGAACAAAACGATTCCATCATAACTTATTTGTCACCAGTAATTTATATGCACACAAGGAAGATTGTCATACTTGAGAGAGAAGGATGGAGAGTAGAAAACTCTGTACTTTAATAAAACTGAGCAAACATACCGATACATGATGAAGTGGTTCAGGATAATGAAAACCAAAGTAAAACACAAGAAAACAAACAATAAAAAAACACATGATTTAGGTGGTTGGAAAAATAGCCTACATCAAGTGGGAGATCAAATCCACTATCAACAATAAGGATCTGTTAAAAGAGTTCCCAAAACCTGTCAAGTCCCAACTCACAGATCTATAGAGCAATGCAGTACCATCCCGAACCCTGGAATTCTTCTATACACAATACAGTTCTTCAAACTCATCGCAGTTCCTTATGGACTGACCAAATTGACGCCTTGTTTGACAACTTTTACCAGGCCAATACTAGGAAACAGATTCTATGCGAACTACAGGTCTAAAAGTAATAAAATCACATTCCGAAATGTAGCTCAACATACAGAAAATTTGTCCTAAAATCAGTATAACTACTATATAGAGGTTAGACAACCTCAACCACAGTTCTGTCAGCTAACAAGTCAACGGAACTGATATCCAAAGAACAATTTGAACTAACGAGCTAATCAAAACCAAATTTCAGCACTTACTGAGCCTTCAGCAATATCAATGCCAACATAATACCCAATTCTGGCCTTATCCCATTTGATGAGATCACCACCCTAGCCAAAAATAAAACAGATGATGAGACATAAAAAAGGAAAATATTAAGTGGAAAAGGGGAAAAACAAAAGAGAAAAAGGACCACCAATTTACCTTGCCACATGCAAGATCAAGAACAGAATCTCCTCTTTGAGTATAGAGCTGAATCAAGACACTCTTAATCTGCTCAAAAACAGACGAAACTATAATCCGCGGAGAAACAATGAGCCATTCCACACCACTATTGAGCATTTAGGAGATTGCAAGGCATACCCAATTGTTAAGCTTTTTCAAATGGATGATTGGACTAGCTTCTCGTTCTTCTAGAGTTTGATTAGTCCTTGCGCTGTAATGATCAGCCACATTACGTGCGTCAAGCTTCGTGCGTTCATCCTCTAAGAATTCCGAATCACCTAGCACATGCAATTACTGTCATGAACAGAAAATCCTAAGACCCTCACCATGCTTGCAATCAACGTTAATGCAAGAATTACGAGAAAGAGAAAGGAAGACATATCCTTTTCTTCCCTTTGCTCTACTTCAGCAATACAAAATCAAAAATTCAGTTCTATCCCATTCTCTAAATTGGGTTTTTGTAATTCTTACTCTTCTTTACTGCTGAACTAAGAACCTCAGGCTCAAATTAACTAAAACACTAATCACACAAACAACAATTACTGAACAAACTACCAATCAAAAGCAAAAAAAATTCAAACTTTCATGTTTCTTTCCCTCTAACTCCACTTCATCAGCGAGAACTACAAAACCCAGATCCAAAAACCCTCAAACTTGCCAAAAAGATCAACAATTTACCACAAACCCTAAACCCCGGAGCAAAAGGGCAATTAGGATAAATCACAAAAACTTACCTTCAGGGTTGGGTTTGAACTTGGATTGAGGCGGCCCGTACGAGGCGGACGACGGTTCTGAATAAGCTCGTTTCATGGCCGGGGATCAAGAGTAACACTATCCGGGTTTTACGCGACTCAAAATTCGAACGCTGCTAGCCAAAAACAAACAACGACAACAACGTTTTTATGTTGTGTGTTGTGTTTGAATTGAGTTGTAGTGAAATTGAGAGAGAGAGAGAGAGAGAAGAAATTCCTCTATGAGGTTATATTATATTTATATGGTTGAAAAGGCTATCTGGACTGCATATCCTAGCCATTGAAATAAATCTGATGGCTAGGGATTTGACACGTACTCAATTAGCACAGATTATAATTATAGCAAGAAAGAAAAAACTTGGCTGTCGGCTCCGAATATTTTCTCCACCGGACGATCCAGTAAAAAATTCTACCGAATTTGATTTTATAGCTGTTGGATTAAAATTGTTATTTTGATTTTTCTCTTCATCAAATGATCCGGTAAAAAAATGTACCGAATTTAATTTTATAACTGTTAGATCAAAGATTGATCCAATGACCGTAAAGCCAAGTCGGATAGAATTTTCTACCCGACCCCACAGTGGAAAGATAGACGGGTCTCTTCTCGCCAAAAACTGCAACCTCTCTCTCCGCTGGGAGCAAAGATTTTAATTTCGGCCAGGTATGCCATTATCGCAGTGCTTTTATGCTTTCTATTTTAGCTGATGAGTTTGGTTGCTGGAATGTGCATTTGATTGATTAGCAATTTTGGTCCAATTTAGAATAGACTAATCTGAGTTCATTGAGAGTGCGAAAGTGTTTATGGCTCCTCTGCACATATGCTTCTTTGGATTGGCAAGCTCGTATTACATGCAGAAATTGCTTGTTTGAAGCTTAGTTTTCGCCTTCAGATCGAAAAGAGCTTCCTATTAAAACTTCTGGATTTTAGCTGATGAATCAAGGGCATCACATTATGTCATTTGAAAACTGTATAAAATGGTGATGTTCGAGTGTCTCTGCATTCTTCATGTTTGCATCTATTGTAGTCTAATTTGACAGTTGTACATAGACGGATAAAGAGGTTTGAAATTTGGAGAGCTTCATTGAATTTCTTTGGTGACGTTTCCTTTGTAGCAATCAATGCAATGTATAAAATGTAGTTCATCTGATCAGTAAGAAACGTATGTTGTTAGATTTGGCGTCTGTCATCGTTAGCTTGGAGGAATCCTCTAAACCATTGAACTGAGTTTTTCGGAATCCTTGTAAGGTTGTTCTTGTAATCGACATAGTAGAGTCCAAACCGGACGGTGTAGCCCAGGTTCCATTCCCAGTTGTCGAGCAATGACCACACAAAATAACCACGGATATCGCACTTGTCTTGCCTGCATTGATGTTTTCTGTTAAGTTTCATGTAGAATTTTGGAGGCCTCGGGCATGGGGATCTCACATTTCATTATCCCAAATCAAGCCTGCAGACACCCTCCAAATTACTCTAAGCTATCAAAGGGGAGAGTTGTTAATTACCTTATAGCAGCAGATAGGTTGGAGAGATAGTCCTGGTGGAATCTGATCCTCTTTTCATCCTTTAAAGACGTTTCTAAAGGTATGAAAGCTTTATTTGGATCATCCATACCTGTTTTCATACATTTAAACCCTTTATTCTTTCATCAGAGTTTGACTTGTACTTATAATCTGAATCTACTCACCGTTTTCTGTTATTATCACTGTGGGATTCCCATACTTATCTTTCAGGTGTATTGCCAACTTTCGTATGCCCCATGGAACTATGCGTAACCATCGGGAAGCTGCCTGGAGGATGAAGAACTCATGAACTTCCCTAAATAAGAAATTGGTGACTAAATTGAGCATTTGAGCAAAAGGGGTTGAGACATACTTTTTCACCAATAGCCACTCCTCCTTTATATGCTACAATCAAAGTCAGGTATAATAATCATCAGTTGAAATCTGGATTTTCATTCTTTCATATACGCTTAGGTAGTGTGCGATTTGATTGGAATGAACCTTGGAATGGAATGATCATTTCATTGCATGCTAGGACAGAGAAGAGGAAAGGGGCATCCACTAGAAATTAAATTCCTCCGAACTGATGATAATTTCAGTTTCTTTCTTTACCAATTCCCTTACATGTCCTAAATAACTCTTGCAGCATTCAATTTTTCGTCTTGGTTTCCTTCCATTACATTCCATTCCACTGATCATTCCAACAACCAAGCACTTCTAGCGGGTGGAAGATTGTGCTTTGGCAACTTACGGGTTGTAATGACTGCAGCATCAGATATAGCATCCTGCAATAGGAACTTCCGAATCCGAGTCCTGTCATTTCGAGCATATAATGTGGTGTAGTGGTTGATTCCAATAAAGTCCACTGATCCCACCAGGGATTTTGAGACAGCCTGCGAAATCTCTGGTAATCTCTTATCGACAGCCTTCCTCATTGAATGAGGGTATTCGCCAAAAAACAGTGGATCAAGAAACCTGATTCATTTTTTTGTTATATCTGTTTATATACATTTTGAACTCTTCCTAAATGTTGTGCAAAGAAAAGTTACAAAGTGATTACCATCCCAATGAGAAATCAATCGCTCTATGTGCTGCATCTATGTCCTCGTCATTTTCAGAAAAAGGTTCATACCATTTGACGTCCAGTGCAATTCCTACTTGTCCTCCTTGTCTCTCCTAAGGTTCCAGTAGAAAACATACATTATAAAGATAGCCTAAATTCCACGTTTGCATTCTTTTATACCTAACTTAATGATTATTACTTGAGTTAGGAAGTAGTACTGTACAGAACTCAGGGTACCTTGAAAAATTTCTGGTAACTATGGTAAGCAGCAGCATGAGAAAGGAGGATGTTGTGAGCAACAATATATGGTTCTGCAGATGAGTTTCCTTTTTTACAGAACAAGTGACCTAGGATAGAACATCTCCCAGGAGCTTGTATGCCTAAGTCGTAACCTTGGATAGCATTACCGTGAGGCTCGTTGAAGGTGATCCACTGCTTAACTCGATCTCCAAAAGTTTGGAAGCAGGTGAAGGCATAATGCTCGAAGTCTTTTCTGCAAGTGCGCGAGGTAATTTTTAAGTTTTATCACAATTTTCAAAATAACTTTTGCAGCTGTTTGATATATACTTACACTATCTGTGTGCTCAGCCATCCTTCATATCTGTCTTCAAGCACTTGTGGAAGGTCCCAGTGATATAGTGTCACAAGAGGTTTGATCCCTAATTGAAAATAATAGATTGACCTTCAAGAATATCGTACTAAGGAAAGATTTAATGGTGTTTAAAAACATACAATCGTATTCTACAGAACAAATTATCTTCCTAAAAATGTTTAGAGAGGTCTCTGATTGAGTAACCTTTTTCCAGTAAAGCATCTATAAGGTTGTTGTAGTAGCTTATTCCTTCTGAGTTCAGCTCTCCTGTTCCGTCTGATTGAGGTTCTTATCAAAACCTTTCAGTAAACAGATGTAACAGTAAAAAGGAAAACCTGAGGTAAATCAGATCTTACTTGGAAATATTCTTGGCCACGATATCGAAAATCTGTATGCATCCACTCCCATATCATTCATCAAGTCTATATCACTCTGTAAAATATTAGGTGAATCTCTGCTGTGCTTAGTAAATGATCAGCAGTCATGTGTAGGCTATTAATTTATTTGAAATTTGCCATGTGTCTTCTTTATGTTTCCTGTTCTAATATACTATAAAAGTCGGTGACGCATCATTGGTATTAGCATTATCTCATCATTGTTCTTACTTTCGTAGTTATCTCATTAGTGCTGAGTTTTTGTTTAATTTAATATGAAGACTTCTTGTGTTCAAACACGAAAAGAAAAGAGAGAAAGTTGGAGATAATCTGCTATTTCTTGTAAGGTTAAAGTTGTACAAATGAAAAATGTGAAGTCTACTTGGAGTTCACCTGAAACCTGTGATATTGATCAACGGCGGTATCTGCATTGCTGAAATCCAAAATCCTCCCTGTCAGCACAGAAAACAAAGCAAAGTAATCACAAAGTAAATGATTTTCATTCAGACCATGTCTTCTGCTTCTTTTGCATCATTTTGACTGCTCATTCAAAATTTAATTCGTACCTGGTTCTTTTGAGAAGGTATCCCATACGCTAGCTCCTTTGTTTCCTTCATTTACAGCCCCCTCAAACTATCCCATAGACAAGAAGACACCATGATTGTTAAACAGATCTTCTATATGCTTATCTGCTGTAAAATCCCAAACAGAGAATTACCTGGTGCGCTGAGGAAGCTGTTCCAAAAACGAACCCATTTGGGAAATCAGCTCTGCTGATAGATTCAGACTTTGTGAAGAGCCTGGTGATCAAAAACAGGAAAAGGCATAGTCTCATATTGGTGAGCTCTCGGGTGTTTTCAGGTTAGTTTGCACCTTCATTTGCGGATATTCTTAATTTATGGAAGAGGTCAAGTGAAGAATAAGACCCCAGAAAAGAAGCAAATATGATGGTAGAAGAAATGGGCGAAAAGGATGAGGCTTTCTCTTGCAGCTGAAGGTTAGCTGCCCTTTGTGTGCACTTTTTATCAGTTAAGTAAGGAGGGATTCAGAAACTCCCCAGGAATCAAAATACAAGATTTGATAATCAATCTAACAGGGTTTTTAATGTTTTTCAATTCTTTTTGTTTGATTATTCATCTTTTTTATTTTATTTATTTTCATAAAAAAAAATCTTTGTTTATTCGATTCCTATTGCTTGTGGGGAGGTGGTGCTTGAGAAGAATGATAAGCATGAAGCAAGAGTCCAACATGAAGGGAAAACTTAAACCTTGGGCAATGGTGACATCCACATCAGTTGGTAGGAAGATGACTGATGTATCTCCACCTCCACTATTTATTACTTTGATTTTTATTTTATACAAGGATGATCGGTTAATGAAAATTCCAACTTGTGATTTGCACCTTGCGTTACGCCTTCAAGAACCGATAGGATTACACATATCTATTACAGAATCTTCCTCGAATTGTTAGAATACTATTAGCGTGTGAAGATTGGATGGTTTCAGATTCATGTGCCTCCCCAATCACCAGGAAAAAAGATGCAAAATCCAGATCACTCAGTATACCTTTGATTATATTCTCAATTCGATAAAAGCTCCAAATTTAAAAGGGACAGGGCCTTTGGAGTGTATTGCGTAGAATAAATGAACTTATCAACTTTGAGCCTATGAGGTTCGGGGATAAGACAACTATAAAAAAGAACAAAATCATAAGGCTTGTGGCACAACCAATGAAATGTATTGATATGTCACACCGCCTGAAATTCGTCTAAATGGGGGTCGAATAATTTATTATTTTCTTTTTAATTTCTTTTTTGTTTTTGAATCTTCATCTTCCTTTGACATGAGAATCACGTGTCAAGTAAATAAATAAAAACTGACAAAGTAGTTTTGCTAACAGACTACTAAACATGTAGATGGCTATTAGGGTTTGACTACCATAGGGAGTTGGATACCCATGCCCCTTTTGGTGATCTGATTCCCACTTTTTGAGAAGGTTTTTGTTCCTAAATTAAAGTATAACTAACTAAATTTTAATTCCCAACTGCATTAATAAATATAGGAAAAGTAAGGAAGCAGAATCATTCTCATTATGTTCATTCCATTTCCTCTTAAGTAAACAAATCCTAGATATAATACAAGACATATAGGGCACTTACAAGGATGGAGATGTTAGGAATTGGAGAATATACATCATTCTTTCACCAATTAGATGTCAAGTCCACTAAGTTAGTAGTTGATATAATTCTTAATTTTGGAGGCAATGTTAACTGTTTACCCGTTTTAATCCTCGGTCACGTGTCAGCAAGGCCGTAGATTTAAGAAAACTAAATGTCCTTTATTGTTGTAAAAACAAAGAAATAATTTATTCAATAAACACATGGAATAAACAATCTCCAATCAAAGCAATTTGACCTACGAGCAAGGAACAACAACTCGTCTGGGCTCTTTTCTCAATATAGATCAAATAAGAAGATAAAATAATAAAGCCAAGGGATGACCAATTTCGATTGTGGTGGTGTCTACTTCGGTGGTACTGTAGCAATCAGGACGATAACTGTAGCATCATGGGAATATAATTCAGGGGTCACTATAGCAGCATAAACACTGTAGCTTTTAATCGGCACTGTATCAGTAGACTTTGAAATTCTATTGATTGCTGTAGCATTGGGACTGTAGCTTGCAGCCAAGTACTGTAGCAGTTGAATGTAAAACTCGGCCATGGATGGTAGTGGATTTGGCCGTCGACTTCGCCTAAGTTTTCAGCGGTGATATCCGTAAAAAATACAAGGCGAGTACGGCCATCTCTTCTATATGCCTCTATGTGGATGGATGTCGTCGATGTGGGCGGATGAAGAATGGATAGAACGGCGGACGATAGCGGATTTTGGAGAGACGCTCAAATCCTAACCAACAGAGTTATCGCCAACCGACCCCTCAAACTCTAAGCGATATTCTCGATCCTAGAGTTTGTAGAGGGTTTGGGGTTGGAAATTATAGAACGGCCAACAATATTTCTATTGCGAACCGACCCCTCGAACTCCGATAGGAATTTTTGGGACTTCTCCGGCCTGAACCTTGATGAGACTCTCCTGGATTCTCCGGCCCGTACTCTAGAAATACCTCCGGGACTTCTCCGGCCAGTACCTTGGTGACAAGATACCTCCGAGCCGTTATCTACTTCTACATCTCTGGGATAGAGGACGCCGTGGGCGAGGGTTGATTTTGATTTTGGTCGGGGACCATTTTTCTGTTGTGAAAACACCATATTTATGGGCTCTGCTTTGCTTGCTCTCCAAGTTGGAGGATCCTCAAAAATCGTGGAGTTTTCTTAGGAAGTTGATGAACTCCAATTGAAGGCCTTCTGATCACAAAATCCTAAAAGAATTGGAAGTCTATAGGCAATTAATGCCTTGACTTTGCTGCTGCCGCTTGCACCACTTCCCGAACGTGCATGTGTCTTCTAAATTGTTTAATTAGAAGCAATGTCTTTTAGCTTTCCGACACACATGATGCAATCAAGATCGGTGTGAACTCCTCTTTCCAATCTTGGGGTTTAGAATCGGCCAAGAAACCATTGTAGGCCGATCTCTTCATGGTCAAACACTCCAAATTTACTCCGAATTTCCATCGAGATTTACTCCAAGTCATCCAATTGAATACAAGCTCTTTATGATTTATTTCCTAATCACTTCACGACTCTTATTTTGCATATCATCAACGAAATCTCAAGATAATTATCATAATTAATAAAATTATAATAATATCTAGAAAATCATCGAGCTTCTCTTCTATTGCTTCTAAATCTAGCGGTCTAAGATCGAATGGACCGCTAAGTGGATATTTGGGTGTAAACATTAACAAAGGCCGTAGCCTCTATTTTTTTTTTTTCTTAGCGCTAGACAACATGTTGATTTATGAGGGAACTAGGCCGAAGCGAAAACCTTAATGAGAGAAATTTAGTGGCTGTGGTACTGCTGATAGTAAGGGTGGCATTTTAATACCAACTACCAAATACCTCCCATACCATACCGATTGGTACGGTACAATTTCAGTATAATTACTATTCGGTACAGTACACTACCGTACTAAAAACTTTGGTACGGTACACGGTATTGAAACCCAATACCATGGTATACCAAGTACCGAATTATATATATAATATATTTTTGAAATTTTTTTAATAACATATATAATGCATATTCTACTCTAATATTACAAAGAATGTACAAGGAATGTGAAGAACGAGAAAGCTGTAAGTATTTAAATTTTAAAAGAATAGTTTTTATCCTACTCTAATATTATTTCATATTCTAATGTTATCTTTTTATATGTAGCTATGCAAACAATGAGACTTTCTTCAAGCCAACTTGGAAGTTCAAATGCATCCGCCGCACCGCACATATAGAGCCTTAGAATGAGGTGTCCTTACTATTTTTTTTTTTCGTTCAAAAAACTCTTGAGTGTGTTTTATTTTATTTGAGATTATTATTGCATTTGAATTTGAAGTTGAACCATGTAATTTGTTATTTAGATGTTGGATTGTAAAACTACGATACACTTTAAAAGTTTTAGTACATTGAACATGGTGGATTGATAATATTGGCTTTGAATTTAATTTTGTAAAATATATAGGTAGATAGTTTGGTATTGTACCAATACCAAACACTACCATACTGTACCAAAACTTTGGTACGGTATTGGTAGTCGTTTTGTAAAAATACCCTTAATACGGTTGGTACACGGTATTGGGGGTTTGGTACGGTATACCTACCATACCCACCCCTAGCTGATAGTCCATCGGGAGAGAAAGTTTGTATGCGTAGATTGATTGACCAACATTAAACAGTCTTTCTATGCCTTGAAGTTTCATTTGATGAATCAATTTTATATTTGTGTAATGGTTACTTTCATAGCATTCCTTGTTTTGTTGGTAGGAGAGAAGACTTAAATTTATCTTTAGGATATCAGAAGTAGGGCTGGGATCGGGTTGGTTCAACTCGAAGCCTGACCCGAGAAGGATCAGGTTCCTCATTTGCAGCTCGATCCGATCGGGTTGGAATGGGTAAATCCGACAAAATTGGGCTCTATCTCCATCCCATAATGACAACAACAGCAGCAATCAAGAACAACATTAGCAGTCAAGAACAGCCCAGCTCTGTATCTCCATCCCATAAGAAAACCTACAAAAACCCCGATACCAAATTCAGCTATATGCATATAAGATTACAAATAAGAACCAAAATTTGTCAAACCCATTTCATTTCAAATCAAGCAGCACCAGAAATCAACAAAATAAGAACCAGAATTATTCAAATTATCGAAAAGATTGACAGCGGAGGAAATTTGGGGCGGGGTCGAATGGTTGCTGGTGATGGAAATTTGGGGTCGGGGTTGTCGAGGTCGAATAGAGGCTGTGAGTTGGGGTCGGCTTTGTCTAGGACAAACGGAGGCGGATTCTGGGTCGAGTTTGTCAATTCCCCAACTACCAGAAGGGTTCCGTCTTCCACACCACTCTCGCCGACCTCCTCGGCGACAGCATCTTCAACGCCGACGGTGACACGTGGAAGATCCAGCGCCAAGTCTCCAGCCATGAGTTCAACACCAAGTCTCTCAGGAAATTCGTCGAACAGGTGGTGGACACCGAGCTCTCCGGCCACCTCTTCCCGATCCTCACCGGCAAAGCTCACTAAGGCCGCCATAGCTGCACCACTGATTACAAGAGCCCGATTGGGTTTGACGACGCTTGAGCAGAGGATGGGGATTCAAATTGGGTTCTGGAGGGCTTCGATTTCGATTTGGGGAGACGAATGGAGGCTGAGTCGAAATGGAGGCGAAGTTGGGTGAAAACTTTGTATATATAAACCCTATTCTAAATATAATATATATATATATATAAATAAATATTAGGTCGGGTTCGGTCGGGTACCCGATCGGGTTTCAATTTCAACTCGAACTCAAACCCTGTAGTTATCGGGTCGGGCAAAAAACCCAACATTTCGGGTCGGGTCTAGGTCGGGTAAAATTGGAACGGGCATCGGGTTGGGTCGGGTTTTTTTCCCACCCCTAATCAGAAGTACAATTCATAATTCCAATTAATGAAATAGTAAATGATATAATGGGCTTGTCCAGTCCTAATCTGTTGCTTCTGGGTCTGTTGTTGTTGGGCATGAAATTGTATTGTTTATAGACCATTTTCGTCATTTCAATTCAACAACCACCTTATATAGAAGCCGACCTTCCGCAATCTCGTTATTCTTATTTCTAGCAAAGAAAACCAGTGCACAAGGGTTTTAGCCTAAACCCTCAAAATGCAGAGACAATGGCTTTGACGCTCCAAGCAACAGCGGCGGCGGGGCCCACCCCGGCTTGCGACGGCGGGGCCCACCCCTGGCTTGCAATGGCTCTTCTCAACAAGCTTCATTCCCCCATTCAACTCTATGGAGCCATCGGCTCGAGAGGAGGCTAAGCCAAGCATCTCTTCGTCTCTCGTATTGGAAAGGTTAGTTCACAGAATAAATTACCTTCATTACTATACTTAGGTTTCGATATTCTGATATGATCCCCAGCTTGCTAAAGGGCTAAAGGTGCACACCCCAAATCCTAGCCCTTTAGCCTGACCTTTTAACTCTTTAGCCAATGTGTTGCTAAAAATAATTTTTACAATAAAAAAAAAAAACTAACAAGGGTGTATTCAATTGAGATTTTGAAGGGCTTTTTAATTTTGTATTGCTCAAAAAGGAAGCTTAAAGTAACCAAAACTCCGCCTCTCCTCTTCTTCTTCTTCTCTTCTGCCCCCCCTCTCTCCACCAAGATCCAAAAAAAATATTCACAAAAAAAAATAAAGTACTGTTTAGAACTTGGGGATTTCTGTCGGTTTATAGTGGTTGGTGTGTGCTTCTTCGGTTGGTTTTTCTTCTTCTCCTTCTCGGCTTCCTTGTGCTCTGTTCTTTCCTGGTCGGGGTTTCGAGTTCTACTGGTTCTTTTGGGATTCATTCGTTTATAGTGTTGGTATAGACTTTATCTTTTGGATTTACAATAACTTTTTAAAATAGGAGGATTTATTCTTATAGGCTTTATAGGACTTTCACAAATTTTTCATTTGCAATAGAGTGTATCTTTGACCAATAAAAATACACCATGTGGCCAAACTGAAAACAGAAAATGGATTGTTATAGTCCAACCACCAAAATGAGTCATGCCCCAACTCCTCATCCTTGTGCCACCACATCAACTCCCCATCACCGCCACCGTTTCTGCCACTAGAATCGAAACCCCTCTGCACTACAATCACTTTCAACATCGATGGCTCCATCTCCATCACTTTGGTCCCAATCAAGATTTAAACCAGTAAACAAAACTGATAACTCTCAAATCAGTCTCCAAACAATAAACTAACCTAAATTTGTATTGAAGTTTCAAGTAGAACGATGATGCTTTAATTTTTTCTGGAACTTTTGGGTCGGGATTTGTTTTACGGTGTCTCTGGCCAGCCCTCGGCTTCCGATTCTTCTCCTTCTTCTTCACCTTCTCCTCATCCAATGTCGTCCACCACTCCAACCCACTCTTTTTCTTCTTCGTCGACTCCGCCGCCTCATTCCCGCAATCCGAGTACATCATTACATTGCTTGGCTTCACGGCACCGTGAATCACCTGCGGGTCGCAACCGTGGTGCAAATACTCGAGCCCCCCACATCAACAACCAAATCGAATCGCCGCCGCCAACTCATCAGCTCCGGGCACTTTCGGTGCAATAGCGCCTCCTGTTTGCGTTGGGTTGGATTGATTGGTTTTGGCTAGGGTTGAGCTTGAGTGGAAGTCGGGTTGAAAAGCTCCATGAAATTGATAAGTACGATGGGTGAAGACGAGATTTTTCGTGAAGACGAGATTTTTCAAGCGGTATGATCTATACATTCTGTCTTAAAAGTTCTAAAGAATCCATCTGTTAACAAAATTCTTCAAAAATTGAATACAACCGGATTGTTTGTTATTTGTTCAAAGAATCCATTAAATACTTGTAGACTTTTAAAAATTACTTAAAAGTACTAAAAAAATCCTAATTGAATACCCATGAACGTTTTAATCTTTTAAAAATCCTTTGAAATACCAATTCAATACACCCCTGTAACAGTATTGTTAAACTCTATGACTTATATTCCTAATCGAACCAAAACCTCACAGGAAAGAAATTAATTAATAAATGCCGCTTTTAATTAGGTAAAGTTGGTTGAGGAAAAGCCGTACCGCCTTCGGTGTCTATATAGTAATGCATGCAGTAGAGTGTTTCAATAGTTTGATCTAAAATCTCACCCTCTAGCAATGTCGTTCGCGCAGCAGTCCGTAAGGTGCCGATCTCTGTTCCATAGGGAGCCAACGGATCTGCAGAAATCAGTATTTAAACTCTATGACTTATATTCCTAATTGATTTCTATTTCTATCTCATCTTCCTAATCGAATCCAAAACCTCTCAGGAAAGAAATTAATTAATAAACGCCTCTTTAATTAGGTAAAGTTGGTTTAGGGAAAGCCGCACCGCCTTCGATGCCTATATATTAACGCATGCAGCAGAGTAGAGGTATTGATAGTTTGATCTAAAATATTAAACCCTAGCAATGTCGCTCGCGCAGCAGCCCTTAAGGAGCCGACCTCTGTTCCCTTGGGAGCCAACGGATTTGCAGAAATCCGTAAGCATCCAAACCAGCGTCGGACTAACAATCGCGAAGCAGTTGTTTCAGACTGAAGGTAAGGACAAAAACGTGGTGTTCTCGCCGCTGTCCTTTCACGTGGTGCTGAGTATCATAACTTCTCATATAGAAGATTCCACCCTTCGGCACCAGCTGCTCTCTTTCCTCAAGGCCGAGTCCACCGACCACCTCAACTCCCTTGCTTCCGATCTAATCTCTCGGGTCTTGGCTGTTGGCTCCTCCGCCGGCGGGCCTTGTTTGTCGTTTGTCAATGGCTTCTGGGTTGACAAGTCTTTACCGCTCGAGTCCGATTTCGTACAGGTGGTGGACACCTTTTACAAGGCGGCTCGGAAACAAGTCGATTTTCAAAGAGATCATGAAGCAGTGAGAATTGAAGCCAATTCATGGGCCGAAGAGCAGACTAAGGGCCTTGTGAAAGAGGTTCTTCCTCCCGGGTCAGTTAACCGGTTGACAACCTTCATCTTTGGCAATGCCTTATACTTCAAAGGACTTTGGGATGACGAGTTTGATGCATCGACAACCAAGTACCATGTCTTCCACCTTCTCAATGGGACGTCAATAGTAAAAGCACCCTTCATGAGGAGCACGGATGACCAGTTTGTAAGAGCCTTTGACGGGTTCAAGGTCTTGAAGCGTAGATATAAAATGGGACAAGGCCAGGAGGGGCGCATCTCCATGTTGTTGTTTCTCCCAGATGCAAAAGATGGTCTACCAGCCTTGCTTGAAAGGGTATGCTCTGAGCCCGGCTTCTTAGATCGCCATCATCCACGGGGGTATGCTGAAGTGGGTGATTTCAGAATCCCAAAGTTTAAGATCAGTTATGGTAGTTTTGAAGCTTGTGGCGGAATTCTCAAGGATTTAGGCCTGCAATTGCCAAATCATAAGATAAACCACAAATCTTTCATCGAAGTTAATGAAGAAGGAACCAAAGCCGCTGCAGTTACTTTTGGCTATAATCTTTGTTGTTCAGCTGGTCCTCCGCCTCCTCGCCCTAAACCGATAGACTTTGTTGCAGACCACCCATTCCTGTTTTTGGTCATGGAGGAAGAGACTGGGGCTGTGCTGTTCGTCGGGCAGGTGCTTAATCCTTTAGAGGAGTGATTATAAGTCCCTAAATATGGTTTAAATTTATTCTTCATGTCTTTTGTCATCAGTTTGGTTTGGACTTGATCTATATGTTTTTTATCTGCCAATTATTGATTTAATGCTCTGTACGATCAACAAGTCTTTTATATATCGTTCTTTTTCGGATTTGTTATTGGTTGCCTTGTAGTATAGAGGTTCAGGTGGACAATATCTAAATGCGAAGCAGATTCATCTATGAAAATTTGTTCAACGGAGATGACGGTGGTTTTCACATCGTCTCATACTGTAATTAATTGAAGTGTTACTTAAACTCAAAGAGTAAATTAGACGATAAAAAAGCTACAAACCAAGAATTTAGAAAACAACAAATAGTATTGCAAGGATATACGTATGTTGAGAGGTGGGAGAAAACGTGTGCAAAGGCAAAATCGAAACATGCCGTGTAAAAATGTGGACATGCAATTTCATTCCCCTATGGTAGAAAACAATAATAAATTATCAACTAGTTATTTCATTCGGTTCTTTTTCTCAACCTAATCTTTTATATTTGTGCAAAGGTTATAATCATGGTATTGTTGGTTTGAGGGAAGACTTAAGTTTCTCCTACCTGGAACTTGTATGAGAAAGCATCGGATTAAGTTGAGCAAGAATCGAAGTCAGAAGATTGCAATTAATAAAGAAATAGTAATGGGCTTGTCCGGCCCAAAGCAGTTGCTCTGCCTTGCTTGACCAACCAACAACCTTATATAGAAGCCGACCTTCCGCAATCTCGGTCTTACCAGAACCAGCGCAAGGGTTTAGAGACAAGGGTTTTAGCATAAACCCTCAAAAACGCACACAATGGCTTTGACTCTCCGAGCAGCAGCGGCGGCGGCGGGGGGGCCCAGCCGCGGCTTGCGAAGGCTCTTCTCAATAGGCTTCATTCCCCCAATCAACTCTGCGGCGCCTTCGGCTCGAGAGGAGGCTGAGCCCAGCACCAATCTCTTCGTCTCCGGTACCATCCCTCTTTTGCCGATTCTCCATTTTACTCCTAATTTCTTTCATATTTACCTCTAATTCTATTATGGGTCGTCGGTTTTTTAGTGTTTATCGTTGTAATTTTCGAAAAAGCTCATGGCTTTTTGTCGATATTTCTACTGAGAAAATGAGGAAATGAATGCAGGAAATCGTAGTTATTTGGGTTTGTATTTATTATTTGGGCAGCCTAAAACCTTAGCAGCCCACTTAATCGACTAGTTTTGTTACTTATTATCAATTAACAGTTTTATTTGAAGTATAGAATCCGTGATAAGATACAAATTGTTGCAAGTTTAAATAGCTGTATCATGTGGAATGTTGGTTTTGTGCCTGTTATAATAGAAGTTATGAATAACACATGTTGGAAATGATTGTTAAACTTTCAATCGGTTGACATGTGAGTGTACAAAATCACTGATCTATAATCAAATTAGTTGCGGATATGAAAGTCCATGAACCAGTTGATGCTAACGGTAGTTGGTATATGCTTTACATGGTCTATAGAGGTCAATGTCACTTGACGAGATGATTTTATATGTTCTGACTGTTTTTACACAACTTTTGTTAGTTGGTTATTTTTCGAGTTCTTTTCATTATCAAGGGTCAGAAGTTAGAGCTCCAGTTCTGTTTTGATGGGACAGTTCATGATGTTTCCGGCTATTCTAGTCTTCCTTTGTTTTCAGATAAACCCTTCTCTGTTTTAACTTTAATTCACATTTGCCTCATGAACATCCGTGTTCTAGATGTGATCCAACTTTTTTATTTACTTTTCGGTGTACCATGGTTATTGTCGGATCACATATCTGTTTGTTTGCAGGGCTTAGTAAGCGTACTACTACAGAAAAGCTACATGAAGCCTTTGCTCAGTTTGGTGAAGTAGTTCAAGGTGTGTTCCTATTCAGTAGAGTTGCTTTTATTTGTTACTTGCCTTTTAATATTGACTATTGATTCTTTGCTCTTTTACAGCTAGAGTGGTAACTGACAGGGTATCAGGATATTCTAAGGGATTTGGTTTTGTAAGGTATGCTACCTTAGAAGATGCTGCAAAAGGAAAAGAGGGCATGGATGGAAAGGTCAGTTGACAGAATTTACCTTGATTGTTATATTTTGTTACACGATACATGGCAAATTAGTGTAGAACCCTATATTTTGATGTTTTTCAATGTGCCCACCCCCACATATTCCAACGAAAGGGTTCTCTTTAATATGTTGTGATAGCATTCTTCCAGGCATATACTGGCAGTGAACACTCTGAACAGAAAGGATGAATTTTATAAATTCAAACTTTTACTTCCTAGAACATTGTGCTAAATCATGGAAACATTTACATGTTGGAGAACATCCTTGTTCCCAAATTGGCTCCTATTTGAAATTGTTCTCTGCTTCTGTTCCCTATTTTTAAAATCTAATAGAAACCACATGCTTTTACATCCATTCATGAAGAAGTTCTTTTACTGATTCAAACACAACATACGGAATTTTCCGGAATGGAGATTACAAGACCAAGAGCAACCACACTTTTCTTGGAAATACATGTATTTGGGCCTATCATTCCCTTTGAACAAAGTGATCAACCAAATAAGTACCAGAATCTTATATAACAGCACTGATCAACAACTCTTTAGTCTCTCGTTCTATGGATGTCCATGGCATTATAGTCCCAATCTATGTAACTACCATCATTATGTGACCCTTTCACCAAGTATGTTACCTGTGTATCCCCTCACCTGCAAAACTACATGGTTTGGTGCCAAAGATCATTGCCCACCAACTGGAGAGTCAATATAAAGAATTCTAGCTTAGATCTGTCGACAAGAATGTTCATACTCACAAACGATGGAAGTTCTAGGAATTGAAATTTAAAACTTCATAAGTTGAGGTTTAGAGATATTTAGTCTTCTTTTTATTTGATATTGCTACAATTTTTTTCTAGATTACCTTGAGTGAAGTATGCCTTTCTGGTAACTTAGTTAACTTCTCAGATGGCAAACTTTTCGCATCTCTGTCTTCCCTTGCTTGATCTGCCTCTTCTAATTTGGGGGATATCATTTGGTTCTGTTTACTGAGTCCATTTAATGTGGCTGGTCGTCGTTTTTCATTGATAGTTATAACTGTTCTGCCATTTATTTGTTATTATCATTACACGTGTGTAGGAACTGAAATTTTTGTTTTGTTTGTGTACAGTTTCTTGATGGTTGGGTCATATTTGCTGAATATGCAAGACCCAGACCACCACCTTCAATGCCTGGGAACAATATGGCCCCTCCATATAACCGTTATTAAATCCTGTGTCCAAGGCGAGAAAGCTTGTTGATTGAATAATACATGTCAGCAAGTGAAATTTATTGGTGGCACTTCATCATTCTTTGGTTTGAGGTTGGGTTAGCCTTCATTGCCTGCGATTGTTGAAAGGCGGAGAAGATTATTCTAATCTTACAACCAAGCAAGATTGAGATATCATATGTAATATTACAGTAGTATGCAAAGACTCCTTTTGTTAACATGTTGAGAAACTTGTAAGATACGTGTTAGACCTTTCATATTTCTACTGAAATTGCAGATGATTTTTGCTTGTCGCTGTCTGTTCTTGTGTTCTTTGGCTTTGGCTTTGTTTCTTTGTTTTGCATAAAGGGTCTTTAGGTTCTTTGAGGTTACGGGTTGATGTATTGGGATTAGATTATGCCCCGGCTATTGCCTAGTGGCTTTGGTAGACCTGATTCAGGTGTGATGTCGGTTCATATTGTGTTGAAGACTCAATAGTGTGGTAATGCAAGGAATCTAAGGGAGCTTGAGCCTTAGGCTGCTGATTAGTGGTTGACATTAGGCCTACTCATAGATGCCGAGTACGCACTTAGGTCATCTAATCATCTTATCTCCGGTCAAGTCGGCCTCCTTGGTTGGTTTCTAGTCACACTGAGAAACTACTCATTTTGGTGAAGCTAATACATTCTCATGCTTCATTTCACCTCTGTCAAGGTCACTTATTCTTCTTTCAGTGTCGTATCCATGATCTGGCACTAAAGTTTTGTGCTTTCTGCTTTACATATGGTGGCTAGATGAAGATGAAGCTGACCACACGATACAAATTTAGATTCTGAAAGCTTAAATTCTGTTCCCATTAATTGCACTACATACAGGTGGCTTGTGTCGACCTATAACATGCACATAATTTTGTGACATGGGCCAATGGTCATTGAGCAACGCCCTCTTATGGAAGCAAACTCAACAAGATTTATAACTGAAAGCAACCACACCCTGGATATTTCAAAACTCCAGTGGTCTTGTCATGGAATTACGACAAATAAATCGTTGTTGTTAGTTGGAAATTAGAGCACGACGACATTAGATGCGTCTTCGTTTTTCAGCAGCTATATATGGCAAGCGTTTTACTGCTGGCGACATGCGTGACTCAATGCATATATACAGGTGTTCTTTGAACCATTGCTTTTTGTTGGTGGTGACCACTGAGCACAGCTAATTTTCTAGTTCAGAACTTGAATTGATGAGTGAACTTTTGAGAAGAAACTAGCATTTGGTTTGCAAGAATCAAAATTGTGGTTGGAATGGATTTGCAGTATTGCTGAGAATTAGAAAGATGCAGTGTGCATCTTTTTTGTGGTTCATAATAAAGAAGATATAATGAGAAAGCTCTGTTAGTGACTCACATTATGATCGAAAATTGTTGATTAATGTGAGCCTTACCGTATATGGTTGACAAAAAAAAAAAAAAAGTGAGCCTTACCGTATATCTCCCATCAATCTAAATTTGCGGGGAACTGGTTACAAAAGCTCTAGAATGTCTCTACCGGCTCGTAGTCTAGTGGGAACCTCTTGCCTGGACGTTGATCGATCTTTATACAATCCAAATCGGTAAAGACTAAATGTCGCAAAAGATACCAAGTTCGCCCTAATTAGTGAATGATACAAAAGCCTCGAGAATGTCAGCCACTGTATTTAGCCAAGTTTGATGAGAAACCAATACAAATAGGCAAAACTATCCAACAACTTGTTTACTTACATTAGGAACCTTTTGTTCAGCTGATGGACGGATTTTTGCTAAGTGCTTTTATTAGGAACATATTGAGATTTTGGTAAAATTCCCATGGAAAAAGAATTTGTAAGTGTTTTTTTTAAGAAACACATTGCATGTACTTCTCCAGAAAATGGCTCTAAATTTTTTTAATTAACACCTCCAGAATAACATATGTTGTCTGAAATCGCTATAATCTTTTTATAAAAAAAAATACAAAATGTGATTTTTTTTTTAAAGTAATACAAGAGCTCTCAAGTTAGAAGTGGTGGATAAAAATGACATATGGTAAAGTGTCAGGGCAGTTGGGCATCCATATTTTTTTTTTGGATCAATCCATTCCCGTATACGTCAACCAAGGTTAATATGGCATGTTTACTGATTGAGTCAATTTGTTATTACAAAGCGACATAGTGTCTTATTAGTTTGTAGTGGATGGACCAAAAGCTGTCCAACAAGATCTTTATCCTGTAGGCATGCATTACCAATTAATTCTTGTCATGTGGGTACTCTGATATCGGAGATTATGACTCGTCTATTCAGTTAGCTTAAGCGTGATCAAAAGGGAATTCAGAATTCGTTGAATATTAATATGACCAATCAAATTGTGCCTCAATTTATGCATTTGGGTATTTTTGGTTGGTTAGCTTCTTGGATAAGCATGTCTTGTACTAAATCAACTTATTAACAATCAATCCATAACTGGACACTTCACAATTGCACTTTTAGTTTTATCTGAAATGGAACTATCTCCTTGATGCAGGCAGTAGTCTATAGTTCCCATGGGCAGGTTTAGTTTTTCTGTGTCATTCCTTTTGTAAATATATATTCCATGAAACCAGAGGTGGATCTGGATGATTCTTATGGAGTCTGACGACCCCATGAAGTGGAGAAAATCCTGAAGAGAGAGTGATAAAAGTTTTTTATTTTCTTTCGTGCGCATTTGATAGTTGCTTTTACAATGTCAAAATTATGTTTGATTTTTTAAGAAGTGCATTCTAGTGCTTTTATCAAAAGTGTTTTTAAATTAATCAGAACCAGTTATACACATTAAATTATTTTTGTCCATTTTAAAGTATTTTTTATTAAGTAAGAAACACCTAGTATGTATTTCTTAAAATTTCAAAAGTGATTTTGACACTGGAAAATCATATGTCAAACGAGCCCATTCTTTGTATAATACCTTCATATTTGGATAGAGGATGGAATTGGCTCCCATTGTATTCAAAGAGTGGGCTAATTCGTCTTGAATTAGATTGAAATGTTACTGATAGAAGAGCATAAAATAAGCACAAGTGTATTTCACATTTTTTTTTTTCGCAAATATAAGAGGCATCAAAAGCATGGGTTATCTTTATCATCTTGGATTAGTACGTATCAGGCACTGGAGCCAGAGAAGGACCAGGGATCCTCCAGGCCCCCTCTGATTTTTTAAAATTTTTAAAACTCTTTAAATATATGTATATATAGAATGTTGAATATTTTGCTCTAGTGGTTTGATCTGAAGTCTCTCGAATTATAGGTGAAAAGTGAAATGTTCAAATCTCTTTTCCTCCATTTTTGCATGTTTCCATTTTTTTTTGTCAATTTATTTACCTTCAATAAGATATATAAGTTCTTTTTTAATCTACAAACTACTGAAACTCCCATTTTTCATGTATATGAAGATTATCATCATGTATTATCTTTTAACCTATGTAGTATATGATACGTTATATTCAAGTTAATTAAGAGTTTTACTAAAAAAATTCTTAAACTTTTTTGCCTTTTTCTTTCATTTTCTCTACGAATTCTTAAGCTTAGATAAAAAGTCTATAAACTTTGTTGGAGTACCGCCTCTCTAGAATTTCTGGCTACATGTACGTATAGTTTCGTGAAGGAGACCATGCCTATGGTTGAGCTGATTAATGTCAATGAAGGAAAGAAAGTGAGTGGCACGAATTGAGTAAGGATTATTCGTCAAAAAAATTGAGTAGGGATTAAGTACATTATTTGACTACCCACCAGCAGGATCATCAACCAAAACAGTGACAACTATATTTTGAATAATAATAAAATTGACATTTATCTATAGGAGAAAAATTCAAGAAAATAATATGTCGGTATACTCTAGTTCATTAATGTAACCGTTAAACTAGAAATTCTAAACGTAAAGTTTGTGGGCAACTCTTCTTCACTGATATTATGCGCAGGAACTGACAAGCCGATTGAAATTTATCATTTAGCTTTTGTATGTGATTTCATGTGCATGCAGTGTACATGAAGTCTACTTCAAGTCAATTAGGCCCTTAAATGGCGGCTAATTAATTGGCATATTTCATTACATAAGAATGTGAAGCAAGAAACAAGGAAGCTTAGCCAATCCCCAATTATTAACAATGCAAAGTACCTATCTGCACTAGCAGGTTGAAATTGTATTTAGTCCTCCATATTATAATATATCTATACATTTCAAATTAAACCAAGTACTCGTTTTTATGATTTAATTAGGTTTCCACTTTCCCACTGGTGGGTTGCGCGGTCTCCATCAAGGACACCGAATTTAATTGCAAACCTAAATTAAAGATAACGCTGTTTTTTTACGTATGGCCCATGTGCTCTATCAATTTGTCTCATTTACACTCCTGTACTCCAATGTATCTCACTTACACCCATGTGCTCCATTTTTCAGTCTCAAGTTACTTCAATCCATCAAATCCTCACCAATTCTGTTAACTTTAGGGGTATTTTTGTAATTTTTTTCACATATGACTCCAAATGCATCACCTCATCATCACTTATTCCTTTGCCTCCTCTGTTCGAGTCGGAGAATCGACGGCCTTATAGAGTCTGGCGCGGAAGCGATGTGGGTTCTAGCGATGGCATGGAGGAGCTAGAGCTGCTCAAAGTAGAGAACTTGCACCACCGCACCTAGCGACAACCTCTCGTTCTGAGTTGCATGCGTACAAGCCTCCAGCGTCAGCTAATGGCAATCCAGAATCCCCACAAATCCACGCCTAATCTAGATCTTCTCGCGTTCCAGTTCTGGAATCCACGCTATAGAGGAACAAAATCACCGATTCTATAAATTCATCCTTTACCCTTTGAATCATCCTTACAAATTGCTCATTCTGGTTGAAAAATCTATGGGTTTTCATCCAAGTTGATTGATTTTAGACTTCAGGTGGGTGAAATCTCATGTGGGTATTGAATTGGTTGATGTGATTGTAGAACAAAGTTATAACTTTAGAATCATTTTCCATTTGACTTTCTTTGATTAATGTTTTATAAGAGTATTGAGCTCGAAATTTCACCTATATTAAGTCCAAAATTTGAAATTGCGTTACTTTTTTCACTCAATTGGTACTTGTTGGTCTTAATTCTGAGTTTACTTTGGCTTAATGGATGATGGAGACCTTAATTTCTTGAACCACGAGGTGTTTCGAAGTCCAAACATGGGTGGTGAGCTTCAAAACAATTGCTTAATGGACAACTTTTTTGATGAGCTTCTTAGGGACACTCATGTTTGCAATCATGCCCACTTGCAATGCTCTTGGACCTGATCACGCCTCCTGGTGGTTGAAGGCTTGGAGATCTTTTCTAATGGCAGATTGGCGATTATCATCTCCAGAATCTTTTGTTATTGCGTCTCCGAAATTAGAGACGATGATGCGGTGGAGGAAGAAGAAGTGAAGGTGAAGATGAAGCATATGGAGTCATATGTGTAATAAATAACAAAAAAAAACCCCTAAAGTTAACGAAATTATTGATGATTTGACAGATTAGAGTAACTTGAGACTGAAAGTTGGAGCACATGGGCCTCTAGTGAGACACATTAGAACACATGGGTGTAAGTGCTACAAGTGATAGAGAACCGGGGCCATACAAAAAAAAAAAGCCATAAGATAATGCAGTAGTAGAATTCAGTGCTGACTTGGTGTCAATTATTCATGATTTTTTAGTAATTCATCTTCTAGCCATTTGCTTTGTGTTAATACTTAACAATATAAACATGCTTTTAATATGGGAAAAGTTCCACATGTTATTACTTTAATGTGTAGTGATCTTTTGGGGATCTGATTGAGGTGGCCAAGTATATAAATCCCCCTTATATTTTCATTTGAGAAAAACTTGCATCTCACTAATACAAGTTAGAGATGAATATACAGAAGATAATTTTTGATCAAGTATATGAAACGAGTATCATGCAAATATTTGGAGCCACATAATTTAGGTCAATAGTGAGAAATTCCAATTAGGTTTGTTTCAAAGTTACAAGAATAAATCCATAATCACAACTATTTTTAGAAGTCGTCCTTTTTCCACAATCTTCACTTGAGAAAGAAAAATCAAGGGGCAGTTGGCGCAGTGGCCCCAACTATTTTCTTCAATTTTTCCCACCAGAATTTTTTCTACTGTACCAATATTTGTCCCACGTGTATCTATCAACGGAACCAGTGGCGCCGTTGTAATAACCACACAACACCATGTCCAATCTTGTCCTACACATCAGATAAATCCTCTCCACCCCAACGCCCACTATAAGAACCCCGCGATCTCCCCCCGACCCAACCCGAAAAAACCAGCGGAAATTCAGGAAGAACCAAGTCCCCACTCCTCAACCCATTCTCTCCAGCCCGAAATGAAATCCCGTTTCTGATGGCACATATCGTAAATACGCCCAATTCCGAGCCCCAATTTCAATCAATTATCAGGCACACGGCGGCGCATCGACCGACATCGATAATCGCGATCTCCGATTCCCGGCCATGAAGTTCTTGCTAGAGTTTGTAGCTTGCTGCGGCACCGCGCGCCACTCCCCAGGCATGATCGAGCCGGAGGCTCCGCTTGTGGAGGAGACGAACGCGCTGGTGGCGGAGGAGAGGCGATTGCTAAGGCGGAGGAAGCGCGGGAAGTACGGCGGCCCGAGATCGGCGGCGGCGGCGAATTCGGCTGACTGGAGGCCGTCGCTGGGGTCGATTTCCGAGGATAACGTTGCTGCGATGGTGGTTGATCGGACGGCTGCGGTGGAGCGTGCCGTTAAGAGGAAGAGCGGTCAAGATCGAACGAGATCTCACGTCCGCAGCCACAGCGAAGACTACGGGTACGCAAATAGGAAAATTTTAGTGATTTGTTTTGCTAGAGTAAAATGAAACGACGACGTAGGTCAACTTGTGTGTGGTGGTAGTTTTTTTATGGCTTTTTTATCTTATCTTTGTTATTGTTGTGAAGTTGATTGGTTAAATTTTTTGTGGTGGAATTTTTCAGGCGATCTTCATTTACTGCGATTCCGACGTTCTCTGCGACGCCGTTCATGTTTTGATGGGGACCAAATTTGTACCGACAGTTGAGTAATTCATGCTACAAATTGGGTTGGGATGAAGTGAGAATGTGTGTTGTGTATATGATGTTTAGGAAAATAACAAGATATGATCAGTTGGAATTCTTGTTTTGTACCCTTCGTTCTTAAATAGTGCAAATCTTTTAATTGTTGTGTAAATTTTTGTACATTCGTTTGGCTTATGCATCCGTTTGGGCATCTATTCAAAATAGAAAAGAAGGTTTTTTTAGTAATGACAGTTCAATGACAAGGGTCTTTTGATTTACTTAAGTCGCCTAAATCACATGAAGACTAGCACATCAATCCAACCTTCAATTCAAAGGGCGGAGCACACCCTTGGGCTATGATGTGCTCTAGAGCAGGGCCATATTGCCAATTTCTTTAATTTTTCACTCAAATGTTTCTTATTATTGTATATTTATCCTTAATTTTTAAATAAATTTTATTTTTGGACCACTCCATAAACTTAACAATAAATCAATTAGTCTAATCTAGCCTAACATCGTGGCTCCGCCTTGCTCCAACTTAAGAAAGTAAATAAAAGAAGTTGTTACGGTGTTCGTTGTTGTGGACAAACGCACTAGGTTGTGATTTTCATCAATTCACAGTAATATTTAATTTAGATTTTGTTTCCTAGTTCGATCTACATCAACAAATCAACTTCAATTATGGATTGAAACTATGGCACGTTTACTAACTCGGAATCGGAATGAGCAGGAGTTGGAATGAGCAGGAACCAGAATGAGTAGGAATCGGAGTGAAGCACTTCCATTCAAGGGTTTACTAATTACCCAGAATCGGAATGAAAATAAATTAAATTACTAAAATACCCTTAATATAAACCTTTAGTTTTTTCAACGTAAAGGTGAAAAAGTTTCAACTACAAATATCTCCTGCCACCGAACGTATAAGTAATACTAAGAATTGTAGTTAACATAATTATAATCATAGTCCCCATAAGAAAATAATCATGTTCTCCACCAGAAACTTCATACCAAAACAATTGTAATCATTATTTACAAATGGTTCTAATTTGCATAAACCTCAACTTACCAATCTTCACCAAAAAGTCATAAACACCATAGAGGAGTACTTGCTACAATATAATAGTCATAACATCCAAGAACCATTGATATAGTCATGAGTCATGAAAACTAGCAAACCTCACACACGTAAGCCGGGATCCCCAAGTAAGCCTCCATGCTGCAGCCTGCAGCAAAACATGCACGTAGTCCTCTTTGCGCGGGTAACTATCTATTTTTCTGGCGGGTAGATATTATTTGCGAGTTATTAGATTTTGAAGGATAATTTAGGCAGCAAATTTTCATTCATGGTGGAATCAATAATCAGGAATCACAATACCACCTGCACGCAGGGAATCCCATTCCTTGAAAATCAGGAATCACATTCCTAATTTTGGGGTGGGTCCCAATATAAATTTGATTCCCAAATTTTAGTAAACACGAGAATCGCCAAGAGTGGGAATGACTCCCACAAATTTCATTCTCATTCGAAATTAGTAAACACGCCACTAATGTAATCAAAGAGAGTTCGACTTTGCTTACCTCCCCTAAACCCTAGTGAAATGTTACCTCCCTAATCAAATGTCGACACATGTATTATAGTTAACCCATAATTATCTCATTATATTTGAATATTTTAAAAACCAATTTGTAAATTAAATTAGTGAGGGAGCTCATAATTTTTTGTATTCTTTTCGTCTTACATATTTTATCATGATTAGAACGGTTCATCTTCTAATTTATCTAGTAAAGATCATTTTACAAAAAAAAAAAAAATCAACAAAATCCGAGATTGTTTAGGTATATAAACACTTATTTATACAAATGCTCTCTGCCACTCATCTTTAGTCTTACTTTACCTCTTGTAAGTTAAAATGATTCACTTTGCCCTCTGCCACTCACTCTGTTGTCTTAAGTTACCCTCCGCCGTTAGTTTATGCTTCCACATGCCACATGACACTTTTTTATTGGCAGCGAAAAAATGGTGGGGCCCACTCAAAAGATTAAATATCCATTTTTCTTTCAAAAATACAAAAAAAATTAAGGATTTTTTTTTAATAATACTTACTTTAAACACCATTTTTCTTTAAAAGCTCCACTAAAAATATGTCAAATGATTTCAAACTTTGAAGGAACAGATCCTTCAGATTTGAAGTAACAGATCCATCAGATTTGAAGGAACAGATTCTTTTTCAAATTGAAGGAACAGTTCTCAAATTTGAAGCTCCTTCAAATTTGATACTAAAGTTTGGCTGCCAACTGGAAGGGTAGGGTAAGTTGGTAGGATAGGGTATTGACAGGAGGGAATGGCAGTTACAACTGCCATTAATGGGAGAATGAGTTTTTAGTGGGCTTTTAAAAAAGTAGTATGATATTGTAATAAAATTGATGAGATAATATTTTTGAGTATAATAAATATTGTATAATAGTTTTTGGGCATAATCGTTAAGGGAAAAGTGAGCAAAATTGGACTCTACTGGTAGATATTTGAAATTCAAATATTGTTCCCTCCTAAACGAGTAAAGTAATGAGATTAGGTGAACTTAGTTTGACAATTCTCTGACAATATGTATTGATTTAACCAATATGTTTCCATGGATAGGGACATTGAGTCATGGCTGATAATTAAAGGAAAATTTTATCTACATTTATCAATTCGATTTTTACTATGCACATCACTTATTTGTATTATTGAATTACTATTCATATATACATAGAAAGTAGGGGATTTTTTTAGGATTTAAACTGAAGTTTTGTTCTTGCTCATCATTTAATGAAGGGTTATTATCATGAATGGTGCCTGAACTTTCATTAACAGGACTTCATGGTGCCTGAACTTTAAAAGTGATCAATTTGGTACCCAGACTTTTATAAACCAGACTTCATAGTGCCTGAACTTTAAAAGTGATCAATTTGGTACCCAGACTTTAAAAAAGAGGATTATGTGGTACCCAAACTTTCAAAAAGAGGACTATGAGGTATTTTAGTCAATTTTTTTAATCAAATTCCATTAAAATGAAGGATAAAATGGTCTTTTAACATTAATTTTTATGTAAAATATTTTTTTTACCTCTCAACTTCTATAAATATGTTTTATGGTGTTTTGAAAAAAATGAAAATGTCATATAGCTATTTTAGGACAATAAATAAATTGATTAATGAAAATATAGTTGAACGGTAGATTTTTTCTATCACTTAATTTCTATTAAAAATAATTTTTAATGTTCAGGTATATTTTTATTCATCAATTTATCTATTATTTTGCAATAGTTATATGCATAAATGTTTTTTTTGAAACATCATCAATGAAAAAATTATGCATATAACTATTGCAAAATAATAGATAAATTGATAAATAAAAATATATCCGAACATTAAAAATGATTTCTAATAGAAATTGAGTACTAGAAAAAGTCTACCGTTCAAGTATATTTTCATTAATTAATTAATTTCTTGTTCTAAAATAGCTATATGCACATTTTTCATTTTTTTCAAAACACCATAAAATAGTTTTTTTACTTCTCAACCACTATATAAATATGTTTTACGGTGTTTCAAAAAACATTTATGCATATGACTATTGAAAAGTAATAAATAAATTGATAAATAAAAATATATTCGAACATTAAAAATTATTTCTAATAGAAATTAAGAAATAGAAAAAATCTACCGTTCAACTATATTTTCATTAATCAATTTGTTTATTTATCTAAAATAGCTATATGACATTTTCATTTTTTCAAAACACCATAAAACATATTTATAGAAGTTGAGAGGTAAAAAAAATATTTTACATAAAAATTAATGTTAAAAGACTATTTTATCCTTCATTTTAACAGAATTTGATTAAAAAAATTGACTAAGATACCACATAGTCCTCTTTTTGAAAGTCTGGGTACCACATAGTCCTCTTTTTTAAAGTCTGGGTACCAAATTGATCACTTTTAAAGTTCAGACACTATGAAGTCCGGTTTTTAAAAGTTTGGGTACCAAATTGATCACTTTTAAAGTTCAGGCACCATGAAGTCTTGTTAATGAAAGTTCAGGCACCATTCATGATAATAACCCTTTAATGAACTATTTTGTATTGTCTTGCAGAGTCAACTCCAATAAAGCATGTCCCTTCTTCAAAGACTCATGTTGGACATTTACTTCTCTACACAAAAGCGATTCAATTATGTAGGGAGGCGATGATGTATCAGCTATAGTGCTGGACTTGGGCTCCCACACTTGGAAAGCCAGTTACACCGGCGAAAATGCTTTCAAAGCCATCTTCCTTTTAGTTGTAGGATCAATTGATCAAATGAATGTTGATGAAACTGAAACAGACAAAGAAAGTGGACCTGCTTAATCTTTAACATTGGAGGTGCTCCTCTTTAATCTTGTTGTTTATCAACATAAGGTTAGCCTCATCAAATCAAGAGGGTATTATATTCTTGTTTCAAGTTTATTCAATTATGCTATGATTAGATTAAACTCAAGTAAAAATAATTGCAATTGGCACGTGTTAACAAGAGGTGGGTTTAAAAATCAAATTCGATGTTGGGTAAGGGTTCTTTCTAACATATGAAATGAATGTAGTGATAACATTCAAACTAACTAGAACATGCGATAGGTTTGTAGCAGTGTTCTAAAAGGCGTTCTAGGCGGCGCCTAGGTGCTAGGGGACGGGTACCGCCTAGTTTAACCTAAAATCGTTAATTAATCGGCCCCAAGAAATAAAAGGGTAATAGAAAGAAGATTTTGGCCCTGGGTGGGATGGGCAAGGTCTTTTGAGTTGAATCTCGGTGAAAATTTGAGTAAAAGATGGCTGGAGTTTCGTAAAATGCGACAGCAGCGGTGTAAAGTGCAAAAATTCCACCCGAGGAAGAGAGGTTCTGGTGCAACGCACCATTTGATGTGTATCTACTTTTACCAAATTAATGTTCTATAATAATTAAAAATAATATTATATAATAAACATATACATATTATAAAAAAGAAATTATTACAATATAATCCCCTTTTAATAGCTTAATACCTAAAAAACTTATTACAATTCAATCTTTACCACTTAATCCTATTTGACACATGTCAGTTTTGAATTGGGTATGTGACTGAATGAAACCAACCCGACCCCACCTTTCTCTCTCAATTCGTTCCAAACCTTTCTCTCTCGAATTTTGAGATCCCCCAAATCGAAAACCCTATAATCAAAGTCGACCCCCGATCCAACGATGACGATGGAGTTCGCCATGACTTCGGTGGTCTTCCCCTCCGACGGCAACCCCAGTGTCGTCGGATCTAACAACATCCAGCAGCGCCCCGTCGCCGCCATGCCATTGCAGCCCCATCGCTCCTTCACCGGGTCTCGGAGCCTCCACATGTCCATACAGTTGCCGTCGGCATCTACCTCGGAAGCCTCATCGGGAGTTGAGCCACCGTCGCCGAGCACGGTCTCAAACAATTGCATCAATGGACATGTAGGCCCAGTTTGGCATTGCTGTGCTTTCGCGAAATCACTTTCGTGAAAATCAGCTTTCGGGGAAATCAGTTTGGCGTTTGGTAAACATTCTGTCAAAACTGCTTTGGATGATCTAAAATCAATTTTAGGTGTTTGGTAAACATTTTTAGAAAAATGTTGTGAGATGTATATAATGACCAAAACAGACATGTTATTGAATAACTATTTTAATAAAGTTGTAATAATATTGTCAACAAGAAAAATTGAAATACATAATCATACAAATATTTTGAAACACATAATCATACAAATTTCCAATGTTACAAAACTCATTAAACTAGAACTCATGTAATCACATAATCTATTGCCCTTCACTGTTTGTGTTGAACCAAATTGGTGTCTAGTTTGGAACATTTTTCTTCCGTTAAGAATTCGTACGATTTACAAATCTCACTCTGCTTCCTTACTCAATCATCAAAGCTTATGCCAAGGTCAGCAAGACACATGAGTAATTCAGGTTTTTGCTCATGATATTTGGTCACAAACCTATCCAAGAAGTACTGCCTTTTTCATGTCTTGAACAACCACCAATTTGCACACTTCCATTTCACGTGGCTTCTCCTCTTTCATGTCTTGAACAACCACCTTTTGCTGCATCATTGTCGTCAGTTCACACCACCATCAAGAGAGAACAATACTTCAAGAACTATCAAGAACAATACTCCATATCGAATGACTCTATTGCTCCATTACGAGCTTCCAAGTGCATTGTGCACATGAATAAAGCTTAAAATCCCAGAAGCATATCGACTCTTGTTCTGTTGGTCAATTTCACAAACAGATGATGTGCATTGTGTATAGAGACTCTCTTGCTAAATGCAGTATCCATATTGAATAACTCTATTTCTGAATTACATGCTAACGCAAACCCACATTCCAATTCGAATAACCCAATTCGCCAAAACCGAATCCGAACAAAACCAACCCAAAAAGCAGTGATTAATCAAGCAAGTCGGAAAACCAAAAAGCAGCGTTCGGCAACGGCGTTCTGGGCGTTCGGCGTTCTGGGAGTTCGGCTAGCAACCAACCAACCTCAAAATTTTCAGAAACATTGCAGAAAAAACACACCAAAAATTGAAACTTTCAACAGTTTAATTCCAAAACAGAAAAGACCCGAAATTGCTTACCTTCCCTTGCTCCTTCAATTTGATGAACGTTTGGCAACGGCAAGGGGTTGGGTTCGGCGACGGCAAGGAATCGGGTTTCGACCATGGAGCTCGCGATTTTGGCTATGGCTCGGACCCGATCCTCTTCTTCGATTAGCTCATGGGATGATCTCATGAGAAACTGACCCAATCTCGCGACTGGGCTTGGGCAACGGCGACTAGGCTTGGGCAATGGCGACAGCGACTTGGGACGGCGATTGGGATTGTGATTTGGTTCGATTGGAGGTCGGCTGGGTTGGAGAGGTCAGCTGGGTTGGGGAAGAACAATAGGAGTGGCAAAATATTGTAAATTGAAATGTTTGAGAAGGATAAAACTGGAAGAAAAAAATTCATTAAAAATTTTGGTAATTCCCTAGCGTATCCCAAATGAAATCACTTTCGCGAAAGCTACTCCTAGCCTGCTTTCGGAAATCAGCTTTCGTGAAAGTGATTTGGTCTCGAAAGTGATTTCGTTGGAGTTTACCAAACGCTTTTTTGGGCCGAAAACTTTCGCGAAATCACTTTCGCGCCGAAAGTGATTTCGGAAAGCAATGCCAAACGGGGCCGTAGTTCGATGGAGGCCATGGCGAGAGCAGTGGCCGGTATTTCAATTTTGATTTCTCTCCCGAATCGCCGTTTCCACCAATTCGGTAGCAAGCATGGCGAGAACGGTGGTTGGCTCGATGAACGGGGAGCGGGCAGTGGCGGTGCTGTTCATCAGTCGTGTCCTCTTCTCTCTTCCGCCGTGTCTCCTCCCCCATGGCATTGATCTCGCCCTCCTCGCCCTCTCCGCTTTGTCCCTAGACATCCTTGCCGACTCCTCCTCCTCCTCCTCCGCTTGCTCCCCCCAATTCAATATCCTCTTCTCTTCATTTTCAATTTTGTCAGGGCTTTGAGTGGTGATGGCGATGTTGATGAATATGGGCATTGTTGTAATTTCAATTTTTCAAGCGTGATGCTTCATCCGGTATACTGTTGGGGGTTGTAAATTTGCCCACGTTTATGATCTCTAAACTTTGCCCGAGTCGAGTTAAAAGGCTTGGGAAGTTGGATATTGAAACAGAGAAATGAAGCAGGGGAAGCTATGGTGACCAAGTGAACGGCCTAGATTTTCTAGATCCAATCGCAATGGCTTCATTAGGCAAATTGGATGGTTCAGATAAGAAGAAGACTAGAGTTGAAGATCTAAACTTGTAAAGTAGTACTAAAAACTCACCTATGTGCCATTGATCTAAACTTGTAAAATGGGGGAAGTGTCCTTACAAAACGCACGAAGTGTCATTGCAAAATGGGGGAAGTGTCCCTACAAAATAGGGGAAGTGCCCCTATAAAATGGGGAAGTGCCCCTGCAAAATTGGGGGAAGTGTCCCTGCAAATTTCGGGGAAGTGTCCTTGCAAAATAGAGAAGTGTTCTTGCAAAATAGGGGAAATGTCCCTATAAAATGGGGAAGTGCCCGTGCAAAATTGGGGGAAGTGTCCCTACAAAATGGTCAACTGTTCTTGCTAAAATAAAAACAAGTTGTTGTAGAACCTTCATCTTGTGGATGACTCCCTCATCCATGAGATCATTCAACTCATACATTGCCTATATAAAGGAGGCATTGCCTCCTTCTTCATTACACACAACCAAGGGAGAAGGGCCTCGGAACCTCTTCTCCCGAAGAGGGGCTTAGGTCAGGGGGAGTGAATAGCGAGGATACTTTGTACTCTTTACATTTCCAGTATTTCCATATAATGAGAGAAACCAGTACTACCGCCCCGAGGACTAGGCACACTTGCCGAACCTCGTTAAATCTGTGTCTCATTTACTTTCCGCCACTTACATTTTCCGTCCGTTTTACAACACGTTATCAGCACGAATGACTCTCGTGTAAGTGTTAGTAATGGATGCTCCGAACAAGGGCGCCTGATTTCCTGTTTCTTTCACACAGAGAAATTCATTTTCCCTCACCAACCTTTTCCTTACCAAACTAGCTTCTGCGCACCAAATTAGTGCGGTGATCAAATACGCACCCCATTTAATAGTGGGATATTCGCAGTGGCCATATATTTTTGGTAGAATCCACTATGCTGCTCTATGGCTTCCAAGCTATTGTGGATTGCTTTTGGGCTGGCTGTTGCCGCTGAGCAGAGAAGAAAATTCGGAGAGGAATCTCAATGTTTCCAATCTCTATGAACCTCCTCTCACTAAAATTTTTCCCACACCTAACTCACCAGAAAACCCAAAACAGATACACCGCGTGCTACGCCGCGCCAAGTTCGGCACCGGCTCCACGTCGTGCCTGCCTCATCGCCGACGCGCTCCAGCCGCAGCCCGCCACCGCTCGCGCCTATCGTCGCGCCCGCCGTCGCGTCAGCCGGCCATCGCTGCCTGCCCAGAAGAGCAGACGCCGGAGTCGCGAGTCCTCCCCGTTTCTCGAAGCTGCCAGGATCCGACGACAATGAATCTGACCTTGATTTTGTGTTATGTTTTTTTTTTGTTTGTTTATAAACCAACTAGTGATGGGCTGATTTTTCATTTCCTTTTGAAGGTAAGAATCGCCGCCGGGAAGCACCACGTCGGACTCACGGAACCCACAGGGACGTGCTCAGCTCCGTCATCGGAGCTCCGACGAGCAAGCTTATCTGTGTGTTCTGCTTTAAAGCCGGATCTTAAAGATCCATGACGAGTGGTTCTCAAGCCAGCAGATCGGACCACCGTAATCCAAGCCGCCGATCAATCCCCTTGCGGCACCCTTGTTTGCTCGGCGTTGAAAGCCGCATCGACGACGTCGTGGCCCACTGCAGCCCCTGCTCGCTGACGGCCCACTGCACCACCGCCGCAGCTGCATCGCCGACATGTTCGTGGCCGCCGATCTCTGGTTTGCTCGGCGTTGACCCCGACGTCAACGTTTGAAGTTCGGTTCGGTCCGAAGAACCGAAACCGAGACCGACCACACCTGAAATTGTTCGGCAGCCCCCACCGAACGCGCTCACCTGGGTTGACCTTTTGTTCGGACGTACCTCCCGAACATACACCCATTGGCTGCCCATCTGTTCGGAAGCCCTAACCGAACACGCGCCTGGGATGTTTACCCTCTGTTCGGCATCCTCCACCGAACAGACAAAGAGATCATGCGCCACTGTTCGGACAGCCCATCCGAACGCGCTCATGGGCTGATTTGGCAGATTTGGGCCGTGGGCTTTCTTTTGAAATGGGCCTTTGGATTTTTGGGCTGGACTATGGGCCAAAATTGGACCTTGAAAATGGATGGGCTAGACTTCCCTATTTTCAGGCCAAATTTTAATTGGGTCTTTAGGCTTTTAATTAGCTCCCAATTTTATTAAATTGGACCCATAGTGAACCCAAAGTTCACAATAGACCTCGAACTCGTAGTTTCGAGCGTACCCAAAACTTTTGTCTGGGTTGTAGGCTTTTTAGCCACAGTATTATTTCAAGTGAAATTATAATCGAACTTGAAGTTACTGATATTGTACTGGCACGTACAGTGAAACCTTGAGTTTCAAAACCAGAAGTTACTGCTATTAACACTGACATTTCTAACTTTGTGGGTTAATGGTGCGGATTTCCCCCCATCCCATATTTACTTTCAGCAATTTAAATTCCGCAATTTACTTTCAGCAATTTATATTCCGCAATTTACTTTCAGCTATTCCGCATTTACTTTCAGCAATTTAAATTCCGCCATTTAATTTCTGCAATTTAAATTCTGCAAATGTGGGACGTTGGACGGTTGTACCGCCTCTCCATATTTAATTTCTGCAATTTAAATTCTGCAAATGTGGGACGTTGGACGGTTGTACCGCCTCTCCATATTTAATTTCTGCAATTTAAATTCTGCTATTTACTTTTAGCAATTTAAATTATGCCATTTACTTTCGGCAATTTAAATTCTGTCATTTAATTTCAGTAATTTGAATTCTGGTTGTGGGATGATAGTACGGTATCAGTCCCCATTTGATATTGTATGCCAGTGCAATATCATAAGTAACAAAGTCTTGCAATTATTTGATATTTCATATCATGCAAGCGATCGGAACCTGAAGTCTTTGATCCTCATGATCAGACATGAAGTTCCTTGATCAAATCCAGACTAAAAGTCATTGGGATTAATCGAGAGGCAGATTTTGCCCTCATCCGGATTTAAGTTTCAATCTTATCCGGATTTTGTTCTCGAATATCAATTAATTGAATCTATTGGAACTGGCAGTTTCCTTGATCATGTGACCGATTCAATTAATCCATGTTGAGGTCTGCCTAGTGGGAAGTTAGTTATCTGGCTGATACCGCGGCTGCACAAGATATTCCCCCTGAACAAAGATATATTACTAACTTCATACCTCCATGTAGACCTACAAAGGCATTATACTCATCACATTTGAGTAGAGCATTGTTGAGTTATGAGAATATTCGATTGAACAATTACCATGATGATACCGCTAAAAGAAAATGGTAAGGAAAATCTATGCATTACCTCCTACTTATACGGCTGTAAGCGTATATTGGAGAAGTTGGAATGCCTCCCAAATGAGTTGTATCGCACAACCATTTGCTTGATTGAGGCCATATAGCATGAATCTAGCCAACTCGAGCACTTATTTGCTTTGGCATGACCGGTTGGGATCCAGGTCGAGATGTGATGCACCGTATCTTCAACGGGCATCCCTATGTTTGTAGAAATCTCTTGCAAAGATACTTAATGAACTCCTTCTTTTCTACAGCGGATTGAAGGGAAATTTGTGGACAATTCCAACCAAAACGCGGACCATTTAAAGATTTTATGGTTTTTGGTTGATGTACCGACTCGCTGGTCACATGACTACTATCCACATTAATACTGCATTTGCTAAACTTCTGGCATAAGTTGAGGGCTCACCACCCTAGTTATCTGTGGCAGTCTAGAAGACCGGATAACACCAGAGAGTTTATATCGAAGGCTTTCGATGATTATTGCACGTTCCTTTGGACTGTGGTTGAACATGTCTTTCCCTATGTTCCCACAAGTCTCGCAGAAACACTCATAACACGCCTTCCAATGATCGCAAGGCCTTGGTAGGGCAGCACCAAGTTTTCTGCTTCTGCATGGAACCATGCAATTTTGCATGCAGTTATATTGGTCCGCCTGAGACCCATCTCCACCCACTCATGTTGAGCGTTACAGTTGGTTACTGGGTACGGACATGATTCACCGTACTTACGCAATGTTGGGTGTGCAGTTTAGTGCCAGTTGCGCCGCCGCAACGTACCAATATGGGTCCTCAATTTGGAAATCTTTGTTAGTTATGATTTCCATTCCATTGACAGGCGATCTCTTTTTCGCAAAATTTGCGAATAGTCACTTTGATGAGACAATATTCCCGCCGTTAGGGGGAGAAAAGAACGTCAACGTTCCTGAAGAACGACGCGAATTGACGTGGCTGTACCCACTATGTCTCATCTTGATCCCCACATCGCACGCTATGATAAGTAAGTGCGACATATTCTAGATCTTCAGAGTGTTGTGTAAATAAGCCAGACACCCTCTATGATCTTACTAAAGTGACGAGATCACATATACCAGCTGCAAACAAGCCTGTAATGAAGGTGTCCTGTAGGATGCACGAGACATCCCGGTAGGATGTTCCGTTCATGATGAACGAGGTACATCGGCGGCTAGCCAATGCTCTGTCCTCGGCTAGAAGCGAGACAGACTCGGTTCGATGGATTCACTCCCCAGAAGAGGAGAACTATGGCACAATTGAATCCTATCGCTATCTCAACCAATCCAACTCATAAATTGCGCAGGATTATGGAAGTATCCTGGGAGACGTCCCAGGGTGATACCCAAATCCAAATTTCCGAGGATCAAGGAGACCTCGGTCCAGATGAGTTTGTGGGATCGAAATGAGATAATCATCGATGATATCTTTGCTTATGCAGTGGCCACTGAATCACAAAGTGCGACGATATCGAACCGCGTTCCATTGATTAAGCACAACGTTGAACTAATTGGTGAAAATGGAAAGAAACAATGCAGGTCAATTTAGACTCCTTAGCGAAATCCGTTTGGGCCTGAAGTTCCCATACTACCCAATGTGAATCCTGTAGATTACATGTGGGATTTCGTAAGAAAGCATAATGATGAGAATGAAACAGTACGATGGCACGCCTTCTGGCAAAAGGCTTCTCTCATTAGCCCTGACATTGATTACAATGAGATGTATTCTCTCGTAATGGACGTTGTTACGTTCCACTACCTAATCAGTTTGGTAGTTTCCGAAAAACTGAATATGCAGCTTATGGATATGATTGCAAGATATCTCTATGGGGATCTAAATACAGAGATATGATTGAAATATGCAATTCAGGCAAATTTGAATTTCTTGTAGTATATTCGGACCAGTCTGTCAAACCCCGCCCAATGTGAACCATGACGGTTACAAGTGGGTCTTTTTACAAGAAAATAAGAAAAACAAGATTACAAAGCATACGGCAAAGCTTGTAATATAAAGTTTTTCACAAAGTCCTGGAATTGATATTATCCCAAAATGGATGCAATCAAGAATCCTTATGCGGTAGAACAGAGGATTTGGACTCCAGCCAGTCAAGTTTGTCCTTCATCTCTGTTGAGTACTGAGTGCATATGGCATGCAGACGTCGGTTCTCTTCTCTCAATGATTGGTTATCCTTTTTGAGCACTTCAAGCTCATAGTTTCGGGCCGCAAGTCGTTTGGCCAGATTTGACACTTGTGCTGCACTCTGGACACATGAAGCCATAGCACGCGTCATGGCTTCTTTGTCAGAACGCCCCGCTAACAACATCTCATCCTCCGGAGTCGAGATGTTGCAGGCCACTATTGATGCCGTACCATCATTGCGCATTACTGAGTCCTTAACAGTAAGCGGGCCTGTGCTGGAATTAAAAGTGGGATCCCAAATCTTAACACTTGGCGTTGAGACTCCAGGGGGAGCAAGAGTCAAATCGGGAGAAACATTGGAGGAGGAAGCCATTACTGGAAAGAAAGAAAGGTATGAAATGCTAGGAAAATTGGAGGGCTAAAGCTGAGATAGTTTGCAAGAGAAAGTCTTCAAAGATGTGACTTCCACAGATGAATTGCACCGAGGATACGTAGAGAAAAATGGGTCTCCTTCTTTCAAGACCTGACAGGTAAATCTACTTTATTGCAAATCAGATCCCATTAACTTCGGATCAGATTTCAGATGATTGGCCGCACGTGTTCCAAGAGTGACTAATTTCAACAGACGTTGAATCAATCACGGGATATTTTCAAAGCATTCTCGGATCCCAAGGAGTGCGCCTTACCTGTCTTGAGATGATCTCAGCCATTTATTCTCCTGCTGCCCTATGTATATATCCTCAGCATTCTGCACTTGGTAGAAGAAGTCTCTCAGGCATTTCCAATTTCTTTTAGATGACCACTCATCCAGCCTTTCATGCACAATTTGCCTTTCATATGCTTAAAGGAGCAAGTGTACCTCATATCATACACCGGTGATTGGTGTTCATGTCAAACCACACTGCTTTGGAGGTCGATAGTCCGAACGACCAACTTCAGACATTCCTTCGAGAAGCAAAGGTATCTCATATCAAGGAGATTGGAAGCAAATGTATCTCATATCATGCTTCCAATCTTGGCGGTTCTCATAAGCCTGTGCTGGACCTTCTGGAATCCACCAGGCTTCTCCTTGTCCTTGTCCTTGTCCTTCTGACAGAAGAGAGAGAGTCAAGTATCCAGCTAGATTCAACCTCAACATTCCCAGATCGATTGCAGAGCTACGATGATGTTCATCAGGGGGAGCATTCAGAAGCATTCATGTGGATTCGTGAGCATCCAAGGGGGAGTGTTGTAGAACCTTCATCTTGTGGATGACTCCCTCATCCATGAGATCATTCAACTCATACATTGCCTATATAAAGGAGGCATTGCCTCCTTCTTCATTACACACAACCAAGGGAGAAGGGCCTCGGAACCTCTTCTCCCGAAGAGGGGCTTAGGTCAGGGGGAGTGAATAGCGAGGATACTTTGTACTCTTTACATTTCCAGTATTTCCATATAATGAGAGAAACCAGTACTACCGCCCCGAGGACTAGGCACACTTGCCGAACCTCGTTAAATCTGTGTCTCATTTACTTTCCGCCACTTACATTTTCCGTCCGTTTTACAACACAAGTGAAGTTGTGAGATATAGATTAAATATGGGCAAATTACAATTTAGTACCCTGTGGTTTGGGTGAAATACCAATATGATACCTGTGGTTTTTTTTCTTGCAATTTAGTACCCTGTACTTTCAAAATGTTTCAATTTTGTTCTACCGTTAGTTTTGCCGTTAAAATATGCTGATGTGGCTAATGTGAGATCACAGCGTCAGGCTTCACTGGGCATATACGTCTTTTCAATTAAATGGGAGAAAACCCACCATTGTTGCGTTGCTCTCTTATTCTTGCAGTGCAGAGCCCAAAACTCCACCCTTTTGTTACACGCTCAGGACTACCAAATCTGGTAATTGTTGTCATTAATGTTCTTTAACGCCCCGACAGGATGAAGAACAACTCCCGTGAACACAGTGTCCATAGCTACATAGTTATACTAGTCGACAATCTTTTCGATTTCGCGAAACTCCTCAACAAGATTATCATTCCACACCTCACGAATCTGAATCCAATCCCCCTTCGGTAAACCAGACATTTCCAATTCTCAACAACAAATCAAAGCAACACAGCTGACCAATAAGATTAAACCCAGATCTAACCCCAACTCGGTAGAGTCCAAAACGACAACATATTTAAACTGAAAAGCGTCTTCAGTACCAGCAGCTCCATCTGATCGTCGCCGAAATCGCGGCTGCATTTGCACACGGACTAGATCAGATTTTCCAGCAGCTTCACCTCGGTGCCGTCGCTCTCGAGGTCGGCCTCGTCGCGGAGGTCTTCAGGATGCCAGACGCGGCGGCGTTGATCAGGGGGTTGAGGATGGACTTGGCGTCGGCGAGGGAGTACTGGTCGGGCTTGGGCGGTGGGTTGGTGAGGCGGTCGATGACGGCTTTGTATTCGGCGGCGAGCTTGGCGTGCTTGCGCCAGGACGCGTTCTTGACGATCTTGTTGAGGCAAACCACCTGGCGGAGACGGGAATCGGCTTTCGGAGAAGCCATTGCCGAGGAGGATTACGCGGTGTGGCTCTGGGAGCCGGATCTGGAGAAATTGCTGGGTTTTGAGGCGGCGGAAGATGGGGAGGCGGCGGATGGGGAGGGCGAGGAGGGACTCGGCGGAGCGAGTTGACTCAGTGGCATATAGAGAGAGCTTCTTCTTTACACACCGAGAACAGAGGGCAGCGCAAAAGGGTGGAGTTTTGGGCTCTGCACTGCAAGAACAAGAGAGCAACGCAACAGGGGGGGCCAACAAAACAAAAAAACCCAAAAAAAAACAAAAAAAAACCATAGTAAAAAATTTTTTTAAAAACATCCCCCAAACCCCACCCCCCCACCACAATATTCCCCCTTCCCCACACACAAAACCCACCCCCCCCCCCCCCCCCCCCACACAAAAAAAAAAAAAAAAATAAATAAAAAAAAAAAAACAAAACACTCATCTCTTCTTCTATACTTCACCACCAACCCACCTACCCCACAACCCAAACCACCAACCCACCTAAAAAAATAAAAAAAAAAAAAAAAAAAAAAATAATATAATTAAAATTTAATAAAAAAAAATAAAAAACTATTTATAAAAAATAAACAAAAAAAAAAAAAAAAAAACAAAAACCCCAACCCCACCCCCCCCCACCCCCCACATCCCCCCCCCCCCCCACCCCAAATTTTATAACAACAAAAAACCCCCAAACCCCCCCCCCACCCCCCCCCCCCCCCCCCACCCCCCCCCCCACCCCAATGGTGGGTTTTTTCCCATTTAATTGAAAAGACGTATATGCCCAGTGAAGCCTGACGCTGTGATCTCACATTAGCCACATCAGTATATTTTAACGACAAAACTAACGGTAGAACAAAATTGAAACATTTTGAAAGTACAGGGTACTAAATTGCAAGAAAAAAAAACCACAAGTATCATATTGGTATTTCACCCAAACCACAGGGTACTAAATTGTAATTTGCCCATTAAATATTTAAGGTTGACTATTATGACAGATGATGCATGTTAGTTGGATTGGTTGACCCCCCTTCTTCCAATAAGAGGGTGTGAATTAAATGTCTTTTTGTGTATTTAATGGGACTTGTGTGGATCCCACACTCTCATAGTGAATTTGGGGGTTCATGCAAGACTAGCGATTCCCCATACCACCCAATGAGACTAAATTGTAATATTTTGATTTTTTTTGTAAGAAAAAAGTGAGGTAGGTTTTTTTGTAGCAATTTATTTTTTTTAGGATTTTTTGGTAAGAACCCTATAAAAAATGTATATATTATCAACATTTTACTAATATTTTGAAGAAATATATTTACAATAATAAGAAAATAAAAAACTCCTAGGCCCCGATTAATCCTCCGCCTAGGCGTTTAGGCGCTAAGCCCTTGCCCACCGCCTACTGTTTGCCTAGCGATTTTTAGAACCTTGGTTTGTAGAGAAGGTTGTTAATAAAGATCAAATTGATGGATTTGTTTTTATAGGTGATTGTCCCTTAAATAAAATCACAAAGAAAATAGATGTTTATTTGTTTTGAGTCACTGGCCTTGGAAAGTTAGGGATAGATAAGCCTTTTGGAGATATTATGTTATTATAAATTATAGTATGCATAAAAACAAAATTATGACAATTGAATTGGAGGCAATGATCCAATTTTCCAGGACAATAATCTTTAACCTACTCGACTAATCATACTTTTATTTCAACACATGGGAGGAAGACCATCTATATCTATACTATTACTTAAGGAAACCCGTTTTTACTGTTCCGGGTACTGTTCATGAACAGTACTAGCGTAGGCAGAAGACCCCTTTGCCCTTTCAACTTTAGTAACTTTAAAAAGCTTGATTAATACATGAGGGTAAATCGGTACATTACCATCTGGTACTGTTCAAGATACTGTTTTCCACTGTTCCGGTACTGTTTATGAACAGTGCCGACATTTTTTTTTTTTTTTTTCCTTTCTATTAACTCTTCTATAACGTACAAAATACAGTCTCTTATTGCACCCGCATAGCGGGTGTGCTAGGACTCAAATGGACAAAACCAAAATACAAAGTTCTGCAAGTCCTACAAGTGAAATTGGAGACGGATTCGCATTAGGCCTATAACCATCACAAACCAATTTGGGCTTCTCATTAGGCTTTTAACGTACGATTTAATAGATGCAGTCGAAAAACTTATTGAAAAAATTATCTCTTCGTCAAATTGGCAAAGTGATTGAATTCCTACGCTAGTTAATAATTTAATAACCTTATCATGATCTGTTTTGCATTCATGTTAAATCTATTGTTACATTGGGCTAATAACATTCATCTTAATCTGTTGTTACATTAGGCTCATATGTATTCTGTTGACTAAAACTTGGAAGGAAAGAAGTAGAATAGTAGAGGGATTCAGGGTAATAGCCTATGAGAAATGTCATGGGCTCCTAAAAGGAACTGGGACTACAAGTTGCCATACTTTTATTTTTTATTTTTTCCAAACAATAAACAAACTACCATACTTCATTGATGCTATTTCACCAGTTGGTTTAGCGGCAATTACTTCATGTATCATTTTTATCCTGACTGCATATTAAATGATGTAGATGATCAGTCGGTTTAGCTGCAATGACGAATCCTGACTGGTTCCTATATGGTTCAACAGTCGATGTTTCATGGCACTTGACAACATTGTAAAGCTCTATATAAATTGTGTTATGAGGATCTTACAAGCTAGCTCATTCTAACCGATCAGCAGTGTACAAATCCGAAAACCTTAATCAATTGACACATTCCCCGGCCTCCCCATCTTCCATCCCAGCCATCGTATCGTACAAAGGCTTATTCAACGTCTCCGGCAAATAAAACGCCAACACTCCCCCTACCATCCCACAAACCGCAAACACCACAAACGGCAAGCCCCCGCCCAAAACAACCACAAACGGTGACAGAATCGCCCCCATCTGCGCCGCTTGTGTCGCGCACCCAAGCGCCGCGTTCCTCACCACCGTCGGAAACAGCTCCGTCGTGTAAATAAACAACAAATTATAGGTCCCAGCCATACCGAAAATCCCCAAAACCCCACACACCATCCTCACCACTTTCCACGCCCCAGCATTCCCCACCAAGCTCCCCACAAAGCAAAACACTCCGCTAAACCACAACGTCCCGATCGCCAACGGCTTCCTTCCGTACTTGTCAAGTAATACGGCAGTGATCGTGAACGCCGGCATCTCCGCCACGGCGTTCAGTAATACATTGACGTAGAGGTTGGTTTCGAGGTTGACAACATTAAGGCTCAAACCATAGTACACAACCGAGCACAAGAAGTTTATGGCAACCGCTAGAAATAGCCGAGTTCGAGTAACCGGCGACTTCATGACGTCGATTAGCGAGCCGCTTATGGCTTCTTTGTTGTCCCACATATCCTTGTAAGTTTCCTCCTCGTTGCTGTCGTTGGTTTCTTCGTCTAGTGTTAGGACGGCTCCCTCCGGGAGATAGTTTCGGTTCGAGTTTGCAATTTTGCGCATTAGTCTCATGGCTTCGGTGATCCGGCCGCGGACTAGGTACCACCTCGGAGACTCGGAGATGAAGGGGAGGACGACGAGGAGGAAGAGGAGTGACGGGATCGAGGAGGCAATGTAGAGCTGGCGCCATTGCGGGAAAATGTAGGCTATGCCGGAGAGGATTGCAATTCCCGTTGAGAAGAAGTAGAATGTGGACATTCCCGCGGTGCCGCGCTTCGTGGGGCCTACGGGCTCGGTGGCCAGGACGAAGGCGCAGAGGCCGACCCCGCCAGTGCTGAAGCCGGTGAGGAGGCGAAGGAGGACGTAGGTGATGTAGTTTGGGGAGAAGGCGGTCAGGCAACCGAAGACGGCGTTGAGGATGCATACGGCGGTTAGGGAGCCTTTTCTTCCTAGGAACGAATCTGAGAAATGGCCAAACACTCCCGCACCTGAAATTTATGTGTCACAAATGTTAATTAGTTCCCCATGGTTGAAATAGATTGGAGAAAAAAGTGTTTGATACAAATTTACAGTCCTTAATACATTGTCAATAACTTTACAATAACAACAAATTTGATAACATTACAACAATCTTCAAGTGGCATATTAGACAATCCAATTTTATGGCGAAATTCTTTTCTTTTGGTCGAAAATGGAATTCACGTCTTATTAAAATAACACATGAACATTGGAAAATGGTAAAGAACATTGTGTAGTTTTTTGGCGCCAATCGGTTCTGCACCGAATTGCACTCTACTCAACTTGGGAGCATTGTACAGCAGACAAATGACTTTACCAATTGTCATACGCCACATGAGTAACTATTAATTACTGCTTTGTTTCCCTTAATTCGACTGAGAAAAAGTGTAAACAAAAAAATGGTAACGATGAATTAAAGTGAGACATAATCTGTCAGACAGTATTATATAAGATAAGCTTAAATAAATATATCCTTTTTATGTAAACAAACAAACCTAAAAATTATGGGCATATTTTTAGTTCACTTCTAGAAAGCATGAACCAATGTCCAACCTTTATCATTTGCTTTTTCTATTTATCGTTGCTTTTGAGCAAAAGTGCAGCACACACTTTAGTCTGTTAGCGGTGTATTGAAGGAATGGTACCACCTTCAACGGGACCATACATAATTTCGTCAGCCATAAGCTTTTAAAAAAAGAGAAGAAGTTATCTATTAGTCTAGCGACGTTAAAAGAACACGTGTAAAATAGGAGTTATGAATAAAAAAAATTCCGCGATCCCAGTGTCACCAGTACGAAAAGAACATATCATGCCATGCCACACATTTGCGTTACAGATGAACCATATCGGATTTATGGTTGAAGAAATAAAGGTCGCACTTAATCTTTCTGTACAAGAAATTGTTAATGTAGTGCAAGCCCGCTGAAGAACACGTGAAAGCTCAGAGGTTCTTTTAGGAAACGGACGAACGAACTAGCTTGCTTAAATTTTGTCTACTTTTCCCAAAAGAATCCGCATTTTTTGACTTGAGTTATATTTTTTTATTATGTCCGTTTCCTCCAAACTATGAATTCCAAAAAAACATGCGGTTGTTCCAATCTTGTGTAATACTATGTGATATGTTTTTTGTCTTATTAGTGCTGATAATGATAAGAATAGTTTCTTATTTTAAGTCATTAAGTCAAGATAGTCTTATTTTTCTCATGTGCGTCACTCGTATTTTCTTGGACTTTTCTCAACTAGATAATGTTTTCCTTTGCTATGTGTCTATTTAAATTTGTCTGAGGGGCCAGGTGCATCTAAGGGAGAGGACTGTATATGTAGCAGTGTACCCGGTCAGTAATGTATGATAATACAAGTTAATATTATTTGTTAATATTGTTCCTTTGGAAAGTTGAATTACTCCTTGTCTTCTAGCAAATGAAAGGAGCAAGGCATATTCTATGATTCTATCCATAGTGAATGACTCCAAATTCATGGTCAAAACGATACTTCGGCCTATTTTGACAAATTTAGGAAGTTAACAAATAAGTACTAGGGATTTAAAACGTATTAACATATACATACCAATGAATCACTAGCAAAAAAAAAACCAAAGAATAAAGCAGAACCAAGAGTCTAATTTTCTCATCCAAATCAAGTGGAAATTAACCATAAATAAACCTTCTATATTTATCTCATCCAAATCAAGTGGAAATTAACCATAAATAAACTTTCTATATTTAAGGCCGACAGGTTATTGATTTGGTGCTTTAATCATTGAACACATGTATACGTCTACATTCAACCCCCTACTAATTAACAAAAACACAATTTGTGCCAGATTCAGTACGCTTAGCATGCATTGATACAAGAGTCGTGAGGGAGTCCTAATTGATTACGTCTTCTATGCAATGTGTGATCACCGAATGTGTACGATACAAAATCCAAGCAGAAGTTCTTTTATGTATGTTTTCGCGCATGCATATCATCGACAAATTCCCTATCGAGCAAGTTGGTCCAAAAGCGTATTTTAACTTCTCACAGTTGTTTCTAGTTTATCCTATAACGCATGATCTTGCAGGAATTTCCAGTTGTTAATATTAGAATTTTAACAAAACTAAAAAAAGAGAGAGAGCCACTAACCAATCATACAGCCACCGAAGAACAAGGCCTGTGCCAACCCAACCTTATACTTCTCCTCACAAACCAACCCCCATTCAGCAACGGTCGAGCTTCCTAGACCGCCGGACCATTCCCACGAGCCCGGTCTGAGCCCACAAACCGTCCTCGCCGCTGCATCGCAACCGTAACCAGCCGCTCCGTCCATGCACCGCCAGGCCGGTTCGCGGTCCGCAAAAATCATGACCATTGTGTGGAAGGCCTCCAAAGCCCAAGCCAGGCTTGTCAAGACAAAGTGCCTCATTTGCCACGGCCCAAACTCGCCGCAATACTTTTGGAGCATGTCGTCGATGCATAGCTTCTCCGACGGCTCTTTCTCCCCGACGGGTTTATTTGCCGGGGAGAGCAGAGGTGACCGGAGACTGGGGCTCCGATCACCCGAATCAGATGAGGATGAGCTAGAAGGCATGCTAATTGGACCAATTTCTTGTGAATGAGGCGGTGGCCGAGGTGGTGGTGCTTTTCATATGGAAGTTGGATTCCTAATTGTACTAGATGGGATTTATATGCTTGCACTTTTCTTTGTCAGTAGGAGCGTGATCCATTTGGCTCGACACGTGGAGGGCGTTCAAGCCCTTGATCTGTTGGGTGATGGTTTCTTTTTTTGGGTTTTACAGGGTAGAGCTTTCAAAAAAGTGACCTTTTGAAGTTTCTTTATTCTTTTTTGGACTGAGTTTCTTTGAAGATTAGAGAATGTACTTAGGATCTCTTTTCTTGGCGCTACCCCACATGTCATGTGAAGTGAAAGTAACGAGAACAGATTTTGGCTTTCTGAAATCGAATATTTGAAGGACCAAAGTTGGTGTAACACGTGACTAACACGTGCCCAAATTTGACGGACATTTAACAGAATTTGGTATTTGGGGTGATTTGATGACGGACTCCCACCATCATAGGGGTTTAATTGATGATATTTTCACCACAGGATACTAGAGGTTAATTGGCCCTACTATCTTCCACCGCCACTTAGAAAACCCAAACCCAGAGGCGTCCATTCCGCCTGACGATTGTCGGCGCAACTTGTCCCACAAAATCTGAATCTAGTAAGTTTCTTGTTCAACCTCAATACTCATGTTGGTTATTTATGTTGGGTTTGACTCGTCTTCATTCGATTTGGGTTTTGGATGTTTGGATTGACGATTTTCGGTTCGTTCGTAATCGATCCGATTTGGGTTTTTGTTCTTCTCTAGGATGATGATTCGCGAGCTTAATTAGGTGATTTGATTTGTGTCATTTTTCTTGCTCGACAGATTTCACAGTAAAATCAAATCAAATGAGCAGCGATCACACAAGCGTTCCGGGGTTGGTGATATCCAGCACCCAACGCATCCGCTCATTCCTCACCTCCGCCTCTACAGACGCGCACGTCCCCCAAGAGCTCCAGCAACTGGCATCGAACCTCTCCTCCGAGCCCAATGTTCCGTACAAGTCTCTCCGGTCTCTCTGGGTCGCCTCCGATGCCTCCACCCGGCCCCACTTGGCCCAGCTCTTCTCCGGAACCGACTTGGTCCTCACCAGCCCCAAACCTAGAGAAAAGGTGCGAATGGATAAACAAATTACCATTTTGTGCTTTGCTTGTTTGGTTGAAACGGAAGTTTTGCGATTTTTGTTTGCCTCTATTTTCTTCTGAGGATCCAAATGAAATTTATAGTGAATTATTCTTACTCGTGTGTTATTTTAGAGTGAGGAGTTGAAGGCTAGACTTGAGAAGCTGGCTGAAATGATGGAGAGGAATGCATATGCAGAACTTGTGAAGGATATTACACCTAAGAAAGGGATCGATGAGCCTTTCTCTTCTTACAAGGATCAATTGGGCTTCGGTGAGATTAAAGAGTTATTTTTTTTCTTTTCTATATTCAGATCTTATATGTTATTTCATTGCTTGTTTCTGAATGCTACTACTTGTGCCACATGGATTCAGTTTGCACGATCTCGATCCTGTAGGCATAACTAAAGTTTCTTAAGTTCTAAGGACACAATTGAAAAAAATTTCTATTGGTGGCAATCAATTTTTATTTCATTGAATTTGAGCTTCGATATGGTTCTCTACAGATATGTTTTGGCGCGCCAATATTATAAATAATTGTTCGAAAACTTTTGCAGGTCTACATGTTATAGTGACTATGTTTACTGGCTATTTGGTAGGATATTTTGCATTTCGGGCGTTGTTTAACCACAGCCCCGCAATGGTAAGTGTTTTCAAGGGACGATTTCTTTCTGGTTTATTGGGTTGGGTTTTTGTGTAGAATCTATTTTATTTTATTGTTTCAGTTTTCCCTTACTATTTAGAGAAGCTTATGGCAGTCTTATTTTCTCATTTCAGAATGCTGCTGGAGGCATTCTTGGACTGGTAATTTGCATGCTTGTCGAAACACTTATGTTCATACTTCAAACATCTGCCCAAGATCTTAAATCATCGTCTGGTCAAGATCATAAATCATCTTTTTCCACATCAATGTCTAAGAAGAATCTGTAGACTTGGTCGTTAGAGGTTTGTACACTTGACTTGGTAATATCATGTTAACATCCTAGCTTCCAAATGATCCTAACAATTACAGACAATTTACATGTAGCATCATTATCGAATTCACTATGCATACTAGAATTTTGCTCAAGTTAGTTGCTGGCGTGATTAGTTGCGACAAGTAGGTAGCCTGTTAGTAAGGCTGAGACCTTGTAGAACAAGGACATGGAGGTTTCAACAGAAAACTGGAATTGGTTATTCTTTTCATGAAGATGGATATGAATCTATCCACCTCATTTACATTGCCTTGCATAGCAGTCTTACTTCAGAAGCTTATCCTGGCCTGTTACCCTCCTAACTGAATGACATTAAGAACTTACAACTTTTAAGGTTTAACAATTCCTGCTACTGATTAGGTTAGGAGTACTGATATCATATAAGTAATGATCCTGGCGTAGAAAGTTACAGTCAACATTTTCACTCTCTTTTTTCTGGTCTTCTAAGGAAAAAGAAATGATGAAAAATAGAGCTGTCCATGTGCACCCTACATTGTTGATAAAAGAAATCATGAAATTCGAGTACTTGAACTCAGGTATATTCACGTATGAATAGAGCTGTCTGTCATTTTGATTGTCGGGAACCTTGGATTTCTTGTATTGCTGGCCATAACCTTTGGAGCAAATTCCTTGTGCTCTTGGTTTTGCATAACGGATAATCAGTAAAGGTACATCAATGTAAGTATTCTAGTGGATATATTGTTTTATGTTTGTTTTAGTTGTAAAGGGTCTGTACCACTAAACACTGAATTATGGGTCCCTACATATTGTAGTGGACGTTCTTTAGGATTCCCTGATATGATGAACCTTCTTTTTATTCAATGCTCAAAGCAATCTGTACAGCAAAACATTCTGAACACCGAACTGCAAACTAGTTTGCTTATCATTTGAATGAAGAGATAAAGGTTTTACTTTTAAGCCATAATATCCAGTTTGAGCTTTGGGTGGTTAGGTTCTAGGGTGTAGTACGATTCGTATTACAAAGAGGTCTTCGTCTGTCACAGATGATGCATGTAAACACACAGAGGCCTACCGGCATCTTCCACAGATGTATCGAGGCCCGATAGTTTTACTTAAGAGTTTTTCCAACATTGAGGAGAAGAGTATCACTAGAACAAGAGCATGTTGATCAATCTGGTTGCTGTTTAGATAAAGCCAAGCGAGTATGGCATGATCGGGTTGCAATCCCAACAATTAAATTATGAAATTAGTTGGGTTTAAACACCTTGGGTAGGACTGGTGGAGCCCGATTGGCGGGTGTGGATGGCTTCGGGTAAGATGGCGGAGATTGTGCAGAGGTTTCTTCGGCTGTTGATGTTGTTCTCGACGGAGCATGGGACCATGAGGCACTCAATGTTGTGGATGACGACGTCGGGTCATAGCAGGTACTCAATTGTACTGTAGAACCTGCTGGGTTGGCAGCAGGTACTAGTATGAAAGAAATCTGCAGTTTTGGGTTAGAATGGATACGTTGATTTTCGGACCAGGACTAAACTGAAAGATATCTGATGATTTGGGGTAAATTTGTAGATTCCCAAAATAAAAAGGATCAATGTGAGATTACGGGAAAGTGTGTGGCAATTCATAGTCCGTGCTGCAGCTATCTTCTCCACACCATTCTCTGAACACATAAATTCAAAATTCAAAATGACTGTCTTTTTTAAGCTGTCATGTAGGGATGACAAAAACCTCTATGGATATGGGTTCGGGGGAGGGGAGGGGAGGGGGGGGGGGGGGGGGAGTATTCGCTCATAATGGGGAAGATGGAGGAGTTAAATGGGGATGGAGGCGTGTATGGAAAATTTTAAAATCTTCATGATGAGTATGTGGCGTGTATGGTATTATTATCTCTCGACTCGAACTTGGCCCGATTATAAATATATTATTAGTATATATATTTAATTAATAAATATATACAACAATGAAGATAAATAAAAATATTTAATAGATTTAGATTGTATATGGAATTTTATTGTTAATATTATCTATATATATTTTTTTTCTGTATGGGTTGGGTATAAAGGGGGGTTATGGAGGTAGTAACCTTCATGGAGGAGGGTATGAGGATGCCCATTAAAAATTAATGGATGTGGATGCGGGTATACAAAATGAGAATCAAATAAAGGTGGGTATTGGAGTTTGCCCTACCTTGACCCGACCCATTGCCATCCCTACTCATTGTGCGACAACCCATATCAAAGAATTCAAACCAATGTAAAGCAACCGCCCTAAGTTTCTCATAGGCTCTCAATATTTTCCTTGTTTTTGTTCGCTCTCTCTCTTACTCCGAAATTCAAAATTCAAATGGGCTCTATAATTCGTTTGAAATTCCAAATAACCCAACCCTACTTTCTTGAAATGTTGGAGAGTCTAAGAGAACATATACGATATCTTCTCCAACGGACCAATTTGTTAATTATCAATTAATGTAGGCAAGATTAACCGATCTGAAGTACATTAAAATTTATTTATTTTTGGAGCAAATTGGAACTTCATTGATACACAACCAGACCCAAATCTGGCCAAGAAAATACAAACAGGGGGTTTGTGTGTACAAGTAGCTAACAATGAACAACTCACAAACCATAAGTGACAATAGCACAACTCAAAGAAACGAAAGTCAACATATCTAAATTAAGCTTGCAAATCCAGTGCCAAGTTTAGAGATCCCACGAAAGCAAATAGCCTCACACTGATCGTAGATGAGAAAACCCAAATAGAGGATAGACCTAACCGCTCGATATCCTCCCGGGCACAAGGAGTTGTGCCATAGCTCTTCCCATCTACAAAGGGATCTCATAGCACCAATCTTTAGATCCATGAACCATGCGGCTTCTTCCCTGCAAATAACCACAAAGAAGATCTACCAAATTGACACCCCAACAGCAGCAAAGCACGGACACGAAGGGACCAATAAAGCAGACCATCAAAACCAGCCAAACAACCGGGAACAAGCTTGCCAAAAGGCAAGAGAAAAGGCTTGCACAAGAGCAAGTGTTAACAAAACTCTCCACAATTAATCATTCTTTTTATAGAAGAGTTGGCTTTAGCCCTTGGACAAAGTTCGTTGAAGGAAAAATTCTAATTCATTTAGTTATAGGCCAAAATCACTCTTACAAATACTCCTAAAGAATTTAATTAATATTTCTTATGCAAATTTTCCTTTTTTTTTGCATTAACGAGTTAGCACTTATTTCACGTATGCAAATTTTCCTCTTTTTGCATTGATGAGTTAGTACTTATTTTTTCTCGTAAGATTTGGATGTCTATATCAAATTAAACCATAAGGTTTTAAAATCATCAAATTACTCCCCAAAGGCAATCAATTTAAACCACTTTGCCAAATCGACTATATTTATTGAATTAATGACCCACAAGGACATATAAAACTCATATTTCTATCTTAGAACATAAAATTCAAATAATCTCCTATAAGGACATAACAACAAATTATATATTAAAATATAAAAACTAAACTCTATACACCCACGCGCCCAAAAATGTCGCCTCGCGTCACCATGGAAGGGACTTTAGCTGCCGCGGCTTGAATGTCTCGCGGCAAGTTCGAATTGGGTCGGGGAAGAGACCCGGCATTGCAAAACTTGATGATCATGTGGAACCACAATGTCGCTGTCCGGCGGTAGCGGCGATTACGGCTGCTACGGTGGGTTCTGGTTAATAAGATTCCATATTTTTTGGTCATATCTTTCTCTCTAAATAATCAATTTTTCTTTTTGTTTTGTTGTTAAAGTTTGAATCTTTGATGGTTAATCGGATTGCAGGCAACAATTGGTTCAAATGGGCGACCATCAAGTCGGACCCTTGTTCAGGTTTGAAAATTCCATGCTTTTTGGTCATCTGTTGTAACTTGCAAAGCTTAAAGTTGATCACTTTATTGGGTTTCCTCTGTTGGGTAACTTCCTCAGGGGATTTCAAGAGGATAGTGATAAGATTCAAATCAACACGGATTGCCGAACTCGTAAGGTTAACCTTGTGTTGTGTTGTTTAATTTGCATTCTTGCATTTTGATGTTACAAATTACAGTAGATATAGATGATATCTTCTGTATTGGTGAAATTATTTGATCTTTGGATGAATGGTGCAGATTGGGGAGCTTAGGCATTGCCCTTTGTAGAGTGTGTGGTGGCGGATTTTACGGCCGGCGAGGCGATTATTCTTCTCATCTTCCATGGCGTACTCTGGGTTTTATCTTCCTCGGATTCCGCGGCGGTCCATTGATCTTCCACGCATGCAACAGACAACAACAATCCAAAAGATGAGAGAAATGAATACGAAATTAAAAGAAAATGAATTGATTTTGATTGTTTGTTTGGTTGATGAAATTGCACTTATGAAAATTGGATTGAGCTTAATTGTGTATTTTAGTGATTATTGATAAAAATTTGTATCTTAGTTGAAATTGGAAAAATTTTGAATTGGTTAACTATTTGTGTATGTGACATGAAATGTTTCTATATTGGTATAAATTTGTTTATGTATTAGCATGAACTGTTTCTGTGTTGGTATGAACTGTTTCTGTGTTTGGCAAAAATTAACTGTTTGTGTTGACAGAAACTGTTTCTGTGTTTGTAGAAACAAAACTGTTTATGTGTTAATGTGCACGTGGTACTGTACCGCGCATGGTACTATTCACGTGGGCTTGCATCATTGGTCACATTAGTTTTTTATTGGGAAAATTGCACAAATAGCACCTGAATTTTTCCACTTTTGTGCAGTTACCACTCAGATTAAATTTTTTTACAATTCACCACCTGAACTCTTGTGACATGTACAAAACACCACCTCCGTCTGATTTGTCATCCAATATGCCTTTTCCGGTCACCAATTGACGACGACTCTAACTACAAAAAGTTCCCTCTCGACCTCAAGAATATATCCCCAAAGTTTCGGAGTCAAAAACGGCGTCAAAAGCCGCCGGTGAAACCAAACTCAAAACTGAGCCGCCAGAGTTTTCGCCGCTGTCGCTAATTTTGCGGCCACTTTCTCCGTTCAGAACCACCTGGACTAGCTTCCCAACATCCCCGAGTACACTCCCACGAAGTTTCAACCCCAAATCCCAAGCGGTTTGCCGCCGGCGAATGAAAATGTTTTGATCTGTTTTTTGCCGAAAACCGTCCGACAAACTTCCCTCCGTTCTACCTTTTTGGGTCACCGATTGCACAAATATAAACCTCAAATAGTGGACCCTGTGCCTCTCAAATGCCGAGTTTAACGGCAGATTGGATGACACACAGACGGAGGTGGTGTTTTGTAAATGTCACAAGAGTTCATGTGGTGAATTGTAAAAAAATTTAGTGTGGGTGGTAAATGCACAAAAGTGAAAAAGTTCAGGTGGTATTTGTGTAATTTTCCCTCTTTTATTATACTAATTATTGTTTTGTCCTTATAGGAGAATTATTAAAATACTTGTCCTAACATGGAATTCAAATATTTTTTTTGTCCTTAGGGGTCATTATCCCATGTTTATTACTGGAGTGACAATTTGCGACCTACATGAAAATTAATTTTGTCTTTCCCACCCGCTAACATTGACATATTTTGTGTGAAAAAAATTATCTTGTGCCAAACACTTATTTTTTTTTTGGGTGATTTTATTCACACCCATCAATTTGAGAGAGAACTTGAAAAAGTTGAATTCCCAATAGAAGTACCTTTTGCAATTGTTGGTCAAAGATTTTGTACCTTAGTTACGGACTTTAATGATTTTTATTGCATTATTGGTGACCACATAAAAGCTATTACTCACATATAAAGAAACAGAAAACAGAAACCCAAACAGCTCCCCTCCCCCCAAAAAGGGGGCTAAATCCAATCATACTCGCAGGCTCAACTCATATAATTGGCACTGGATCGATGAAATGTGAAGCAATGCTATTCTTCACCACTTTGCTCACACGCGTGTAGCCATCTTCTCCCTTGTAGAGGAAATCCACCACTTTTGTTAGATTGAGAACTCGCATGAGGACAGCCATCGGCTGAGCAGTTGGTCTCATGAACTCCTCGTTTATCTCCTTCCAATATTCCACCACTTTTTTGCTAAAAACATCAAGTGTCTCTTCCTCAGTCATTCCATATTGGTTCATGTAGCAATCCACACTACAAGCAACATGCCCTCTCTCTTTCTCAAACTGCGTAAAACATAATTGAAAAAACACTTGTTATAACATGCGTATTAATCACACCACGTAACAATAGGATAGTCACAATGGAAAAAGTATTTAGTTTGGACCTTGCTTGTAACCATATCATCCATGAACCTAAAGAGAGTTGTGGAAGCTCTAACAATCTTAGCATCATCGAACAACCACTCAAATGTCTCCTCTGTTACGATATCTCCCATGCCAACCAAGGATACAGTTGAAAGCATGGGGTAACCGGTAGAAACTATTGCAACCGGCAAATACTCCTCTATGGTTGGGATGTATCCTTCGTGGAACCATCTTGCCTCCTCAAAGTAAGCTCGAGCTACCGCTTTCAACTGCAGGGGAGGTAAACTAAGTGGTAAAAAAGTATATTAACAGATCATAAACTAAAATGCATTAATAGCTATACGAAACGTGTGGGGTACATACAGATTCCTTTGCGTAGTAAACTCGGTATGATCGACCTTCCTTTACCATCTCGTTCTCAATTTCATCGACAACATTCAAAAGTGTTCGATAAAATGTTTGCATATAGTCAGGGAGTTGATCCAAGCAATTCATATCCCACCTGAAAATTTCACATCAATTTTAGGCACACGATCAAGTAGGAATTTTGCACCAATAAATCATCAAATGCATAACTTATTACACCTCTCAATTGCCGGAGTGAAGATCTGGAGTTCTTCGAATGTAGCATATGCGTCATAGAGGTCATCCATTACTGATACCAGGGCAATCACTTTGGTAAGTATTTTTCTTGCTCCAATGAATTGGGGTTCAAAATAGACTCCCACTATCCAAAAGTACAACTCCACAATCCTGTCTCTTGCAAAAGGCAGCTTCTTTTCAAAGTCTAGCTCTTTCCACCACCTAATTCATTCACAAATTTAGTCACAACTTAATTAAGCATAACCATTGCATTAGTTCTCTCAACTCCAGCAAACACACATTTACCTAGTAATCTCGCTGAGCTCCTTTTTGTGTAAGGCTTGAACAAGATTGAAATCCAGTTTTGCAAGTTTCAATAAGGTTTCATTATGCGATGCTTCATCTTCGTAATTCGAAATGTAGCTCCTGGCGCATACCCTCTCTAGACCTTTCCGTAAAGGCCTCTCTAAGGCTTGAGTTATCTTTTCTGCCAAATGATAGCTTACAGCGGTTGTTTCCGACTGAAGGTGGGTGGTGGTGAAAACAACAGCTTTTTCTAGTATATCTTCTCCCCGAACTGCTAGATGTGCTGCTTCATAGAGGCTTAACATACCCGGAACATCAGCAATTAAGCTCTCCTTGAAGCTTCCATTTCCATCTGTGAACTTGTTGAATATGTCTGATTGAAAAGAAAAAAAGTCTTGGTAGACCAAACTCACTCACATTATTAAACTAGAGTTGTATTAATTGCTTGAAACTTACCACATGAAATATTGTATCCATGTTGTCTTAGTAGCCGAAAGCTAAGAGCAACATTGTAGAGATCATTGACATCATCATTGTCGTGAAATGTGACTTGAATGTGTTCCAATGCTTTTTCGATTTCTCTTTCAAAATGGTATGCGACCCCAAGGCGCTGCAATGCGTCAATCAACTTGAGCTGGTGTTTAAGATCACCTGACTTAGCTTTGAATACTTCCTTTCTCACTACTTCTTTCAGCTCCTCAACTTCGTGCTGCTTACGAGTATGGGTTAACTGCAGCCAGAAATTCATCAAATAAGCAAAATAGACTTGTTAGTAGAACAGATTGACTAAGTTTTATGATGTATACAATGTCTTCGGAGGCATAGTTAAGGAACCGATCTCCCCAAATGCTCGGTGGAAAATTTGCTGTCCGGCGAACAATTGCAGGCTGAGCATTTTTTGGCTGCTTGATTGCTGCACAAACTTGGATAGACATGATTTTCTGTTTCTATTTATATATATGCTTCCAGCTGTGCTCTGTGGGTATGAAGAGTTTGCACATAGGCTATTTATAGGTAAGCTAGGGCCTGTGCGTCACCAAAAATAAGCACGGCCAAGGAAACTTTGCAACGTGTACCAGAGCTGAAGAGAAGGACGAGATTGCCCAAGCACTTATTGAATTGCACATAGCAGAAGATAAGACTGATAAGCCACATAATAGGATTGATCCAGAGCAATAATGATTTCCATGGTTGGGGCCATTTTGGACCCAATTATGGGCCAGAGCTCACGTTTAATTAGTGTTTGTCATGTATCTTTTTCTCTTTTAGAAGATATAGGTGGATTTTGAGCATGTTTAGTGTTGGACCTTTTTCTTCTCCTCTTACATGTCCATTAGTAAAGAGATTAATTTTGGGACGTAGAAGCTTCTCGCCCTTCTGTTAAGTATTATGACCACAGTTACTCATGTTTGCATCATATCTCTTAGGCTCTGTTTAGTTCACGGAATATAATTGATGAGAATGAGAATAAAATTGATGGGAATATGATTACTGGGAATAAAAGGGTGGGAATGAAAAAAAAAAATTTATTACGTTGTTTGGTTATGTTGGATGAGAATGAGAAAATGGATGCAATGTGTGTTGGAATTAGAAATAAATGTGTTAATTTTACTATTATATCCTTTAAAAAAAAAATTATTTGAAGGACAAAATGGTAAAATCACCATCAATTTTGCATTTCCATGTGCCCATGAATGCAAATACCATGAGGGAGGAGGGAATGGCTTTCCGGCCAAATTTTTCGTGAATCCCACAAGTTTTTCCGTGGGCGCAGGGAAGTCTTTCCCTTTCCCTCTTAACCAAACTTAGGTTTCTCTTTCCCTTTCCCTTTTCCACGTTTCAAACCTTGAACCAAACGTTGCCTTAGAGGACAAACTTTGTGTTCTACTCTGTAGCTATTGAATTTTAAAATATATATAACATGATTGGATTTGTTTATTTTTTTAATTACCATTTTAAGATTAACTATATAAAAGACAAGTCAAATTAGATTTCGTTTGATTACCCGCAATTTCGGGAACAATTAGCATGCTGCAGGTAGTAGTAGGCTCCTCCCATAACCTAGCATATGGTATCATAGCGAATTTCAGCTAAAAGCATATAAGTTCATGCTGAGATAAAGCTTCACACTTAAAGGTTCATTGGGCCTTCTTTCATTGGGAGTATTAGAATCATATGGTTACGTAATATTATTACTGATTGTTCGTTATTTTAAAATATCCGTAAAATAGATTACTAGAATTTTTATACATCTATTGGTGGGGTCGGCAATGAGCCAGGCCGGGCCACACCGACCCATACATAATGGGCTTGGGCCAGGCCGGACCGGGCTTACATAAAATAAATATTTAATGGGCTGGGCTGGGCTGGGCTAGGCTTTTTTAGAAAAATTATGACCTAGGCCCGCCCATCAAGTAGGGCTTTAACGGCCTGGCCCACAACCCACTATAAGGGCCGGGCCCAAATGAGCTTACACATATGAGAAATATTTGTTTTATCTATCGGAAAAATATAATAAAAATATATATCACTATTTCGTAAGCAATTACAAACGATAAAACGTAAACAAAAAGACTTTTGGGTGATAGGTGGTTTGCGGAAAATCATAAAACTAAAATCATTAAATATGATTTTGAGTGAAGTGAATTACATTAGCGGTTATAAGTAAATATGTAAAAATTATGTGGACTGAGATAATAATATGAAATTGATTCTTGGGCTTAAGGGTCGGGCTTAATTGGGCCAACTAGGTCGGGCTTGAGTGGGCCACCATGGGCCGGGTCTATAGGCCGGGCCGGGTTTCAAATACATGAGCCCAAGCCTAACTGCTCAAATAACGGGATGGGCTGGTCTCCATCAGCCCATAAACTCTCGGACCAAATAGTGACCCCTAATTGGTGCAATGGTACAGCTTGTATGAAGCTCATGCAGAAATACTTTCATAAACAATATGATAGAATTTCCAAAGCAATAATGTCCATGGCTCGGGGTTTTGGGACAATAATGTAATCTTCTCCTTTCCTTTTTAAAACATTACAATAAGAATTTGTTGGGACAATGTAATCTTCTCCTTTCCTTTTTTTTTTGTGTGGCTAAATCTTCTCCTTTCCTTTGAAACATTACAATAAAAATTTGTTACATCAGTCCGACAACAACTGCTCACCAAATTAGCATCCATGTGTTTTGCGTGGGAGAAAATATGCTCGACAGAGTTTTAACATTCTGATTTCTTTTCTACAGTCCTGCTCTGCACCACTCCTTATGCACCGGTCTGTACCGGACTTGTGTTGGGATCCATCAGATCAAAGATTAAAATCTTGATCTGACGGCTCCCAACACAAATCCGGTACAGACCAGTGCGTAAGGAGCGGTAGAGAGCAAATTCGTTCTTTTCTGTTACTTTTACTTACCTAACTCAGAATTCTAGATAAAGTGGATTGCACCACAGGTTAGTCTCAGCTATTACCCTATTGATAATTTCAACGATGATATCTCACCACTGGGCCCTATGCTCCAATTATGATCATATAATATAATATAGTCATGCATAATGAGCATGGGGATTACAATGAATCGCTACGTAGTTTTTTGAATATAATATTTAATGGTCCAAAAGAAGGAAGCCAGATCTTGAACAAAATCTTACAAAATAGAAAAGAAGATAGTGATCAGATGAATCCAAAACTTGACAGGCAATGATCACGATCAGAATCGACTGCAAGTGAAGATGTAGGGGAGAAAGTCCAAAAAAGAAAAACATGTAGGGTAGATGGACCTTTCTGGATACCGACGCCGGAAGCAGTTATGTGTGCTGAAGGACTATAGTCTAGAGCCGAGAAACGCCACCTTCGTTTCCTTGTATCATACTACCATAGTGCGCCTATGAAAGAGCTGCAATGTGATTCATTTCATCACCGATTATGATTTGATTTTGACATGAATGGGTTGGATACTTTCATTTTAACAGTGAAATCATAAAGTTTTGAATCGGAATGTAATTTTGGTGCCTTGACAACTTCGGGTTGACTGGGGAAATTGCATGCATTGTCTGAAGCATATGGAGGTCCTTTCTATGGTTTGGTGGGATTCGACTCCACCATTGTCTGAAGCATATGGAGGTCCGTTCTATGGTTTGGTGGGATTCGACTCTACTTTTTAGTCTTTCATTCTGTGTGGGAGATCTTATGGGTATGCCCAATTTCCGTTTTTTGTTAGTTCACTTGCAATAGTAGTTCAATCCAGACCAAATGGATTGACAGCGGCACCCTGAATGTGTAATGTTTTACTCATGTGGAAATAAGTTTAATTCGTCACACTTTATTAGTGGACGTTACTAGTGGTCGTTAGGAGAGAGGGAAACTGATAAAGAATAAGAACATGTGGTTATTAATTCCATCGTTTTAAGAATTATCTCAAAGTGGAAAGTAAAGATCTCCGAGATTCACCACTATGTGCCTCGTTAAACATATGTTGTAAAATCCAGCTAATGGCCTAATTAGCCTTAGTGACAAAACTAGGGAAAGAAAAGGACATGATCCCACACTCAGCAAAATGATGAAAAAGGGCCACCCGTTGATGGAAAATGTGGATCACATATGCTTATCTAACAACCAAGAAGAGTGCTGCGTTTTTCTTTCCTATAAATACATTCTGAAAACAACAATGTTTTTCACATCAGCAACAAACAACGCCAAATAAGTTCAGATCCTCGAATCGTTCGATCAAGACATGGCTGAAATCGTTCGACAGACAGCGAATTATCACCCCAGCATCTGGGGAGATCAGTTCCTGATTAACAATTCGAAAGACATTGTGATTACTACTAATTTCATATACAGATAAATATTATTTTTCAAATGTTGGATATCATTTGATGTATAGTGCTGATTCGTTCTGTTGTACCAGCTAACTCGTGGCCAATTGCAACAAGAAGCTGACCAACTGAAGGAATTGGTGAGGCGGGAAGTCTTCACAACATGTGCAGGTGATGTTTTGCACCAGCTGAAGTTAATTGACGCTATACAACGCCTTGGCGTCGGATACCATTTCGAAAGTGAAATTGAAGAAGCATTAGGACGTATACATGCTGCATATCGTGACCATAACGATGGTGACCTACACAATGTCGCTCTTCGTTTTCGGCTACTAAGACAACATGGATATAACGCTTCGTGCGGTAAGTAAAGAAATCGATATCAGTATTTTGAGTGCTGTATATAGTTGTAGTTGAATTATTTTGGCCAACTATTTGTGACTTATAAGTCCAATATCTTTTGAAAATGCAAGCAGATATATTCGAAAAGTTTAAAGATGATGAAAGTGGGAGGTTCAAGGAAAGCTTAATTGGCGATGTGTCGGGTATGCTCAGCTTTTATGAGGCAACTCATTTAAGGGTGCGTGGAGAAGATATACTAGAAGAGGCTCTTGTGTTCACCACCACTCACCTTGAGCTGGCGGCAAGTGATGTAAGCGATACAAAAATGGCAGAACAGATAGCCGCAGCACTCGAGAGACCTTTCTGTAAAAGTTTAGAGAGGGTTCGTGCCAGGAGTTACATGTCAATCTACGAAGACAAAGACTCACACGATGAAGCTCTGTTGAAACTGTCGAAGTTAGATTATAATCTTGTTCAGTCTTTACACAAAGAGGAGCTCAGTGAGATTACTAGGTAATTAGTCCTTCAATTGTATGAACATTCGAATACATGTATAAGCACTTAAGTTACAATAGTACTGTTTGATCAGGTGGTGGAAAGAGCTAGACTTTGAAAAGAAGCTGCCATTTGCAAGAGACAGGATCGTGGAGTTGTTCTTCTGGATAGTGGGAGTGTACTTTGAACCCCAATTCATCGGAGCAAGAAGAATGCTAACTAAAGTGATTGCCCTGGTATCGGTGATGGATGACATCTATGATGCATTTGGTACATTTGAAGAACTTGAAATCTTTACCGCTGCAATTGAGAGGTTAATTAGCTTTGCATGTCTAAAGCTGATTTATTTATGATCTTTCCCTGTATTGTATGCTTAATTGAAGATCAATGTGGTTTTTCAGGTGGGATATCAATTGCATGGCGGAACTTCCTGACTATATGCAAGTATTTTACCGTACAGTCTTGAATGTTTACAATGAAATCGAGGAAGAGATGGTGAAGGAAGGAAGATCATACCGAACTTACTACGCAAAAGAATCTGTACGTATAAAGTAGATAGTGCTATCTTTGTTCCAAGAAATAATCCGCAACTAAACATCCATGCTTAACTTTTCATTGTTACATATGGCACCATAGTTTAAAACTCAAGCACGATTCTACTTTGCTGAGGCCCGATGGTTGCATGAAGAACACACCCCAAGCATGGACGAGTATATGCGTGTTGCCACAGCTTGTGTTGGCAACACCGTGCTTTCAGTTACATCTTTAGTTGGCATGGGGGACATTGTAACCAAGGAAACATTTGAGTGGTTGTTTAGTGACCCCAAGATTCTCAGAGCATCAAATATCATTTTCAGGCTCATGGATGACATCAGTGGGTATAAGGTATAACATAATCTTAGATTAACATGTCAATGCGGTTCAATGAATGTCGAGATTAACTAAACACGCATCTATGCAGTTTGAGAAAGAGAGAGGGCATGTTGCGTCTAGCATCGACTGCTACAAGAAGCAATATGGCGTGCCAGAGCAAGAGACGGTGGATGTTCTTAACAAACAGGTGGTGGATATGTGGAAGGATGTAAACGAAGGGTTCCTTCAACCAACTGCTGCGCCAGTTCCCGTGCTCAAGCGTGTCCTGAATTTGACCAGAATTGTGGATCTGCTTTACAGAGGGGATGATGGCTACACACATGTTGGGAAAGTGATGAAAGATAGTGTTGCTTCACTTTTCATTGAACCAGTGCCTCTATGAATTCAGGGGTTACTCTGTATGAGTGAGATTTCCTCTTATTTTCTGTGCTTTGTTTGATCAATAATGTCTGCACTTTTCTCTCTAAGATATGGCTGGGCCAGAGAAAGCTCAACCCTGAATAACGAACATTTATAAATTTGGGGAATTGGCTAAAATAAGCCCATGGGGAAACTTGTTTGCTAAAATAGGCAACGGGCAGCGGGTTGTGCTTCACTAGGCAAAATGCTACAGTAATTTTGCAAGTGAATCCCTGAGCACTCAAAGTTTGGTCGTAGTCCATCATAGTGTGGTCATAGTCCGTCGTAGTGTAATCGTAGTTCACCATAGTGTGATCGTAGTTCATCATAGTGTAAGCGTAGTCCATTTCTGAAAAAATAAATTACTATTTGCAATTTGCAATAAAATCCCTGGGTATATAGTGCGGCCATGATGCGATCATAGTGCCTCATAGTCCCTTATAGTCTTTCGAATACAGAATTGTTGTAATTCACCAATGCATTCATAGTCCCTCATAGTGCGCCCATGGTGCGGCCATAGTTCCGCATAGTCCCTCATAGTCGTTCGAGTACAGATTAGTTGTAATTCATCAGTGCGTCCATAGTCCCTCATAGTGCGCCTATGGTGCGCCATAGTTCCTCATAGTCTTTCGAGTACAGATTAGTTGTAATTCATCAGTGCGTCCATAGTCCTTCATAGTGCGCCCATGGTGCGCCATAGTTCCTCATAGTCTTTCGAGTACAGATTAGTTATAATTCATCAGTGCGTTCATAGTCCCTCATAGTGCGCCCATGGTGCGGCCATAGTTCCTCATAGTCCAGCGTAGTATAACCGTAGTCCATCATAGTGTGATCATAGTCCATCCTAGTGTGTTCGTAGTCCATAAACGTCAACTTCACGTCATTCTTCCCACCTGATCAACACAACACCAACCCAGATTCACAAAAAACCCGCATAGAGGACTATAAACACAACTCAGCAGCATCCATCCCCACCCAAATACCGCAATCGCCGCCGCCTTCGAATTCGGCGCTGGGATCGTGACCGGCATGTGTAAACTCGTCTCCTACATTTTACCCATTTAAGATAACAAAATCACACCAAACACAAACACACAAATTGAGCCTTTCAACAATTGAAAATAATAAATTTCATAAAATTGAACATCAATTCTCTTAATTCTTGCACATAATGTAAGCATTACACCACAACACGAACATCAATCAAACCACACCACCAACATCAATGAAACAATTACACAAACATTCTACCAACTTTTACTAATTAGTACAGCCGATTAGAAGGAAAAATCAAAAACAAAAAACCAAATCCAAAAACATAGCAATGCGACATTCACTCCGAATGCGAGCTCGGCATCATAAAGTGCTTCTTGTACACGAACGCGCCGAGCCCAACCAATCCGACACCGGCAATCACTCCAGACGGGATCCCGGCTTTCTTCTCGTCCTCCGCTGGAGTTTCCAGCTCCATCTCCGTCGGCAATGTTGAGGTCGCTGCGGTTCAAACTGCTCGATTTCGCCGGTCATGGAGCAGGATCAGACGCCGAGAGGTCAGGCGATGAAGACTGAGCCGATGAGGGCGGCACGGGAGGCGACGAGTGAATCGCCCAGTTCGCCAGCGAGTAGGACGACGAAGGGTGAGAAATCGGTGGCGGTGGCGTCGGTGGTGGACCCCATCATCAAGATGCAGCTGCACAGATCGATGGGCAAATCCAGAAGAGCCTTCCCTGGACGGCGTCGTCGGAGGCCAGCGAGAGCGAGGTGATTGGTGGTGGTTGGATCTGGATTTGCAGAGGAAAGCTTTGTAAATCTGGGTTGAGCTATGAATCTGGTGGAGAGTAATTTATTTTTAGCAGAGGGGTTTCTTGTGCAATTAGGCAAAAGTTTTGCCTATTTTTAGCACAAAATTACCTGACCGAACATTTTAGCAAGAGGATTTGGCTATCAGCTTATTTTAGCCAATTCCCCTATAAATTTCCACTAACTTCGTCGTTGATCTGCACCTTGTACTCGTTTTGCTGGATACCGAGAACCAGTCAAAGGATAACATTATGTTGTACATGACAACAGAACGCATATTCAGAGACTATAATCAATCGGATTCATGATGAAATAATAATTCCCGTTTCGATTAAGCTAAACTATCTGTCTAATTAGTGAATACTATAATTGAAAGGCTAAACGAATCAAATTCAAAATTGTCTCTTATTATTGAGGATGTGGTGTAAAAAATCTCACTTTGGCTAGTGAAGGGACCTTGGTGGTATTCATAAAGGATTGAGCTACTCCCCCCATTGCCAATTAGTTTTGGGGTGGAACCTCAATTTTTTTTTCATGGTATCAGAGCAAGGTTGCTCACGTGTTGGCGTAATGGCCGCACGTGCTCACCGTCCCCGGTGTGTGTTGTTCACGCGTTGGCTTAAGAGTCACCACGCATGAGGGGGCATGTTGAGAATGTGATGTAAAAAGTCCCACATTGGCTAGTGAAGGGACCTTGGTGGTATTCATAAAGGATTGGGCTACTCCACAGTGTCAATTGGTTTTGGGGTGGAACCTCAATTTTCTTCACTTATTATATGCAACTTTCTTCTTTCTGTTCTTGTTGTCCTTTCTTCATCATTCTCTTCTTCTTATCTTTTCTACTTCACACTCTTATTCTTATCTATTGATCTGCAAACAAACATGCTCACTTATAAGTTAAGCATTCCACCGGATATTACTAACAGAAAGTCAGCAGATTTGTGTCCACCTTTTGATACACTTAATAGTTTAATCGAAATGCAATATTAGCCTGATGTCTAAGCAAGGAAAGTTGAGTTTTGTACATCAGTTTCGATAGTTATAGTGTCTAAGAAACACAATCAACAGATAGATAAGCTGGTGACAACATTCCAGAAACCAAGAAAAACAACATATGATGACCAAATCCTAGAAACAGAAAAACAAGAACGAGGTAAGGAAACAAGTACAGGAAAGTGATCTAGGTACAGGAAGATAATTTGAAAGGCAATAAAAAGCTCCATGAATGATGACAAAGTTGAGATATCATTCTGTAATCACCTTGAAATATTCAGCTAACTTTCCAGTTTGAGAAGCTGTAATTTTGTCGGCAGACATCGAACAAGTTAAAAAGTTTTTGTCATTGACTCATTAGATGATTGAATTGGCAATATTGGGAATATACAATGAGCAGGACAAAGAGTTTGATGCAAGAAATTTATGTCATTTGAATAGAAATTGACGCAGCGGAACTAACAAATAAAAGGCCTCGCAAGCACTAGACCCTTGAACATCCTGGGATCCACCAAGAAAAGAGAACAAATCTCTAATTTAATTGAAAAAAAAAAGATAAACGAATTAATTGATTACAAGCTAAACAATCTCTTTATATATAGATATCAAACCCTAAGCTACAATAACCCTAGTAAACTTAAAATAGGTAAACAACATAAATATGAAATTCTAATACAATTAGAACAAGAAATCTAATTAAACTAGAATAGGTAAAAACTACCAAATAATTAAAACCCGGGTTGAAATAAGGGCTTCTATCCAAAAACTACTACCACACTTTTATTATGCCCAAAAACACTACCACAATAAAATTATTACAAAATACTACTACTTTCCCAAAAATACACTAAAAAGCCCACTACAGCTCACATGAGCGTGAGACTCACGCACCTCACCACACCTCCGCCTCCGTCTTTGTGTTTCAACCAGTATGTGAGGCTCTCCGGTGATGATCCGCTGCAAATTAAGGCTCAATATTGGTTGAGCTGTGTCTAGAATGATGAGAGGATGAGGTTTTGGGTGGTAGTTCGTCCCATTTGTCGCCGGAATCGGAGAATCTCACCGGAAAATGTGAAGATGTTGCGGTTCCGATCTCTCTCTACAGTGGGTCTGGGGTTACAATCTTGGTGTCTATGGAATGAGGGCGACGAGACGAATCCAACCCAATTAATTTCGTGTCAAACGAGTCCGGATGAGAAAGTTATGGGTAAAAGAGTGTTTTGAAGTTTCTGGGGGTTAACAAAAATGAAAAAGATGAATCCGTACGAAAATTTTTGGTACGTTTATGGCGCTGTGCCGTATTTGAGCGCGTGGATAGAAAATTACTATTAACAATATACAAGCCAATAAAAAATCACCATGTGTCAAAGTAGTACTATATTGTAATGTATAGAGTGTAGTAGTGTTTTTGGGTATTTTGTTTTTGAAGTAGTATCAAAATGTAATTCTTTCTTGAAATAACGTGCAACATCTTCTTCAAATTTGAAATAAGTCAAATTTAATAGCATCCATTGCAACATGTGGTAGAGAAAAATACTATCAAAGAATTCGCCACACATTTGCAGCCGACTCAAAAGCTACGGGTTGAATTCGTGAATGAGAGAACACCTGATGAAGTGAAGGAAAGAATGGATGAAAAAGAATTACATACAACTTTGGGACATGTTATAAAAGCAGACGGGAAGGAGAAGTTGGATAAAAAATGCATGCCTTCAAAATATAGTAAACTCGATTGGAGAGACCATTCATTCATGGGGACATGCGGTGTTCAAGATAGACAAGGCGATCAATCATCATTGGGTTGTGTGAAACCAATTTCAAAATCCACCATTGAGGGCCCTCCCACTATTGAAGAATCTATTTTAGATTACCAACCTTTGCACATGAAGTTGAATGACAGCCAAAAGGAAAGATTGGTCCATGCTAAAGAAACGGAAGATGTACATGCTTCACATGTTGTGGTGGAGGAGGAGGATGCCATAAAGGAATTCAATCCGCAAGTAAATTCTCCTTTGAAGCCAATTAAAAAGCTACACGTTGAAGTCATGGAGAAGAACAAGCTTGATGAAGAAAAGCAAAGTATGGTGGGACAACTTTTTCAAGATACACAAGGTATTGTTTATGGTGTTGGCTCCATGATCATTCATTCGAAGTACCATGAATGAGGGTTCAAGGGGGGCAAGATTACATCTCAGCTCAATTCAAGAAGAACTCGAGGTCAAGTTCCGTTAAAGAAGAGGAGAATGATGTAGAACGAGGCACGAGTAAAATATTGAAAAGGAAGGTGAAGAGAAAAAGGCGGCGGATAATTAAGAAAAGATAATTGAGAATCGGGAATTCAAGCGTTGGAAGATTCCTTGCTTCTAAAGAGGACAAGCGATGGCTTTACTGGATATTTCGGGTTCACCTGAAGTGGTGTAACCTTAGGCAGATGTATCCGATTTGGGCCCATAATACGTCGATTTGAAGGGAAATGTCCAGATCTACAAGACTCATTGTCACACAATGAGTCCCGGTAGTTTAGGGCTGAATAATGGCGTCTACGGGTTCAAATCCGGGTTTTACTTATTTAGTAGTTTTTACCTATTCTAGTTTAATTAGATTTCTTGTTCTAATTGTATTAGGATTTCATATTTATGTTGTTTACCTATTTTAAGTTTACTAGGGTTATTATAGCTTAGGGTTTGATATCTCTATATAAAGAGATTGTTTAGCTTGTAATCAATTCATTCGTTTATCATCTTTTTTCAATAAAATTAGAGATTTGTTCTCTTTTCTTGGTGGAGTCCAGGATGTTCAAGGGTCTAGTGCTTGCGAGCCATTTTATCTGTTAGTTTCGCTGCATCACATTCGGCATAGAAAGTAGCCGTTATGATTTTTTTAAATGATTAAAAGATCCCGATAAAAATTTTGAACTAGGCTCTTGAATTCTCAACCATGGCTCTAATCAACACCAACAACTTTCAATTTAAGCAAAATGCTTGAGACGCATACTAATCACTACGCCAAAAATGTCATCAGACGACACAGGTACGGCGACGGTTTTAGTGAAATCCGTCGTCTGATAAAAAACTTGAAATCAGACGATGGTTTTAGTGAAATTCGTCGTGTGATAGCTTGTTCATACGACAGTTTTAAAACTGTCGTGCTATGAACTTAAAAAACAAAATAATAATCCCCTCCCCATCACTTCTTCTTTTCTCGCAACCTTCACCGCCTCCTCTCCAACCTCCACCTTCAACCTTCGTCACCTCCAATCTTCATCATCCTCGTCATGAGCTCACTACTATATTCTCGGACAGTTTCGTGTGTCTCCATCGGTAGTTTGTCTTTGAAGGGATCAGTGGATCTTGTTAGATCTATTAAGATGTACTCAGCCTTTTGAACTCTATGCCCCCCCATTTGGTCGCGACGATTTAGCCTTCGCATCTCAAGGCCGCGAGACTTCAATGCAACGAGACTTTGTCTCCTCGCAAGGCCGAGCGACTTCCATTTGATTCGTTGTTGGTTTTTGAGTTTCCAGAGGTGGATAAAGGCAGGTAAGTTTCTATTCGTGGGTTTTTTGGTTGAATTTATGGTTGAGTTCTCATATTTTGGGTTCGAATTGAGTAATTAGGGTTTATCTTTTTCTTTGTTAAATTTCGATTTGTGGGTTTTTTGGTTGAATTTAGGGTTGGGTTCTCGTATTTTGGGTTCAAAGTGTTGTTGTTGGCGCTTGTTGATTTTTGTAGCTCGAAGTGTTTATTTCTCTAATATGGTAATTCGTTTAGAACCCGGCGAGCCCCTGGGTTGTGCTTCAGAACCCGGCATGTAGCCTGACAAGCGACGAGTTTGCCCCAGGGTTGCGCTCCAGAACCCCGCTTCAGAAATTACTACACGAAGCCCGATTCACATTGGTTATTTTCTGAGCCTTAAGAGTCTCAATTTCAATTGATTAGTTTAGGTTTTCCCAATTTTCTCAGCAACCAAATAGCCTTGGGTTTCTACAGCTTCAAATTGGTTTCTTGATGTATTTTCTTGCAGCTTTGAAGAAGCCATGTGCGTAGTTACTGCAGCTTCGATTCACCAAAGTGGACTGAGACTCTCAAAGTAGATTAGGTAGATTATATTGGGTTTTGGTATCGTGATATGTGTTTGCTGAATTGTGTACATATTGAATTGGAAAATGCTTTTAGTGAGTAAATGTTGATTGATTTAGTTAGCTTCTGTCTACTAGATCCTATTAAGTAAATGTTTATTGAGTATTGAATTATATGTGGATCAGATGTGTTGGCACATTTTTCGGGTATGGAAAATGGATTGAAGTAGCTCTCAACGTTGTAGTATATGATTGTGTGGGAGATGTTACTCTTGAATCCTTATAAACATTCTTAATGTATATGTTCTTCTGTAGGAGTCCTATAGAAAAGATTTGCGGAAAATTCTATCAGAAGTTCATAAAATTGAGAGGTATGCCTCTGTGTGTTACGATCCGTTATGAGATTTTGGGTGAAATGATGAAAATGCCCTTGAGGGTCAAACCGTTGACTTTTGGACCGTCGGGAATTGCATGTTCAATATTGTACTTGATGCGAAGATCTCGACGATATGAACGCGTTTGCGAAGACGGGATTGGATTCCAAGCTATATCGAAGAAGTTACGGTCGAAAAACGGAATTGAAAGGTGTTGAGGGTGCCACGTGGTGGGCTGGAAGGCTGAAGACCTTATGGAAAGCTCGAACTAGGCTTTAAAATGAAACCGGCTCAAGTTTTCAAAAGAGGAAACCCGAACCAGCCCAAAAAACCCATCGACCCTCACCGTCGATTCTCTCATGCCAATGATCGAACCTCCGACCACCACCATCAGCACCAGCGAGACGCCACGAGTTCGGAGCACCAATGATCGGCCCTGGAGACCTCGTGAAACGCCTGTAATGACATCGATGGAAACCATGAGTTTCCCGGAGTGATTACGGCAAGTACAAGCCGAGGTGAGTTCTGAAATTGGCTCCATTGAATTCCTGGCGTTGCGTAGATAGATTTCCATATAAGATTTGTTGAATTTGGTGAAGATTTGAAGAAGCTAGAAGTTTTGGGGTTCGGCCGGAATAGTCGCCGGAAATTGGGGAATTTCTGGTGACAGTGTGGCGGCGCACGGCGACGGCGGCGCTGAAGAACACGCCAGAATCTGGAAAATTTCTAGATTCTGATGAGTTTCCCGGCGACTCCGCGGTGGCGATGATGTCAGCGATAGTGTGCTGACATCGATGCCCAATTAACGCCACATCATCGCACAGTCAGCGCCACATGTGCACCACTTCTGCACTGTGTCGTGCCACGTCAGCACCGAAGTGCTGACGTCAGCCAACGTTGACCGGCATTGACCAAGGTCAACAGGGGACTATATTTAGGGTTTTCGACATTCCGAATCCAATGGCGAGCTCCGTTTCGTCATCCGGGATACGGTTAAACCCTGATTGAGCAAAGCATGGGAAATTAGGGTTTGAAGTTGGTATTTAATTGCGGACTTTCTGACGAATGATTCATGGAAACTTTATAGGTATATGAGCTCCGGTGAGATGCCGTAGACAAGTATTACAGACAGACAACTTCGGTAGCCCAAATTCACTGCGAGTGGCTGGGTTTTGGTTTCTTAAAGTATTGGTTTTTATTGAAGTTTTGTATTTAGTAGTATTATACAGATATATGGATATACATATTTCAGTTTATCAGTTTTGTATATAGTACACCTAGTACACGTACATTACATATCTAGTACCCGGACTACGGCCGTAGAACACAACTTTCATGTGATTGTTCACCAGCACCGAAGACCCCACTATCTAGCCATACTCTTCTGGTGCAAGCGTGCCCTGATGCCTATCCAGGGTATGGAGGTGACACCATTCAGCTTTCACGTGATCGTAGGTACTTGGGGTTTCTATTTATATGTACAAGCTTTACCCTGTGAATTTCCGAGGGTATCGTATGTGCTTGACCAAAGGTGTACATGATATACACGTTTGTTTTACAAGGTTATTATGGTTATTACGGATTTTACAGCAGAGGGTTATTTATATTATATTTTCAGAAATGTTTTTGGAAGCTTATTTATTTTTTCCATCCACTCACCCTTTGGTTTTGCGCCCCCTCAGGGTTTAGTAGCTGAGTTGACCAGAGACGCGAGGAGAGGTAGTTCAATGGCTCAGCATCCGTCCCGAGCGTGTAGGGACATCCCCGGTTCAGTCCTAGGTTGTCAGTAGTTCCGCTGTTTTAATCTTTCGACGTAGATGCTCTGATGTGGTTGTGTTTGTATTGTATTGTAATGGGCCCAGCCGTGTGTTTGTGATTTTATTTCCTTTGGTTTTGTTGTTGCGTGTGCGAGTATAGGCTTCGTCACCCTCCGGGTGATGGCCATACATCCCGGACCCACATATTTGGGACGGGGTGTAACACTGTGCCTCCACACTGGCCCTTGTTTTTCGTACAGTTGTTATGTGGTATATAGTTTACAGTTGTTGTGTATATGAATTCATGTCAAGTTAGCCTCCATTCACAATGGAGCCTTTATTCTTTTAAAAAGATGGTCTTTTCCTGTTGTTGTTGAGTTGTTAGAGGTAGACTCGTGAGGATAAAGCACGCACTTTATGCTCTTATTTAGTGTTTGCTTTTTGTGTCACTTGTTGGGTTTTGGTATCTGTTTCAATGCTTGTGAATACAATATTAATATGTCACAAAGCTTTTTTGGTGGGAGGCTAGATACTGGAATACAATGGATATCGTGCATGATCAAGGTTCACAAATGCTTTACCTTTTACTTTGTCTCCCATTGTTTGGTTAGCTCAATTTGGTATGTCTAGATTAACCATCAGAAGAATTGGCAATATTTACCTTTATGTTTGAAGGCTAATTTTCTAACAAAATGAATCTGGTGTTTTTGGTGTGTGCATTGATTTGAGTCTTCAATTATGATGAGCATGATATTTGCTACATTTGTGATGGTTTATGGGATAACCCCATTTTGACTATCATATTTTGTATTGCCTATTCAGATTAAGTTATAGTAATGCATCTCTTTCACTCATGATCTCCTCATCTTTTACTTGGTTCATGTTTCATCTCACTTTAGTTCATTGTATTTCTGTATGTGGCTGGGGGCTTTTATATTTGCTGGGGTTGCTTGGCCTGGGTTCCATCTATTTATACTTCTCCTGGAATGTTGATCTCAGCAGTTATTCGGTCTTTGATTTCAGTTGAAATATATACATACACACATATGTCCTTGTAGATTTCACATGTTCAATATGCTAGTGCTATTTAGCATGTTTGTGAATGAAGCTCCAGTATTGCAGGTTGCATTTGAATCATCATTCAATGACAAGGACCAAGTATGAGATGCAAAGCTGAGGACTAGGAAGGAAGCTGTATTATGCAGATGTGGAGGACTTCGAATGAAGTTAGAGTTTTAAAGGCTCACAGTGTGATGCTATATGAGCCTCTACATTTGTTTTTTGCCGCATTTGCTGAGGTATCAACTATCAACTACTACAAGCATTTTTTTAATTAAACATATCCTCATAATCCAACCGCTACAAGCATGACACCTCAGCAAATGCGGCAAATGCATGGATAAGCAAATGCAGAGGCTCATGGTCCATTACTATGTATTTAGTCATATGTAGCTTCTAGTTCTAGTATAATGGCATAGGTGCAACAATGATGTACATGTTTCGAATACTTTGTAAACTGCAAAACCATCAATTAAAAGTAATTTTTTATCCATTAAGCTAATTAAAGTGCACCTTCCTAGTCTTACATTTACGACAGTTTTATGGCCCTTATAAGGCAGTTTTAAAGGCTTCAGACGATAGAATTTGCCAAAATTCATCGTCTGATAAAGCTTCAAACGACAAATTTTTGATTTTAGCTAATTCTATCATCTGAAGGCTTCATCAGACGACAAAATTAGTCAATATCCATCGTCTAATACACTATAAGACGAGGGAGCTTCTCTACACGTCACCCTACACAATGACAGTTTTTGACCCCTTAAGTTTCATAAATTGGAATGAGTGTAAAGAGAAATATGAATGTTCAGAGAAAACTTTTGAGTGTACATAGCAGCTCTTTTGTTAATATGGTTAATATTTTGAGCCAATTCATGCAAAGCCCATGTACAGTTCATAAAGAAGCTGCACATAGGTTATTACTGTTTGGACCTAATTTTGCAATTCTACTTAGTAAGTAAGTATACCATCACGGCTTACCAAGCCGTGAACATACTTGCAATACAACCTACCAAGCGCGAACATCAAATCCTGGTCGGCATATGAATACATGATCGTGCGAATTTCAAATCCTGGTCAGAATAGGAAAACATGACCGCGCGAACTTCAAATACTGGTCAGAATAGGAATACATGACCGCGCGAACTTCAAATCCTGGTCCGAATAGGAATACATGACCGCGCGAACTTCAATTCCTGGTCGGCGTAGGAATACATGACCGCGCGAACATCAAATCCTGGTCGGAATAGGAATACATGACCGCGCGAACTTCAATTCCTGGTCGGCATAGGAATACATGACCGCGCGAACATCAAATCCTGGTCGCCATAGGAATACATGACCGCGCGAACGTCAAATCCTGGTCAGAATAGGAATACATGACCGCGCGAACTTCAATTCCTGGTCGGCATAGGAACACATGACCGCGCGAACATCAAATCCTGGTCTGCATAGGAATACATGACCGCGCGAACTTCAAATCCTGGTCCGAATGGGAATACATGACCGCGCGAACTTCGAATCCTGGTCGGCATAGGAATACATGCTCGGTATGCTATGACATTGCCGTGACTAAAGTCATTGTTTGAGCGTGAAAAAACATCGGTTTGCTAAATGACCGAGTTTAGACATTGCCGCGACTAGGGAATGGTTATGCCAACCGAAAGCCCAAAAGACAATTAGGCGAGACCGTCTCTATGGCACCAGATCGGCCCATCAAGGCCAAGCCAACGTGAGCCTGACCATCTAGACCTCCAAAGTCAACTCTCGGCGTAATCAATCAAATTAATTGACGAATCAAGCGATACTGAGAAGTCTCGTTGCCCCAGAAGGCAACAATTTTCAAAGCTTCAATCAGAGAACATCAAGATAGAAAGTGAAAGTGCAACGGAGAGAATCAAGGCTCCAAAAAATATGCGATCGTAGGAAATCAAGGCTGAAGAAGAACGGGAACGCCGTTCATTAGAATCAGTATAAATAGGACCATCTAGACCATTTGTTAGAGGTCCCGAACCAATTACACATTTTCACACTATCGTTCTTTATTCTACCCTAGGTAGGCTTTATCTTCTGTTCTTAGTTTTGTTCATGTACTTTCAATTCGATAATATAGATTCAACTTTTCCAGCACTTTCATTATCGCACCTTTAATTTTATGCAACTCTTGTCCCTCTACATCTATTCATGTCTCTTTACTTTATCGTCTATTTACTTTATGCACTTCTATCCCAGTCTTTTTAATTTTGCGTAATATTTATCTTTAGTTGAGTTTCTTGTGTTCTGGGTCGATTCAATCTTTGCGAATTGTTTCGTTAAAGTTTGATGAGATTCACGGTACATACACACATCACTTATCACCACACCGATCACCAGATTCACTACACATTCATCTTCACCGTCACATCCGAATACCTCCACCCCATCGATCTATCACCAATCACTCGAACTTTCGAGTTCACATACAGCATCGCCAGACCTGTTGACGAATAACGCCGTCTTCAAAGTCCTTGCAGCCAAGGCACGGCGAACCCTTGACCGAGACGTGTTCCTTCCTCGGTCCACAACCGTTTGAATCCACGCGCAGCACTCACACATCAATATTACTCGCTGGCCCCAGGCCGTGAGTTGGCACGCCCGCACAATCAAGAAGGACAAAAAGAGTCCGAAATCCCTTGACGGATTTTGAGACCAACATCTTTTGGCACGCCCGGTGGGATACAAACAATAAGGCGTTATTAGTTGAATGCAACCAAATCCTTACTCCAAAGCTCGCGGCAGCCATTGTTACAAGTGTAGTCAATCTGGTCATATGTCATCAAAGTGCCCTAGAAGAAAGAGCGACCGCCCAACAACGGTGTCAGGAGCAATGGCGAACACAAGCTCTGAAAGGACTTCAGGGGTGACTGCGGCTGCTACGGCCGTGACTGCGGCTACTACAGCCATGACCACCTGGCCCACTACATACATGACGACGTCGAATCAGCAAACCGTGATGACTGATTCAGTGACTACTCATACCCCGGAAACACCCCCATCCGTGGAAGAAACCCATGGGATCTTTTGCCGAATACTTCTATGTCAGCCGAGGAAGTTTATAGAATGACCAATGATGTCTCCAATCGGGCTGTTCAAGAACTGAGGGTGACTTTTGGCACTCTGGACCGAGATATTAATGCAGGCTTTCGCGGTTTGGACACAGCCATGAATAACCTTGCGTTATCACTCACCAATACCATCAACACACTATTGCAACAAACCAATGGAGGTGTGAACACACAACCAACACCCACGACCTTGCCAGTCAACAACACTCAGCAGGCAGGTACGGCTAATGCGATGGGCCCAGGACAACCTGCTAATCACAACCAAGCGGGGGGCATGAACGGGAACGCGGTCGGTCCGGCTGTCAACAATAACCATCCAGGGGGTAATGTGGCCGGTAGAGGAGTCCCGCAGCAGCCTATGCTCCAACCACAACAGCTTATGCCTCAACAACATCAGCCGATGCCTCAGCAGCAGCAGTATGCTCCTAGATTTCCACCTCAACCATATGGAATGCCTGCGGAGTTCGGTCTTGTTGATGCAAAAAATGGGATCAACGTCAAGGGTCCGGGTCGGACAGGAGTGTGTCCGGGAGCTAGGAGGCTAGTTCCGGATGCTGGCTTCCGTGGGCCCGGAAGGTTGTTCCGGGGACGGAGGTACCTGCCACAGGAAGGAAAGCAAAGCTTGGGGCACCGGTGGGGTGCCGGCCTAAGACCCTCCGAAGCTTAAGTCAGCTGAAGGGGAAAAGGAAGGAGAGTCTTAGAGGCAAGTAAGTGTTTTGAGGGAGAGGATGAAACTTACTTTCACTTGTGGAAGTGAGGTATTTATAATGAGGGGAAACCTAGGGTTCCAAGTGGGGGAAGTTGTCCCCTAGGTTACCCCTACCGGGCCTCTTGGAGGCCTAGTCAGGCCTCTAGGAGACTAGTTGGGCCTCTGGGGGCCTTTGTCTGGGCCCAAGTGGCCTTTTCCTAGGGCCAGGTGGCCTTTGTCTGGGCCTAGATGGGCTTCATGCTTGCTGTCTGGGGGAAGTACCGCGGTCCTGGAGGTGCACTCCCGGGAGGATAGGCCTCCGGGGGAAGTGATGCCGGATGGTAGGCTTCCTGGAAGTGTGGTCCCGAAAGGGGGGAGTAGTCCCAGTAGCTCCTTCTTCTGGATGACATGTGGCCAATCCGGGTATGGTATGAACAGGTCTAGGCCAACCTCCAGTCAATCAGCCGGCCTTTGCAAATCAAGGCCTGAATAACCATCCTGGCCTGTTTGGATTCAACGAGGCCGAGCGACCGGTGAGGATGAATGAAATTCATAATTTGGTACAAGATCTTATTGGAGCAGCGCCAAGAAGAATGGAGAGACCCATGTACGCTAAGCCGTACCCACCGCGCATTGACCAAATCCCGTTTCCACCGGGATATCGAATGCCTAAGTTCAATCTTTTCTCTGGCGAAACGCATCAATCCACGGTTGAACATATTGGTCGTTTCACTGCACAATGCGGGGAAGCTAGCAGTGATGAAAACAAACTGAGGTTGTTCATCAACTCGCTTACTGGTTCAGCCTTCTCTTGGTTCATCAGTCTTCCCGCCAACTCAATTCATACTTGGGATGACATGGAGCGGGAGTTCCACGAGCAATTCTACAGGATTGAACGTGAAACAACCATCGCCGATGTGGCTAGGGTAAAACAGATGCCCCATGAATCGGTCCAGGAATACATGAGCCGCTTCAAGCTGGCTAGGGGACGATGCAGGATTCGTATACCAGAGACCGAGTTCGTCCATATGGCTCAAAGTGGTCTGAATTTTGAATTCAGAAAGAAGTTTGAAGGGATTACATTCACCGATCTTCTTGAATTGGAGATGTACGTGTGTAGATTCGATTCAATCCTCAGAGAAGAGACTCAGATCAGGTCAACATCAAAAGGAACTTACTATGAGAGTCAGGCCGTCAACGCGGCTGAGGGCTTGGAAACCTATGTTGAAGAGGGTTTGTTCGACGTGAACGCTGCTGAATTGCTAGTTGAGAAACCTCATGTGTGCAAGGCTTTAGAGAGGACCAAACCAGAGCAGACAAAGTCTACACAACTTCAAAGCACAAGCACTAATACTAGCAAAAGCACTTCTTCACGCACGTACACTTTTAATATCACAAAGGCCGATCTGATCTTTGACCAGCTCTTGGCCGATAAATTGATTAAATTACCCTTCGGTCACACACTCCCCAAGGCCGAAGAAATTAAGGGGAAGAATTTTTGCAAGTATCATAATTCATGGAGGCACTCCACTAACAATTGCCTTGTGTTTCGTGATATGGTACAGGACTTGATCGACAAAAGCGTACTCAAGTTTCCTGAACAGAAGCCGGCCATGAAGATTGACGCCAATCCTTTTCCCAAGGCACAAGTCAACATGGTCAATGTGACGGCTCCTAAACCTGTGAATGCCCCAAGGAAGAAGATCGACTTGGAGACTTCAGGTGACAAGCACGAGCGCAAACCATCAGGCCAATCAGCGGCCGATGGGATTATGATTGGAACCATCATGCTCGAGACTCCTAAGATGATGGTAACATGCAACAACTGCAAGCATGAAGTTCTGATCGAAGGAAAGCTGAAAGTGCAGAGCCCCAAGGCTAAGAAGAATGAGCCTAGCTTGGCCAAATTGGCCGAATCTAGTACCTCGAAGAAGGAAAAGCGGGAGCTGGTCAAAACCACGACTAAGGCTACATCGAGTGGAAAGATGGTAGCGGCTGAACCCTTGAGTTTAAAGAGATCTCCTGACCCAAAAGGTGTATTCGCTCGGTTAAAGGAACCTGCAGACAAGGTGGCTGAAGGGGAAATACGGCATGGGTACAAGAGACCATTTTATGATGAAGAGTACTACAACAAGAATAGGAGTACTCAGAAACCCCGAGATAGCGACAAAGGAGATCACTCGCGGAGTCATGAACGCAATCGTGATCAACTTTACCAAGGTAGCCGTGATCACAGCTATCGAGAAGACCGAGACAGACTTCGCCGTGCTGGAGAAGTCAAAGATCGACCCATCAGAACATACAGACCACCCGTTCCCCGTGACAACAGATGGTATGGGCAGGTCAACCGCGACCGCTTTGCAGGTATATCAAGGAACCAACGGAGAAGGCAAGTCGCTCCCTTGACCAAAAGCCAGAAGAGGAGACACCAGAGAGAAGTCGCCGCAGTAAAGCGGGCGAGGATGACAAGTCCGGTGCCTGAAATTAATGATGCATCTAGCTCCTTGCCTCCAAAGCAATCTAATGAAGTTGAGACAAAGCATGCTGAAAAGGCCGTTGGTACAACGATCCCGAAGCTGGCTGACGGTAAAAAGAGTAGGAAGGTCTGGTCGGTAGTGGAGAAGGCTGAACAAGACCCTCTACCTAAGGAAAAGCGTGGTGAAGAGGATGTGGAAGAAGCTCGACATAACCCAACGAGGAGGAGTAGCCGAGTGGTTGTGCACCGAAACATTAACCCACCGTTCATGCATGACCACTTCATCATCATGAAGGAATACCATCATAGAGTGTCCGCCATAGATACATACGGCCTGATACAAGAAGAAGAAGACTTGTTGAACAGAGTCAAAAAGAATCCTAAGGTTGAGCGTGAATTATATGAGAAGAATCTCAGTGATGGATTCAAGGCAAAGTATGTCGCATTTCGACTAGGGTTCTCATCACGAGTCGACCTGGAATCATTTCCAACCTCAGAGGCAGATTATGAGTACTTGGTTAAATACCACCGAATTCGTGGTGCTGAAGATTTCTACGGGCTGACCAACGAGGAGGAAAGCCGAGTCTTGTTATATGATGACTTACTGAAAGGCAAGGCTGCAAGAATAAGTCAGGGAGATGCCAAGACTAATGTATGTGTGAACCACAAGCAGAATGCGGAAGCCCAGATTGGACTGGGACACCTGACTGACCATCTTGGTGGCGAGATGATGGAGGTCGAGGAGCAGTCCAACCACCCCGAAAAATCAGTACGTACCAAGGAGGAAGTTGTTCACATGGATGCCAGGGAAGGAAAGATGGACAAAACAGGCACTAATGATGATTCAAGCAAAGAGGCAGATACCCACACTGATGAGGAGGACCAAGTCGATTATAGTGGAGATGAGAATGAATCAATGGCGGTTGATGGGTCATCAGAATATGTTCAAGACAAACTTGCTAGTGAAGACGTATCTGTTAACATGGTCTATATTATGCCATCATGTTTCCAAGCTCAGCCTGATCAGCCTAGCATGATGGAAGGGGATGTTGAAGATGAGAAAATTCCCCAGATCTGCATAGACGATGGAACCAAGGCTTTCTTCCCTAAGCCCACAAAAACTATGACCAGACACATCAAACCTCTCTACATCACCCCACTCTTCGAAGGTTGTCCAGTTCCAAAGGTGATGGTTGACGGTGGAGCCGCCGTCAATGTTTTGTCAGCTGCTGTCATGACTAAGCTCATGAAGACCGATAGAGATTTGGTGTCCACAGATACGACAATCTACGATTTCGGAGGGGATAAGAAGGCTACTAGAGGTGTACTGCCTATAGAAGTGACTGTTGGAAAGAAGACTGGTATGTCAGTTTTTTATGTTTTGGATAAAAAGACTAGTTACAATGCCATCCTAGGGAGAGATTGGATACACCAAAATATGTGTATTCCTTCATCGCTGCATCAAGTGCTGATCTTGTGGAACAGAGAAGAGGTTGAGATTGTGGAAGCAGACTCTAACCCGTTGAAACACACTGCCAATGCAATTGATGCCCACTACTATGAAGAAGACGTTGGTTGCTCAGAGATTCACAGGGATGACTCAGGCAGAGTGACAAATATATCAATGCGCAGGGTGTTGTCTCTTGGCGCCGAGAACATGCGAGAAGACTCGATGCGCCCTGGCTTGGCAGACTTGTTCGAGCCGAGTATCAATGAGTGACGATCCAAAGATGAACGAAAGGTTGGCCGCAGTCGAAGCAACAATGAGAAGACTGCTGGCCTTGTGGGCCGAGCGTGGTGACGAACCAAACTCGGCCGTGAACTTGATTGAGTTTATAACAGAGGGAGGCCATGAGGAAGAACTCCAGATAGAAGGCATCGGCCCAGCACCGGCCGAGCTAGAAGATAACGTTGCTGAAGTACGTGATCCGTTAGAAGAAATTAACCTGAGAACCAACGAGGAGCCTCGACCGATCTTCATCAGCAAGCTCATTCAGCCGAGATTTAGAGATGAGCTGAAGGCTTTACTAATGGAGTACCGAGATTGTTTTGCATGGGATTATGTTGAGATGCCCGGACTTGATCGGGAAATTGTAGAACATAGGTTGCCATTAGATCCAAATTGTAAGCCATATAGGCAACCACCTCGGCGATGTTGTGCCGAAGTGGAATTAAAAATAAAGGATGAAATGGAAAAGCTTTTAAAGGCCAAGTTCATTAGAACGGCCAGATACGTCGAGTGGTTATCCAATGTTGTGCCAGTTAAGAAGAAGAATACAGAAAAAATACGTATTTGTGTCGACTTTAGAAATCTTAACTTGGCTACACCAAAGGACGAGTATCCCATGCCTATGGCCGATCTCCTCATTGATGGAGCGGCTAGACACGAGATCTTATCGTTTATGGATGGTCATGCTGGCTACAATCAAATATTCATAGCTGAGGAAGACGTTCATAAAACAGCGTTCAGATGCCCCGATGCAATTGGGACATTCGAATGGGTTGTTATGCCATTCGGTCTTAAAAATGCCGGTGCCACCTATCAACGGGCCATGAACATGATTTTCCATGATTTGATCGGTCGAACCATTGAAGTATACATTGATGACGTTGTTGTCAAATCAACTAGAATTCAAAATCACTTGGCCGATCTTCGACAAGCTTTCGAAAGAATGCGGCTCCACCAATTAAAAATGAATCCACAAAAATGTGCATTTGGAGTCTCAGCGGGTAACTTTCTTGGTTTTCTCATACACCAGAAAGGGATTGAGATTGACAAGAACAAGGCCAAGTCTATCATGGAGGCACCTCCACCTAAGAATAAAAAAGAGCTTCAATCGTTCTTGGGAAAGGTGAACTTCCTAAGGCGCTTCATCTCGAATTCGGCAGGCAAAATTCAACCGTTTTCTTCTTTGTTGAGGTTGAAAGCCCAAGAGGAGTTCGTATGGCAGGAGGACCACCAAAAGGCTTTCGAGGAGCTCAAACATTACTTGACCAACCCACCTGTTTTAATGCCGCCAACTAGAGGCAAGCCTCTAAAGTTGTATTTGTCTGCGGGGGAGAAATCAATAGGAAGTTTACTTGCTCAAGATAATGAAGCTGGGAAGGAACGAGCAGTCTATTATTTAAGTCGAATTCTAACGGATGTGGAAGTAAAATACACACCGATAGAGAAACTATGCTTAGCTTTGTACTTCTCAGCGACTAAGCTAAGGCATTACATGCTACCATCGGTGATCCAAGTCATCTCGAAGACCGATCTGATAAAGTACATGCTGACCCGCCCTATCATCCGTGGACGGATTGGGAAATGGACTATGTCGTTGTCAGAGTTCACATTCCAATATGTCGCTCAAAGAGCTGTTAAAGGTCAGGCTCTCGCCGACTTCTTGGTACATCATCCTTCCACTCCGATTGAAGGTATAGACCAAATGGACGTCGGTATGATCTATGTGGGCATGGATAACTTTTGGACAATGTACTTTGATGGATCGAGCACCGACACTTCGGCTGGAGCTGGGATTGTTATCAAAACACCCGAAGGACGAAAGTTTCAATTTGCTTTTCAACTAGACTTCGAATGTACAAACAATCAGGCCGAGTACAAAGCTCTAATCATTGGCCTTGAAATTCTCCAAGAGATGGGAGCAAGAAGAGTATTGGTTCTAGGAGATTCCCAGTTGGTGGTAAATCAAATGGAGAGAAAGTTCAAATGCGCTAGTTGGTCGCTTATGCCATACTTCGCCATGGCTGATCAACTTGCATATACGTTCGATCGGATCTCGTTCGTACATGTTCCACGGAGTGAAAATGTGGAGGCCAACGAGATGGCGCAGGTGGCATCAGGAGTTCATCTCCCTGAAGGAGAACATAGCCGAGTCATAAAGATCGAAAAGAGAAGTTTGGCCGCTCTAAGTGAAAGAGGAATTTCGGAACACGTGCTTGAGATCGATGTAGAACCCACAGCTGATTGGAGGACTCCAATCATTAAGTACCATAGAAACCCTCATGGCAAACATGATCGAAAGATCCGATATTTGGCAAGAAATTTCATCGTCTACGAAGGTGAACTTTATCGAAAAAGTGCGGATGACTTGTTGCTTCTTTGTCTTGGTGAGGAAGACGCAAAATTAACCATGCGCGAGGTTCATGAAGGGATTTGCGGGGCACATCAAGCAAGCATAAAAATGAGGTGGTTAATTCGGCGACACGGTTATTATTGGCCGACAATTATGAAAGAATGCATCGAGTTCGCACGTAGCTGCAAAAAGTGTCAAATACACGGCCCCATTCAGAGAGTTCCAGCCGAGGTTCTCCATCCAATTGTCAAGCCATGGCCATTTCGAGGTTGGGCCATGGATATCATAGGAAGCATCCACCCACCTTCATCAGAACGCCATGTTTGGATTTTGGTTGCCACAGACTACTTTACCAAATGGGTGGAGGCTAAACCATACAAGACGATATCAAGCGCTACTGTGATTGATTTCATAGAAGAGCAAATCGTGCACAAATTCGGTATCCCTGAGACAATCACCGCGGACAGGGGCTCGGTATTCATCGCTGCGGCCATGAGCGATGTCACGAACCGTATGGGAATCACGCTAACACACTCAACCCCATACTATGCGCAGGCTAATGGTCAAGCCGAGGCTAGCAATAAAGGAATAATAAACATCTTGAAGAAAATGGTGCAAGAGAACCCAAGAGATTGGCACAATCTATTGTCTGAAACTTTGTGGGCATTTCGAACTTCAAAACTCTCCGCAACTGGGACAACTCCTTTTGCTCTTACATACGGCCACGATGCGATTCTTCCTGTGGAAATTAATGTCAGATCACTAAGAGTGGTAGCTCAGAATAGTTTATCTACTGGTGATTACACTCAAGCCATGCTGCAAGAGTTGGAGGAGCTCGACCAAGAGCGTTTGGACGCTTACAATCGGATGGAAGCCCAAAAGAGAGCAATAGCTCGAGCTTATAATAAACGCGTCAAGTTCAAGGGTTTCGCAGTAGAAGATTTGGTTTGGAAAGCAGTACTACCGGTGGGGGCTAAGGATCCAAGATTTGGCAAGTGGTCACCGCGTTGGGAGGGCCCGTTCATCATAAGTAAGATTATTGGAAAAGGCGCATATTAGTTAAGGGATCGTGATGGAGAACTCCATGCCATGCCAATTAATGGGCGTTTCTTGAAGAAATATTACCCCACTTCGTGGGAGATGATGAGCGTGAACTAATACTCGAGGACATGCATGTGCGGATATATTCTTCGAAAGCGCTTTAATGAGAAAAACAATGTCTTATTTGCACATGCAAAGAAAGGAAAGGAGATAATGGTTACAAGTAAACGGCCCCTCGGCCGAGCGAACTATGTGAACTAAATGCTAAGTTTAAAGTATTCTATCAAGGTTGCTTTGAACTTCTCCCAATCAGCTTCACCCTTAACCATGATTTCGTTGACGAATTCATGCCTTTGATGGAAAGACTTGGTCAACTCTGGGATGTTTTGATATTTGGCCAAGCCAACTTGGTGGTCGCTCGCCAAGCGCTCAATCTGATTCATGGTACGGGATGCGCGACTTCTAGTTACTGCAAGCTTAGCCTCCAAGTTCAAAATTTCCTCTTGATTCGTAGAGAGAGAATTATTCAGCCGTTTAACCTCCTCCACGATTGGCAAGAAATCATTGAGAAACACCTGATTGTGGCCATGAGAAGGTCGATGAGAATCCCATTCGGCTTGAGCTGCAACAACCCTTGGAGCACTAAATTCGACCACTTCACATTCTTTCTGGATTCGATAAGCCGCGGCAGGTGGGAGATAGTCAGTTGAAATCAATAATTCGATCGCCGCGCGGAATTTAGGATAACCATGGGACATTAGTCCCAGCGCATCCCAGCGAACATATTCTTTGATGGTTTTGAGGGCTGCTTCGACTTCTTGATTAACGGCTTGTACATCCTTAGAACATGGCTCAGTGTCAAGATTGCTGATGAGGTCCAAGATATTTTGGGGTAATTGAGGGTGTGACACAGGCACCTACATCATGATGAGATCCGTTAGAAGGCATGTTCAACAGTTTAAGTGAGAAATTTCTCCAAATAACTTACAGAGATGATCGTGATGGAGTTCGGACTTACATCTGTTTGTTGTTGCATGGGGCTTCGGATGCCGCCAGAAGTGTCAATCATTGGCACTTCACATGCCCCTGTTGTCCGCCCATCATCGTTAATGTATTCTAGAGGGCAGTCCACCTGCGGCACAAGTTGCAAGGACGAATGTGAGTAACAATGAAAATTACACCATGGTTAAACGCTCAAGAGAACGGAAGAAACCTTACCGCTATATCATCTTCACCTACAATGGCAATTTCCGATGCGAATGTAAGAGGAGCCGCAATTTGGTCGTGCTTTGTTTTGGTACGCATCTCGCGGCTCTGTTGGTCTATCTCGTCCTCGCTATCTTCCTCATTCTCATCGTTGTCCTCCTCACAGTCTTCATCATCATCGTCCTCTTGTTCATCGTCCTGCCATATTGAATATATGCACATATAAGTAAGAGAAGGTAAACGCATATTTGGCAAAAGATGAGAGCGATTTACTTAAGCTCGATGGGGACTCTACCTCTTCAGCGTCAGATTCAACCCTGAGCACGTCATCATAGGTCGAGTTATCCTCTTCCCTAGAAGTTTGAATCTCGGCCTCTTCATCATTTTCCTCAACTTCTACGGACTCCGTGTCATCATCCTCTACCTCCGCGGTGGGAGTGTTTCGAGGCAAAGAAGGTAAAGCATCACCAGCAGGGAGGGGCCTTACGTCTACTGGCACCCTTGGACGCTTAAAGGTCTTGGTTCCCTTAGGGGTGGTGGCCGAAAGTGTGCGCTTTCTAGGCCGAGATGAACTAGCACCTGCACAAGTCATTCAATGTAAGATTAGTCCTTGTAATGAAGGTAACATATAATAAAATCGCGCACAAACTCTAGCAATAGGTACTTACCCGTATCCATGTCGCTCCGCGGTGACCACGGCATGCCTTGGAGAGCAGCCTGCGCGATTGAGGGCAGTCGTTGTTGATCAAATAACTTCTTGGTTGCCTCCCTCCACCAATTAGCAAACGAGTTGAGGGCTCTATTGTCAACAACACGAGGCACCATCTCAAAAAGGTCAAGGAAATGGCTAAAAGCAGAGGAGATGAGTTCGGATTCTTCCCCCCGTTTAAAAGTGAACCGACAAGGGGAGAGTGAGTTGAAGGAGCCTCCAAATAACCTTGGGCTACTCTGTAAGAGGCCAAACTGACGAGCGAAGAGATTAGGTAGGTAGACCTCGCATCCGTACTTATCCGATTTCGCGCCGATACTGAAATGCAAGTCTCGAGAAATCAGGAAACTACCCCAAATATGTCTCACCGAGTCATCTAGCTCTGGCGCCCATGGACTAGTCACATCTATAGCTAAGAAATCAGGATATCTCTGATTCGTGCATACTGAATATGCATTTGCATTCAAGTGTTTTAGTTGGTAAAAGAAGCTGAAGCAACGATTCGGTGAATGCTTGGGTACTTCGGAGAGGTTAATTTGGCGACCAATGGTTGTATCCGGGGAGAATTGCGCACGAGGGACGCTAAGCTGTTGAAAATAAGTCTGAAGCCATAATTGGAACATCCATAGTGGACCACCCACATCAGGATTCATCTTCCCGTTCACTATGGTATGTAGAGTCCTGTATAAGGAGCTGAGTACAAAGGGACCTAGAGCTAAGCGAGTACCCGAAGCCATAGCATCAGCAAGGCCAGCATACCGAATGAGGCATTTCTTTGACTTGCAGCAGAAAATAAACTTGCACAACCAGAACAGAAGGAAAGCAGCATGCTCGTACTCTTGAACCGGGCTTCTTGCATTTGTTGTATCATCCACCGCATCCTCTATTGAATATCGACTATAGAAAGTCTTATAATTGAACGAACTCCGACTATCTAGGTCTTTAGACAGGAAAGCTTTGAATTTAGTCGGAAAAGTTTCAACAGCACTAACTTCCACTCCGTGCGGCCGCAGGCCGATGATAGCGGCCAAATCAAGGATAGAAGGACTCATGGGGCCACAAGGAAGGAGCATGGTATTGGTAGCCGATGACCAGAAGCATATAGCCGCCGCCAAAAGCGGGCGATCCATCACTAATTCACGTTCTGTTATTTTTATGGCATCATATATGCCAAGCCTGCGCCAATCCTCAGCGAAGAAGACTTCCATTCGAGGCACCCACTTGGACCATTCCGGTGTTACTGTGGGCCAAGAGGCTTGGCATCTATTTTGATCCCATAGAAGCCAATCACCTTTGCGGTTGAGACGAAAAGAGTCAATCCAATATTCCTGGAGGAGAGTTCCGAATTCCTCTGGCATCCCTTGATGGAATTGGGGACCCAACACATACCGCCCTAGCACGTTACCTCCCTCAGACAGCGCCATGAAAGTTCCATAAGCTAGGTTCCCAACGCTGTCGAGAGCTTCGTCAAATTTGTCCCTGAAAACCAAAGCTCGTTTGCTACTTGCCATATCACCACTAGGAGCTGAGGACCTCTCACAAAAGAAAGCGGCGTAAGATGCGTTTTGAGGGGGAGATTGGTTTGCTTTGAAGTTTGATGTGATGCTAGAAAGTGGTGGCGTTGGAAACCTTAAATATAGGGTGCACATGCAATCCAAGTTAGACGTGGAGTTCAAACCAAATTTGGATTCCCAATTGGATTAGGACGGCTTTATGTGTTTGTACGAGAACACCTTTTTTGGTCAGGATTTATGTGTCTGCACGCGTGAATACCAAGTCAAATGCGGCATCCATGGCTGCGCCCTCGCGTAAGAGATTTCCAAGTCATATTTGGAGTCCAAATTGAGTTTGAATTCCTAGTTTGATTGGGAATGATCGTGTGTGTTTGCGCATGGACATACAGTTGGCGCGGCGATTAATGTTGCCGCCCTTTAGGTGAAGAGTTGTTCTCTTTGAGTTGCAGGATTTTACAGTTAAACATGGCATTCACATTCACATAACCACTCGGCATTGAGCCGAGGCTCATGAGAATGGGGGGGCAATGTTTGGACCTAATTTTGCAATTCTACTTAGTAAGTAAGTATACCATCACGGCTTACCAAGCCGTGAACATACTTGCAATACAACCTACCAAGCGCGAACATCAAATCCTGGTCGGCATAGGAATACATGACCGCGCGAATTTCAAATCCTGGTCAGAATAGGAAAACATGACCGCGCGAACTTCAAATACTGGTCAGAATAGGAATACATGACCGCGCGAACTTCAAATCCTGGTCCGAATAGGAATACATGACCGCGCGAACTTCAATTCCTGGTCGGCGTAGGAATACATGACCGCGCGAACATCAAATCCTGGTCGGAATAGGAATACATGACCGCGCGAACTTCAATTCCTGGTCGGCATAGGAATACATGACCGCGCGAACATCAAATCCTGGTCGCCATAGGAATACATGACCGCGCGAACGTCAAATCCTGGTCAGAATAGGAATACATGACCGCGCGAACTTCAATTCCTGGTCGGCATAGGAACACATGACCGCGCGAACATCAAATCCTGGTCTGCATAGGAATACATGACCGCGCGAACTTCAAATCCTGGTCCGAATGGGAATACATGACCGCGCGAACTTCGAATCCTGGTCGGCATAGGAATACATGCTCGGTATGCTATGACATTGCCGTGACTAAAGTCATTGTTTGAGCGTGAAAAAACATCGGTTTGCTAAATGACCGAGTTTAGACATTGCCGCGACTAGGGAATGGTTATGCCAACCGAAAGCCCAAAAGACAATTCGGCGAGACCGTCTCTATGGCACCAGATCGGCCCATCAAGGCCAAGCCAACGTGAGCCTGACCATCTAGACCTCCAAAGTCAACTCTCGGCGTAATCAATCAAATTAATTGACGAATCAAGCGATACTGAGAAGTCTCGTTGCCCCAGAAGGCAACAATTTTCAAAGCTTCAATCAGAGAACATCAAGATAGAAAGTGAAAGTGCAACGGAGAGAATCAAGGCTCCAAAAAATATGCGATCGTAGGAAATCAAGGCTGAAGAAGAACGGGAACGCCGTTCATTAGAATCAGTATAAATAGGACCATCTAGACCATTTGTTAGAGGTCCCGAACCAATTACACATTTTCACACTATCGTTCTTTATTCTACCCTAGGTAGGCTTTATCTTCTGTTCTTAGTTTTGTTCATGTACTTTCAATTCGATAATATAGATTCAACTTTTCCAGCACTTTCATTATCGCACCTTTAATTTTATGCAACTCTTGTCCCTCTACATCTATTCATGTCTCTTTACTTTATCGTCTATTTACTTTATGCACTTCTATCCCAGTCTTTTTAATTTTGCGTAATATTTATCTTTAGTTGAGTTTCTTGTGTTCTGGGTCGATTCAATCTTTGCGAATTGTTTCGTTAAAGTTTGATGAGATTCACGGTACATACACACATCACTTATCACCACACCGATCACCAGATTCACTACACATTCATCTTCACCGTCACATCCGAATACCTCCACCCCATCGATCTATCACCAATCACTCGAACTTTCGAGTTCACATACAGCATCGCCAGACCTGTTGACGAATAACGCCGTCTTCAAAGTCCTTGCAGCCAAGGCACGGCGAACCCTTGACCGAGACGTGTTCCTTCCTCGGTCCACAACCGTTTGAATCCACGCGCAGCACTCACACATCAATATTACTCGCTGGCCCCAGGCCGTGAGTTGGCACGCCCACACAATCAAGAAGGACAAAAAGAGTCCGAAATCCCTTGACGGATTTTGAGACCAACAATTACATTATCTAAAAGGAAGTCCACGGCAGGGGATTTCATTATCAGCTTTTAATAATTTTCAATTGAAGGCTTATTGTGATTCTAATTGGGGTAATTGTAAGAAGACAAGGATGTCGACTAAAGGTTTACTTCATACTACTTGGACAAAGTCCTATATCATGGAAAATAAAGCAACATAATGTGTCACGCTCATCAGCCGAAGTGAAGTATAGAGCGATGGCTGTGGCAACATGCGAGCTTCAATAGTTACCGTATTCGCTCCATAACCTTTTTATTACACTCCACACCAAGCTTACGTTGTTGTGATAACTAAGCTGCTTTCAAAATGGTTACTGCCTATGTTCGTTCAGAGGGTTAAGTTGCAGATTTGTTTACAACGTCTTCAGGCCAAGACCAATTTCAACGACTCAAAGGCAAGCTGGGTATTCTTGACCTTCACACTCCAGCTTGAGGGGGAATACTGAAGATTTGGACAAAATATCATATGCAATAAGTGTTAGAAAGTCTTCTAATTCCATTAGGAAACAAATATGTATATACGATTCTTTCCTTATTGTAGTCCTGAATTGTAGCATAGAATACTTGTAGGACAAGGATTTCTCTTGTATTTGTACCATCGTTCTATCAATGAATCAGATACACCTATTCAATATACTTCTCTACATGGCCTCAGAGCAGGATAGATCTAACCTGTTTTGATTTTCTCCTTTTTTTGCCATCATCAAATTGGCGTCTTTGTCTTCATCATCGTACCATCAACATGGACGATATCTCTGACTCAAAATCCGGCAGCAGTGGTAACGCTGCTGACCACCCTTTTTACTTGCATCCTTCAGATAGTCCCAGCCTTCTCCTTGTTTCGAAGCATCTCAACGGCAGCAACTACAACTCCTGGAGCCGAGCCTTCACAGTCTCACTCAGCGCCAAGAACAAAACCGGCTTTATCAATGGAAAACTCAAAGCCCCTTCCATCGATACGAAACCAGATGAGTATGCTTCGTGGAGGAGATGTAACGATATGGTTTTATCTTGGCTTTGGAACGCTTGTGAGCAGGACATCACCGAAAGCATCCTCTATGCCACCAGTTCTCGTGAAGTTTGGGTAGATCTCCAAGAGCGTTTCTCGCAGAGTAACGCACCCCATATTTTTCAATTGCAACGCGACATCGCTTCCCTCCAACAAGGTCAATTGTCGGTCTCTGCTTACTATTCGAAATTGAAGTCACTATGGGACGAGCTGGGCTCTTATAGTGATTCGGTGTGCACTTGTGCCTTCAACGGAGACCGCAACCGCCTGATGCAATTCCTCATGGGCTTGAACGAGGGATATAGCGCCATTCGGGGACAAATTCTGCTAATGAATCCGCTCCCCTCTGTATGCCAAGCTTATTCCTCTGTTGCGACCGAAGAGAAGCAGCGTGAAGTAGCCGCTGGTTCCATCAACATCGAACTAGCCGCCATGGCCGTTCGCGGCAATACCCGAAAACACAGCAATCTGGACTCCATGCCGGCAACGAATCCTGACTCCAAAACCGCGGGCAAGCAGCCTCTTCATTGCAATTATTGCAATCGGGACAACCACGTTGAAGATTTCTATTGGAAGAAAAACGGCTTCCCACCTGGGCATCCAAAACACAAAACTCGTTCGGCCAAGACTGGAGGCAGTGGCGGCAGCTCTTCTTCATCCGCCCTAACCCCACGCGGAAATGGGCCTTCGGCCCACCAGGTAGAAACTTTTTCTCTTAAAGAAGTCCAGCAGGCCCTTCCTAACTTGACGGAGGCCCAATACAATCACATATTCTCTGCTTTGAAGCTGCAGCCCACATCCTCTGCTGCCAGCCCACAAGCTCATGCTGCCTGTGCCCGTGACTTTTCTTCAGGTTTGTCACCGCTTGCCTCGAGTCGATGGTTAATCGATAGCGGGGCAACGGATCACATTACTTCCTCGCTTGATTTATTGACCAATTATGTTAGAAATCCTTCTCTTCCGCCGGTTTCTTTGCCAAGCGGGGAGAAGGCTCCAATTATTACATCTGGCACTGTTAATTTGACTCCTAATATACAATTGAGAGATGTGCTGTGTGTACCTACTTTTCAAGTAGATCTTTTATCTGTGAGTAAAATTACCGATGGGTTACATTGTTCGGTAACTTTTTTTCCTTCTTGGTGCATTTTGCAGGACTTGGTCTCGAAGACGACGATTGGTGTGGGCAAGCGACGAGGAGACCTTTATTACCTTGTGGCGTTGGCCTCCACCCGTTCCTCACTCCGTTCACCCTCTTGCAATTCCGTCACCATTCCTGCTGATCTTTGGCACCGCCGTCTAGGCCATCCGTCTCCTGTGCGCCTTCAGTTTTTAGCTAGTAATGTCTTGGATTTTTCTTTCTCTCCTAATCATCGTTGTGATATCTGTCCTTTGGCGAAACAAACTCGTCAACCTTTTGGTCGTAGTTCTATTTCAACTTCCAGTTGTTTTTCCCTTTTACATTGTGACATTTGGGGTCCCTTTAAGATTGCCTCTCTTACTGGTGCTTATTATTTTCTGACCATTGTGGATGATTATTCTCGCTTTTCTTGGGTTTTTCTTATGCGTCATAAGCATGAAACACAGTCCATTTTAAAGTCTTTCTTTGCATATGTTGAAACACAATTTCACACTAAGGTTCAACAATTTCGTAGTGATAATGGGGGAGAATTTCATTCACTTCGTACATTCTTTAATGACAATGGGATCACCTTTCAACACTCTTGCGTTTACACACCACAACAAAATGGTGTTGTAGAGCGCAAGCACCGCCACATCCTTGAAGTTGCTCGAGCTTTACGTTTTCAATCACATTTACCTCTCAAGTTTTGGGGAGAATGCGTTCTTACTTCGGTTTATCTTATTAACCGCATTCCTACCCCTCTCCTTTCTAACCGAACCCCTTTTGAGCGTCTTCACCACAAACCACCCACTTATACACATATGCGGGTTTTCGGTTGTCTCGCCTATGCCACTATTCCTCATCTGCCCTCTAAATTTTCTCCTCGTGCTTCTAGATGTGTTTTTCTTGGGTACCCCCCTGGTCAGAAAGCCTATAAATTATATGATCTTGAGGCACATAAACTTTTCACAAATCGGGATGTGATTTTTTGGGAGGATTCTTTCCCTTTTTCTGCCTCTCAAAACCCTTCTTCCGATGTTGCTCCGTTCGGCCCACCTCCACCTTCCCTTCCTTTGTTTTTGGAAACTGGCCCAACTCCACCCATTTCTTTTTCTACACTTGAGCCCACTTCCGCGCCCCAGCCCACCACCGAATCTACTGCTTTAACCGACCCTACCGCCCAACCCGCCTCTAATTCCGAACTTGCAGATTCTGTCTCCACACCTGCAGCTTCGGTTCCTGAGCCCATTTCCCTTGAGCCTGTTTCCCCTTCCTCTCCTCTTGGGCCGTCTTCTCCTAACCCAATTTCCCTTGAGTCCATCGACTCCTCTCCATCATTAGACACCTCCGTCGTCCCACTTTCCCTTCCTCGTAGGTCCACCAGGCCCAAGGTCCCATCTACTCGTCTCCAAGATTACGTTTGCTCGCAGGTGATGTTGCCACCACACCCTTCTTCGTCGTCTTTGGCGCCAAGCATGAAAGGTACCCGTTACCCATTGTGTAATTTTATTTCATATCATCGTTATTCACCATCACATCTTTCTTTTGTTGCTCAAATTAGTCGAGATGTGGAGCCTTCTTCTTTTGCAGAGGCCGAAGCCGACCCCCTTTGGCGGCAAGCGATGGATTCTGAACTTGAAGCACTTGCAACCAACAACACTTGGACTCTTGTGCCTCTTCCCTCTGGCAAACATCCCATTGGTTGCAAGTGGGTCTATAAAATCAAGCGTAAGGCTGATGGTTCTGTTGAGCGTTACAAGGCTCGCCTGGTTGCCAAGGGTTTTACCCAAACAACAGGTATTGATTATCATGACACTTTTTCCCCTACTGCCAAGATGATCACTGTTCGCTGTCTCCTTGCCGTTGCAGCTAGTCAAAATTGGTTCATCCAACAATTAGATGTCCATAATGCTTTTCTCCATGGTGACTTGAAGGAGGAAATTTATATGTCTCCTCCTCCTGGTCTTCGGCGACAGGGGGAGAATCTCGTGTGTCGCCTCCACAAATCACTCTATGGTCTCAAACAGGCTTCCCGACAATGGTTTGCTAAATTCACTGAAGCTGTTCTAGCTGCTGGTTTCAAACAATCTAAGGCTGATTATTCCCTGTTCACTCGACAAGATGGAACATCCTTTACTGCCTTGTTGATATATGTTGATGACTTTCTTATTACAGGACATAATTTGGATGCCATTAACTCTCTTAAGGAGTTTCTACATACCCGTTTCCGTATCGAGGATCTTGGCGACTTGAAATATTTCTTGGGTATTGAGGTCTCCCGATCAAGGAAAGGTATTAATATTTCACAACGCAAATATGCTCTTGAGATTATTAAGGATTGTGGTTTCCTTGGTGCTAGACCCGTTGACTTTCCGATGGAAGAAGAGAAACTGTCGGACAAGGGTGATGTTCTTACGGATCCTGTAAAGTATCGCAGGCTTGTAGGGCGACTGATCTATCTCACCATCACGAGACCTGACCTCACATATTCAGTGCATGTTCTATCACGGTTCATGCATCAGCCACGCCAACCTCATTGGGATGCTGCATTGAGGATTGTGCGATACTTGAAGTCCACTCCGGGTCAAGGCTTGTTTTATCCGTCTGATAATCAGTTAAAGATGGTTGCCTATTGTGATTCTGATTGGGGTGGTTGTCCTGTGACTCGTCGTTCTACCACAGGTTATTGTCCGGAAACCGGGATCGGATCGGGATCCATTTTGAAAAATCCGGATCCGAATCCCGGAGTAGAAATCTTCAAGCCCATACCCACTTCTATATGCCCAATACTACTAAACTAAACCCATCTGCTTCAAAAAATACCATACTAAAAGCCAAAAACCAATGCCAACCATCTCTTTACCCCTCTCTCTCTCTCTCTCTCTCTCTCTCTGCGGTAAAGAGTCTACCAGCGCTTGCCGCTGCGACTCCCCACTCTTCCGCCGCGCTCCCCCCATCTCTCCGCGACGCCGCCGACCCCCACATCTGCCGCCGCCGACTCCCCACTCTTGCCGCCGCCGACTCCCACCAGATCTCTCTCTTGTTCGTCGAAACCAATTTATTTTAGGGGCTTTTGTTTAGAGAGTGTGGGCTAGAACAAAACCCCCCAGGTTATTGTGTCTTTTTGGGTAATTCTTTGATTTCTTGGCGAACAAAGAAACAGAAAATGGTTTCGAGGTCTTCAGCTGAAGCTGAATACAGGTCTATGGCAGGCACAGCATGTGAAATCACTTTGGCTGCGTTTCTTGTTGGAGGACTTGCATCTGGCTCATTCAGGTGCATCACATATGTTTTGTGACAATCAGGCCGCATTACATATTGCAGCCAATCCGGTTTTTCATGAAAGGACTCGTCATATCGAAATGGATTGTCATTTCATTCGGGATAAGATTATGGATGGTACGATTACTACACGGTTTACTAATTCTTCGAATCAGTTGGCCGACATCTTTACTAAGGATAAGTTCTCTACTTTGTTACGCAAGTTGGGAGTTCTTGATATTCACTCTCCAACTTGAGGGGGAGTGTTAGAAAGTCTTCTAATTCCATTAGGAAACAAATATGTATATACGATTCTTTCCTTATTGTAGTCCTGAATTGTAGCATAGAATACTTGTAGGACAAGGATTTCTCTTGTATTTGTACCATCGTTCTATCAATGAATCAGATACACCTATTCAATATACTTTTCTACAATAAGTTTGGATTCATTGTACCTAATTTAGATTGTCAAATCCTTTGCTATAGGTTCTGTACATCAAAACTTTAGGATGCAAATTACGGTGAATTATGATGTAAATTACTTACCATAGATAGCATTCCACTTCCTTATAAATTGTATCATCTTGTACTGTAACCTCTTGTATTGTAACAGACTCAACATATAAAATACAGATATACCATTTTTACAGATCTTTTAGCAACATAAGAAGATCATTTCCACAGTGTGAAAAAAAAAAGACCATTTCCAAAAAATAGTCTTTGAATCTAAGACTTTATGCTCTATAAATAGGCATGCGCTTCTCATCACAATCCATCACAATCGCAAACAGAGCAATACGTACTAACAACAACATACTCTTGGCAGCATGGCTTTCATTAACTTTGCTACAAAAGCCCATTTCATGGCACTCTTTTGCATCGCCTTGCTTTGTCTGAGCTCAGGTACTAGTATTCACCGGTATCCTACACAATGTCCTTGAATATAGTTGAAACGGGAAGGCACTGACTTTAACTATGTTAATTTTTCTTGCTTTTCAATTTTCAGGCTACAAAGTTGAAGAAATCCCTCCAGGGGCTACAGAAATTGTCATGGGGCCATGCGAGAATTTCAAGCCTGACTGCAACCAATATTGCCTAAAGCACATCAGTCGTAGATATGGTGGATTTTGTGAAGTGAACTCAGCAGGATTTAACGCATGTTACTGTCGCACATGAGCTTACACTTTAAAGTGCACACAGATCAAGAATAAATAGAGGGAATAATATGAGGTCTCTTGTAATGTTAGTAAGATATCTGAACCACCATTATGAATGGTATATTGCTTTAGAGAAGCTCGTGTTTAAAATATATGCACCTCTTACGTTGTTGGCGGTGTATAAAAAAATCAAGGCGAAACTGTCGATTCCATTAGTTGAATGGTTTGGATTTGACGAAAGCCACGCAACAGATGACAGACATGCTTTTATAGTTCTATCACAACCATAACAGAGCCAAATGCATCATAACTTTATGTCGACCTCACTATGACAGACTTTATTTGCATCCCTATGAGTCGGATTTGAAATATTCTTGAACAAAAGATTGGGGAAATTCAGTTAGACCAATTTGTAATATTTAGTTGGCCAATTGATTGGTGAACTAAATATTATCATATTTCTATATCGTCCGGTAACTACTAAAATAAAAATAAAAATAAGCACTTGTATGCAAATAAGATAAGTTTTGGGTAAAATGGGATAAACACTTATAAATTTTTTTTTATTTTTTTTCAGTTATTGCCCATCTCATATTTTCTTTGTGAATAAGTCTCATGACTAAATATTCAAGTCAGTTACTATCTATGTGTAGAGATTATGTAATCTTTAAGTTCCTAAAATGCTCCAACTAAATAATTAGTAGAATTTGTTACAACTAATGACCTATGAAGACATGTAGTCCATCAAAACCAAAAGACAAACAATCTAATGACTCACTTGAGGAATTCCACCAAATATCCCAAAACACATGTACATATATTCACATAAATAGGAAAATACATGAACATATCCACCTGAAATTGGAAAATATTTGAACATATCCATCTAAAATTAAAAAATATCTGAACATATTCATCTGAAAAACACACCAAATTTTCCAGAAGACCTAAACATAACATACCAAATATCCCAAAACACATGAACATATATTGACATAAATTGGAAAAGACATGAACATATCCGCATGAAATTGGATAACATCTGAACATATCTATCTAAAATTAAAAAAATATCTGAACATATTCATCTGAAATTGAAAAACACACCAACTTTCCCAAAAGGCCTAAACATATCTACTTGAAATTATTTACTTAATAATGCTTTCTCCACATTAAAACCATCGTAACTTTGACAATGTAAACCCTAAAAAGGTCCGAGTAGATAATCATAATCCAAATTCAAAAACATCTTTAGGTTTGGTGGTAATTTGGATTTGTAATTGATGAAGGAAAATCCATCCGGTTGAATGTTTGCCATCATTATATTAGGTTCTTGATTTCCTAAATGATGCAAATTATTTTCTTTTTTCAGTTGTAACGTCATTTTGTGTGTTTTTATCATTATATAAAATGACATTAGTTGTAATAGGGATAAAATAATAGTAGATATGTAAATGGAAAATTCTTCAATGCATTTTCTAAATTAAATGCACCGATACATTTTATTTATATTAAATATGTTGAATATTTTAGACCATGGATTTACACCTAATATATCTTAACCATTCATTAAGTTTGAATTAATTAGACCATTGATCAAGTTAGTGATGTATTTTAACTGTTGGATTTGAACATTTTTTTGTGTACAGGTATAGTGGTTGCCGTCTTTTAAGGTTGAGAGGGTTGTTGGCCGTCTTTTGTGGTTGATGTATCACAGAAGAAAACCTCTATCTCACAGAACGGTAATGATGGAACCTTTGATTCTCGTAAAAAGTTGATGATCGAAGCCGTGTTCCCCATCTTCTTGTTCAGGCGGGGGTTTGTAGTTCATCATGTCCGACAGTGGGGAGCCGTTCTTGTCTGACGAAATCTCATATTCTAGAGACGACGTCGAATACAATCAAGGGAAGAGCCCTGTGGAGGATGGGCATTGTTGGTTATCTAATTCCCCACAAAGTTCTAATGATCAGACTTTAGAGGACAACTATGAAGGGGATTGGGGAGAGAACCTTAATGATGCGGAGGACTTAGCAGAAGATAATGGTGACATTCATTCAGCACACGATTTCGCAGAAGATGATGATGATGATTCATATATTCAAGCTATTGATTTTTCTACTTATGAAGAGGGAAATCAAGGTTAGATTTCTCTACCAACGATACATCATTACAGTAGAGTTGTACAGTTAAAATTGTAATTATAGCACTGAACAATGTATTATATTTTTATATTTCTCATTATATCAAACTCATTAGTGTTATAATGTGGTTTTGCAATAGGGTTCGGTACGACACTTGCACTGTTATTGTGGATTTAGTTTCTGTACCATTGTATTATACAGTTTTAAAGTGTTGTAACATTAAAATATTGTTGTAGTTTATATATTTGAGTTATATTGTACTAATACATGTTATAATGTGTTTTGAATACTGACAACATTCTAACCTTGAAGATATTTCAAATGCAGAGGAGATTTCCGGGTTGTCTGGAGAAAATGATGATTGGTACGAGCCAAACAAAATTGCTAAGATGCAATTTGAAACAGTGGATGAAGCATATGCATTCTACAAGCACTAAGCCAAAAAAGGTCATAGACGACACTAGTCAGACGACGGTTTTTGTAAAAACCGTCGTTGAGTTTTTGCTATTGATGGTATCGACGGTTTTAGCTTAAAAACCGTCGTCTAATAGCTGGAGGCGGAAAATGGCAAATGTAATAGACGACAGTTTCTTCAAAAACTGTCGTCTATGTTAAATGCGCAAATTGTCAAAAACACGGAAGACACTGTTCGCTCTTTTTCATTCGCTCTCGCTCGCTCTCACTCTCACTCTCACTCTCACTCGTCCCTCTATCTCTGCAAAACCTAGGTTAGATCTTTGTCCCTCTCTTCCACAGATCTGGAAGCGTAAGGTCACGCCGGCGACGGAGCGTAAGCTTACGCTTGGTCTTCGCATCCTCCAAGTGATGCTCTCCGTCCGGACCCTTGGTCGCTGCTTCTCTCCGCTTGGAAAACTCCAGATCGCCTCTTCTCCAAGCCGCGCGACTTTGGTTGCCTCTTCCCCCGACGACCTTCAACTTCGCCGACCGCCATTCTTTATGAAAAACCCAAGATCTCTGCGAAAGCTGCCACCAAATTGCTCAAGAGGACGTGGGTGAAGGAGACAAAGGCGCGGCTGAAAGGGATTTCAATCCTTCGCCGACCCTGTCTGAGGTAATTACATGTTTGACTCTCAATTCAGTAAATGGGTGTTTTGATTAGGGTTTTGAATGAAAATTGGGCTTCGAATTCAAATTGGGGGTTTCAATTCGTGTTTCTGGCTTTAAATTCGTGATATGAGTTGGAGTTTCTGAATTGTATTGAGGCTTGTGTTTCATATTTAGGTTTAGATTTAGGGCTTAGATTTCTGCACAATAGAGTCTAATCAGGTCTCAATTTTGCTTCATAGTTACGATTCCAGTACAATAGAGTTCTAAATAGGGTAATTAATTGTTGTTTGATTGAGAATTGAAGTGTTTGTATTGAATATTAGGCTGTATACTGGGCCTATACGCAGACTACTTTGAAACACTGCTGAAGAAAATGCGGGTGTCTATAACTTTCATGCATATTTACTGGTTGTGATGAAGTACCTAATTGATCTGACTTCTTTTTTTATTTGCATTAATTCTGTACTTGATTATTATATTTGTCATATCAGGAAACAACCAAGTATCATCCAAGTTCTTTCCGTTCAATCGTTTGAGTAAGAATTCAAGTGACAATCTTGAAGAATAAATCAAAAAACTTGATGCATCAGAGCTATCTATCTATGATTTTGATAGCATATTACTTGCCACAAACAATTTCAGCATCACGAACAAACTCGGGGAAGGAGGATTTGGTCCTGCTTACAAGGTGATGGTTTAACTGGTACGATTACCATCTATTGATAAAGTTAGGTTTCGAATTTGTGTAAGGTTCACTTGAAGTAGTGTTCTGCAACATGTTTTGGTTGATGATGTTAATTGGATTTTGAAATTGGGTTTGCATGTAGGAGTTGCAGAGCACTAAGTGTCTAAATGTTCTTAACTAGCATATTAAACATACTTCTACCCTAGTATACAGCTTATAGGATATGCTTGTTATCCATCTATTTGTCACGATGTATTTGCAGCCATTTAACAAACTTTTTTTTATTTCTAATCGTAGGTTCCTCCACTGTCATTGTTTTCGAGTGCCACTGCTGAATTTGGAGGTAAATTTCTGCCTTTATTGTGATGTTCAGTAACTTTTATGGTTTATTGATATGATCTAGTAACAATATGCTTTGCTTAACATGTATTTTCTCATCTAGCTTTGTGGTTAGATCCATTATAGAAGGGAATTGAAGATATTCTTAACATTTGGTGGCATTGACTTGTGAATTTTGAAGCAAATTTGGTACTTGGTTAGGTCCATTAGTTTATACTTGTTGGTAAATTGATTTTATTAGTTTCTCATCTTTCATATGTTAAGCTCTTTCATATGTTAAGCTCTTGTAAATTTTCAGGAGAAAGCTCCCTATGTAGCCAAGTCCGAAAAGATAGTGGTTGAATACAACAAAATACAGGCCTAGCTATAAAAGTGATTGGTGAGATCTTGTCTGTGTTTGTGAATATCGTTTGTCAATTTCAGTATTTTGCATGATTCTGATTGAATTGTGGCTTAATTCATGTGCACCTAATTAATTAACATTTGCTGCTAGAACAATAACCCTAGAATCAATTAGGAACAATAAATCAAGCTAAATAACCTGAAAAGCATTTCTTTATAAGAATTGCAGAAATGCTTTACGGCTTTTTTAGTGTGATTTATTGTTCCTAGGAATTGCATAAGAATTGTAAATGTGAAATATCTGTCCATTGGACTGAGATAAGTTTCCTACAAACTCCTGACTTTTTATTCACAATGAAGAAATGCTTTTCGGCTTTTTTAGCGTGATTTATTGTTCCTAGGAATTGCATTGTAAATGTGAAATATCTGTCCATTGGACTGAGATAAGTTTCCTACAAACTCCTGACTTTTTATTCAGAGTTTTCCTCATTGGATTATATCTAAAGCTAGTGCTAGATCCATTTACTTATATGCTATTGAACTTCTGCTGCAGATCGCTATCCCTGGAACATCATACTCGTTATTACAGAGGATTGGAGTAGTGGTAAGGGGCTTTTCAGAACTTATTTTCCTTTTTGTTTTTTGTATCTGACCGTTGAGGGTAGGAATGAAATGAAAGCTTAGTTAATCCATTGATTGGTTGGAGCAGAAATTGAAATGAAAGCTTAGTTAATCCATTGATTGGTTCAGGAGGATGCGTGATGTATATATCATTTGAATGGGAGAAATTGTTGAGTGTATGCAGAGAAGTAGATTGTTGAGTAGTAGATTGATGTTTAATTGATGTTTGAATCTGATGATTATATAGTTGGTTGATGTCTGTTTAGATGTTTACCGCATTGTCAAAATTGCATTTGAATAAGTTAGCATTCCACATGAGTAAGAAACATATGAGGAGCAGAGAATAAAACATAGGGAAGAAGCAAGAGCATTGCGTAATAGGTAAGTTTCTGCACCTGTTGTATTTCTCTTCCTCTCTTAGAAGTTGCTTGTTATTTGATTAAGTTTCTGCACCTGTGGTATGTGCAGGCAAGCTATTCCACTTGAAGATGCACTAATCATAAGCTCAAGATTATTTGTGCAAGGAATTTCTGGTGAATATTTCGAATCCAATAGCAAAGGCAAAAGTGTTATCTCAAAGTGAGTATAGGATTGAGTTTTGGGTTAAGCTGCTATCTCAAGTTAGTATAGGAAATATCTAGATAGAAGTTTATTAACATGTATTTGTAGTTTGTAAGCCATTTCATGTTATGAGAAGGCTTTTCCAAGTTACTCCAAGATCAAATTTTTGAGTTATTAGTCAAGTAGAGAGTTAGGGAGTACTCTAGATTAGGTGGAACATGTACTTTATTGGAATAATTGTAACATGTCTTTCAATCAATGAAATTCAATTTTCGTATCTATTTCTTGTGTTACCACTGTATTGGGAATGCTTTCAGCTATGAATGGTTTCAGAATTGCTCAAATAGTGGTTTTAATTTAGAAAGGCATCGTTTTTTCATTAATGGTTTTGATGTCATAGACGACGGTTTTTATGAAAAAACCGTCGTCTATTGTTACAATAGACGACGGTTTTGATGAAAACCGTCGTCTATAGTAACAATCAAAACCGTCGTCTATAGTAACAATAGACGACAGTTTTCTCATAAAAACAGACTTTTGGGTCAATATAGACGACGGTCATTAAACAAAAACCGTCGTTAATTGTATTATAGACGACGGTTTTAAACCGTCGTCTTTATACCTGTTATAGACGGCGGTGCGTGTTTCGACGGTTTTCCTATGCGCGGGACGACGGTTATTAACCGTCGTCTATAACCTTTTTTGGCTTAGTGAAGAAATATGCTAGATTTGTTGGTTTCACTGTTAGGAAGGATGCTCGGAAAATAGAGGATGGCATTGTGATAATGAGGCAATGGGTTTGTGGGAAGCAAGGTGAAAGATCACGAAAGCGACGGAGATGGGAGGATAGGGAATGTCGGGAAAGGGCACTAACAAGAGAAAACTGTGGCGCTTCATTTCGAGTGAGGATGTGTAGGAAAACCGGGGTGTATATTGTCTCATCATTTTACCATGTGCATTCTCATGAATTGGCAAAGGCTCACGAAGCACGTTTTCTTCGGTCAAGCCGAATCATGAAATATTGGGATTATAATCAGGCATTGGCAATGCGAAGGGTTGGGATTAGACCAACTCAAATAATGGAGTATTTGGTTGACTGTTGGGGAGGTTACGAGCATATAGATATTACAAGGAAAGATTTGTACAATAAATTGGCTGCTGAACAACGGAAAACGGTTGCTTGTGGTGACCCGGCGTGCACTATTGCCTATTTAACTGGTAAGAACGAAACAGATCCTAATTTTTTTTTCGAGTACACCGTAGACATTGAAGGAAGATTGGAACATTTATTTTGGAGGGATTCCCAGTGTTTGGTGGACTATAAATGCTTTGGGGATGTCATAGCATTTGATAGCACATATAGTACAAATTGGTATGGCAAGCCTTTGGTTATGATATTAGGTGTAAACCACCACTTCGCCAGCACAGTATTTGGGTTCGCACTACTTGCTGATGAGACAGCAGATATGTACGAGTGGGTTGTAAATGTATTTTTGTATTCAATGGGTCGTGTAGAACCTATATCAGTCGTGACAGACGGAGATAGAGGCATGCGTTTGGGAATCACGAGAGTTCTTCCAGATGCTGATCATCGGCTTTGTTCATGGCATATTCGGAAGAATGTTAGTGAACATATTCGGGGCGAATGTTTGGAAGAGTGGACAGAGTTCTCGGAAACAGTTATGACTGTGGAAGAATTTGAGGACAGATGAAATATAATGTTGGATACGTATGGTCACCGAGGAAATCCTTGGGTGAATGAGATGTACAATAAGCGCACAAGATGGGTGGAGGCATACTTGTGGGGGAAATTTTTTGCAGGCATGCGTAGTACGCAACGAGTGGAGGGAATGAATGCATATATGAATCGTTATCTTAAGAAGGAGGAAAAGATGTTTGAGTTGTTGAACCAAGTTGAAAGAGCACTGAGACGGCTACGCCACGAAGAATTGTTGTCCAACTTCAACAATCGTAACTCCTCTCCTGTTATAGGCACAAACCTTCGCTGAATTCAGCAGCATGCCGCAAGGGTTTACACACACACAATGTTTGAAAAGGTGCGGACACAAATCAACATGGAAGGGTCGATGATTGTTCGTAACGTCGAAGACCATGGTTGCAGCAAGGTGTATTTGATTACGGCCTATCTAGATTCATACCATGAGTGGTTTGTTACTTATGACCCATTCAATGCTAGTGAATGCATTCAGTGCACATGCAAACTGTTCGAATCTGTTGGTATCCCATGTTGTCATATTTTTTGTGTCATTAAACACGAAGAACTAGACCAGATACCGGAATCTTTAATAATCAGGCGGTGGACGAAGGATGCGAAGTGTGCAGTTGAGCGAGACTTTAACATTACCAACGTTCCTAAAGAAAGTTCGACTATTTCGCAACAGAGGTCTCTAAATAATTGTTGGAATAAGATATTCTTGCAAGCCTCAAAAAGAGATTCATTGACTAACTTTGCTTGTCGAGAGTTGGAGGTATTAGCAGCAAAGTTGGGAGAAATGTGCATCGAAGAGGGTATCAGTGATGGTGTGGTTGGAGGTAGAGGTCGAAACAGTGGCGTAAGAGATCCAATGTTTGTGAGATCAAAAGGAAGGCCGAAAATGAAGAAGCGTGCTACTAGAGGAACAAGGCGCTGCTCATATTGCAAACAAACCGGGCATGATTTACGCAATTGTCGTAACAAACGAGGCGTTGTGGGCGATGAAGGAGTTGGGGTGAACTATCCATCTCGTTCTATGTACAGCTCAACAGGTTGTTCTGAGGATGATGTGAGTGAGTGAATGGCATTGTTATTGAAGTTAGCATGTCCGCATGTTTTGGTTTTTATTTTAGTTTATCTATAACAAACATTTGTGATAATCCGATTATAGCATTTTGTACGGGAGTAGATGTTTGAATGGGATGTGTTGCAGCTTGTACGTGGATGAAAAATGATATACGATTCTAATGTTACAATTCTTTACAGAATATTATAGTGCAATCGCTAATCTTATACAATTAGATTGTATGTTATAACTTAATTATTGAGGTTATAACAATAACTACGTACTAACGTAGCATTACCCTAAACCCTAAACCCTAAACCCTAAACAGTATTATACTGTACTATACAGTATACATTAGTTTTAATAAAAGTGATAATAGCTTGTACGCTGGATATATACTTGCTCATAGTGCTTTGTTTTACATATATATCACAACTTCAAAATGAGTTCGTTGTAAAGTTGACCAACATTACCAACTAGGAGTAGTACTATTAGAATGTAATCATGTAACAATGCAGTAATGCAAGTTAAATCTTTGATAGCTTTAATGATAGTTTTGTGAGACTTACTCTTTATGATTTCAATACAATGTGTAAATGTCTTGTAGTAAGTATCTTATTTGAGTATAGCATGATTTCTTTGTGAGTTGTTGTGAAGCTTGAGTGGCAACTTTCAAGTTGATCACATTCGCATTGTTTTGGAGTCATCTAAGCACTACCATCTACAACTCCCAACGGAAGCAATTGTACATGTCGAAATCAAACGCCATTTCGTCTTCGTAATTGTGCTTAATAGAAACTATCATCCATTGGTTCGTGTTCTTGTTTACTGTACAACATTTGTTTGTACCACATTTTTTTGGGCCTTGTGGTTATTGGGCTACAATGACTTCCATTCCTATTGGTACATTGTTTACTAGCGTGAATATGTGAAAACTAAAACCCTAGATCAGTCGTCAACTCCTTGATCAAAAAAAGATCAGTCGTCAACTCATATAGAGGCTATGGTGTTTGCCGATTGAAATTATTCAATTGTTCTTGTTTCATATTTTCATTCACAATCTACCTGCAGAGAATGAATCCAAAAAATATGCTGACAAAGATCATTCCCACGGCAAAATTGAGTTTACGTTGCCCAATATTAAACAAGTGCCTCGGAGGAGGGATAACATGTCAGTCAATTACAGAGCTAGTGGGCGAAAGCAGTGTTGGTAAGACCCAATTTTGTCTCCAACTATCCTTGATTGCTCGCTTACCGATAACTTATGGTGGGTTACTTGGGTCGTCTATATATGTGAACACCGAGTTTGCATTCCCGTTGCGTCGACTAAACCAGTTAGACACCAATTTCAAGCATAATGAGACTGATTTTGTAGGGGCCAACCCATGTGATGACATATATGTCACAGAATGTGAAAATGCCACACAACTCCTAAGGGTTTTGGATAATGTAGAGACGTTCATGAGGTCTTCAAGAAGCCGATTGCCGGTAAAGCTTATAGTGATTGATTCCTTTGCAGCTTTGTTTCGCTCCCATTACAATTGCACCCCTTCCGATATGACAGCCCGTTCTTCATTGTTTTTCAAGATTTCTGGGAGGTTGAAGGAGTTGGCTTTTAGGTTTGGACTGGCTGTTGTTATAACCAACCAGGTGGTTGATTACGTAGAATCACCAAACTCTGTTAATGGGTTAATAATAGGGAATGTGCCAACTTTATTTTCAGGAGGAAGACGTGTTTGTCCTGCATTAAGCTTGTCTTGGGCGAATTGTGTTAATACCCGGGTTTTCCTATCCATATGCTACAATGGTGCTTCAGCATCAGCGGTGGACAAGGCTCGTTTGCCCCCGTCATCTTGCTCATATGTCATCAAAGGAGAAGGGGTTTTTGGTGTTGGTGTTGGTGTCGGTTGATGAACCAAAGCGATAGTACAAGGGACGAGTAGATTATAACCAATCATTGTTTTTTGTTCATGGTTTTACTGTAGTGAAATCAAGGACGTTGTAGCAAAAAATGACAGTACAATGGCCAAATTATTGTTATAACAATTGCTGCTTTTATATATTTCTTTGTCATCTTTCGGTATTCAATTGGCAATCTAGTATTTTTGTATAGAATCCAATCAATTGAAGCCGAATCAATGTATTGAACCCAATCAATTGAAGCCCAATACATTGAACCCAATCAATTGAAGGCCAATTAATCTAGTATTGCCTTGGAGTCGGGCCCCTAGGTGGAGAGGACCCCCAAAAGACACTTTGGTCTATGTATAGAAGCCCAATAGTTTTTTTGCCCTATGTATGCCAAATCTACTTCCAAGAGGGCCCTTATTTGTTTTTAGGTTTGGGCCCCAAATAAGACAGGGCCGGCCCTGCATTGCCCAAATAGTAAGACCATTCGTATACCATCATTTGTATAATAGAGCGTAACATTGTATGTTACAAAATTCCATAGCAACACTATAACATATATATTGAAGTTATAACTTCACATCTGTTCTCTGTAACGTTACCCTAAACCCTAAACCCTAAATAGTATTATATTATACTATATCGTATACGTTAATTTAAATAAAATTGACAATAGCTTGTACAGTGGAAATATACGTGCTCGTAGTGCTATGTTTCACATATATATCACAACTTCAAAATGCGTACGTTCTAAAGTTGACCAACACTACCAACTAGGAGTAGTACTATTAGAAGGTAATCATGTAACAATGCAGTAATGCAAGTTAAAACTTTGATAGCTTTAATGATAGTTTTGTGAGACTTACTCTTTATGATTTCAATACAATGTGTAAATGTCTTGTAGTAAGTATCTTATTTGAGTATAGCATGATTTCTTTGTGAGTTGTTGTGAAGCTTGAGTGGCAGCTTTCAAGTTGATCACATTCGCATTGTTTTGGAGTCATCTAAGCACTACCATCTACAATCCCCAACGGAAGCAATTGTACATGTCGAAATCAAACGCCATTTCGTCTTCGTAATTGTGCTTAATGGAGACTATTTGCTTAAAAAGTGAGCCACATTATATAACCAGTTTCTGTTATATGGGCATGTTTTAATTGTTGTCCAAACTTATAACTGTGTAACAGTGAAAAATGATGCTACAATTGCTTATATATCCTACATCGACAAAAAAACAATTAATTTCATAGTTTGATTGGCATGATACTCGAGCAATCCGTATCCCACCAGGATTCTTTCTTTTTCTGGGCTTATCTCCACTTTAATAGGAATTCAAAATCGGCTCATAATTACCAAAAAAGCTCCTTTCATTTAAAACAAATTACCAAAAAGCATAAGAGTGAAACCTCGGCTCACAATTACCAAAAATTGCCAAAAAAAATACCAAAAAAGCATAAACCGAGAGGTCTCTTGAAACCGAGAGCTTTATTGAAACCTCGCCATCGTCCTCTTCACCATCCGTCCGTTTTGAAATCAATCCCGACCGTGAAGTCCATCTCGAGACCGGCCAAGCACGACTTCGTTAAGGTCTGTTCGTGGATTCTCTGTGATTTTGGAGAATCATTCGATTGTTACTCGAGGGTTCTTAAAAGACCGGCCAAAGCAAGACGTCCTCTTCACCATATGTCTGCATCAACCTCCGAATTAAACCCAGGTACGTTTCGATAGTAGTAGCCCAAATTTGTTGGTAGATTGTCGAATTTTACCCAGGTATGGTTCAATTGATTTTGGCTAATTTTAGAAAATGGTCTTGCATGTTTGGGGAAACGCCGAATTTGGTTTATTGGGACATTGGGGGTTTGTTTTCGGTTTGAATTTCGGGGGTAATTGTAAGGCTTGATTTGAAGTCACAAACGTGCGGTTGATTTGGGGTATACACTAATCGTCTGATTGCCACGTTTCTTGTATAATGGGTGAGTGTTAATTCATGGAGTGGTCCATAAAGTTGTGATGTTGATTGGTCTTTGAATTTGTTTCTTGATAGATATGGACAACGAGTAGCAGATGCCCAACCAGGCCCACGCAGGACAAGGAGGGGTCGTTTGGTTTCGTCATCTGACCAACAAAAGGTTGGGTTTGGTCTTCCGTCTTACGAACCAAAGGGGAAAAGACGGCGCGACTCCACTGAATTGCATGTGGATCCTGATTGCCACATAAGCCATAAGGTAATCGTTTTATTTGGTGTGGATTATAAATTGCAGTAGGGCCTACATTATGGGTGTTATGGGTATTTGATATTGCTTATTCTACATTACCTACGTTATGATGTTATGGTTGTCATATGGTGTGTTATAACATGCAATTTCATGGTTTATTGTGGTACAACGTTATATATTATGTTGTATGAAGAGTCTGGAGTTATAACATTAGTTGATCACATTATAACATTATTTGATTTGTTGTTTCCCATCTCCAACAGCCAAACAGAAACGGATACAGAGCGTTCGGTAAAGATGCGGAGGTGGCAAAGTGGTATTTAGAGTTGGATGATTATGTTAAAGGCAAGGTTACCGAAGCCGAATTTGGCAAATTTATGGACTGTTTGTTAGCCGGATATTGTGGGAGAGATCTCGTTTCTCTACTGGCCGAGAGGTGGTGGGATACCACTCATACATTCCACCTTGGCGAGGCCGGTGAGATCACCATGACTCCGGCTGATTTCACAGTCATTACAGGCATTGATTTTGGTGGGGAATCGCTTGTCTATGACGGTGCAGCGCATGAGAAGGCAGATCTGGTGAAGGGCCTTCTTGGGGAGAGAATTGGGACCTTGATTGGGAAGAAGGTGTCTGTTACTTCAATCTTTGAAAGATACCGGTCTTGGAAGCCTACGGACCCCAACGAGAAGGACATGCTCGCTCGCATGTTCCTAATGGTGTTGAGTAATTGTGTACTGTGCTGTGATAGCAGCCAGTCTGTCCACCTGTGCACTTTGCCCGTGTTTGAGAGGCTAAACGAGGTCCACAAATACAACTGGGGAGCAGCTGGACTCTCGGCTTGCTACCTGTATATGGACAGGTATTCCTGAGGTTCTACGGGATCATTTGGAGGGTATTGGAAAGCTTGGGAGATAATTATTTTATCAATATTGTATGTTTAATATGAAATTTTCTGTTTATTTAGTTTATGTAGTAGTGAATGTTTGTGTGAAGTTAATCTATTTTTTTTGATACGCTTTGAACTTTATAGGTGTGGGCTTGTGAGTACCTTCGTAAGATACTGAAAATGAGTGAATTGCATCCGGAACGTGGATGGCCAGTGGCAACCAAGTGGCTGGACAGATTTTTGAAGATAGATTATGGTGACAAGGCGGGGATTAGACATTGCCTTGCTACTGTGAAAGCTACAGAGGTTAGTATGATATGTACCAACGTTATGGGTGTTATGGTTGTCATATGGTGTGTTATAACATGCAATTGTATGGCTTACTGTAGTACAGTGTTATGCATCATGTTGCATGTAAGAGCCTTAAGTGATAACATTGGTTGATATAGTTATAACAGTATTTGACGTGTAATTTCCAATCTAAGGTGATGATATTGGAAAATTGAATTGCATGAGATAATTTCTAATGTTCTAATTGTAGTAGGGCCCCCATTATGGGTGTTATGGGTATTTGATATTGCTGATTTTACATTACCAAGTTATGGATGTTATGGTTGTCATATGGTGTGTTATAACATGCAATTACATGGTTTATTTTGGTACAGTGTTATACATTGTGTTGTATGTGAGAGCCTCAAGTTATAACATTGGTTGATAGAGTTATAATAGTATTTGACGTGTTATTTCCAAGGAACTAAATTTCGACCGAAATCCCGAAATTTCGGTCGAAATTTCGGGATTTTTGAGGTACCGAAGTTTGAAACGAGGGAGGTTTCGATATCACCGGAAAAAGCCGAAATTTCGGCGAAATTTCGATGTTTTCGGTGATTTCGGTTGAGTTTCGGTGAAATTCCGATAGTTTTGAACAAATTTCAATGAAAATAGGAGTTGATTTGGAAGAAATTGGCGAAGTGCAGCGGCTGGTGTGGTGTGTGTGTGCAGCGGCGTCGGCGAAGTTGGGGTATTGGGGAGGAAGAAAGACGTTCTTGTAATTTAAACAAGTTTTTGGTCATTTTGGTAATTGGATGAATGGCAGAGAGGGCTGCACGTGTTGTGGGCTACCTCTCTTTTCCTCTGCCGCTATTATTCCTAAAAGGGTCATGATAAATGGGATAGTATGAAGATATTTTAAGCTGTTTTGAAGTGGAAATATTGCTATTTTTTTTATAAAGGAACAACTAAATTGTTTAGATTGTTGAGTTTTTATAGTACCATATCCTAAAATTTAATTTCCTTTTTATTATACCATATAAGTATATTAAAATGCCTATTAATTAAATTATTATAGAGAAGTCAAAAAAAGTAGAAGTTACTTTAGATAAGAAAAATAAAGTTGTATTTATAATTTCATTTCTTATTATTAAGTTTAGTAGCATGCATAATGTCAATTTTTATAGTTTTCGAGCATACAAAAGGTTGAGATATATTTTATTTGTTAATTGAGTACACTACTAGTTGATTTTAGAACTTAGAGAAAATAGAGATATTAATTTATAGGTTTTCTAGCATGTTTTTCGTCTTCTTCTTTTTTTAACCGAAATTTACCGAAATTTCCATCGAAATCGAAACTTTTTCCGAAATTTCCATAAATTTTGACGACCGAAATTTCCATCGAAACCGAAATTTTGTTCCTTGGTTATTTCCCATTCAAATGTTTACTGTTGTGGAATGTAGATAGAGTGGAGGCCATGGGGAGATTCATTTGTTATTCTCCCTGATACTCATTCAGGGTGCATAAGCCTGCCCAAAAAGCGCTTGCTTATGTGTGGCCCACTCGGAAAGGCATGGTATTTGGGGGAGCGGGTGACTCGCCAATGGTTTAGAAGGGGTGAACCGTGTATTCCTAAACCACCACCTCTTAGTATGCTGAAGGACAACAAGCATACCAAGGAGGAGTTGTTGGAAGGCCCGTTGGGTTTTCGTGCTACAGAGTTCATCCGCTCTAATACCGCTGGGTTGTATGAAGATTTCTGCAGACAAAGCCTCTCATACAAATTTACTGCTGAAGGGAATGTTAAGATTGGTGATCTTCCACTGCCGGGTCGTCGTCTTCAGTTGCCTGTCTTGAGGGATGAATCTGGGAAGCATGAGACGGTTGTTTTACCCTTGGCTACGGCCGATGACATACCCCTCCCAAAGAATGATGTAACACATGTAAGAATTTTTAAAATTGTTTGACTATGTTGTGTTGGATTATATCTACATTGTTGACTTTCGGTTTTTGTGACAAGTTTCTGTACAGACGGCGATTGAACTAATGAAGATGTACGAGGGGGGCGTATCATTCTTAAGGGAAGACAGAATGCGCGCTGTGCAAGCCATTAGAGACCTGGAAGGGAAATGTGTAAGTTTCTGCTACTCAATTTTAATCTGTGATTCTTGTAGTTACCTTTGTTGGGTTGATGTTTCTGTATGTTTGGTTCTGGTTCTAAGATATGAATTTTGAATATTGTGGTAAGCCTTTGTCCTGCTGCTGTTCTTACAATAATTGGGTAGGTAAGTCTTGTTTTTGGTGAATTATTTGCTGGAGATCATTGGTGATTACCCACTTTGGAAAGATTGATTGGCGTTTATTAGTTAATCATTTGCTGTTTGGTTATGTTTATGTTTGATGATGGTAATGTAGGCAAAACGGAAGAGGCAAATTGACAAATTGAAGAAGAAACTGACGGATTGCACTGTAGACCCCAACCCGAAAACGCCAGAGCAGGCAAGTGATAAACTTTGTTAGTAATCACAAAGATATAACAAACATAAATGTATATAACACAGAAAGTTTGTTATAAAATAGTACACAAGTTATAACATATGTTAACTCTGTATAACACCGAAAGTATGTGATAACATGTTAAACGAATGGTATAACATATGTAAACTGTAATGCAGAATAATACTTTATCTTTGATTGCATAGTTGTTTACAGAATTATACTTTATCTTTGTATATGAGTATCAAGTTGTTTACAGGGTACTACTAATGAGGAGGTTGACGAGGATGGTACAGACAAAGAGGTTGAAGAGGAAGTTAGGGACGAAGATGTTGATGAGGAGGATATGGAGGAAGAGGCTGAAGAGGCAGTGAGGGACGAAGAGGTTCATGAGGAGGATATGGTCGAAGAGGCTGAAGAGGAAGAAGGCAGCGACGAAGAGGTTGCTGAACAGGGTAGTGATGGGGAGAATGTGGATGAGGGTACAAATGAGGAGCCTCAGGATACAAATGAGGAGCAGATTGTCGTCCAACGCGAGGAGCCTGAGGGTACAAATGAGCGACCGCATAGACGTGTGAAGCACCTAGCGAACAAACGAGGACAAAGAAGCGGTGTCAGCCAACCTCTCAGGAAAAGCAGTCGTTGGAGACGGTGATCACTACCATTGTCATGTACCATCTATTTTTGCTGTCACTGTTTGACTATCATTGTCATGTGCCATTGTCATATACGACCTATTTTTGCTGTCACTGTTTGACTACCATTGTCCAATACCATCTAGGAAAATTCTGTAAATGTTCGACGCAGATTCGTAAACTATGGTGTTTAGTTACTTTCCAGTTTATGTAACTCATGTTTATTTTATTGTAAGGTATTTTCCAAGTGGTGTTGTATTTGGTTCATGAATTTCCAATTCAAATGGATTCTCCATAACGTTTTATATAGAACAATAATCGTACAGAGACTTTGCTTTCTTGTCTAGCCTCGATCTACTCAGGTTCTTTTGTTCCTTGCTTATTGCATTTAGAGTTTTAAGTGCACGTGTTAGACAAGTTTAGTTTGTTATATGGACTTTTTATTTGTTATAGCATTATAACTTTATTTATACCCAACAATGGGATCAACAATGTACGTTATAAGCTGTAATGACAACATGGTCTTTTCCGCACGTTACTGTTGGGCCTTTAAGGCGATGGGCTGTTTACACGTTTACAAGATAGATTGATTGAAGGCTAAATCGATCATAGCTCCATGAAATTATAGTCCTATTCAAATTAGGAATCTTATCCCCCAAGTATTAACATGAAGCCTATAAAAACCCTACCTCCTTTGACAATAAAAACCCTACCTCCATTGACAATAAAAACCCTACCGACCTTGCTTTTGTATCTACGCTACAAACTCCAATGGACGACAACACGGCAAGAGATCTGCCAGCGAAATATAAAAAGTTGGAGGACAACATTGAAGGTAATTTTTAGTATCTATAGTTGTTTTAAGGTTGCATTTTTTTTTTCTGGTCAATATGTTGAAATAGGCATCCAACGAGATAATTTTGATGAGGATGGATTACTGAAATTCGATTTAGCCTTCAATGAGATGCAGTCCTTGTTCGAGAAGGGTACGAACCTATTTTCCCTTCTAGGCTCTCTGTTACATCCTAATTTTGTAATCAATTTGCATGTGGCAGATGTAAATCCTTTTTATACATGCAGGTCAAACCCCTAGAGAGCAGCTGTGTGATTTAAAAGCTTTCTCTGCAATGACAAAGAAATTGACGGAAATGATTAAATGGGCAAAGGAAGAAGCATTTACTGAATCAGATGAAGAAACTTCGACCGAAAACAAAAGAAAGACTGAAATGGTTCAATCGGTGGAGATGGAAGCGGTAGAGGAAGACGAGAAGATGACCCCAGAAGGATATATCGCCTTTATTCGTGCAAAGCACACAATATTTGATGAAAAAGATGCACGTGTTGTCACTAGTAGGCGTGTGAAACGCAAGCTGTTTTTAATTTTGAATTCAATTGCTATTTAACTATCTCAATAAATGGTCTTCGTCGTTGGCGTATTTGACATGATCGATTGTGATATGTAGTATACACTCATTGTTGGAAGACACAATAAATAACTGAGAATCCGTATGATAGAACAAAGATAAACGTAATATACCACAAAAGTTATGTATAACACAAATATGAACATGTTATAACATATGTCAGCTCTGTATAACACAATGCGTCTCCTAATTTAACTCAAATTAGTAGCAGCTAAACAAAGGCAAAGCCCAATCCGCCACCAACATGATTAACCCAAACTCATCACTTGGTGAGCAATATCATCTCAACCTTTCACTTGATGCCTATGCCCGGCCCTGGATGGGAGCCCATTGAATACCCAATGCTCGCTCGTGGGTTCAACTCTCAATTGGATCCTTTCTTTGCGCTTGGCTGATGAAACCACAAATACTTCTTATCTTTCGTGAAAACCTTAATTTGGGCACCTAGGTATGGTAATACCTGATGCTTTCTTCCGCCTTTCCCCACATATGCTTCTGCTTCGAGGTCCATCTGAACATTCCTTCATCAACGGAACACAGGAGCTTTGCACAGAAGAGGAAGGAAACGAGATTAACGGTACCATCTTCATAGGTTTCGTAGGTTACAAGGATTTGCAGATTTGCAAAATCGCGAAATAAGGTCCGTAGAGGGTTTATGAAGGATTTCTGCTATCAAGATAGTTCATTACACAATATATATGAAGTCATCCTACTTTTACAAAGCCAAAGGAGTCTGTTACGCTTTCAAGGTGCTCTGTTATAGCATGCTCCTTATTACAATAATAAGGACCTCAATTACAATAAAAAGGGTATGAATTACACAGTGAAGTTCGTAGAGGGTATAAAGAGGATTTACACTGCCAAGGTAGTCTATTACAACATATGGTAGGAGAATTACACAACTCATCGTTGAATTACAAAGTCAAGGGAATCAATTACACTGCCAAGGTGGTCTTTTACAATATCTATTACACATGCTTCTTATTACACTGTGAAGGGCCCAAATTACAATATGTAGGTTGGGGTTTACATAGGTAGGTTCACATAAAGTATAAAAGGGATTTACACTTCGAAGGGACTCCATTACACTACCAAGGTGGTCTTTTACAATATCGCTTATACACACACCTTATTACACTATGAAGGGCCACAATTACGATATGTAGGGTACGGTTTACACACATAAAGTATAAATAGGATTTACACTGCCAATGGACTCCATTACACAGCCAAGGTGGCTTCTTACAATATCTCTTACAAACACTCCTTATTACACTAGGAAGGACCCCAATTACATTATGTAGGTTATGGTTTACACAGTGAGGTTCACATAAAGTATAAATAGGATTTACACTGCCAAGGGACTCGATTACACTGCCAAGGTGGCTTCTTACAATATCTCTTACACACACTCCTTATTACACTAGGAAGGACCCCAATTACATTATGTAGGTTATGGTTTACACAGTGAGGTTCACATAAAGTATAAATAGGATTTACACTGCCAAGGGACTTGATTACACTGCCAAGGTGGCTTCTTACAATATCTCTTACATACACTCCTTATTACACTAGGAAGGACCCCAATTACATTATGTAGGTTATGGTTTACACAGTGAGGTTCATATTATGAAGCCAAGGGAATCAATTATAATGCCAAGGTCGTTTTTTACAATATATCTTACACATGCTCCCTTATTACACTGTGAAGGACCCAAATTACAATATGTAGGTTAGAGTTTACACAGTGAGGTTCATATAGAGTAAAAAGAGAATTTACACTGACAATGGAATTAATTACAACATATGGTAAAGGAGTTACCATCAAATACGTTTTAAAAATATGATACTACAACTTTAACTTTACCAATGAGACACATATTAAGTGTTATAACGAAAAGTCCATGTTATATCAAAACTGCGAGAAAAAACAAAGATAAACGTCCTAACATGACATCAAATGTTCCAAATATAGTCATGCAAATTGATACAAAAAATGGTATTAGGAATGACATTCAAATGATTAATCACTCGATGTACCCTTCGGCTTTTTTTGTAGTCGATGTATCCTTCGGCTTGTTTTTACTTCCAGGTGGCCTGCCTCTGCGACGACGAGGTGGACCATCCATTGCTGAAGTACCTTCCTTAACTGATACTTTTCCCGATTGTTTTACCACACTGGATTTGGTGCCTTTAGTGACTCGATCCTTGTTCACCTCCACATCACCATCCCGTGATTCTTCTTGGAATTCATGCTCCTGCTGAAAAGTCACCGACCTTTTTTTCAAATTTTCTTCAACCAATGGACGACTGAAAAGTGGTTGTATATCATCTGCATACTCGTTATCCAATGGTATGGTCCCATAATGCTTATCATAGCACCGTAAGAGCTCTTGTCTAGATTTGTTATTCATACTCGTGATCAAATTAACGGCGACTCTTTGTCGGTGATGTATCGAGTCCCAGCCGGCCTGCCAAAGAGTACATATGTCAAGTAACACACACAAACCAAAAGTCCTGCTTACAAAGTATACCGTGTTTTTACCTTCATGGCCTTCAATTTTTTCTCGGCAAGTTCAAGCCCCCACTCCATGAACCTACACACATAAACCCCACAATCAACCCCGTTGTTTTGGGGTGGAATTTTCGCCCAATTGATTAGAAATTCGGTTTCAAATTTAGGAACGAAGTTCGAATCACATAGTCCCTCATCACGATGACACATGCAAACATTATCTAGCGCCTTCAACTACACACCAAAACAAACACACACAAAAAAGACAATTCAGGTATAAAATTAAGCTGAATGATTTCAATCATGTAATAACTAGACTTACAATCTTTAGTGCTGTCATCCTAGTATTTTCTGGATCCTTTGCAGGTAAACTGTCCCCTATTTGGCACATTTTTTCCTCCATTCTCACAATAATTAAGTACCAATGATTGTTGTTCACATTTACAGGAACATATATCTGACCACCAAAACTCCAAGTGAGACAACTGTGTAATGCAAAAGCAACAAAATATAGTATAATTACTTACGTTTCGACACTTATTAAGTGGACGATCAGCCGGGATGAATTCACCAAGGAACTGACCATACAAACGTCTATGTATGGAGTCGGTTTCCTTCATAATTTTTTCCTGGTCAATGACAACATTGTATCACCACCTATAATTTCATTGTGCTATTAGGAAACCATGAAGACAAGTACATACCGAGAAGTATGTTGACAAATACCATTCTTCCTTGTTTTTAAATCCACTACATTCAGCTACCGCCCACAACACCTATTGCAACTCAACACTATAAGTGATACGTTCTATAAGAAATGCAAAAAACTTCTAAAAAGTATAACATACCATGGAGTCAACCCAATGTCCGGGACGAAGGCAATCAATCTCTTTGCGGGTAACATGTGTTTTATCCAAGGAGACAACTACGAAACTGCAAATAAAATAACCAAATTATTAAGTTCTATACAAAACTGAAGCTACTACAAAATAAAAATTGTCTTACTCTGTATCGTGTTTTGTTTCATGGCCAAACACTGCCTTAAGAAGTTCTTCCTCCAATCGATTCTGGCTGCGAAATTGTAAGAAACGGTCTTCACTACTTCTTAAAGTATCTTCTTTATGGAACCTATTGAACGGACTATGTTTCATCCCAGAAGTTCTCTCGGGGATGCTTCTCCTGTTAATAGGGCTCGCATCGAGGATGCTCCTCACTTTTGGGCTTTGTTGCCCATTTAAACTACTCTTCAATCTTTCCCCAATTTTAGCAGGTTTATTATTCTTGAGAACTTGACGAGACAAATCAGGACTGCCATTACGTAGTCCACGTGAAGCTATGTCATCTTCCCCGAACTGATTCGAGTCAAAAGGAAGATTTCTTCTAGCAGTTGTTTTGTTAGGACTAACCAGATTCACGTTTGGTGCACGCTGAATATTATTTTGAAGTGCATTCAAAATCTGTTGGACCGAAGATTCAAGTTCATTACGAAAGTCTGCTTTCAAACTCTTCACTGACGTTTCTATTGCACACTCCATTTTCTCCAATTTTGAATTTATTTTCTTTTCAATCACAACATCTATCTTAGATTCCAAATCTGCTTCATATACGGAAAATTTATCCCTTAAATTTGACAGATCTTCCAAAACTTTCAGTGGCATCACTCCTTCCAACGGCTGATCAGCTATCATTTCCAACCTATTGTGCACAACAATAACATCGAGACTTCGGAACCCTCCTTTCGAGTCAATCCACTTCAGTAATTTCTTTGATGCCTTGTCACTCCATGCAACCAAAGCAAGGACATTCTTTTCCACATAGTTCCTTCCGTAGGAAATCACATCCAAGTAAAACAATTGCAGGAAGACCACACATCCACTGACATACTGCATGTTTTTCTCCTTGTACGTCTTAATTGACTCAATGAAAAAATTAAATGCAAAACTCGCCCAATTTCTTGACTTGATGGCACTTACATCAGCTATCAAGTGCAACATCCTTGGCCTCATATACACTGCGGATGTCGGGCAAAGCAAAGTGCCAATAACAAACAACACAAATGCTGCCCTGAATACTTCATCTGTCACATCTGCACTTTTAACCATGTTTTCAACATCACTGTTCCACACCTTATCATCCTTCCTCACACAGAACATCTCGATGAGACGTCTGTCAGCCATAAGACCACTAATATTGAGGTCAACTCCTCCATCATCGACCCCCATTATCTTCTTGAAATCATGGATATCAATCAGCAATGGCTTCCATGTAACTCAATGGAACAATCGAACAGATTAAATGCATCTACTAAAACACCACACAGTCCTCTTCGAATGGTGCAACCTGCTGCTATCAACAGATTTCCAAAACCCATCTCTGTTATTATCCTCTTTTTTTCCTCAGTTAATTTCGAAACAATTGACTTAAACCGCTCCGGATTGCAACGAGTTTTTATTCCTTTACCTCCATCAACCGGGGTCAACCACACTCGGTTCTTCATTTGTATTTTCCATGCCACACGTCATCTTCGCAAAATTCATTTTCTCCTCGTATTCCATAGCCTTAAATTCAGCCCCCCATTTCTTTTTTGTCTGAAAAAAAAAACGAAATCTAATCATCTTAACCAATATCATACTATTTTATTTGATGAAACCCGAACCATAACATTAGAGAAGTTGACAAACATCCAAGTCCACCTTAAGCCCTTGCCCCTTTTTTTTGAACTCAGAACATCTTACTTTTCTGAAACACAACAAAGTTAAAGATCACTTGATCTAGTATGCAAGACGATTCTAAACCACATTGAACAAATAACTTACAAAAAATTTGAAAAAGCAGCTCTCCCAACTTTTCTCCCCCCATTGGCAGTTTTGTTGTCAATATCTCGTTCGCAACTTGATGTCATCGCATTCATGCAATTAGTGCCCCACCTGTTTTCACAACCCAAACACAACATCAAGGTCAATATCAAAGTAAAGTTACGAGACACACTTTGAAAATTGATCAGCTTGCTATATATATGATCTAACGGACAGGCATCTTCTGACACTAGTGTTTCCCGTATAACAAAAGTATAATGTTATAATATCAAATAACGAATATATTAAGATTTTAAAACAATCACATTAACGGATACACTATAGCAAGAACTAATCAGAATCACACTAGTTATTAGGCTACATTAAGGTCGACCTTCAACATCCCATTTCATTCATTCCCTACAAAACCAAAACCAATACAAAAAATAAACCAAAACACAACACAACAACATCACGAAAGGAAAATATGCGACGGACAGGCGTCTTGTCACACTAGTATTCCTGGTATAACAAATTATTTTGTTATAACATAAAAAAAAACTATAACATAAGCTTATCACGATAACGTTTAAGAATGAATTATGCTAAGAACTTATCAGGAACTTATCAGGATCACATTAGTTAAAAGGGTACATTAAAGTCAACCTTCACCATCCAAGTCATTCATTCCTTGAAAACCCAAAATCAAAATCAAATCAACACACAATAGAACAACAACAAACATCAAACAAGGAAAGGATGCGTGGTGCAAACATCATTGAATAAATAACTTACTTTGCTGTCAAGGACTATTTGTAAACCACGCACTACAACAAAAATGGCCTTGAGCGAGGAATTATTTCGTCGCAAAAGTCCTTTTTCTCATAGGCGGTTAGCGACGAAAATTTTCTCCCAGGTGGTCGCTGTAGTCCTCGGGAACCAGTTTGCCGAATTTACTGTACGTCGCTATATTTCTACGACGAAATTGACTTCCTCGCTGTAGAGTTGTTTTGCGACGAAATGTTTCGTCACTGAAAGCTGATAATTTGGTCGCAAAAATGACAACCGCACATTCAACAAACCCGGACTTTCAGTGACGAATAATTCGCCGTTAATAGCTGTTGTTTCTCCCAAAGCTTTTTTTCTAGTTTTTGTGATTTAATAATTTCCATTTTTTTATATTTATTTTTTCCATTTAAATCAAGATTATGAACCAATGAAACAAGAATGGCAACAAATTAATGGAATTAATCAATCAACCATATTGAAACATAATCAGATCTTACAAACATCAAATTACAATCAATGTGCATAAAAAATTCCTAGCTACCAAAAATATTAACTAGCTAATCTTCATTGTATTTAGTATCAGAGAAATCTTCATTATTCAATCTCTTAAGGCCTTTGGAAAGGAAATGGAGTCCCAACTAGAAAGATAATGCAAACCAATGGATGCTGCTCTTCATTACACTTGTTCAGATTGATTGTTTGTTATGTTGTAGTTTGGAATTTGATGAAGAGCTGCTTCAACAGCTAACCTGCATATACAAAAGGTGCAGATAAATATGAGTGGGTTTTAACAAACAAACCAACTAAATACAAATGGAACAGATAAACCCATGACAGATAAAAACACAAGTTCATGTATATGCAGGTGAACGGGAATTTCAGAAATATAATCAATTTGAAATGCAGAGGAAAAGTAAAATGCTTAAGACTCCAAAATGTCACTGGCCACAACATATGATGCACTGAAATCCACCAGTTGAAATTCATCTTACCAAAGTTATAAGACATGAATGAACTACAGGCAATGTATCAATTAAACAAAAGCACTCAACAAAAAGAGCATTAAGTTACAGGAGAAAACACAAGGGATGTGTTCCAGTTAAGCAAATGAATCGACTTCTACAAAGCAATTTAAATGAGTGAATGATGGATATAATTTCTAAGTAATCGGTCACTCTTAACACTCAAAATGTGAGCAACCTAGGATTTGATGAAACCAGTACTTCTTCTAATTTTATTTTCTAAATAACAGGAATAATATTCATACATACATATATCAAGCAGCCTACAGAACAAGAAATAATCAAGAGTAAAAAAGTCCATACCTTTTACTTCGGGGACTGCTTGAGCACTCAAGTGTGCTATTACTTATCTGGTTGCTCTTAACAGAAGAATCCTGCGAAGAATTTGTCATAAGAACAAAAATATTTAATGGCCTACAGTAGGCATTCAAGATATACTTTTAGGCACAACAAGGCATTCAATTAAGACACATAACATACGATATCAACGATCCTTCAAGAATCAAAATATCTAAATGAAAATCTCTACATCCGAAATTCCTCTGCCATACAAGGCTTTCAAGAGAAATCAATAGTTTACAGAAGCACAATATGATCTTACAAACATGCCAAGACAGATGGAGAGGTAGATATGCCCCACAATTTCAGTGACACTTAATACACAACTAGACAAGTAAGACTATGATTTCAAGCATATAAAGGTCTGGACTCTAAACGTGAAGAGCAGCAACACGCACTAAGAAACTTAATTTCGGGTTTCAAATAGCTGTTAAAATTTGATACTACACTTTGGCATAAAATTGGCAATCACAACAGACATAAGGCATGAATCGACAGAATACAACATTAGGGATTAGAAATCCAACCTCTTTTGTCTCAGAATCGGCTTCTAATTTCAAATATTCCATCGCTTAAAGGATTTCCAAAGCCCGAATATCCAATGATATCTGCAAGAGAAAACCCTTTTTACTAACACTATCAAAATCAATGCATATAAGCAATAAACCAAACAACTTTTTTACTTCTTAATCGCCCACAGATTCAGGACTCTTGAGTCTTGAAGGAAGAGAACAGATGGCTGAAAAATCGGGAGACGGACTGATGATCAAGCGACGACAACGCCTCAGCAGCTTCAAATACGCCACTGCCCAGCTACCAAATACGTGCCGCATGGAGGATCAATATAAACGACGCCGCTCCCATAGATACAACCCCTGCTTCGTCTTCTTAACCTCGCCGCACCCAATTGCAGAAGCTGTCCTTCTGCGCCGCTTCAATGGAGACTCAAGGTTTTCGGCGCGACCAGAGGGGCGGCCGCGACCTCCACTCCCACATGGATCTGCCCCTGCATAAGCAGTTGTACTAGGAGCATTTGTGCCTCTCCATAGCCTTGTGAATCCTTCCTGCAATATCACTCTCCAAAATCAAATGACAGACAATCACAGTAGAGACTATGAAGGGCAAATAAGCAGCATGTAGACCCTTCTTCACAATACAATTTAAACAACTTTTGCATCCCAAGAGAGCATACTATACAAGACCACAGGTTTTTTCACTGACGATCACTATGCATATATTTCAATGCCTTGAGAACAGGCAAGCGATTGCACATCCGTAACTATAGTTTCCATCTTTCATGAACCCAATCAGCAATATCAACAACAAAGCATACCCACTAACCTGTCGAATGATTTTGTTGAAGACGTCTAATGTTCTTATGTATTGAAAACAATCTGGAGGACAAATTGATCCAGTACCCTGAACTCCAGCACGTGCACACGATGGTGAACACCGTAGATCTGCAAACATCTGAGCACACACAAAATAAAAAAGTTTATGGCTCCAAACATCTGAGCAGAGAATAGCGTCGAAGGCCGGAGCAGGTGGAGGCAACGATGGAGGCCGGCGGGGTCAGAGTTCGAAATCGCGACGGGGGTCGGCGATGGGTGGGAGAATCATGGGTCGAGGATTGGGTGAATCGGGATGGGTCGCGCGACTTCTGTTTTTGAGAATGAGGTCGCTCGGTGGGAGAATCGGTCGCGCGGCTTTTAAACCTAACACTGGGGATTTCTAGAATTTGGATGTGGGTTGGAATTTTCTAGAGTTTGATTTGGAGATCGGTGGCATCGGATCTACAAGGAGATGATGAAGAAGGAGAAGAAAAAAGAAGAAGAGGGAGGCGGCGTGTGAAATTGCAGAGGGTTTGTGATCGTCTCAATATTTGTTTCTTTGTTTCTTTCTTTTTATTATTAAGTTATTTCTTTTTTTTTTGGGGAAAATATGAGGGTTTTAGCGAGGAAATCAGGTTTCCTCGGTGTTGATTCATCTTTCAGCGAGGAAATAGGTTTCCTCGTTATTATTTCTTCTTTCAACGAGGAAACAATCAATTCCTCGCCAAAAATAATGTTAGCGACGAAATATTTCCTCGCTATAGCTCATATTTCCTCGCTAATTTTGTAACAACTTCAAAGACCAAATTTGCTACACTTTTGCCGACACCAACTTATTCCTCGCAAAATCTCTTTTCAGCGAGGAAAACAATTTCCTCGCTGAAATTTTGGTCGCTAAAGGCCATTTTTGTTGTAGTGACGACAACACAAACGACGATGATGATGCCGACTACAAGAGTTGAAGCCCCTTGCCAATTTAAAAAAGACAATTCGATCACCACGACAACACAAACGAATTCATTGTTGTGGTTCTGATATGACGACAAAACCTCTTGATTTCGAACTATTTTTTAACCGATGCCGACCACAACAGTTTGATATGCTATGACGACAAAACCAATTGATTGTTTACTCGATTGGCCTCAGCATTCGACAATGAATTGTGATTTTCAATGGAATTGAAGAATTTTGTGATCGTGATAGATTTGGTATTAACGATTCCTTTGGGATAATAGGAATCCTGATTTTCAATCTTTCCTTTAAGATGTCATAGTCGAATTAGGATTCCTTCCAATAGTGAAGATTTAATTTGGGGATTACTATTGCATTAAATCTACGGTTATAAATAAACAGGGTTTTAGAGAGAAAATGTATCGATACATTTTTTTAAAAAAATGTACCAAAGACCGACCCTATGTAAATAATTTAAATTAATGGAAAAATAGTATATCATATATGGCAAGGCAAAAGTCGTAAAAAAAATAAAGTGCTATCAAAATACCTACCTCACTTTTTTTCTTACCAAAAAATTCTATTTTTACCATTTAGTTTCATTAGCTGGCATGGGGGACCACTATTCTTGAGCAGACCCTCAGATTCCCACGCGCCATCCTATTAAATAAGCAAAAAGCCATTTAATACGCGCACATGAAAGGGTTTGAACCCAAGACCTGTTATTGGAAGAGGGGGACCAGCCAATCCAAGTGGCATGCATAATCTATCATATTAGTCAACCTTAAATATTTATTCTACTTCTAAAAATTTCACTTGTTTTTGTTTTTGCACGGACAGTTGACCAATTTGCATGAACACTTCCTGGTTTTTGCAGGAACACTTTCTGGTTTTTGCTGGAACACTTGCTGCTTTTTGCAAGAACGCTTCCTGTTTTTCAAAAACACGTAATAATTTTACCGGAACACTATATAATTTTTGCAGGAACACTTTATAATTTTGAAAGAACACTTACGGATTTTGCAGGAACACTTTACAATTTTTATAGGAATACTTAACGAGTTTGCAGGAACACTTAACTATTTTTCGTAGGAACAATTGGCGATTTTGCTGGAGAAGTTGACAATTTTGCTGCTGTATATTTCTGAAGTCATACAAAACAGTAATTTAGAAGATAAGTAGATACAAGAAAACAGAAAAGTGGGGTTTAGTAATGAGCCATAACAAATATTATCAACGTTTCATTAGCAAATGCATATGATTTGAAAATTGGCTATTAGGGATGAAGTCATGAAGCTACATACGTAGGCCTTTGAGGTTGCCTACGCTATTGCATGTACAACATCGTATTTTCTACAAACCACATGTTTGGTAAAACCATGATCTGATACGACCCATTCAAAAATTTTCCCAAAATTTTGTGAAATGACCAAATTACCCTCATGGGTCAAACAGTTGACTTTTGAACAGTGGAAATGTACATAGACAATAGCGGACTCTATGCGAATAGCTCGACGATACGAACGCGTCTACGAAGACGAAATCGAATTCCGAGTTGTATCGAAGAAGTTACGGACGAAAACAGATTTTTGTTGTAGTGAAGTGCCACGTGGCAGCTTCTGATTGGTCGCTTTGGGGAAGATATTTTGGGGTTGTTTTAAAACCCCGGTTTAACCCCGAGTTTCCCAAAAGGGAAACCCGAGTTCGCAACTCAAGTTCGAACCGCGAAAAAACGCCGAAAACACTTCGCCGCCGTTGACCCTTCGCCGGCGACGGATCGGGCCGGCGACCACCTGCATCGGCTTCGCCTCGTCGTCACGAACACGGAGCACCAAGGATCGGAGCCAGCAGTCGTCGGAATTGCCGGCAACGACGTCGACGGAATCCGCGAGCTTTCCGGCGTGATTCCGGCCAGCACAGTGCATGGTAAGCTCTGAAACCTTGATTTTTGGATTCCTGGGATTCCGTAGATGCGTTTTGACATAAAATTCGATGGATTTGGTTGAGAATTGAAGGTTTTAGGATTTTGGGGAACCAAGGGAAATCCCAGATACCGGCCGGCGCGGCGTCCTCGCGTCGCGACACGTGGTTGACACGCGTGTGCCACGGGGCGCCACATCAGCGCCATGTGTCACGCCACGTCAGGACCACGTGGCTGCCAGGTCATTGCCACGTCAGCACTGTGTCAGTGCCACGTCAGCACGCGGTCCTCGACGTCGCGCCGTTGACCGGCGTTGACCACTGTTGACCAACCACTTTTCCGAGTGGAAACGACGTTCCGGATCCAATGGCGAACTTCGTTTAGCCATCCGAGATACGGTTATACCCTGATTGAGCAAAACAAAGAAAAGTAGGGTTTCTCGGTTATTCGTTAAGTTCCGGTTATGAACTTTGGATTATTGGGATTGTTAGGTGACCAGATTTCGAGGAATCAGCATAACCAAATCGTGCCTGCAGAGGATGACGACGACGATCGCCCGGTGTCACTGTGAGTGGACGGGTTTGGTTTTAAATGTTGTTTGAGTGTGCTATGTTTTTGTATATTTATATTCGTAAGTTTTTATGCTTATAAATTGGTTATGCTACTGGTTGTTGTGACTATTGTTGGTAATCGTTGCTTGGTTGTTTGCGATTAGTACTATTAGGGGCGCATTATTTGGATCGGGTGGTATGACCCTCGTCCATTAGATCATGGTATGGGAGGTATGGCCCTCGTCCATGAGATCACGTTGTAATGCTATTGGACGGGTGATATGGCCCTCGTTCATGAGAGGTATATCTTGGATGGGTGATATGGCCCTCGTTCATGAGAGGTATATCTCGGTCGGGTGATATGACCCTCGACCACATCACGTTGTAGTTTTGGGAACGGCTTGTGTGTGTAGGTTTGCCTCGTGTGTTAGTTACTGTACGTGATGACTGGATTGAGGTATGATATTATTATATTATCTGTTTTGACAGAGGGGGTTATTGGCATATCTGTTAAATGTTTTTCACTGACTTCTTTTTCCGTCCACTCACCCTTGTTTTTGCGCCCCCTCAGGATTTGATTCTGAAGTGCATCACCGAGACGACTGAGACCTGCCGATAGCTCTACTTCCATCAACGAAGGGTAGGAGATCTTCGTTGTCTTTGCCAGGCAGGTTATGAGTTAAGCTGTACAGCTGTGTATTCCGCCCTTGGGGCTGTTGTAGTGTGTTGTTTTCTCTTCCGCTGTAGATGCTCTGATATTAATTTGTATTTATTTCTTTCGTTTCTGTCTCTTTTCGTTGTGTAAGGCTTCGTCACCACGTGTTGGTGATGGCCGCACTCCCGGGCCCCACTTTTTGGGTCGGGGTGTGTCATGATCCATCAAGCATCCTCCATTTTGTTATATCACTCTTGAATGCGAATTTCCTGAGATGATGAAGACTAAAGAAAATTAATAGAAAAAAAAAAAGACAAAAAACAAGAGAACAAATTGCACGCATATAAAAATTCAAAATTGAGGTGCCAGATGATAAAGCTTAAAAAACCTTCGTTATGTAATTTAATACTTTTCTTCACCGTATTTTAATCCGGGCATTTCCCAGTGGAAACACCTAAAGCAGTAAACAAAGTTCAAACGAGACAAAATCAGAATAATTAAATAAAATGACGACACATCGCCCTCTTCAACGACCTGTCATCGTCACCATTCAGCAAAATGTTAACTTCAATTACCCACCACAAGCTTGTACGTGTCCTCTGGTATAATATAATTGCAAATCGGTATTGGTTTTTTTATCGAAAACAATATTTTAGATGGTAGATGCTTCAAGCGTAGTCTGTATTTAGTCAGGATCATAACATCAGCTCTCTTGCCTACTCACATCACCGCTTGAGACGAATTATATAAAAAGGTATTTGGAGTACTTGGATTTAAAATGGCCACTCAAGTTTCAGCTGCATATGATGATCATTTTCTGTCATATGCTTATACAGTACGAAATTAAAGTCTAATTACTAATTAATTCTTCGCAACATTACCTTTCATTTCATATGATAATATATTAATCTTAGTTTCCAACCGATGCACAGTGACAACATTGAAATATATTTAAAAGTCCTTTATTTATACTTCATTAGTGTTGTTAGAAAACCGCTCTGGTTAGCCTAATCTTGAGGGTGGGTAAGGTGATGAGTATAAGTAGGTTAGGTCCACGGTTCGAAATTTATGGGCCAAATGTCCAAGAGTGATGGAAGCAGTGATGAGAATGTTAATAGCTCCAGTAAAAATGGCTTCCAAAAAGTTGTGCTTGATTGACGAAATTCAACGGCTAGGTGTCTCCTACCACTTTGATAATGAGATAGATGAAATTTCTGAGAAATTTCACGAGGTCATATGATTTTGATTACGTAGAAAACTATACTAATAATTAACGTTCGCACTATCGCTCTTCATTTGCGACTGCCGAGACAACACAGGTCACAACGTTTCATGCGGTCAGTCGTCTCCTCCAACTTTCGCAGTTATGATCTTTATTTTGTCCCTCAATCTGATTTTGTAATGCTTTGGTTTAACAAGTTATTGGCATGATAACTGCTACATTTACGATGTGCGTGGTACAATTGAAGAATTAGAACTCTTTACTCAAGCTATTGTAATGCTTTGGTTTAACAACTCTAATTATTCTTTTGAATCTCTATCTCTAGCTAGTTTCTACTTTAATTATTTAACTACAAACAATTTGTCCTTTACAGATATGGACCAGTTGGGACATCTCTGAAATGGCTCCACTTCCAGATTATTATATGAAAGCATTTTACCAGGCGCTGCTGGATGTCTATGTATGTGAATCAAGTTTTTCATATTGGCCAGCTAGGTATTCCCAGTTGAAAACGATTTCTGGCCTAAACTTTTGTTTTATTTCTGGCCTAAACTTTTGTTTTTCTTTCATTATTCTTGATTTCGGCTATAAAAAAACAATGCAACTTGTCCATTATAATTGGTCTAACTAAATCCTGCCGGCCGATGGCACAAAAGTATTTGAGAAAAAACAAGCAAAAAGCTATCCGGTATACCTTATGTTAATTGTTCCTGACTCTTTCGTTGTCTGGATATTCATGTACAACTTGTTATCTGTATAAGGACAATGGTCGACGACGCTATAAACTCATTGCCCATATAGCCTGTAGAGAAGCAGAAGACAAATACGAAAAGATGTTGAGTGATCTTCTCGAAATGCTGGACCTCAAACTCAATGAAACCTTGCCCCTGCCTCTTTCCTTCAAACATCTAGTACCTCTGGCCATTTTCATCATCTTGACATACAAATTGTTCTTAACCTCCACAAACTCATCACCGCCTTCTCCAAGAAAGCTCCCTATCATTGGAAACCTTCACCAACTAGACTCGCACCCTCATCGCTCACTTAAAGACTTGTCTAACCGCCATGGGGATCTCATGCTTCTCCATTTGGGAAGCGCTCCGGTCCTTGTGGTTTCGTCTGCTGAGGCTGCCCGCGAGATCATCAAAACCCATGACATCACATTCGCCAACAGACCCAACCTGGCCTTCTTTAGAAAGCTTTGCTATAATTTCAAAGACGTGGCATCCGCACCTTACGGTGAGTATTGGAGGCAGGTGAAGAGTATATGTGTGCTAAACCTTCTGAGCACCAAAAGGGTTCGCTCTTTTCGCACTGTGAGAGAAGAGGAAACCAAATCCATGATCACCATCATAACAAAACACTCATCAACGTCATCGGTTTTGAATTTAACTGAAATGTTTTCAACACTCGTCAATGATATTATTTGTAGAGTGGCTATGGGAAAGAAGTACAGTGAAGGTGGAATGTCCTTGAAAGGGCTTCCAAAAGAGATGACGGCGTTGAACGCGTCAATATTGGAGACTATATTCCGTGGCTTGCTTGGTACACACGTCTTAATGGTTTGGATGCTCAATTGGACAATCTGGCTAAACGATTGGACCAGTTTTTAGATACAGTTGTTGCAGAGCATAGGGATGATTTTTCCCTCAAGAGTGAAGACCAAAAGGATTTTGTGGACGTCTTGCTTACAGTTCAGAAAGAAACCGCTGCTGCAAATTTACCTATTGAGGGAGTTAGCATCAAGGCCATCCTCTTGGTAATACTAATCATTCAACTGATCTCCTTTATTCTGACCATGAAAATTGCCTGACTCAAAAGAATTTCTTAGTTAAAGTGCATATATACTGTACTAAAACATCATTTGATAATGGTAGAAGAACAAAAAAATGGAGTTGTTGAAGAATGCTATAAACGTAATCTTGAACTAATTAATCAGATTAAATAGCATTGTTAAGTGGTTAACTCAATCAACCTTTGCTGTAATATAAGTGGATGTTTTTTTGTAGGATATGTTTACTGCTGGCACTGATACCACATCAACAGTTCTAGAGTGGGCGATGTCCGAGCTTTTAAGGAATCCAACAGTTATGACAAAGTTGCAGAATGAGGTAAGAGGAATTGTCGGCGACAGAACAGACATAATTACAGAGGACGATCTGGTGGGAATGCATTACTTGAAGGCAGTGATCATGGAGACTCTTCGCTTGCATCCTCCGATTCCATTACTATTGCCTAGGATGTCAACTCAAGATGTGAAGATAAATGATTACAGCATTAAAGCCAACACACAAGTTATGGTGAATGTATGGCAAATTGGAAGAGATCCAAAATCATATAACAAGCCAGAGGAATTTGAGCCAGAAAGGTTCCTAGATAATGCCATTATAGATTATAAAGGGAATGACTTTCAATTCATTCCTTTTGAATCGGGAAGACGGATTTGCCCAGGAATTCAGTTTTCCATGGCTGCAATGGACATTGCTTTGGCAAATTTAGTGCACAAGTTTGATTGGACATTGCCTGGTGGTGCAAGAGCCGCGGACCTAGACATGACTGAGTCAACTGGTGCAACTTTACATAAAAAGCACCCTCTTAAAGCCATTCCTGTTCATTACACTTGTTGAATATATAATTTCTTTTTTATTCCAAACACAGGAGTACAAGAAAAACACAGAAACATTAAAATTCAGGGGCCTCGTTAAAAATCTCGTATAGTGCGAGAAAAAGAGTGTCCTATACTCCTCAAACCTTATATATTAAAGTGCATTCCTTTTGATCAAAAATTTCTTTTTTATTAAAATGTCAAGGGATCTTGCTATGGATATGTTGAGCTTGGCTTTATTGATGTTTTTTTCCATGAGAGTTATTGCTTGATTTATTTTAGGGTAAATTACATTTTACCCTACAAGGTTTGGGAGTGAACATCAAAAGGAACCACAAGGATCTAATTTCATCAATTTAAACCACAAGTTTTTTCATATTGTATCAATTTGAACCTTCTGATCAAAATAAACTAATAAAATATGTTCATCAAATAATAAATATTATTACATAAATACTAATAACTAAAAATGCAAAAGAAAAAACGCCCCACTCTACCTAGCCCGCCGTACGCTGCCGTATCGAGGACAAAAGCGACTGGTTGTATCCCCTCATGAAACCCAGCGAACTTCACTGACCATCGACGGAGAAGAGGCTACAACAAAAGTACGAAGAGATCGAGGAGCAACCTGATCAAAACAGATCCATCCTATCCAAAACCACCGCAGCTCTACTTCTGCCTCAACATCACCACCCACAACCACTTTAAATGCTCCTTGTAACTCAACTTTTGTCCCAATGTGCTCCTTGCAACTTATTTTACCCCCTACAAGTGTATTTCGTTTCCTCCGTTGCCCAAAACACTACCTTCCATTAAGTTTTTGCTGATTTGGCTTTAAATGTAGAGAGTTGCTATGTACATCATATTTTTCTTTCTGTAAATTTCTTTTTCTGAAATAAAATTATCTTCCCGCATGTAAATTTACATCAAAGGACCTCTAAGAAATAAGATAAATTTTTTAGTGTTCCTTTTGTAATTAGCTTCAACATTTATCCAAACATAAAAAAAATTCTCTGCAGTCTGAACAGAAAGACGTTTAGCAATAATTGTGGGATTATCACCGCACCCACCCATGCAAGATCAATGTGGACACCTCGTACAATTGTGAATTTGAGCCCTCAATCTTCATTGTCGGCGACCTCCACGTCGCAGATGGAAGTGCAGGGTGGGCTCTCGTGCCTGTTCTGCTGATCGATGGTGAAGCACACCTCATTGTCGCTGAACGTTTCGGGCAAAGTAGAGAACTTTTCACCAGTGGAAAAACCCATTTCCAGACCAAACCTAGTTGGTCTTCTATCTTATTAGTCGCAAAAAGCTATTTCTGACCAAGATTTGGTTGCAACAGATTACTCATAGAAATTGTCGCTGAAATCCTATTTGGTCACCTTTGCTAGAAATTTTGGTCACGAAAAATATTTTGAGGAATTGAGCAACTCACTTCCATATACGCCGAGCAAGTTCACTGATGGCCTGATGATAGTCCAACCAATCTACAAGGCCCTTTGTTTAGACGACGGACGTTGGTGGTGTGTGAAAGAGGAGAAAAGGGGGTGGGGAAAGAGGACTTAAAGTTGGCGAAACAAAATATTGAAAAGAATAAAAAATTTACACTTTGGAAAATAAAACTTTCAAACCAAATCAGCAAAAACTTAAGGAAAATTTTATTTACACCTTAATATTTAGTGAATGCACCCAATTATTAATTCATCACATATTTTTTTTTGGAAAAATTACATTTTGATACTACTTGAAGATCAAAATACCAAAAAACATTACTACACTTTAAACATTACAATATACTACTACTTTGACACATGTGGATTTATAATTGGGTTGTACACTTTAATAACAACTTTTAACTCCACGCGCGCTGCAATTCACTCGAGAATCTCTCTACAAACTTCAAAACACTCTTTTACTCATAACTTTCTCATCCGGACTCCGTTTGACACGAAATCAATTGGGTTGGATTCGTCTCGTCACCCTCTTTCCATAGACACCAAGATTATAACCCCAGACCCACTGTAGAGAGAGAGATCAGAACCGCAACATCTTCACGTTTTCCGGCGAAATTCTCCGATTCCGCGACAAATGGGACGAACCACCACCCAAAACTTTATCCTCTCATCATTCTAGACACAGCCCAACCAATATTGAGCTTTATTTTGTAGTGGATCATCACCGGTGAGCCTCACATATTGGTTGAAACTTTCCGGTGAGTTTCCGGCGAGTTTCCGGCCAAGGTAGTCTTTGGAACTAGTCTAGAAAGCTTTGTTGGGTTGTTTAGATGAAGATTGATAGAAAAATCATATGAACTGATGGTGAATCAACACAGCTATTCTTTCTCCTTCATTTTGAAGGACATCCTTCAATTTGAAGGATCACATCCTTCAATTTGAAGGAGCACATCCTTCAATTTGAAGGAAGTGCTCATTCAGATCTGCAGGAAACTGTCCTTCAGATTTTTGAAGGAGCACTTCCTTCAATTTGAAGGATCACATCCTTCAAATTGAAGGAACACATCCTTCAACCAGTTGTTCCTTCATTTTGAAGGAACACATCCTTTAAATTGAAGGAACACATCCTTCAGAGTTGAAGGAACACATCCTTCATTTTGAAGGAACATGTCCTTCATTGCGACGGACCACATCCTTCATTTTGACGGACAAGAAGCAGGGGCGTGTGATGTGGGGCGCGTGAATGTCACTCACACGGGCTGTGGGTGGGTTTGTTAGTTTGGTTTGATATTAAATTGTAAAAGTAGTAGTAAATTGTAAGAAAAAAAGTGAGGTAGTGTTTTTGGGTATAATAAAGGTGAAATAGTAGTTTTTGGGCATAAGCCCTTTTTTTTTGGTAAACAAATATCTTAATGCACCACCCAGGATGTTACCCAAACTACCCTTAATGAGAAAATAACCAAACCTTATATCCATACACCCACTTATCTCTTATTCTCGCCTGAGTTTCTCTCCTTGTCAAAAGAAAATCTCAGCTTCACTGCCGCAACCATCTCCGCTGTACTTTACGCACCAGAATCAGAAAACTAAAAGCAATTAATCTGGACAAAATAACAAAAAGTAAAGCATCAAACAAACAATGAACCCAGATTCAATTCACTGCCGAAGTTGCTCTGTTCACTCTTCTTCTCCGTATCAACGCCATTTTCACCACCGAACCATACTTTAAGCAGCACCATTGAGCACGACTTCGTCGACTTCATGGCATCCAAGGCTGTCGAGCACTAATTCTAGGGTTGAGCTGGTGGTAAAGTATAGCGGAGATAGTTGCGGCGGTGAAGCGGAGATTTTCTATTGACAAGGAGAGAAACGCATGGGAGAATAAGAGAAAGGTGGTGTTTGAATACAAGGTTAGTTTATTTTCTCATTAAGGGTAGTTTGGGTAACATCTTGGGTGGCGCATCAAGATATTTATTTAACAAAAAAATAATATGTGGTGAATTAATAATGGGGTGCATTGACTAAATATTGAGGTGTAAATAAAATTTCCCAAAAGTTAATGAAAGTTAGTATTTTGGGCAACATGGGTAACATAATGCACTTGTAGGGGCAACCTGGAACATTTTAAATTGCAAGGGGCACATTGAGACATAAGCTGACTTGCAAGGGCATTTGAATAAATAATGGTTATTTTAATGTTACTTATGCTTCTTGCGTTTTTTTTTTGTTAAGGTAGTTCTTTATTAAAAAAGACTATCTGAACAACAGAACAAATTTTCATGGATGGTCAGGATAACTAAACCAAAATCTAAACGTGAAGTTATGAACTAAAGTATGAACTTAAAATTGAGATCCTCTGCCTGTCAATCACGAGGAAAAAAACTAAACTAAAAAACTCTGCACTAAGGAAAGGCAAAATTAAACCAATTTCCATGCTGGAACAACATTTCTTCATATACCATCATATATCACAGCATCCCAAACTTCCTAAACATCTACACCGAAGATAGAAAAGAAAAAAATTAGAAAATTAAAGTAAGCTACTGAACATACTGACTTAGGTACTGTTTAGTAAACAGAGGAAATAATGGGAACAAAAATAAAATGAAACAAAGAAACACCCAACTTTATAGAGACAAAAAAAAGATATAAAAGCCTAGGAAAAGAAAAAAGATAAAGAAAAATGAAAAGTAATAATCTTATATACATCCATACTTTTTACTTTTATTAGCATACAACCTATCAATTTTTTCTTTGTAGACAATGCCCCTTTGTTAGGCTCCAACTCAACAACTTTATATATTGGCTAAATTGCGTTAATTTTTACTTGCTAACATACCCTTATTAATTTAGAGTTTGATATAAATTTGTTAATTTTTTGAACTTACGCTTGGCCTTACTATCTTATACCAATTATAGGCAGAATTACATTCAAACAAGCAAATGATGAGAAGGAAACTACCAAAATCGTGAAAATGGAAGTCACCTGAACTTACCCATCTAAGAACAAAATAGGAATACAATCCATCTACATTGGTGAATATACCCAAATTGAACCACTTTCAACATAGGAAGTTAAGCCAAATTACACCGGCTTACAATAACACATGATTACCTAAGTTACACCACCGAAGTTGACTTATATCTAGATGAATTGACTTAGGTTTTCTGTCTATTTTTTATTTCGTAGGTGGCCTAAGTTTTGTAAGTTCATGTAGTTTCAAGAGTTAAAAAAGTTATCTTGCATGTAGGTGGACTTGACAAAGTTTCTTGTTATTATCTTGGTGGACTTTGCAAGGTTTCTTTTAGATGGACTTCCAAGGGTCTTTTCAACTACAAGGTGGATGCACATTTGATTGTTGGTGGTGAATGCTATTTTTTCATAAAGTAATTTGAATGCACCTTTACTATCCATTAAATCATTTTTCTTTGAATCTCAATGCTCTTTCTATTAAGGCCTCGTTTGGCATTGCTTTCGCGAAAGTTATTATGGCCCGAAAGTGATTTCGTGAAAGTTTTTGGGCAAAAAAGTGTTTAGAAGACGCAAACGAAATCAGGCCAGGGGTAGCTTTCATAATCTGATTTCATTTGAGACACGCTGGGAATTACCAAAAATTTTAATGAAATTTTTTTCTTCCAATTTTATCCTTCTTAAACATTTCAATTTACACCATTTAACATTCATCCTCAAAACTCCGGAGTTGTCCAGACTGACCCCGCAGGACTCCAGCCTCCTCGTCCCCAATGCCTTCTGCCCGGAAAGACGACAGCGGGGCAGAAGAGATGACGCCGCCAGGGCAACAGAGATGACGCTGGGGGGTCGGGCAGAAGAGGGTGTAGGATATTTGTATCTTAGAAATTATGTAAAATTGGCTATCCTTATACAAAAATTTTGTATAATCATTCACAAGCTCAATTTAGGTTTTTAGCATTTAGTTCTAGAATTAGTGATATGGTAATTGGCTTGAAGATCAAGATATGAAGATGCGTTCTCTGAATTCAGCAGCATTTAACATCATTTACATTTGCATAAGTTTTCATAACTTAGGATTATTTTGAGAAAAATGTGTTCTTCATGAAACTGCAGTTTTTATGTATTTGGTGACTGGTCACCTTAAACTCCGCATATGACAGCTCACTTTCCTAACAGTGACTGCTGATTGGTTTCTTGACAGAACATGTGTTTATCCGGTTTTTGACTGAACATCCTTTTGTCCGCTAGATAGTCAACTACATCCCACTATCTCGATTTTAACTAGGTTTTCAAATCTTTAAGAAAATCTCTGCCGTTCCTTCCTTATCTCTTCGGTATATAAAAGCTAAACGCTTCTGCCATTTTCTTCTAGGGTTTTTTGCGCATACATTATCTTCATTGCACTTTTCAAAAACTCTCATATTATTGCTGCCTTCTTGTTCGGTATTGTACCTTAAATCCTTGTGAGCTTTCATTCACATAAAGTGTCTACAAGGATTCTTAAGATGGCATGCACATGAATTTCTTCTAAAGTTTCGGTTTTTCAAAAACTCATCTTTGAAGGAAACCTTGAAGAAGTTCTCATCTTCACCGTTTCAACTTCCTTGTTTTTAAAACTCATTTAGTTAGAAGTTGAAATAGTGGTGTGCAATCTTGTCTCCTATGTTGATACATTATTTGAGACAAGGTTGATATTTAGGAGTCTTTTTGACTTCGTGTTTTCTGCCCAGTTTTTATAACTGTAGTAGAAAAACATCCAGTTGTTCAGCAGTCTTACTGAAGCTTATAGCTCTCTGTAACTCTGTTGGTGACTGGTCATACAGTTTCATAGCTTATTACATTTGGTGCCACTAAACAGAAATATTTATGTATTGTCTGTATAGTGATTGACCAGTCATCTATACTATTGGAAGTGAAGTGATTGAAGAAGAAGCCGCACGAGGGACTGTTGCATCTAAGACTAGGTACATTAGATATTGAGCTTGTCTGAACCTTATATTGGGCATCTTTTTGCTATTTCATAGTGGAAGGCCGGTATTCTGATGGACCTCCGATTTTTTACCCTTTTTGGGTGTTTCGGGGTACCAAAACATTGTGTCCATTTATGTGAATTGTTAACAAGTTGACTAATCATAAAATCAGATTTAATTATGCACCAACTAAGCTTGAAATGCAATTTAGATAAAACTACGTGACTGGTCATCATATAAACTGCTGCATTAGAACCGCTGGACTTGAATATGTTGTATTTGTGGATAGCTCACAGTTTTTCAATCTCACTGAAACTGTTGGGGACCTAAGTTGGCATAGCATCTGAATGTGTTTGAACAATTCACAAGCATACAAAAATTGTCAAGTCAAAGTCTGGTCACATATTAAGGTTAATTTCAGAGTATAAACAAACTGTTAGGTTCATCACATCAGGTGACTGGTCATCTGTGTGATCTATTGTGATTTTTGTTTGTGTTTGCCGTGACGTATTTGAAAATACCCCCGTCATTGCCAACCTGCAGAGGGTGGTGCGGCGGAAGAGAGATTGGCGGGATGGAGTTTGGGCAGAAGAGGGTGGTGCGGCAGAGGGGGGTGATGGCGTAGAAGAGAGACGGAGCGAGGGGGAGGGGTTGTGGCGTCTGGGCAGAAGAGGTGGTGCGGCAGAGTGCAGAGTGCAGAAGATGTCGAGGGTCAGCCGGAGGGGAAAGAAGACATCGGGGGTCGGGTGGGTCGCGGGGGGGTTTGGTTTTCAGTGGGGGTCAAGGTGGGCAAGAAGACTCTGGGAGGTTTTTGTTTTCAGCGAGAAGGGGGGTTTGGTTTTCGACGTGGGGTGGGCAAGAAAGAAGAAAGAAGATGAATAGTGAAGGAGAGAGGATAAGTATAATAATTGTGGATTTTTAAGTCATTATATAAATACATAGTAATTTATTAAAAATGTAACTTAGTGAATTTGTATGATTATGTGTTTCAAAATATTTGTATGATTATGCATTTCAATTTTTATTGTTGACCTTATTATGACAACTTTATTAAAATAGCTATTCAAAAATATGTCTGTTTTGGTCATTATATACATCTCATAGCACTTTGCTAAAAATGTTTACCAAACGCCTAAAACTGATTATTGTGATCCAAAATAGTTTTGACGAAATGGTTACCAAACACCAAACTGATTTTCCCGAAAGCTAATTTCCAGAAAGTGATTTCACGAAAGTGATTTCGCGAAAGCACAACAATGCCAAACTGGCCCTAAGTAATTTGAATGATCCCATTCCAATTTTGTTGAAATGACTTAAAGACTATTACCAATTAACATAATTAAGAATATTTTGTTTTTGATAAGCTCTGGTGCTTTAAGGTATCATCTAAGGGATCTACTTTTAGAGAAACCACAAGGACTTCTCCAGAGAACACCAAAAACCACATCAGGTGGCTAATGTAATATTAGGTGAACACCAAAAACAAGCAAGGTGTATAAACTTAAGTGGTTCTAAGCAACAAAAAAAAAAAAAATTTTCATTGGTGGGCATGGCAGAAGTTCTTTTAAACTTGATGTTTTTGAAGCGACCTACAATAAATACTTTTCATTTATTTTGTTTCAAATCAAGACCCTTAATTAGAAAGTTTGTCATAATAACATTTCATTCAATTATGTTGACCAAAAGAACAGTTTAAATTGAAGCTAATGGCATTTTTGTAAATATTATGGAGAAAGTTGGCTATTTATAAATCCTACGTGGCACTTGTATTCAAATTTGAGTTGTATGTACTAAAAACAATATAAAATGAGTATCAATCTAAAAAGTGAAAATATTATGAGTATCACAAAATGAAATACTGGGGTTCCTCGCGCAGGAGGAAAGGGATTAGGGCAAACCTAGGGTTTCGGTGTGCAACTGTGGCCAAGCCTATCTCTAGGTGATTTTGGGCGGCTGTACAAGGTGGAGGGCACGATCTGTGCCGGCTGAGATGGAAGAGTTGGAATTAAGGTTCCATTTAAAGCTCCAGCTCACAGAGAAGGAGAAGGAAGGGGTACGCATTGATGAGGGTGAAATTGAGGAGGGGTATGATGGGCGTTATGTCCTCTTGGCACGAGTTCTCACTCGTAAGAAGGTGAATCGGGAAGCGTTTGTGGGAGTGTTTCGGAGGTTGTGGGCAGGATCTGAGGGTGTACAAATCTGAGTAGTGGGGAAGCGGCGTTTCTTGGCGGTTTTCAAGTCTGAATGCGATAGAGCTAGGGTTCTTGACATGGAGCCCTGGACGTTCCATGGGGATTTAGTCACTCTGTCTGTCGTGTCTCACGGGCAGGATACACTGGCGGAGGAAAGGTGGGAGTGTCAATTGTGGGTACAGATCCATGGGATCCCGATCTTATCCATGTGCCCGCAGGTGGTGAACAAGATTGGTGCGGTGCTTGGAGAGGTCCAGCCGCTTGATAAGGCACGAGCAGATGATTGCTGGGGACGATTTGGGAGAGTTCGTGTACGCGTCAATGTATCTCAACCCCTAATGCTCTGAACTGTTGTGGACTTCCCCAAGGATGGTAAGCAGTGGGTGGATTTCTGGGACGAATTTCTGCCGGATTATTGCTTGATGTGTGGCTGTTTGGGACACCCTATTCGAGACTGTGTGTTGCAGATCTGGAAGGAGATGAATGAAGATGGGGTTCTTGGTGAGGTCACGATCTCTCAGGCGTACAAGGCACCTGATGCGGAGGAGGATTTGTTTGGTCGGAAATTGATGTCTTTTTTTGCAGAGATCGAACTCTCTAAGCTCGAGGGCAAGGAAGAACCCTATTGCTGGTGATCGGAGGAATGGGAGTGAACGAAAGGATTCTACTTCGACTGGGAGTGGAGACTCAAGTGAAACTGTCTCGTCACCTGTCAAGCCAAAGCCAGGTTCAAATTCACTTGCCGATCAGATTTGCGCTGAGAAGGAAGAAACTCGGCAGATGACAAAAATCTTAGAGCATGCATGGGATGCCGGCTTACTTGGAGTAGGTGGAGTGGTAAGAGATGTCCCTAGGGTAAACATGGAGTTCTCGCCTGTTACAATGGAATCGCTGGGAGAACAGGGCAATGAGGTGTTTGTTGGAAAGCGTAGACGTGTGGTCTGTTGTGACTTTGGAAATGTAGCTGATGTGGTGGGGGAGACCGGCCCTAATCAGTCTCCACGGGGGCCACGAGGATCCTGGCGTGGAATTGTCAAGGGATAGGGAGCCCCTTGACAATTCCAGCGTTAGAGGAGCAGGTTAGGCTCCAAGCTCCCGATGTAGTGGTTCTTCTTGAAATGAAAAATCATAGTAACCGCTACACGTTTCTGAAAAGTAGGCTCGATATGGAGGGTATGTTTCCTGTGGAACCTCGGGGCCTTAGTGGATGCATTTGTGTGTTCTGGAGAGATACACGGTTTGTGGAGATGGGGGGGTTTTGTAATTTTTTTGTTGAGATGTTGATTTTTGATGCAGAAAGAAACTTTAGATGGAGGTTGTATGCTGTCTATGGGAATATAGATGACCGGGTTCGGAAGGAATAATGGCGGGTGTTGGGGAACAGATTAAAGAGTAATCCAACCCCGTCCTTGCTACTGGGGGATTTCAATAATATCTTACATGCAGGTGAAAAGGAAGGGGGCTTGAGACGTTCGGAGGGAAGTATGCAGAACTTTAGAAACTTTGTGTTGGAAGGTGGTTTGTTCGATCTTGGGTTTTGTGGTCACCCGTACACCTGGTCGAACAGATGTGAGAATATGTTAATTAGGAAGCGCGTAGATGGGGGACTTGCTTCGGAGGAGTGGGTGCTCAAGTATGATAGGGTACATTTAGAGCATGTGGTCCTTGAAGGCTCCGACCATGTTATGCTCTCACTTAACACAGAGGCCCCTACCTTGTGCCGGCGGAAGCAATTTTTGTTTGATCGAAGATGGGGTTTTGAGGGAGGCTGTCGTGATATAGTGAAAGACCACTGGAGTAGGGGTTTTATTGGGTCGCGTTCCTTCCAAGTGTGTAAGAAACTTGAATGGGTTCGCAAGGGCCTTGTGGATTGGAGACGGAGGAACAACCGAAACTCTAATACCCGTGTGCTAGAGTTGCGGACTGAGATTAGAGAAGCCATTCTATCCCCCACATTTGATGCGGCTTTGGTGCATGGAAAAGAGGAGCAGCTTGCAAAGGCTTCATGTGACGAGGAGTCTTACTGGAAGCATCAGTCGCACATCCAATGGCTGCAAGAAGGGGATAAGAACGCAAGATTCTTTCATGGGAAAACGGTCCAACATAGAAGGGCTAATTGGTTGCTGGGGTTGGAGAATGAGAATGGTGCCTGGTGTACGAATCTGTAGGAGCTTCTTCGGATACCAATGTGTTACTTTACTGGTTTATTTACCTCATCTTAGCCCGGATCTTGTGGGGAGATTTCTGATTTCCTAGACTCAAAGATCACTGACGAGGAGAATAATAGGCTTTGTACATCTATTACCTGGGAGGAAATTAGGAATGCCATGTTTCAGATTGGTCCGACAAAGGCCCCCGGGCCGGATGGTTTTACTAGTGGCATCTTTCACCATTATTGGGAGACGGTGGGCACGGAAATTGCCGATATGGTCCAGGCTTTTTGGACGTCAGGTCGTATGCTTCACCAACTCAACCATACACATATTGTTCAGATCCCAAAGGTATTTAAATCCTTGTAAGATGTCTGATTTGTTTATGTAATGTGGTGTATAAGGTTATTCCTAAGGTGCTGACCAATAGATTGAAGTCGGTTATGCCACTGGTGATTAGCGAGACCCAATCAGCATTTGTGGCAGATCGTCAAATTGTGGATAACATTCTCATTGTGCATGAAGTGCTTCGTTCCCTTAAAAAAAAGAGTAGACGATACCCTAAAATGGCAGTTAAACTTGACATGGCTAAGGCGTATGATGGAGTGGAGTGGCAGTTTGTTATTGAAGTCATGCGCCAGTTGGGTTTTTGCTTAAGTCTTTTGTAACCGAGTTTATGCCTGTATGTCTACGATGTCGTAGAGTGTTGTTATTAATGGGGAGCTGTCAGATCAGTTTACACCATCACGGAGATTATACCAGGGTGATCCGCTTTCTCCTTTTCTGTTTCTGCTCTGTGCTGAGGGGCTCTCGGCTTTACTTAGACGGCAAGAGAGAAGGGGACTGTTGCATGGGGTGCGGTTAGTAGCGAAGGGGATCAGTATCTCACATCTTTTCTTTGCTGATGACTCGGTTCTATTATGTTGGGCTACCAGGGAGGAAGCAGCTCAATTGCTTCATATGCTTGAACGGTATGTGCGTTGTCGGGCCAATTAGTCCATTTTAATAAGAGTTCTGTGCTTTTCAGTGCTAATTGTGACGAGGAAATTAAGAGGCAGATTGCAATGGTTCTTCCTATTGGCCAAACTGAGGACTTTGGTAAGTATTTGGGTTTGAAATCACATTTTGGTACCTCAAAACAGGCTGTTTTTGAAGCTAATCGCGAAAAGGTGGGAGGGAGAATTCAAGGGTGGGCGGAACAGTTTCTATCGAAGGGGGGTAAGGAGGTTTCGCTAAGATTGGTTGCGATGGCTATGCTAAACTTTGCTATGTCATGCTTTAAGATTCCCATGTATTTACTCAAGGTGGTACACTGTATGTTCTGGCATTTCTGGTGGAGTAATCGGAATGGGAGAGATGGGATCCCCTATGTTGCATGGCGTAAGGTGATGCAGCCAAAAGGTGAGGGAGGCTTAGGCTTTCATGATTTAGCCGCTTTCAACCGAGCTCTTTTGGTGAAAATTGGATGGCAGATTGTTACTTCCCCGAATTTGTTGTTGGCTCGTGTGTTGAAAGGAAAGTATTTCCCTCATCGGTCTTTCCTTGATGCGGGGAAAGGGGGCTCTTCCTCGTGGGGATGGAAGGGGCTTTTGGAGGGTAGGGAGGTCCTGAGAAGAGGGGTCCAGTGGACGGTCGGGGCTGGATGCAGGATTAGGACTCGACGAGATTCGTGGATCCCGCTTGGTGATGGATATCGAGTGACTGGGGTGCACAGGCGGATGCCCTGTTTGGTGTGTGGTTTAATCGATAATGAAACTCGTGTTTGGCGTGGTGATCTGGTGGATGTTGTGTTTAATCCGGATGAAGCGATTGCGATTAAGTCCATCCCTCTTAGTTGCTTTGGCCTGGCTGATCGGCCGATATGGCATCACTCCCGGAATGGTGGATACATCGTGAAATCTGGGTATTGTGTGGCACGTGAACATATGAGAATGGTCGGGTCTCCCAATACGCAGGGTCCAGCGCGGGAAACTTGGAGTATGCTTTGGAAAATAATGGTACCAAGTAAGATTAGGATTTTCCTATGGCAGGCTTTCCATGAGGCCACTGGGGTGCGAGCCGTTCTCCATCACAGGCACGTACAGGTTCCGTTGGCAAGCCCTATTTGTTAGCAAACAGTGGAGACCCAGTTCCATATGATGTTTGGTTGTTATGCCTCTCATTAGTTTTGGGATGCTTGGCTCCGTGCTGGAATTACAGATTCCTTGTTTGCGGCTCCATTCCACGACACATGGGAGGCCTTTATGAGATGTCGTCCCAACGAGGTCACAGTCTCAGCATTTCGACAAAGGGTGGCTGTTGGTTTGTGGTATGTGTGGCAGCGGAGGAACACTTGGGTGTTTGAGAATGGATCCACTCCTCTTGCTGTTTCTTTGGAAGGGGCCAGGACATACTTACAAGATGTCGTTTATGAGGCTAATACTAGGCAATTGGGGGTGTCTGGAGTGGCAACAAGTGAGCAGCAACGTGCCCGGAGTGCAGTGCGGGGTTGGTGCAAGCCGCGGTATGGGGTGGTTAAGATTAACATTGATGGAGCGTGGGAGTCCTCGAGCGGCCGTGGAGGCATTGGATGGGTGGTGCGAGACTTCACAAGTGATCTGAAGATGTGTGGTGGGTTTGGGGATTCTCTTTTACAATCGGAGTTGGTGGTGGAAGCCGAGGCCCTCCGTGCAGCCCTCTTGTTGATATGGTGCACGGTAAATTGGAGGATATAGTTGAGGCTGAGCGTTTATTATATGATATTAGAGTCTTGTTAGTCGAACTCGGACTATTTTTGTTTTGTTTGCTCCGAGGTCATGTAATATGGATGCACACACTGTGGCGGCCTTTGTAGCTAGGCAGGATGGTAGGTTTGTTTGTGATACAGTTGGTCTCAGTTGGTTGTTTGACATTCTAGCTACTGATAGGGCCAGGATCGGGCCGGGCCACTAGAGGTCTGGGTAGGTAGGATGGTAGGTTTGTTTTGGGTAAGCTCGAAAAAAGCCCGCTAGAGGTCGGGCTCTCAGTTTTCAGGCCCGTTAGAGGACCCAACTTGATCGGGCCGGGTCGAATTCTAAGCCCAAAATTTTGGGCCAGGTTCGGGTTGAGCCGGGTCCAACTCGACAAATTCCACAGACCCTATCTGGACGGCGCCGACGACGGAGATCTGGCGACGAAGAAGACTGGACGACGATGGTGACAACGCTGGAAGACAATGACGGCAACGCTGGACTACGCGACGATCTCGAAGATGACGACAACGGCGACAACGCTGGACGACACGATGACTCAAAGCCGAACGAGACAATGACGATGCGAACCTGGACTAGGCGACGACCGGCAAGATGATGACGATGCGAAGATCTCGAAGATGACAGACGATGATGACGGCAACTATGGAGGAGGAAGGCGGCGGATGATGAGGACGATGGATCTATAAGATGACGATGACTACGCGATGATGACGACGACGAAGCAATGATGAGACGGCGGTGACGCGACGATGACGACGATGCTGCTTTCGGCGTCAGCAATGGAGGAGGAAGGCGGCGACCGTGGCTAAGGATGTCGGTGGATCGAGCGGATCGATTTCTCCAAGTTGGCTATGAGCCGTCCAATTCTCCAGGATTGATCAGAGCCATTGATTTTAGAACTTATTGGATGTTTACGATCTATTGTAACCAAGTGTAACCCTTTTCACAACCCTATAATAAGTTGACACCTATCAAAAGATTAAAAAATATATATATTCGGGTTATTTCAGTTCGGGCCAAGTTTTGGAAAATTAGGCCCGAATTTAAGCCCGATTTCTATGGGCCGGGCTTGGTTTTTTACCATTCGGGCCGGGCTTAGAAAATGAGACCGACCCATTAAGGATTTTCAGCTCGGGCTCCGGGTTTTGGGCCGGGTTTTCCCACCCCTAACTACTGAGGCTAATATTTCAATCCGTCTCTAGTTAAATAAAATCTCTCTTCTGGAAAAAAAAAAAAAAAAAAAAAAATAAAAAGGTTAATTCCTTCAATGGTACCCAATGTTTGGCAAATAAGACACTTTGGTACCCAATCTATACCTCTGTTTGACACTTTAGTACTTCCGTCAAATTTGCCTTTAAAATTGAGGGTATTATAGTCTTTTCAGATTAATTCATAAAGGGTTAATTCCTCCAATGATACCCAATGTTGGGCAAATAAGACATTTTAGTACCCAATTTTTAAAATCAGACAGTTTGGTACCTAATCTATATCTCTGTTTGACACTTTAGTGCCCCTGTTCAATTTGCCGTTAAAATTGAAGGTATTACAGTCTTTTTGTTTGGCTGGGCATGGACAAGATGGTAATTTCAAAATTTAGCCTCTTTTTCAATTCCCAAACACACCACCGAGTCTTCATGCTCTTGAATTGTGTTATTTTTGTGAATATTTTAAAAGCTTTATTTTGATTGCAAGCTGGATTTTAGATTTTTCTTGTAAATTTAGTGTTTTGCTAACTTAGAGTAATGTATATTATTATGCTCCAGTTGATCTTTTAAGTCTTTGCAAATTTATTTAAATTGGAATTAAAATTGACTGTCTTTTCATGATGCATACAATGAAATATAATATCAAACCATGAGTAGATACTTGGCGTTGTCGAAACAGGAGTAGTCTTTTTTTTTTTTATCAAAACATGAGGAGTCTAGTTTTGTTATAATTTGGGTACTATTATATCCATTTTTTTAAACATTTGAGACTATATAAGTCAGATTTTATGAATTAATCTGAAAAGACAGTAATACCCTCAATTTTAACGGCAAATTTGACGGAAGTACTAAAGTGTTAAACGGAGGTATAGATTGGGTACCAAAGTGTCTGATTTTAAATATTATATACCAAAGTGTCTTATTTGCCAAACATTAGATATCTTAGGAGGAATTAACGCAAAAAAAAGTGAAAATATTATGAGTTGATATCCCAGTAACCCAAAAGAAAAACAAGACACAAAATAAAGGTAAGAAAATAAAACAAAAGAAACCAAAACACCAAAAACTTGAACTAAGAAAAGTATAACAAGGAAAAAGAGGCAGGAAATTAGACAAAACTAAAATAAACTCCTTCTACCTGAAAATACAACTACTACCCATCATACTGGATAACCTTACACCTTGGCACATAAATAACAATACCTCCATCCTGATACTAAATTCCAAAAGAAAGTGAACAACACAATCAAAATTAGCAAGTATCCAAAAAATATCACATGCACAAAACCATCACCCATCAATATCTAACGAAAATATTACTCCATTATTGAAAAAAGGAAAACCTAAACTAGTATAATACCATGTCTTTACACAAGACAAATCTGAAATGACCCAATTTAATCCCTAACTTCTGTCCCGTCTGAATGCCTTCAATTGCAATTTCGATTTTGACAATACATGGTGATTAGCAATTGAAATAATATATTACTTTTTCATAATTGGGATGTTATAACTTATATCGCGTTTTATTAAAAATAAAATTTAGCAGCAATCACTGGTAGAAAATTGAATATAGACCACAGGGTATCCGTGGTAGAAATTGCCCAAAAGACCACAGAAGCCTGTGGTCTATGGGGGTTGGCCACAGATTGGCCACAAAACATGCAGTAATGATTTATAGTAATGGTCTATGGGTGGTGTTTTTTTTTTTTTAATTCAGCCACGGCATTCATCATCCGTGGCCTCCTTTGATATGGGTCCCATACCTTCTGCACCGCTTTCAAATTATAGGCTTTACATTTATATAAAAACAAAACTATTTTTATTCCATAAACCACAGACTCCGTGGCCATCCTTTATACATTTGTTAAAACAAAATGTGAATTCATATAAACAGTGTCGGCTCATCAAAACAGCTTGTATTGCTTTGGAGGGGGTGCTTGGGTCCGGAGGCATCAGGACCTCCCACCCTGAGTGAATGAGGTGGCCGAATTATACACAGCCACATGTCTTATCATTAAATTGTATGTAATTAAAATTAAATAATATTTATTTAAAATCCAAAACAAAGAAAAATAAAAACAAGAAAATTCAATGGCCTGCAACCTCCATGAAATTGACGACGGCTGCACTTGAACCATCGACACCGGGGACCCCCACTATCAAGTCCCCACTGATAGAGAGCACAAAAAGAGAGAAAACCACATGAAGGCAAAAGAGGTTTGGTTTGGTTTTGGGGGAGGCACAAAAAATACAGAAGCCAAAGGTTGACGAAGAAGAAGATAAGCGAAGGCCAGATCTTCGGAGGAGGTTTCGGAAGCTCTGGGCATGCAAATTTGGTGGGGTTGACTTTGTTTTTCCGGCGAGTGATGGTGGGTTTGCGGTGAATTGGCGGTGGGCTCGGTTTTATTGAGAGATGGATAGGAATAGGGATTTGAGGAGAGCTAGTATGGCGGCCGGAAATGGGTTCCCACGGCGGTGACACTGCAGTAGCAGCCTCAGAAACTCTCCAGGTAAAGCCGCGTCACCAGATTTAATCGTGCTGAGCAAAACCCAGGTGGTGGTTTTTTCAATTGATTTTTAATTTTGATTGGTTTTTTGATTGCGCAGAGGACGACGATCCAGTGGAGTTACAGGAGATATCGAGGCTTAGAGATCGGAAAAAGGACCGAGACCGAGACCGAGAGGTTTGAATTGGTGGTTGCCGATTTCAATGGAGGTTGGACCCATCGCCGAATTTGGGTGATTGTGCTGATAATGAAAAGAGAAAGTATAGGGGTAGTCGTCGCCGATAGGGATGATTGAAGAGTTGAGCCGTCGTCGATTAGATGTTGGAACTTGGACTATAGGGTAGTCGTCGCCGGCGGCTTCAAGGAAGACACAGGTCCCAACTCATTTGCTTCTTTTTTCCATTTAAAATATTTTTCTTTTATATAATTAAATTGAAATTGGTAAAATACAGGTGGCATTAGTCGATTCGGCCACGTGGATTAAGTCAGGAGGGGAGGTCCTGAAGCCTCCGGACCCAAGCACTCCCCTTGCTTTGGTGTACAAATACATATATACCTCTGTAGTCCAATACACATACATGTTTGACTAATTTGAAGCACTCTAACGAACACTTCAATTCTCCATCTCTGAACAATTCACCAGATTTCAATCTCTGAAAAAACACATTTCAAGCTATAGGTTAGCAGCATCAATATGAAAGTTCAAAAATTCAACCAAAATTGAACAACACTTGAAAGAAAAAGAAATCTGAAATTTCACCAAAAATTATACGAGACAAAGAGAATCAATGTACCACAATTTCGCCAAATTGGAAACCAAAGAAACAAAGAAACCAAAAAATCTGTACCAAGTTAGAGAACATACCCAAAAGAATTCCAAACTAGCCAAGCGTTTCACTGCACAAAGTCAAAGAAACTGAAATTTAGACCAAATATGGCTATCTAGATCCACCACCTAGAACCAAAACAAGTACAAATCAAAATTCATATCCAATTACTGAGTATAATTTTACCTGCTAGGTTCCGGATCTGGTGGGCACTAAAATGGTCAGCTCTCTCTTTCGTTTCCCCCAATCGTGATCTCAATTCGGCTCCCTTTATAGCTGCAAACAAAATTTGAAAAAAGCAAGATAAATTAGCAAAGGAGAAAGAACGAAAAAATTGCAAACCATATATATACAAGCCTTCCGAAAGTCCTAAATGCTTATGAGAAAACAAAACCTTAAAGCAACTATGGAAGACAAGTATTTGATATACATCTATAACCAAGAATTTGAACAAAGCCATAGAAAGATTGAAAGAAGAAGGAAAAGAGAAACATTTGAATTGGCAGGAGAAAATGTTGACAGAAAAAATGGAAGGAAGAACGAATAGAATGAAAGACGAAGAAGACAACTATGTGGCCTTATTAAATTCATTACAAATCAAAGAAGCCACAGCCACTGTGGATGTTTTTGTAAATATAAAATAGGGCAAATTAAAATTTAGTACCCTATGGTTTGGATCAAGTTTCAAAATGATACCCAAACTTTTTTTTTTTGCAATTTCGTTCCCTATGGTTTCAATACGTTTCATTCTTGTTCTTCCGTTAAGTTTTCTGTCCAGTGTTAACGGTGGAAGAAAAAAAACCCAAAATTTTGCTTTAATGTCTTCACAAACCATTGTTGTTCTTCTGCTGCTTCTGCCTCAGAGCTGGTGCACCACCTCACCTTCATTTTCATGTTTCAACACAAAAACATCGAATCCTCGACATCCTCCAATAATATTCCAAATCAGTCGAAACAGAGCTCCAATCCCGAAATCATCGATGTCCACGAAACCAAATCTCTCTCACGCATTTCATCAAACAGCTTGCGAGCATTATCAAGTCCTCCGCATTTAACATACACTTCAATCATAGTATTACCAAAATACACATCCGAACCAAAACCCACCTGAATTGCCAAAGAATGAACCACTTCTGCATACTTAGCATCATCACCGAGCAGCAAGACCGCCCTGTTTACAATCGGAAACGTATAGCAATCGTGCGAAACGCCCAATTCTCTCATCTTTCTGTACAACAACAAAGCTGAACCGAAAAGACCCGAGTCCACATGAGACTTTACGATCAAATTCCACAGCTTGGTGTCTGGTTCTTGAACCGCGCCGAAAACCGAAACCGCGGCCTCAAGCTCATGGAACCCAGGATACAAAGCGATCAACTTTGCAAACACCCAAATGGGTTTGAACCCAGTTGACACAAGCAAACGAGCATGGACTTGTTTCAGCGTCTGAAGGTCCTAGCATGAACGCAGCACCGAAGTTAGAGAGGAAGATGAAGAATGAGCGGTTGCGACGAGGTTGTGGAATTGGTGGGGTTTCAGGTGATGGGTGTGAAGTAAAAGATGAAGTTTTGATGGGGGTGAGAACAAGTGGGAACGTTGGAAAACATGGAAACGAAAGAGTGATAAAGTATTGGAAGCAGCAATTGGAGCTCTGTGAAAAAGATCGATGCTTTGAGTGTGTTGTTGAGCAGATATGCAAACGAAAGAGTGATAAAGTATTGGAAGCAGCAATTGGAGCTCTGTTTCGACTGATTTGGAATATTATTGGAGGATGTCGAGGATTCGATGTTTCTGTGTTGAAACATGAAAATGAAGGTGTGGTGGTGCGCCGGCGGCTCTGAGGCAGAAGCAGCGAAAGAACAACAATGGTTTGAGAAGACATTAAAGCAAAATTTTGGTTTTTTTTTCTTCCACCGTTAACACTGGACAGAAAACGTAACGGAAGAACAAGAATGAAACGTATTGAAACCATAGGGAACGAAATTGCAAAAAAAAAAAGTTTGGGTATCATTTTGAAACTTGACTCAAACCACAGGGTACTAAATTGTAATTTGCCCTATAAAATAGCATATTTGAGAAAGGCCACAGCACTAGTGGTCTACCTTTTTGAAAGTCCACAGCTTCCGTGGTCCAATTAAAAAAGTATATCGGCCAACAAGATGTATTTTTGAAAAAGGCCACAGCATCCGTGGTCTATTTGGTACATTAAACACACTCAGTAAAAAATTAACAATATTTTTGGGCAGAGGTCACACCATCTGTGGTTTCCTTGGTGCAGATATAATATTTTATTTGTTGTCTTCTTTGTGCAGAAAAATGAATTAGAGTTAGGAAAGAGGGATAATGAGAAAGTTGCTCTATGATCGAAATATCAAGAGAGATGATGAAGATTGGAGGCGATGAAGGTTGAAGATGGAGGTTGGAGAAAGGCAGTAAAGGTCGCAAGAGAAAATAACAAGGGAAAGAGATAAAATGTTGCCACAGATCTGTGGTCTTCGAACCAACTCCACAAAGGACAGTGGCCACTTTGGTATACATCTTTGTATACAGTTCAAAAAGATAATGTCTGTAGTGTCCAAATTGATAAAATGTTGCCACAGACGATGTTGTCCGTGGTCACTTTATTATACGTACCATGCAAAAAGATGTATATCATACAAATTGATAAAATATATTAATAAGTTTACGGCCACAGAGTGACAGTCTGTGGCTTAATTTCATAGTTTTATTATTATTCTTCCCAAAGCCCATAGAAAAATAATAAAATTTTACCCAAGTGGGTTTGGTCTAGTGGATAAAAGCGGGCTAGATCACCAGCGGCCCTGTGGAGCCTCCCTGCGGGGAGGTTAGGGGTTCGAATCCTGATAAAGAAACTCCTGGGGAGAGCCTCCGTATACCGCGATAACGCTCGGAGAGGTAGCCAACCTTTACCACCTTTTTCTGTACCAAAAAAAAAAAACTAATAAAATTTTGAAAAAAGGCCACATCATCCGTGGCCTCCTTGGTGCAAGTCTGACAAAAGGCGTATATTAAGCCACAGTCAAGGAAACACGCCACAGCAACTCCGTGACCCCCCAACATGTACTTAAAATACTGATATAGTACTATCCAAGATTCTTCCATGCCTCTGGTACGCGCCTTACATGCGCGGCGAAAGGAGGAACCTAGGGTTTCCGTCCCGCCGTTTAGCGATGTCGCGCCGCAACCAAGCAACTGTTCTGAGAAATCACACCCGATCTGGATGGAGTTCAACTCGGAAGCTCATTGTTCAAAGTCAATTTCGGGTATCCCCTTTCAGTGGTTATTATGCGATTGGTTGTGTGGACAAGTTTCTTGCCATCAACCTGCTCATCATGCTTTGGCAATTGTAAGTGGTCTCTCTTCTATCCCTTTACTTAAGCTGTTTGAGTTTTATCCCAATATCTTAGCTAGCCGTGCACTCCATTTGGTGCCTACTACTAGCCTAGTACTGCCTACATTTTACTTCTGGATGCTATGTACTAAGCAATCTATTGCTTTGAGATTTCGTTTGAGATTTCTGGTACCCATTCCAAAGTCCATCATTCAAGAAAACAATTTCTCTTTGTTTCTAGTAATTAAGCTAATGTGGGTAATCTCTCTGGATAAGCTCCAATGTTGGAGTGTTATCATCTCTTTATCTATTTCAAGATTGGTTACCTGCGATGTCCTATTGTGTGTGAGGTCTAAGATGTTTAATGTTTTTTCCCATTTAGTTTATGCTTTGGCTATTTGTTGCCGATTTGGTTCTGACTTCGTGTGCTTAAGGCTCTGCGTGGTGAATCTTAGGCTCCCAGCTATTAAGCTAGAGATTACAATGATCCTTCTTTGGGAGCACGCTTTTCTATTATTGATTGTTGTTTGGGTTAGGCTGACGGTTGTTCAGCTCCTTGGAAGCCCAAGAGTAGGAATCATTACCCGAAGCATAAGGGTTCAAATCCTTGTATACCTGCAGCAGCTCTGGAAGCTCCATCACTACGACTCACCAGATAAGTTTCTTCTTCTTGGAAGCATTGGTTATATCTTGAGTTTGAGCAATTGTGTTGAGCAAATTATTTTCAAAAAGTTTAATTAATGAAGTGGATGTGCTGGAATATTAGAGGCCTTAGAAGGCCTGGTTTAGTGTCTCAATTTAAGCTTCTTTGTAATATGTTTAGCTTAAATTTGGTGTGTCTGCTGGAAACCAAGACTGTTTATGCGAGAGCCCCCAAGGCTCTCTTTTGGCATGCTCTTGATAAGCATTTTGAAATTCCCCCGAATGGTAGATCGGGTGGTCTGTTGCTGTTTTGGAATTGACAGGTTGTTTCTATCAATGTTATTAAAGTTCATGAACGTTACTTGCATTGCTATGTTTCTGATAATATTAAAAATCTGTCTTGGTTTGCTACGTTTGTTTATGCCTATCCTCAAAAGTCTTTACAAGCTCAATTGTGGAATGATATCATGTTACTTAAGCCCGGCTCTGAAAATTGGGTGCTTCTTGGTGATTTCAACTGTATTTTATCGAACCAAGAAAGGATTGGGGGTGCTAGTTCTCATTTTGATTCCTATATGCTGAATTTTGCAGATTTTTTGCACTCGGGAGGGCTTATCTCCTTGCCTTTCACGGGTGTTCCTTACACTTGGTCTAATAATCATAAAGACCACACACTATTATTTGAACGCCTTGATTGTGTGTTAGTGAACAGCTCTTGGTGGAGCCAATTCCCGGATGCCAAGCTGCCTTCCAATATATGGTTCTGACCATGGGCCTATGATTATTTCTCTTCATAATGTCAACACTAGCAGGGCTAAGCCTTTTAAATTTGAAGCTATGTGGATGACTCATCCAAATTTCAAACAAATTTTAGAGAAAGCTTGGAATATTCCCACTACTGGGACTGATCAACAAAAATATATCGTTAGCTCAAATGCATTTAAGGTTCTAGCAAAGCAATGGAATAAAGTTGTTTTTGGAAATCTTTTCCATAATATTAAAGAGCAGCAGGAATTACTTGATCATTATCAAGATAGACTTATGTCTAATCCGTCTAATACTTATTTGATTTCCAAGGAAGCTGAAACTAAGAAGCAACTGGATAGTCTTCACCAAGCTGAGGAGACTTTTTGGGCACAAAAGGCAAGAGCCAATTGGCTTACCCTAGGTGATCGGAATACAAAATTTTTTCAAACGCAAGCTAAAATTCGAAAAGTCGGAACACCATAAATCGAATTAAGGATGATCAAGATTTCTGGTGGGATAAAAGTAATGGTATGGAGGACACCTTTGTTCGTGGGTTTAAGACTCGGTTTACTAGCACTACCACTTGCGGGCAAGCGGCCATGACTGATTTTTTATCTGTTATTACTCCTTGTATTGAGGATGGTGATAACCAAGAACTTTTGAAGCCTATTACGGATGTGGAAATTCATTCAGCTCTCTTAGCTATAGGCGGACTGAAAGCTCCTGGTCCGGATGGTTTACATGCTACCTTTTTTCAATCCTACTGGGGGGTTCCTCAATCCCAAGTCTGTGGGATTGTTAAGGACTTCTTCCTTAATGGTAGTAGCCTCAGATCCATTAATCATACTAATATTGCTCTTATTCCCAAGCTGGAAAACCCCGAATTGGTTAGTCATTTTTGTCCAATTAGCCTTTGTAATGTTATTTACAAAATTATCACAAAAATCATTAGTGCGCGCCTGAAGCCTATCCTCCAAAAATGTATCTCCAAGAATCAAGGAGCTTTTGCCCCAGAGCGCGCTATCACTGACAATATTCTTATTGCCCATGAGTTATTTTCAGGTTTTAATCGGAAGAAAGGCCGTGTAGGTGATATGGCCATCAAACTAGATCTTGAAAAAACCTATGATTTTTTATCTTGGGACTACATCAAAGAGGTGCTTCTGAGATTTGGTTTCCAACAATCCTGGATCTCATTGATTCTTGAATGTATTTCTTCTACATTTTTTCGATCCTAATCAATGGAGAAGCTCATGGTTTCTTCACACCCTCGAGGGGTATACGTCAAGGTGATCCTTTGTCTCCTTATATCTTTATACTTTGTATGGAGCCTCTGATCCGCAAATTAAACCTTCTTGCGATTTCTCCCAAGAACCAGGTGGGCCTTTTGTCCTCTCCCTGTGGTTTGCGTGTTTCAAACCTAATGTTTGCTGATGACTGCCTTATTTTCGCTAAATCTTCTACTAAAGCAGCGAGGAATATTTTGAAAGTTCTAACTGATTTTGCCCAAGCCTCTGGTCAACGTATCAATTTTCATAAGTCCTCTCTTTACTTCTCTTCTAATTCTAGTAATCAAATGCACCAGGATATTGTCAATATCCTTAATATTCAGCATAAGACAACTATAGGGAAGTACTTAGGTGTTCATAATATAATTTTTTGGAAAGATCCAGCTAACACTAATGATCTTATGCTTCGCATTAAGAATAAGCTAGCAGGTTGGAAGGCAAATTCGCTCTCAAGAGCTGGTAAGCTTACCCTGATTAAATCAAATTTATCTGGCATGCCTAATCATGTTATGGCTTGCTTTAAGTGTCCGACTAAGATCACTAAGTTCATTGATGATCAAAGTAGGAATTTTTTCTGGGGAGCTCGTGTGAAAACTCCTCCAGTTGCTTGGAAGGATGTGTGTAAGCCTAAAAATTCTGGTGGTTTAGGCATCAGGAAAGCTCAGGATTACAATCAGGCTGCTTTGGCTAAGTTAGGTTGGAAAATTCTTACTGAGGAAAATAATTGGTGGGTGCAAATAATCAGAGCCAAATACTTGCGGCGAAAACCTTTTTTCAAAGTAAAGCCTACTAGTGCAGCGTCCATGGCCTGGAAAGGAATTCTTCAAGCTCGACAGGTGATTTCCAAGGGTATGAGATGGATCGTAGGGAACAGTAGAAGTATTAACTTCTGGCTCTTTAACTGGGTTTTTGAGTTCCCTCTCACTCTTCTTATCCCTGAAGAAAGACGTGCATCCTTGGATACCTCCATGATGGTAAGTGATTTCATCTCGAATGACGGCTGGGACCATCATAAGCTCCTTAACTTACTTGATCCAGCTACTGTTAATAAGATTTGTGATATTTATCTTCCTCTCTCTCCCATGGAAGACGAGTTTATATGGGGTTTCACCCAAAGTGGTAAATTTTCTGTCAAGTCTGCAACTTGGTGTCAATCTTTGACCCAAGATCATCCTAATTGCCATGCTCTGAATAAAATGCGGAATTTGGTCATCCCTCCGAAAGTCAAAATCTTTAGTTGGCTCCTTTTACGTGATCGGTTGCGTACTAAAGATAGACTAAGCAGATTCTATCCACATGTTGACACTACCTGTCAACTTTGTTTGGCTGATGTGGAGACTTCTGATCATCGTTTTCTTGATTGCCCATTTGCTCAAGGTATTTGGGCAAAGATGGTAGATATCCCGCTACCTCCTCCTGATACCTATACTATGCTTAAAGATTGGTTAGCACGCCTTTTTACTGATCACTCCTTCTCGAAGGAGTCGTTGGCTAGATGTCTCCTGGTTTGTTGGCAGACTTGGGATGCGAGGAATAAACTCGTTTTCCACCATAAAACTACTCTTGTCACTCAGGTTGTCCACCGTGTGCTTACTGCCCACAAGGAGTACTGTGCTGCAATTTCTCCGTCTCGGCTTCCTCGTCCTCCCTCCCCCACTCACATTAGGTGGAAGCCCCCTGATTCTTCTCGGATCAAGATTAACTTCGATGGCTCGGTTAAGGACTCGGGAGCTGCCTCGGGCTTTGTAATAAGAAATGAGATGGGTTCTCCACTGCTTGCAGGGGCTCGTGCTGTTGGTGCCGCTTCTGTTCCCATTGTCGAGGCTCTTGCCCTTCATGATGCCCTTCTTTTTGCTCACCAAAATCAGTATGAGCGCATCTCGGTGGAGGTGACTCCAAACTGGTTATAGATTGTATTACTAATGCTTGTGATACACCATGGTCGCTACGTGCTATTATTCGAGATATCCGGCAGTTGGCTTCTCGGTTCCACTCTATTACTTGGACTCATATCTTCCGTGAGGCCAATTTTGTTGCTGATGCAGTGGCGAGTCATGGTCACGGTTTGTCTAATATGTATATTTGGCAAAACTCCGTTCCGCCTAGTGCCCGGAGTGCTCTTGTATTTGACTCTGTTGCCTTTGGGTACCCCCGAGGTTTCTCTCTTTAATTGAAGTCGTTTGTTATAAAAAAAAAATCCGGACCCCAAACTAGGCCACGGGAGGGGGTTTGCCAAAAAAGCCAAGGAGGGGGAGGGGGCCGGGGGAAGGGGGAAGAGAAGAAGGAAGAAAGAGGGAAGGGGAAATAGTTACATACATGTGAATGACTTTGAATATTGGACTTTAATCAATGAAAAAATTGTTCCTAAGTATAAGTCTAGTAAGACTAAACTTTTTGGGTAAATCTTAAGTTAATCCCATTAACAAATCGTGAGATGTTGATTGCTAAATATCTAGGCCAGATACATCACCAGATATTGCTAAATATCTTTTTCAGATTTGTTGAAAGTTACAAGAAATGTTGAAAGTTCTGAATCAAGAACATTCACACATTTCTTCCATCAAATTACAAGACATGTTGAAAGTTCCTAATCAAATTGTGCCAAGCTTGTTGGAACCTTTCTCCATCAAATTACAACTTCTGGTCATTTTCCTCATCCTCTTATACAGATGGTCCTCAGCATCTAAAATTATAACACAAAGATAGACTAAAACTATGAAAACCTTGAGTAGAGATGATGAATTCCCAAAACAAATAGAGGAAACTAGTAGTATTGAGTTCATATAATATACCAATACAGAAAACACAATATTATCGGATGCCTATAACAAAACAAAACTAAGCTGACCTCACACGTCAGCATATGAAAGCAACCTTTATCAATCTGGGCATCAAATAACCAACTTGACAAACAATCAAGATATACTTACTGCCCATGGTGAAGTGCTTCTTGCGTTTCTCAGAGCATTTCCGCCCTTTGCCCTAGGGCAAAGGGCAAAGGGCAAGAAATATACCCAAAAGGCGAGTACTATTCACGGTTGGCCCACCATAATAGTACTTGCCTCTCGTTTTTTGTTCCACCCGCAAAAGGCAAGGGCAAGAGCGATTACTATTCATAAATTCATTTTTTAAATTTTTTTATGCAAAAAAGATAGTTTAACCTAGAAATGTTAATTATGATAGATGACTAAAGATCTTGTTCGGTTTTTCGATACATACATGCCATGAAATTCACCATAATGAAAGATTGAAATGTTTGCACGTTGCTAAATGTTGATTTCTTTGAAGACAGGTAGACACGGTGGGGTATATTTAAAAGCAACTTTTGATCGTGATACTAATCGAATAAAACAACTTTTTATTTAAAAGCTAAAACCATTACATAAAATTAAAATTACTTTCTTGCGGAAATTAAATACAAAATAATAACGGATAATTGGTGCTATTTATTCTTCACCCCTCTCATTCCAATTTGTCTGTGGGTAATATGGTGTTTGTGTGCTTGACTCTCCACCCGTGTTAGGATCACCAATGGGAAACAATTATCTCCCCATAACTTCTCTACTTTTGTTCTTCCAATATGAAGCCGTTATAGGAGAAAACTTGGTGGTATCCATTGACATGGTTTGATAATCTTGGGCCTTTTGGTCATGAATGGCAAGTTTCTCCGCAGTAATTCGGAATTCCGCCTTTCTTACCTCTTCTCTTGCCCTGTTGTCTTCAATATTAATTGCACCTTGCAAAGCAAGTTGCTCAAAGAATTTTGAACTCTCACTAGGAGTTTTCTTCCTTGCCGATCTAGCTTCCTTTGCCGCTTTTCTCCCTTGAGGCCTTTCCACCCGAATTGGGGTGCCATCATCGGATAGATTATGGGTGGCGGGGTCATCTTCACCGGGGATGTTGGTATTGATATTGAGTGGCACATCATCTTTAATTATGAATCGATGACTATGCTTCACAATCTCCCAACAAGCCTTATTGACAAAATTCTTGTTGGTTTTTGCTTCTATTTTGTAATATGTTGTGTGATGTCTTCCTACAAAGTAGACATGTAAAATAAGTTAAGTAAATACAACATTTATATATTAATCACAAGGATAAAAAAAAATAAAAAAAATAAAAAAAATAAAAACTTACCAAGGCTTGCACATTTGTACCACTTGGGGGTTTACATTTTGTTGCATGTATAATAGCATACCGCCAAGCATTGAACTCCTTGGTCAAGTTTTTCCAATGGGTTTTCAAGCTTGAATCGGTGCGACTCGATCCCGGACACCGCATCATAAATTGCTCCGTGATCAACTTCCACATATTCTCCTTTCTCATCTTGTTGCCGGTGAGTGGATCATGGCATGTAACCCACCATGATTCACACAAATGGACATTTTCTTCACTCGTCCAATTGTCCTTGGATGACGACATTATGTAAAGAATGCGAAAATGAAACAATAGAAGAGAATGAGAGAATGAAAATATATAAGAGAGTAAGAAAGAATTTGTGATGTTTTGATGTGTGAAATGTAAAAATTAGATTGGATATTTATAGGGAAAATTTTCAAATTTTGTTCTTGAATAATTGCAGCCGTTGTATTAAAAACGGAAGGATTGGATGCTGCCACGTGTCCTGTCAGACCCCAAAGAAGCCGTTGGAGAACAGTAAAAAAATCCAGTTGGTGAACAGTAAAATAGTAAAAGTAAAACAGTGAAACAGTAATTCGGCCGTTGGTGCTGACGTCACACGCGCCCAGCCTCTGCGTGAGTTCCACGCGCCTGACACAAAAAAAAATAAAAAATTGTGTTAGTGCGCTGACGTCCTGCTGAAGTCAGCTTGCCCCAAGGCAGGTCGAGAGGCAGGTTTCTGCCCTTTCACCCGACCTTTGCCTCTTCAATCTCAACAGTAAATCAACAGTAAAAGTCGATTTTGCAAGGGTGGAAACAACCATTTTAACAAGGGCAACATTTTCTCTTGCTACTTGCCCATGCCTCTTGCCCTTGAGGCATGGGTGAAAATGCTCTATTGACTTTCTCTTTCTCATCTCTTAGCACATGGCATTAACAATGACTTGTGCTCGCCTAAATAATGGACTGGCGCTAAGCCATTGGTATTTAACTGATTAAACAAATTTAACAACCCATCATGACAAACACATTCACCACTCACACATCGGCTTCAAGTGGTCATTTGCTTAAAAAGAAAGAGTATCTTGCCATTAGAAGCAACAGTTCCTCACGCCACTGAAAAAATTTGGTTCTCTCTCCCTCTTCACTACTATTTGTTTATGGCACGGTTTGGTCGGCCCGGCTTAAGGCCCAACCCATGGGCCAACCCAATACTCTCGGGTTGGAAATTTGTAAACCCATTTTCACTCAACCCATTTTTAAACGGGTCGGGTTGGGCTTTTTAAATTTAAGCCTACAGTTTTCCATATCTTTTACTACCTTTTTCACACATACTCAATACAATCAATAATACAAATTAAAGACAAACTCTCACTCAAAACAAAAATTAAAGACAAACTCAAACATAATTCATCTTCATAATATAAAATGAAAAACTTTAAGTTATCAATTTAAACTTTGAAAACTGCAAGCCATAAGCTAAGCATTATCCAACAAAACCAATCTTCATCCGAAGTTACAAACTCCAATAACGAAAAACCAAACATAATACTTAAAAGTGTCTGGAACATCCAGCATTATTTGGATGTTATTTATTTAAATAAACTCAAAACAATAGCAGCAGCATCTGGAGAAACACCAACGTCTACGTAAGACTTCTTGCAGTAGAAAAGAAAGCATCTGAAAAGGCCTACAACATACAAGAAAACCATTATGTGAATTGAAACTTCCAAGAAAAAGACAAAGTAGTACTCATTAAAATATTTAGAAGTGCACTACAACTATACTATATCAATATAAAAACTAACTATTTTAATAAAATTGAGAAGATATATACCTTACCAAGTGGAGCAATCAATCAGGTCCGGCTCCTCTGCTGAGCTCCCCTCTGCTGAGCTGGTGCTGAGCAGCCCCAACGGACTGTTCCGATCACTTAATCAATGATCGGAACCGTTGAGTTTGTAGCTAATATAATAAAGATCATCTCCACAAAAATTGAATAAATTCTGACACCGTTTGGTCACCTAATTGTGTGAAACATACACCGAATATATGAACGGTCCAAATGAGTGACTATATTAGCCGTTCATATATTCGGTAAATGTTTCGCACAATTAGGTGACCAAACGATGTCGGAATTGATTCATTTTTTGTGGAGATAATCTTTACTATATTAGTTACAAATTCAACGGTTCCGATCACTATTCACCACCGTGAAAGGCCGCCGTTGGGGCTGCTCAGCAGAGGGGAGCTCAGCAGAGGAGCCGGACCCCAATCAATCAATGGTCTGCACATCAATTGTTGGAGGAATTGTAATTGAAAGCTCTAAATAAGAAAAACACGTGCATAAGTGGACAAACAATCCATCAAGATTTTTTTTTTCATATACTGCAAACAAGTAAAAGTCCAAGTAGTTCATTACCTATAATCATCTGCTCATAAAACTGAAGTCCATCTGTAGATGGTTCAACACCTAAATTGATTGTTGGTGACTTCAACCAATTCTGTGCACAAATCAATGCTTCCACAGGTCAACGAACTCCTGAATGGATCAAGAATACGCCATTTAGTGCTAAAAGCAGATTCAGAGGCAACAATAGAAACTTATATTGCAAAAACATCCTTTGCAATCCTTGCTAAAACTGGATATTTTTCTCCATGAACCTTCCACCACCCCAAACAGTCAAATTGTTTGTTCATAGGATTCTCAGTAGGTTCCAGAAGATACCTTTTCGTGATCTACAATTAGAATGTTATATTACTTTTGCACAATTGGGATGTTATATATAAAATTTGATTAAAAATAAAATTTAGCAGTAGTTTAGGGATTTGAAAAATGTTTTGAGGGGTTATAATGGCAAAGATTGTAAATAATGTATGAAGGTGCAAGCAAGTAGTTATATGCATGTCAATGATTTTAAATGTTGGACTTTAACCAATGAAAACTATTTCTGAGTATAAGTCTACTAAGACTAAATCCTTTGGGTTAATTTGGAGTTAATCCCATTAAATAATTATTAGTTGTTGATTGCTAAATATCTAGGCCGGATACATTGGCAGATATTGCTAAATGTCTTTTTCAAATTTTCCTTGCATCAACAGATATTTTTGGTATCCAATGCCTAGTCTGAACTCTATATACATATGTTGACCCAAAAAAAAATATCTCTATACAGAACACCATTCACATATTTCTTCCATCACTTACAAGAAGAAATGTTGACAGTTCTGAATCAAATTGTCCCAAGCTTATTGGAACCTTTCTCCATCAAATTACAACTTCTGGTCATTTTGCTCATCCTCTTATACAGATGGTCCTCAGCATCCAAAAATTCAAACCCACCACCTTCCCCATGGAAGCTACCTATCATCGGCAACCTTCACCAGCTAACATCCCTCCCTCATCGTTCCCTTCAAGGCCTAGCACAACGCCACGGGCCTCTCATGTTGCTCCATTTCGGAAGCGTCCCAGTCCTTGTCGTCTCCTCAGCACAGGCTGCCCGCGAGGTCTTGAAAACACATGGCCACGCATTCTCGGATAGACCCAAGACCGCCTTCTTCAAAAAAGTTTGCTACGATTACAAGGACGTGGCAGCGGCGCCTTATGGTGAGTACTGGAGGCAGGTCAGAAGTATATGTGTCTTAAATCTCTTGAGCACGAAAATGGTTCGTTCTTTTCGTGTAGTGAGAGAAGAGGAGACCAAATCCATGATCAACAACATAATGCAGCTATCAACAACATCACCAACGCCGACTGTTGTGAATCTAAGCGAACTCTTAATGACCCTTTCTTATGATGTGATCTGTCGAGTGGCTCTTGGAAAGAAGTACGGTGACGGCGACGAAAGAGGGAGGCTGTTCAAGAAGCTTTCTGTGGAGTCTAGTGTGGTAATGGCACGAGTCAACATAGGAGACTATATTCCATATCTTGCTTGGTTCACCCGACTAAATGGTTTGGACGCTCATTTCGACAGTTTCGCTAAAAGAATGGATTCTTTTCTAAACATGGTTGTTCAAGAGCATGTGGATGATGTTCATTTTAAGAGTGAGGACGAAAAGGATCTTGTGGACGTTTTGCTTTCGGTTCAGAAAGAAAGCGCTTCTGGTTTTACTCTTGATGTCGTTGGAATAAAGGCAATCATCATGGTAACTAAACACCCTCTCTAACTAGACCAATATACTTAATAAATCGAGTTTAGTTTATCAATGATTTGATAATTTTTGCAGGATATGTTTACAGCCGGCACTGATACAACATTCACAAGCTTAGAGTGGACAATGTCTGAGCTGTTCAGGCATCCAAGGGTCATGAACAAATTGAAAAACGAGATAAGGGGAATAGTCGGAAACAGAACACATGTAACAGAGGACGATTTAGTCGAAATGCATTACTTGAAGGCAGTGGTGAAGGAAACTCTGCGCTTATATCCTCCACTTCCCTTGCTATTCCCCAGAATGGCCACCCAAGATGTAATAATAAATGGATACAACATTAAGGCTAACACGCACGTTCTAGTGAACGGATGGAATATTGGAAGAGATCCCAAGTTCTTCAGCAATGCAGAGGAATACGTACCAGAGAGATTCTTGAATAGCTCTGTGGACTATAAAGGCAATGACTTCGAATTCATTCCGTTTGGAGCTGGTAGACGTGGTTGCCCTGGAATTCAGTTTGCCATGGCTGTTGAAGAGATGGCTCTTGCAAATTTAGTGCACAAATTTGATTGGGGGTTGCCTGCTGGTGCTAGAGGGGAGGACTTAGACATGTCTGAATCCAGTGGCGTAGTTATGCATCGAAAATATCCTCTTAAAGCTGTCGCTCTTGCTTGTTCTTGCAGATAAATGTGTTTATAAGTATGCTCCTTTGTTTTCCTTCATTCATTATTACCTCTCGGTGAGCCGGTTGATAATTTCTTGTTTAGTCTCTAGCCGTATATGCTCCTTTGTTTTTCTTCAATCATTATTAACTTAGTTATTATCAGTTTGAACAAAAAGGTAATGAAATCGTAAACTGCTTCAACTGGTTTAGCTGCCGGTAGAATACAGAGATAAACACAACTGTTTCTGCAAGCATGGAAGTACTCACTTGTACTAACCCAACGATTTGGACAAAGTTATCTTTTTGTGGTCAAGATAAAGATATATATGAGACTGATCCTCTAAGACTTTGGATGATGGCTGGACAAGTGAAAACTAAAAGCGGAGATTTTTGAAATTTTTATTCATTAGACGAATTCACTTGTACTGAAATCAATTTTCTGGTATTCAATTACATAATTAGAATTGAGAAAAGAAGAAATTGGACTCAAAATTTTGTCTAAATATTCTTTAGATTCAACTTGGAACTCATTGTTTCTCAATCTTCAAATATTTATTACATCTCTCTCATTGAACTCATTGAACTTTCTCTCACTCCATTAGTATATAGTGTTTTTTTTTTTTTTTTTCAATTGCTCAACTAAAACCCAACTCCTATCCATCTCAGACGAGATCCAATTCACACACCAGACTTATGAAAATTTCCCTGCGTGCAATACATTCTCAAAATCTCTAACTAACTTAGAGCTAAAACCATGCTTTGAAGAGCAACTATGCATATATATAACATATAGTTGAATCACGCTTTGCAGACAAACCTCAATACTAGGGCAGGGCATGAGACAGGATGGGACGAGATAAAGGTGATCCCATCACAATCCCGATTATTTGTAATGGGACGGGACATGACAAAATATGTGTTTTTGAAAATTGATCCCATCCCACCACTTCCCTTTTGAATCAGGACGGAAAGGGACGAGACGGGATTATCCCATCCCTTCATTCGTTTTATTCTGCAAATTATGCAAGTTTTCCTTTTGTTCTCAGTTCAAGTTCAAGTTTTATACTGATGTCTTTTTTACTTAATTGCCACCTACTAATACTATTCATTTTTTATATTCAAGAGCATGCTAATAGAAGAGAACAAATGAAGCATGGTAGGAAGAGTTGAAATTTAATTGCAAATTAATTAATTGGCAATAGAAACCAACTGAATTTGAAAAATATTTTTAGTGTAGCTACTGGCTATGGTCTTCACGTGATGACGACATGAGAGGATAAAAATAATGATAGGTTAGATATTTATGTGAAAAATAATTAAAAAACAATTTTCTTTAATGCCACTTTTTGGGCTGACAATTGGCACGCGTTATTTTTATTGGGTGTAGCAATGTTGTACTGCAGTTTTGTACCAAATGCGTCAGCTGAATCTGACAGCATAATAAAAGCATTCGGATGTCATACAAGATGCGGACTTCCGTAGTATAGAATTCTTTTGTATGGACCAATGAAATATCACATATTGTATACAATTGGAAGTCGGCTCACCAGCCAAATTTTTTTACCACTACCTCGTGCGTCCCACTGCTGGTACTGCTGCGACTACTGATCCCTTAGTAAAGGAAAAAGGACAAACATTCAACATATATAGTCCGAAAATTTATGTAGGTAAATATGTAAGTTTTGCTATTGAATTGTCTCATCTTAGCAATCTGGCTGGGTTTGTCCAGAACATCATATCATATTGTGTACAATTAATTGGAAGTCTGCTCAGCGGCAAAAAAATTTCACCACCACCCTCAACCAAATTTTTTCACCTCCAATGGCACTGCTGCGACTACTGGTCCAATATTGCTGAAACACGTTTTCAAGAAAAACAATATTCATCACGCTGTACTAAAGGAAAAAGGATGTACGTACGTTTAAATTTTACACATTTTCAACAAGATGAAAATCGCACACGTTCTCAAGAAGGACATAGGCATTGCAGAAATTCACTTCAATTACCTTTAACACAAACAAGATATCGAAAGGATTTAGAGCTAAGACCATGCTTCCAATAGCAACAATGCATTCTTGCTTCGTGATTTGTAGTGGTCCCATACGTTTAACATATTTTTTGGAATTATATAAGATATCATACTGAAAAAGTTTGCTCAATCAATCCACCTTGCCTATATATACAGATCGCAAAGATCGTAAAGTTATTATCACATGCAAGAACCAATCATGTCTCAAGAAGCTGGTTCCCAATCACAAAATTCTCAGCCTGATCATAAATTGTTCGAAGGACAGCAAATTACCACCCGAGCATTTGGGGAGATCGGTTCTTGAATTATGATTTGGATCCCTTACGAACATTGTAACTTTCAAATATGCATGATGCAAATTATTTCCCTAACTGCACGTTTTCATTGTACTAATTGTTCCAAATACGTATGAAATTTGATGAAATTGCCCTGCTGATTAAATTTGTGGCTGCTGATAACGTATGCGCTTCAGCAAGAGGAAGTTGAAGAATTGAAAGGAGCAGTGAGGAGGGAAGTCTTCAAAACTAGCACGGCAGATGATGTTCCAAATCAGGTGAAGCTAATTGATGCAATCCAGCGCCTCGGCATTGCATATCATTTTGAAAAGGAAATAGAAGAAGCCTTGGAATATATATATGCCACAAATCATTTCCATGATGAGGATGATGGTGATCTGTACGATGTTTCTCTTGCTTTTCGGCTTCTAAGACAACAGGGACATAACATTTCAAGCGGTAAGCAATGAAGAGAATAATCAATGCAACTATGTAATATATCATATATATACTCCTTAATTAATCGTCAATTCTGAGTAGGCATATTCAACAAGTTCAAAGACACTGCAAATGGTGGCTTCAAGAACAACTTAGTCTCTGATGTCCCGGGCATGCTTAGCTTCTACGAAGCATGTCATCTAAAGGTGCATGGAGACGATATATTAGAAGAGGCTCTGGCTTTCACCACCGCTCATCGTGAGTCGGCGACAGCCCACGTTAGCTGTCAACTGGCTGAACAAATAGCTCTATCCTTAGAGAGACCGCTGCGAAAGGATCTAGTGAGGTTATGTGCCCGTCGTTACATGTCAATCTACCAAAACGAGGCCTCACACAATGAAGCTTTACTAAAGCTTGCCAAGTTAGATTTCAACCTTGTTCAGTCTTTGCACAAAAAGGAGCTCAGTGAGATTAGAAGGTACAGGTTGATGCTATTATACTTTTTCATTTATATCACATCATGTGAACCAAGCGGATTATTTTAGTTATTTAATTCACTTATACGTTTCATTAAGTAGGTAGTGGAAAGAAATAGACTTCGAAAGGAAGATGCCTTTTGCAAGAGACCGAATTGTGGAGTTGCACTTTTGAATAGTAGGCGTCTATTTTGAGCCTCAGTTCCATGCAGGCAGAAAAATGCACACAAAAATTATTGCACTGTTATCGGTGATGGATGACATTTACGACGCCTTTGCTACATTTGAAGAACTCGTGATCTTTACCGAAGCAATTCAAAGGTTTGAATTCATAAAAAGATAAACAGTCTTTTTTATTTCAAAGCTCGATGGTCTATACTCTATATACGTATATGATTCGATGAATATGATTTGATGCAATTTCAGATGGGATGTAAAGTGCATGTACGGACTGCCTGAGTGTCTGCAGATATTTTATCACGCATTTTTGAATCTTTTCAATGAAATAGAGGAGGAGATGGCGAAGGAAGGAAGAGCGAACCGAGTTTACTATCTAAAAGAAGCTGTATGTATTAACACGTGCAGCTTAATTTACTTTTCACCAGCGCTGGAGTATTTTTTGGCTTAATAGGTGGTTTAAAGCCGGATGGTCTTCTTAACATATTCCTTAATTAACCTACTATTTTCAGTGGAAACTTGGAGCTAAAGCTTTCTTTGACGAGGCGAAATGGTTGAACGAAGGATGCGTCCCAAGTATGGAAGAATATATGCGTGTTGCAACAGATTCTGTTGGTAACACCATACTTTCAACTATGGCTTTAGTTGCCATGGGAGATATTGTAACCAAGGAGTCATTTGAGTGGCTGCTCACGAACCCTAAACTTAATAAAGCTTCATGTACCATTATAAGGCTAATGGATGACATTGTCTCAAGCGAGGTACAACAGTTTTACTATTAGTTATTACTATTAGTTATGCCACGTAGAGAATCAACTATATTTTCATAAGCGTTTTTGCTGGAGATACTAACTTTTTTGAAAGTATTTTTGGAATGGCTAAGGTCCTTCCAGATGATAGAAAGCGCTTCTTTGCAGTGTTTGCTGGAAAATGGGCATTGTCGGTTATATGAAAGTGATTCTGGCCTTTACAATGATGGTTCTTAATGTTTTTGATCGATATTATCTTTTGCAGTTTGAACAAGAGAGAGGGCACACTGCATCTAGCATTGATTGTTACATGAAGCAATATGGGACGCCCAAACAAGAGACAATCGATGTGTTTAACAAACAAATTGTTGAGTCGTGGAAAGACATGAACAAAGAGTTCCTTAGACCAACTGCCATGTCGATGCCTGTTCTTATGCCTATACTCAATTTAACAAGAGTCACCGATCTCCTCTACAAAAGGGATGACGGCTACACACGTGTTGGAAAAGTGATGAAAGATTGTTAGGAATTGTAATTGTATTAGGTTCTAATTATGTTACTTACCTAGTTTGTAGCACTAGTTATTAGTAGACTTATTGTACAAGGAAACCGTTGTCTATATCTATTCCTATCAATGAGAAGTAAAATCATTCTGGGAAAACTATTTTGTATCTTTTCCTACATGGCCTCAGAGCAGGTTAACCTAAAATCCTAAATACCAAGCATCACCAAATTGCCGCCACACCATGGCAGCCGACAAACCAACCAAATCCAACCCTAGCGGCGAAACCGAAGCCACCGCCGCCGATCACTACTATCTTCACCACTCCGATCATCCCGGATTACTTCTTGTCTCGACCAAGCTTAATGGAGACAACTACAATACTTGGAGCCGTGCTTTTCGCATGTCTCTTAGTGCCAAAAACAAGACCGGATTTGTTGATGGATCACTCAAGCCACCATCCAAGGAGAAACATCCCAATGACGCTGCCGCTTGGCAACGTTGCAATGACATGGTCCAATCTTGGATCAATGGGGCAGTGGAGCCAACCATTGCCGATAGTATCATCTATGCCGCTTCAGCACACGAGGCATGGGAAGAGTTAAGAGAACGCTTCTCCCAAAAGAACGCTCCAAGGATCTTTCAAATCCGACGTGACATAGCCTCTCTCACACAAAGGCAAATGTCAGTGTCGGCATATTATACAAAATTGAAGACTTGTTGGGACGAACTTGGAGCCTACAAAGAAGCCACATCATGTACCTGTGGTGCACAAGATGAAACAGATAAGTTGATACAATTTTTGATGGGCTTGAATGAAAGCTTAGCGCAATTCGAGGTCAACTACTCTTACGGGATCCTCTACCATCCATACGAGTAGCTTACAACTCGATTACCAACGAAGAGAAGCAAAGAGAGGTAGGGGCCCAACGCCCTCACGAGGCAGCCGCCATGGCGGTGCGTAACGCACCCAATTCCAACAACTCCTCTAGCCGCTCCCAAGATCAACGACCTAGGACCAAAGGAAGAGCTCCCACCGGACATCTATGGTGTACCAAGTGTCAAAGGAACGGTCATGATTTGGCGGGGTGTTTCAAGATTATTGGCTACCCCTTGGACCACCCTGCACATCCCAATAACCGTAGCAAGCCCAACTTCGATGCGGGTCGTTGGGCAAGCCGCGGCAACAGCAGCCACTCCCAACCACAGCAGCAGCCGCAACAAGCAGCAGCAGCATCCGTGTCAACCAAGTGACTGCACCGACCCTCACTGACCTCAAAACAGCGATGCCGCACCTCTCCGACGAGCAATATCAACAAATTCTTTCTTTCGTCAAAGAGGACAAGAAAACCGGCTTTACCATCAATGCCACCTCGCTTGGAGCTTTTTCTAAAGATTTGTCACCGTTAGCTCCTCTTCGTGATCAATGGATCATCGATAGTGGAACGACGGATCATATTACATCATCTAAGAATGTGTTGAATAGTTGTGCATCTAACCATGATTTGCCACCCGTCTCTTTGCCAAGCGGAGAAAAAGTTTCTATCGATTCCATCGGCACCGTTAATCTAAATAATATACAATTGAATGATGTCTTGTGTATACCGAGTTTTAACGTTGATTTACTTTCCGTGAGTAAGATTACTGAAGGGTTATGTTGCTCAGTGACTTTTTATCCTTCTTGGTGTGTCTTGCAGGACTTGGTTACGAAGACGACGATTGGTGTGGGTAAGCGACGAGGCGATTTGTACTACCTGGTGGCGTTGGCCTCACCACCATCCCCTCACCACCAACCGGCCTGTCACCATGTTTCCAGCCCCTCCGACCTATGGCATCGCCGTTTAGTACACCCTTCCGCTGTTCGTCTCCAACATTTAGCCAATCACCATCTTAATTTTGATTTCTCTTCCAATTCCGTTTGTGATGTTTGTCCATTAGCTAAACAAACTCCTCAAGTTTTTGGTCATAGTTCAATTTCATCAACAAGTATTTTCTCTCTTTTGCATTGTGATATTTGGGGACCTCATAAACATCCCTCATTATTTTCTTACTATCGTTGATGATTTTTCTTGTTACACTTTGATTTTTCTCATGCGTCATAAACATGAAACTCAACAAATTCTCAAGAATTTCTTTGCTTTCGCCTCTACCCAATTTGCAAAAAAGGTCCAAAACATTCGCATTGACAATGGGGGCGAGTTTTTCTCTATGCGCGATTTCTTTTCTGAAAATGGCATTGTATATCAACATACTTGTGTTTACATGCCCCAACAAAATGGGGTGGTGGAACGCAAGCATCGTCACCTTCTCGAGGTTGCGCGCGGCCTCATTTTTCAATCACGGCTTCCCATCAAGTTTTGGGGTGAAGCCATGCTCACCGCCGCCCATCTCATTAACCGACTTCCTACCCCACTTCTCAACAAACAAACCCCTTTCGAGAAACTTTTCCAAAAACCTCCCACATATGATCACCTTCGAATTTTCGGTTGTCTTGCCTACGCTACTTCCGTTCATCCTCCTTCCAAATTCGCTCACCGAGCTCATAAATGTGTTTTCATTGGTTACCCATTAGGTCAAAAGGCCTATAAATTGTATGATTTGGAATCTCATCAAATTTTCACAAATCGGGATGTCTTATTCATTGAAGATCACTTTCCTTTTTCCTCTACTTCTCCTACTCCTACTCCTACTCCACCACCACAAACCGGCCCACCTTTACCCCTAATTAGTGAAACCCCACATATTTCCCAAACCCTAGACGCCCCTTCCCCACAAACCCTAGCCGATTCTCCAACACTAGCCGATTCACAAACCCTAGCCGCCCCTCCAACACTAGCCAATTTACAAACCCTAGCCGCCCCTTCCGCTGATTCCCCAACCTTAGAGCCCATCCCCCCTACTGACTCTCAAATCCTAGAGCCCGCTCCTCCTGCCGACACCCAAACCCTAGAGCCCACTCACCCTGCCGACACACAAACCCTAGCGCCCACTCACCCTGGCGACACACAAACCCTAACCCAACCCACCATCGACTCATCTCCTTCCACCGTCCTTCTCCGCCGCTCTACACGGCCTCCCAAACCCCTGGGTACACCGACTATGCTTGCTCGCAGGTGATGCTGCCACCCCACTCCACATCGTCTTCTTCATCACCCGGTCCCACCAGAGGTACTCGTTACCCTCTCTGTAATTTTACCTCATATCATCGGTACTCACCTGCTCATCTTTCTTTTGTTGCATCTATTAGCCGAAGCATAGAACCTTCTTCTTTTGCAGAGGCGAATCGAGACCCGCAGTGGCGTCAGGCTATGGATTCCGAGCTTGATTCACTCACTATCAACAACACCTGAACTCTTACGCCCCTTCCTCCGGGCAAACATCCCATTGGATGTAAATGGGTTTACAAGATCAAGCACAAGGCTGACGGTTCCATTGAGCGCTACAAAGCTCGTCTGGTGGCTAAAGGCTGTACTCAAAATGCCGGTATAGACTACCATAACACATTTTCCCCCACTGCAAAAATGGTGACCGTCCGCTGTCTATTAGCCCTTGCCGCATCCCAAGGTTGGTCTCTCCAACAGTTGGACGTTAACAACGCTTTTCTACATGGTGATTTGGACGAGGAAATTTATATGACTCCCCCGCCTGGTCTTCGGCGACAGGGGGAGAATTTGGTATGTCGCCTCAAAAAATCTCTCTATGGTCTTAAACAGGCTTCCCGTCAATGGTTTGCTAAGTTTACCGAAGCAATAATTGATGGTGGGTTTGTGCAATCCAAGGCCGATTATTCCCTCTTTACATGTAGAATGGTGACTCGTTTACAGCTTTGTTGATCTATGTGGATGATATTGTGATCACTGGTAATGATTCTCATGCTATTGACTCCATCAAACTGTTTCTTCAATCCCGATTTCGTATCAAAGACCTCTGTGATCTCAAGTATTTTCTAGGGATTGAAGTTTCATGTTCTAAGAAGGGCATTTACTTGTCACAAAGAAAGTATGCACTTGAAATTATTCAGGATGCCGGCTACATGGGGGCACGTCCCATTGAGTTTCTTATGGAAGAGGACAACAAGCTCTCCGACAAAGGAGAGATTCTCACTGATCCAGAAAAGTACAGAAGGTTAGTAGGCAGATTGATTTATTTAACGATCACTTGTCCTGATATTACATATTCAGTACATGTATTGAGCCGATTTATGCATGAACCGCGTGCACCACATTGGTATGCGGCCCTGCGAGTTGTAAGATACTTGAAGGGCTGGCCGGGACAGGGAATACTGTTAGTAGCGGATAGTGAACCCAGTTTGATAGCATAATGTGATGCTGATTGGGGAGGTTGCCCGATCACGCGTTGTTCAACCACAGGTTATTGCGTATTCCTTGGAAAGTCCCTAATCTCTTGGTGTACTAAGAGACAAAAAACAGTTTCGAAGGCATCAGCAGAAGCCGAATATTCATTGGAAGATTTGCATGTTCCACAAACGAGCCCGTCTTTGATGTATTGTGATAATCAGGCAGCATTACACATTGCTGCCAACCCAGTTTTTCATGAACGGACTCGACATATTGAGATGGATTGTCACTTTATCCGAGAGAAGATTATTGATGGTTCTATAGCTACACGCTTCGTTGGTTCGGCACAGCAACTAGCAGATATGTTTACCAAGTTGGGAGTTATGGATATCCACTCTCCAACTTGAGGGGGAGTGTTAGGAATTGTAATTGTATTAGGTTGTAATTATGTTACTTACCTAGTTTGTAGCACTAGTTATTAGTAGACTTATTGTACAAGGAAACCGTTGTCTATATCTATTCCTATCAATGAGAAGTAAAATCATTCTGGGAAAACTATTTTGTATCTTTGTATCTTTTCCTACAAAGATAGTGTTGCTTCATGTTTCATTGATCTAGCACCACTATGATTTGGTTGAATTAGATTACTATACGTACCAGGTACTCGCCCCTCTTTGTATCGAAGTGTATTTCTTCCTATGTGGATATGTTCTGGCTAGAGAAAGGTCGGCCCAATATGGAATATATGAATATTCTTTAGTTTTGCTCGAAAATAGTTTGCTCCTAGAGAGAGAACACTTTTCCAGAGAGAGAACACTTTTCCAATCAGTCAGTTTCAAGTAAATGTGTTTAAATTTGATCCATTCTTAATCCATAGTTTTCATTCAGATAACTTTAGGATGTACATTGGCTCAAGTTGCTCGAGCTCAACTCGGGCAGGATTCATTTTAGGCTCGATCAAGCTTGTTCTTTACAGAAATGTGCTGAGTTTGAGTTTATTTTAGGATTTAGATAGTCAACAGAGCTTCGTTGGCTCATAAAGCTTATGAGTTACTCATATATATGAGCCGGTTTAAACTCGACTCAGGCTCTTGATTTAATACATATAAATAATAACATTTGTTAGCTAGAAGATTAATATCTATCTAATGTTGTTTGCAGGATGAAGAACATTCAGTGGAGGAAGTTTGAAATGCTCCAAGCTGCTTTATATCTATCAACCATTTTGATTTTAAATTTATGTTAGAACTATATGCAGTTTATTTTCTTTACTTTGGACAAAGGCGTGAGGGCCTAGCCTCCCATTGGGTTCCAGCCCTAAAAAAAAATATTCTAAGAGACTCGTTATTGTCAAGTTTACTTTCCGTTGTACTTGTCGAATCTTATTATCAATTGACCGTTGTTTAGCATAGATTTGTTATGTTTAAAGTCTTTATTATTTTTAAAAACAAGCTGAATGAGGTAAGCCTATAAATTGATTGAAAGCTCGGGTCATTTGAGCTCACTTCATAAATAAGTCGAGCTGAGCTAAGCTGGAGCTCAAAACTTTTTCAAAGCCAAGCTTGAACTTTCATCCTTGTAATTTATGTGATTTTGAACTTCAAAAATATTATACCAGCCAAGCTTGAGCACCTTGGCATTGGGTTCATTTAAATCCCCAGATAACTTCCCATATACTATTAAGGTTTTTCCATCAGCAAAGGACATATAAACCACTATGGGATCTTTGGCTGCCGAATAAAGATCGGACAATTGTAGCGTGTGTTTCATATATCTTGGAGACTCGTAGTATTGTAAATTTATTAGGGCGGCTGTTAGAAAATTGGCCTCTATATATAACCAGAGGGGAAGATGTAGTCATTTTCAATACTTAACATGGCTACGCCATTGGTGGAGCATCTGTAATAATTATAATAGTCATGGTGATAGATATGGGTTGGTTGGAACCAAAGGTGCTGGGTGAAATTGATCAAGTCCAAATCAATTTTCATTCAGAAAAAAGAAACAACTACATGCAACCAAACCCAAAACCATAAAGCGATGCCAAAAAGGCACGCAGGAAAACCCCTCCACCGCAATTCAATTAGTGTGAATTCGCATTTGTTTTGGGCTTGATGAGTTGAAGAAGATGGAATTTGAAAGAAATATTAATGATCATGAGTTATGAAGCACCAAAACGGAAACGGAAATTGAAGAAGATGGAACTTGAAAGAAATATTAAGGATCATGAGTTATGAAGCACCGAAAAGGAAACGGAAATTGCGAAATGATACGACTCGAAATAGCCATTCATGAACTCTCAAAAACATAATAATACAATATGATGTCAATTAAAAAATAGATTTAATATAATAATAATAATGAGTTTTCTTCAATTTTATTAAGTGAATTTTGTATTTGTTTATTTGTCCAATTATTCTCTCTCCTCCTTTTGCCTTCACCTTCTTCCTTTCTCTGAAACCCAAAGTCAGTATTCCCCAAGAACATAATATAGAGTAGAGTCTGGTACTTACAATGTATTTTGCCCGAATATGAGTCCTGAGTTACTATATAACCCCAAGAACTTCCAAATTTTGCCTAATTTTCACAATAATTTATAAAAAATCAGTCATCGATGCTGATTCATAGCCGTGCTGTTCATGTCGAGTTTTCTAACCGTTTCAAAATTTGATTTTGGAAATTCATGTTTTATGCCGTTTTTAAGATGTTTCTTACCTGAATGAGTTTTCGAAACGCAAAATGCCAGGTCCTTCCAGCTTCGGTACTTCATAGATCATGAGAATTGAGATAAGATTGTGGTGTACTTATAAAACAATTCTTGATTTACTAGAGTACTTATATGTAATTCCATTTTAAATTTGAAGAAATTTGGGGTGCATCCATAACTTTTTGGGGTTTCGGGGTCAACAGGTTACTTCTATTTTCCTTCCCCTTATTTTTCTTTCTGTCAACGTTTTCCTTCCCCTTATTCAATCAACGTCTAATTAATTCCTCTGCCCACAATAATTTACTATTCTGGTATTTTCGTAGGGACCTGTTATTTGCACTTCCACAAATGATTATGATGTACTATGGAGCATTGTTGCTCACTCTTTCCATCCCGCCGTCCTCTGATGCTCCGCCGAATCCAAGTAATAAACCTGAGAAATCACATCCAAATTGGATGAAATCCAACAAGGAAGCCAGTGCCTGGTTGATCATTCTCTTCTTGGTCCAATTGGTTAAGCAAAGTTTCTTCAGTTTTACTGTCCAGTCAAGTTTGAGGCTTGATACTGCGCCGAATCCAAGTAATCAACATGAGAAATCACATCCAAACTGGATGAAATCCAACAAGGAAGCCGGTGCTTGGGCGATCATTCTCTTCTTGGTCCAATTGTTTAAGCAAAGTTTCTTCAGCTTTATTTTCCAGTCAAGCTTTAGGCATACCTCTGTGATCTGGGATGTTTTGTTGGCTTGTAAGCGTGCTGTTGATCTAATTGTTTCAATTCGATGTTGGGTTTTTTCTTGTTAATTGGTTAAGTTGGATCCTGCTTTGGATTGTTTTCTGTTTTGAAAAACTGTCTTGGTTTATCAGCTTGGATTGATTGAAGGGATTAGAGCAGGTGATAAGTTTTCTCAGCCACGGGGGATGGATTTCAATCATAGATTGCGAATCCATTGGTGTGAGTCTATGCTAAAGCAATTCTTCAAGGAACTCTTTGTCTTAAATTCCAATTTGTTGGGTATATATAAAGATAAATTGCTATACCAAATTTAAATTACATATAACAAATATAAATTGTTATTACATATGCACTGGAAACAGTAAAGGCAAAAACAAAGAACAGAAGAACCTGAATAGATCGAGGCTAGAATTAGATTCTATAGCCTTAAGACAAGATCGCCCCTCACAGGTGCCTCAAGGTTTGAATTGGCGAATGTCTCCCAGGATACAACGATCTTTCTCTTTGCGGAAGTAGCACTCCAATCCACAAAGAACGGCGAACCAGAAAGTGTTTGATCTCTCTCTCAATAACACTAAATCTAAATATGAATGCTCTATATTCTAGATAGGTAAATATGAATAATGATTTTCAGGGGACGAACTCTATTAACAGAGTTTAAGGCATCTGTATAGAAGAGTCATGACTGATTGCAGAACCCGAATGGTTGCACCTTTTCATAAACAATATGTCTTTTTGTACGTTGTGTCAAAACCAATACCAACCCTTCTTTCATTATTTTGTTTGATACAATCCCGTTTGGACTGAAACATTGTATTGGTTAAAGAACCACTTATTGCAAGGCATCATTTTATATTGCAACTTTTGGTATGAAACTTCATACTTTTCATACTTTTCGAAGTCAATTTCTACTTGCAATAGCAAAACATGACACATGGCAAGTTCACTTTCAAACCAAGCTATTGGTTCCATTCTAATTTCCATTCAATTAATAGAAAATTAATATTATATATTAATTTTTCTAACAATCCCCCACATGAATGGAAATCATGCAAATGAAGTATGCAGACACTTGAGAGAGTTCATTTGGAATGATAGTGCATGGGGAATGGTAGCTTTTGGCTTTGAACCTTCCTTAGTGAAATACTATCGGATTTACTAGCTAATCAATGAACGCGATGTCTTGAATTGTTTAGCCGTTGATGTAAACCAAGACAATAATATTCACACACTACCTTTCCGGACACATCTGGTTCTACGGTTGTGTTCATTTCGGCCCTGAACATACCTGGTGTTCGTGAGTGCTTTAGAGAATTAAGCCTTCCAAATTCTCATAGAAACGGCCACATTTCGCACTCATGTAGGTGATTTCCCATGAAGAGTATTTTGCAATACCCCACTTGAAAATTCAAGTTATAGGAATCATTAAAACTAAAAGTTATCCTTAACTCGCGGCAGATAGCACTAGTTCATCCTAGGACATGGGTAGGAGTTTATCTCCTTTAGTGCTCCCACTGAATCATCCACAATTCGGTTGTCCCTTTGAACCTAGATCTTGGGATCTCCAGTCAACTAGGTTGGGTTGCCATTATGGCGATTCTTAATGCATAGGCTTTAATCCCATTCCTCTTGATGATTTATAAATTTTCCCTCTAGTCAAAGGTTTTGTAAACGGATCCGCAATATTATCCTTTGACTTTACATAATCAATGGCCATTATTCCAGTTGAGAGAAGTTGCCTAACGGTATTGTGTCTACGACGTATGTGTCGTGACTTACCGTTATACATATGATTTTGTGCCCTTCCAATTGCAGATTGACTATCACAATGTATGCATATGGCAGGCACCAGCTTTGGCCAATTTGGAATATCCTCTAAGAAATTGCGAAGCCATTCAGCTTCCTCTCCTACTTTATCTAAAGCAATAAATTCAGATTCCATAGTGGATCTGGCAATACAAGTTTGTTTAATGGATTTCCATGAGATGGCTGCACCACCTAATGTAAAGACGTAACCACTTGTGGCTTTAGAGTCTTTCGTATCAGATATCCAATTTGCATCACAGTAACCTTCAAGTACGGCTGGATATCTCTTGAAGTGTAATCCATAGTTCTGAGTTATGTTTAAATACCCTAGAACCCTTTCAATTGCCTTCCAATGATCCTTTCCAGGATTGCTCGTATATCTACTCAATCTACTAACTGAATATGCAATTTCTGGACGTGTACAATTGTTGATGTACATAAGACTACCAATTATACGTGCATATTCGACTTGAGCAATACCTTGACCTGTATTCTTTGACAAAGGAAGATTGACATCATATGGTGTCTTGGCGGGGTTGCTTACATAATTGCTAAACTTAGCAAGCATCTTCTCAATATAGTGTGATTGAGAAAGAATGAGCCCTTCGGATGTTCTAGAAATCTTAATTCCTAGAATTACATCGGCAACTCCCATATCCTTCATGTCAAATTTACCAGTCAATGCTTTCTTGGTAGTCTTAATTATTTCTTGACTACTACCAATAATTAGCATATCGTCTACGTATAGACACACAATGACGTATTCATTATGAGTGCTCTTAGTATACACACACTTATCACACTCATTAATTCTAAACCCATTCGACAACATTGCATCGTCAAATTTCTTATGCCATTGTTTTGGTGCTTGCTTTAAACCATATAATGATTTGACTAGCCTACACACCTTTTTCTCTTTACCAGGAACAATAAATCCTTCATGTTGTTCCATATAGATCTCCTCTTCTAAATCACCATTTAGAAAAGCAGTTTTAACATCCATTTGATGAATTTCCAAGTTATGTATTGCAGCAATAGCAATTAACATACGTATGGATGTTATTCTCGTGACTGGCGAGTATGTGTCAAAATAGTCTAAGCCTTCTTTTTGCTTATAACCCTTAGCGACAAGTCTCGCCTTATATTTGTCAATTGATCCATCTGCTTTCATCTTTCTCTTGAAAATCCATTTGTAACCAAGAGGTTTATTTCCAGGAGGAAGATCCACTAGTTCCCATGTATGGTTTTGCATAATGGACTGAACTTCGGCATTGACAGCCTCTTTCCATAATGGAGCTTCTGGGGATGACATAGCTTCTTTATATGTCTGAGGCTCATTTTCTAACAAATATGTCAGAAAATCAGGACCAAAAGACTTTGAAGTCTTTGTCCTTTTACTACGTCTTGGCTCATCATGTTGAGCATGTTCTTGGTCAGCAAGATTTTCAACATTACTTTCATGATGATCAGTGCTACTACTATCATCATGTGTTCTCTTTAAAAAACTCCGTTCTTGTCCAATCTTATATGGAAATACATCTTCAAAGAATGTAGCATTCCTTGACTCCATGATAGTATTTACATGTATCTCAGAGTTATCTGATTTATATACAAGAAATCGATATGCACTACTGTTTACCGCATAGCCGATGAAGATACAGTCAATGGTTTTAGGTCCAATCTTAATCTTCTTTGGATCGGGAACCATAGCCTTTGCAAGACACCCCCACACTTTGAGAAATTTGTAGGAAGGTTTTCGACCTTTCCATAATTCATACGGTGTCTTACTCAACTTCTTGTGAAGTAATTTGTTGAGAATGTGGTTTGCGGAAAGCAATGCTTCCCCCCACAAATTCTGGGGTGCTCCAGAACTTATCAACATAGCATTCATCATTTCTTTAAGTGTGCGGTTCTTGCGTTCCGCAACACCGTTTTGCTGAGGCGAATAAGGAGCGGTGGTTTGGTGAATAATACCATGTTGAGCACAAAACTCAGAAAATGGTGCGACATATTCACCTCCTCTATCGCTTCTTAAAACCTTTATCTTTTTGCTAAGTTGATTCTCAACTTCGTTCTTATAATTTGTGAACGCGTCTATGGCTTCATCTTTGCTCCTTAGCAAATACACATAACAATATCTCGTGCAATCGTCAATGAAAGTAATAAAATATTTCTTACCACCTCTAGTTTGCACAAATTTTAGATCACATATATCACTGTGAACTAACTCTAGAGATTCTGTACTTCTTTCAATAGAGTGAAATGGTGCTTTAGTTGATTTTGCTTCTACACAAGTTTCACACTTATGACTTGCGTCAATATGAAACTTAGGCAATAGGTGCATGTTATCATAATTTACATGTCCAAGCCTACCATGCCATATATTTGGAGACTCAACTATATAAGCAGAACCATTAACTTTATTCATAACTGTGGGTACAATGGTTGTTACATCAAGTTTGAAAAGGCCATCACTAAGATATCCTTTTCCCACATACATTCCACTCTTTGTAAGTACAAACTTATCAGACTCGAACACCAAACGGAATCCGTTCTTGCTCAGCAGTGACCCAGAAATTAAGTTCTTACGAATGTCAGGCACATGAAGTACATCTCTAAGAGTGAGTTCTTTGCCAGAAGACATCTTTAGAACAACATTTCCTTGTCCTTGAACTTTGGAAGAAGAAGAGTTCCCCATAAACAATTGCTCCCCATGAGTGAGTTCTTTATAGGTGCTGAACATCTTCTTGTCAGAGCATATATGGCGAGTAGCCCCAGTATCAACCCACCATTCATTTGTGCTCCCCACCAAGTTAATTTCAGAAACCATAGCCGAGAGATTTATATTAGAATTCTCGTTGGGCAGTCCATCATCTTCGGTTATGTTTGCTTCATTAACCTTCCCAGGTTTCTCACCATGATTGGTTGCAGCAGGGATCACCAAAGGTAACATAGCAATAGATGTGCTACCCTTATCTTTGCTCAACACAATATCACCCATCTTTCTTTTATGATTGGAAAGAGATGATATAACTCAGTATAATGCAAACAGAATAATTCACCAACCGTAATAAGAAACAAACAGATTCTAGTTTCTCAAAACAAGTTGTTGGGTATATATAAAGATAAATTGCTATACCAAATTTAAATTACATATAACAAATACAAATTGTTATTACATATGCACTGGAAACAGTAAAGGCAAAAACAAAGAACAGAAGAACCTGAATAGATCGAGGCTAGAATTAGATTCTATAGCCTTAAGACAAGATCGCCCCTCACAGGTGCCTCAAGGTTTGAATTGGTGAATGTCTCCCAGGATACAACGATCTTTCTATTTGCGGAAGTAGCACTCCAATCCACAAAGAACGGCGAACCAGAAAGTGTTTGATCTCTCTCTCAATAACACTAAATCTAAATATGAATGCTCTATATTCTAGATAGGTAAATATGAATAATGATTTACAGGGGACGAACTCTATTAACAGAGTTTAAGGCATCTGTACAGAAGAGTCATGACTGATTGCAGAACCCGAATGGTTGCACCTTTTCATAAACAATATGTCTTTCTGTACGTTGTGTCAAAACCAATACCAACCCTTCTTTCATTATTTTGTTTGATACAATCCCGTTTGGACTGAAACATTGTATTGGTTAAAGAACCACTTATTGCAAGGCATCATTTTATATTGCAACTTTTGGTATGAAACTTCATACTTTTCATACTTTTCGAAGTCAGTTTCTACTTGCAATAGCAAAACATGACACATGGCAAGTTCACTTTCAAACCAAGCTATTGGTTCCATTCTAATTTCCATTCAATTAATAGAAAATTAATATTATATATTAATTTTTCTAACACAATTATTGTCTAAATTGGTCTTCCAAATAGGTGCAAGCTGTTCCTAATACAGCTGCTTTATTGCTTCCGTTTTGGAAAAGGCGAAATTGTAAACAAAGCCTAGGAATCAAGAAAACGATGGCTCTTCATTGCCCAGATAAGTCCACTCCTTTTCTATTAACAGTGTGATATTTGCTTTTATGATCTAATTAGATTAGGGTCTCCCTTTCATCCGAGTAACTCTTGATGCCGCTGTATTATTAACTTGCATTTTAATAGGTTAGTTTTTGAAGGTAATCTCGAGTGTGTTGCAAATATGTGCTGTTTTGCCTATGATTTTAGGATGAGTTTAAGTAAAGTCGAATTTTACTGTGCTGAGCAATTTAGTGCTGATCTAAGCTTATCAAACCTCAACGATCTAGCCTCATGAATTGGATGAGTTGGAATGTCAGGGGCATTAGACGTCCTGGTCTTTTGTCTCAATTTAAGTCTTTTTGCAATATATTCAAGCTCAGTTTGGTGTGTTTGTTGGAAACTAAGACTGTTTTAGCTCGGGCTCCCAAGGCTCTAGGTTGGCATGCTATTGATAAGCATTTTGAAGTCCCCCCGATTGGTAGATCGGGTGGTATTTTGCTGTTTTGAAATTCTCAGGTTGTGTCTATTACTGTTCTTCAAGTCCATGATCGTTTTCTACATTGTCATGTTACTGATTGTAGTAGAAACTTATCTTGTTGTTACATATATTATTCGATCGTTTGTAATCAAAGTTATGATTCATTTGACATATGGTCTAATGTAATATGATGATCAGGTGGGACTTCTCTGCCACGGCTCCACTGCCAGAGTACATGAAAGCATGTTACCAGGCACTGTTGGATGTCTACACTGAAATTGAACAGAAGTTTGCAAAGGATGGGAACTTCTATGGCATCCACTACGCCAGAGAAGCAGTAATCTCATAACTAGTGCAATCATTATCATAACAAAAGTGATTATTATAAATTATACAAATTAAAATAATGTTTCTGTGTCTTTCAGATGAAAATCATAGTTCGGGGTTTCTTCCAAGAAGCCAAATGGTCACATCAGAAATACATACCGACAGCGGACGAACATCTCCAAGTAGCACTTACCACATCCTAATTTTTTCTAATTACTACCTCCGCCGTCGGAATGGGAGGTATTGCTACAAAAGAATCCTTGGAGTGGTTGATCAATGACCCTCAAATGGTTAAGGCTTCATCAAAAATTGGTAGACTTAGAAATGACATGGTGTCCTACCAGGTACTTTTGTACTTAATTAAATAGAGAACTAGATGACGAGATTAGTTTCTCAATGAATATCCTTTTTTGCATATGTAGTTTGATCACAAGAGAGGAGGAGATGTTGCCTCGGCTGTGGAATGCTACATGAAACAATATGGAGCCACAGAAGAAGAAACAATAGCCGAGTTAACTAAACAAGTGAACGATGCGTGGAAGGACATAAATGAAGGGTTGCTGCGCCCTACCACCATTTCCATGCCCCTCCTAATGCGAATCGTGAGTCTCACACGATTTACTGAAGTTAACTACAAGTATGGAGATGACTTCACTGGTGCTGGAGTCGTGTTAAAGGATCAAATCAATTCTCTGTTTGTCAACCCCGTGCCTTTGTAGGTCTATGATTGAGATGTATTGTCTACACTACAATTAATACAGCCTCTCGAAGTCCAGTAGTGAAACGGAGTTAGTAACTCTTAAATTGTTTCGAATAAGACGAAGATTGGCTAGCCGTCAAGACGATGTTAATTTGGGTTGTAATAACACGGGGATCTGTTATGTTTACTATCTGTTTGCTAATAAAAAGTCTTCTCAAGTCGCATCTAAAATAAAGAGTTGGAAACTTGGATGTTTTAAGGACGAGGCTAATCACTAGCCATTTGAAACCTTGGGTTAAGCAAAGGGGAAGCCAAAAAATCAATTACGTTGGGGACAATTTTGGGGTCCTCCTCAACTACCTATTGGTTAGGGATATAAGCCCCTTATGTCCCATTATGTATTGTTCGTTTGTTTCATTTTTCCATGTTATAACATGACCGAACCGTTAACGATCATTCACTAAATATCATCTCTACCAAAAATTCATCAAATTTAAGATTGTTTCGTTATCTAACTATATAAAACATAAATAAATGATACAACTTGACATATATATGCACTCAATCTTAGCAAATGACTAGTGAAATAATCGCGTATTTAAAACAACTTCAAAGTGTTCTCACTCTGTATTTCATACACATATATCAATCCCCTGCTTACTACAATCCAAATTTCTTAAAGTGTTCTCACTCTTTATTTCATACAAATCAATCCCCTTCTTACTACAATCCAAATTTCTTCTCTTCGGCTAGCACACCGTCGTATGGTTTGAACTATTTTTTAGGTGCAAACTCAACCTTTGCAAATGACTAGTGAATAATCTTGGGGTCTCTTCTGATCCAAGCCACAACCAAACCAAAGGCCTTTGCTAAAACCCATTTACCATTAGGCTTATGTAAAACCTTTTAAACCCGTCTTCCTTCTTTCATTTCTTCAATGTAGGACTCTGACACCGAAACTGATCCAAGTAATTAAGAGAAGACCTTTCATGTCCATGGCTGCCCAGTTGCTAAATTTAAGAAGCTTTGAATTCCGAAATAAATAAGAATCTTTCCAGCTCACGTAGCTATCGCTTTTACTACTTTATATAGTCATGTTATGCTTGGTTTGTAATCAGCTGTTGATGAAATGAAAGTTAGTGAATTCAAATCGAGGAGAGAAGGAATTCTTCTTGGTAAAGCTAATCTCTTTGGTGGATTTCCATTGAGTGGGGAGTTTTCTTTCTAAACAAGTTCTCACTTGTGTTTTCTCTTTGTTTCCCATTAATTCGGTGTCAAATTGATATCAGGGATTTCCGATCATGGCTGAGAGGCGCGGACGTCGTGGTGGTCGTCAACCTCATGACCGTCAAGAGTCACCATATCGTGAAAAGAGATCTGCGTGACATTCAAATGGAGGAGTTAAGGAGACAAGTGCAGCAACTATAGCAGCGTCTTGAACGCTATGAACCCCTGGAACATGATGAGTCACGTCATGATTCAGAGAATGATCAAGAGGATGGCAACCATTTTGATCATGATGAGGATCATGCCTTGAGTGATGATGATAATAGGCGTCGACGGAGGAATGAGTTTGTGCAGCGAAACTTTGATTTCAAAGTTGACATTCCAAAATTTGAAGGCAAAATGCAACCTGAAGAATTCATGGATTGGCTTTAATACTGTGAAAGAGTGTTTGATTACAAAGATGCGCAAGGTGAAATTAGTGGCTATCAAATTGAAGAAACATGCTTCAACTTGGTGGGAACATTTGAAGAAACAGCAAGTTCGAGAAGGAAAAAGGCGAATTGAAACATGGGCAAAGATGAGAAATCAATTAACGAAGAAGTTTATGCCCGAAAATTATCGCCAAGAAGTTTTTATCAAGCTGCATAATTTCAAGCAGCGAGATTTGTCCGTAAAAGAGTATGCTGCAGAGTTTGATAATATACGCATGGCTTGCGACCTTGTTGAACCTGAGGAGCAAACAATAGCTCGTTATCTTGAGAGTCTTCGTTCTGAGATACAGAATATGGTACAGCTACAATCTTATTAGTCCTATGATGATGTCGTGAAGTTGGCCTTAAAAGTAGAGAAACAACTCAAAGAAGGTCGCGGGGGTGCGCCGAAGTCTTGGTTGAAAAGAGAGTAGCTCCAGTCGCTCTTCAATGTCCAATTCTAAATCTTCTCCACTTGTAAAAGCAGATACAACATCAAAGACAACTTGTAGGAATGAAGGTTCAACAAGTGCGGGTCGTCCAAGTTCTATAAGATGTTTCAAGTGTCAAGGATTAGGCCATATTGCATCTGAATGTCCTAATTGCACGATAATCTCACTGGTGGAAGAAGATGGAGATTTTAATGATGAAAATACTGCTAATTTGGATGAGGGGCCAATCTTTGATGAAGACATTACCTATGGAGATGAGGGAGAAAGTTTGGTCATTCGTAGAAGCTTGAATGTCTCCTATGTGGAGGAAGACAGTTGGCTTCGAAACAACATTTTCCATACCCGTTGCACTTCCCTTGGCAAAGTTTTTAATGTCGTTATTCGGGGTGGGCACGGTCCGCCCGTGTAACCCGCAACCTGCACTTTTTGGACCAGATCGTCCCAAAATCATGCCCACTTATTGCGAACTTCATCGATCTCTTCTTGCAGGTATACGCAATTTGATCTTTTTTTCCCACTATTACATAAATCTCATTGTGTAAATATTGGCAGCTCATATATATACCACGTACCCACAATTATATTGCCTAAAAGTAACAGCTTTCCATCTTTATATAACCTAAATAACATCTTTCCATCTCCACTTATGTAATATCAGGTTTTCATCTCTACTTATTTATATAATATTACCTTGGTTTTAAAGTTGAGTTCTTTGTTTGATGTGATATCCTTCATGTACCGCATCACATAGTATTCACACTGCTTGCAATCTGGCTGCGCATGAATGCCCTAAGTAAAAGCATGATAACATATGTATTCATTAGTCCACTTGTTCTATTGATCAAAAACACTACCTATTTGACAAGGAAATAAACAAGTTTATCATCATACCGCCATGGGCAACCATGTGACTTTGTTAGTAACTGAAAGCTTCATCTTGTCAGCCTTGGCCATTTTAATCCCACTTGTTCTGGAGATGAGTTACTTAGATCTTGACAGATGTATCGGGACTTGTCAATCATACTTCCACAACCTTGTCCATCAACTTTACTTGGGTCAGCAAACCGTACCATGTTCAACATGTTGGTATTCTTGAGAACATCATGTAGGCACCTATAAAATTCTATAATTAACACTGAACGAAAAAGAACAAAGATGAGCCTGTTAGTTCACCTCATATACATCACAATGCAATTTGCTCCCACCTCATCCATATCAGCAAAACTCTAAATTTCTGGTCCCAGCACAAAAGTTTTTTTACATTTCCAAACACTTCTTTTTCCATACTAAGAAGCAAATGCACTTAGCTGCTATAATGATTTTGGAGTTGATGTATGTGCCAGTTGTGAAGTTTTTGCCTTTTTCTATCATGGCTGTGTAACTAGCTAGTTATTCACAATGCGTTTTCGCATCTGATTATCCTCTGTTGACCCAATAAATATCTAATTATCTTCCTATTTGAATAAATAAAGGAGGTATATACTTAAAAACTTAATACATCTGCCCAAATGATTATATTACCTCCTTTTTTCCAAGACAACAAGATCCTTAGGCCAATAAACAACAATGCCAGCTGCTTCTTCAACAATAAAAATGTCCTCTCGCACCGCGATGGGTATGGAAGCAAAATCATCAATCACTTTGTAGATTTGCACTTGGAGATTATCTTTCAACGCTTCATCGTGAGCAGTTGAAGTAGCATCAATGATATAAGCACGGGCAATAATCTGATCAATGCAATCCACAGCCAAGAGGCACATTTCTTTGCCTGCACATAATTATAACAAGAACATAATTCTTTATCAGTCAAGTAAATCACAATTAAAATAGTACTTTATTGAATAAACACCAGAATACATAATTGAATGACAAACCTTCTTGGGTACTTGAAAAGCTTCACATATAATTACCTCAGGTTCTCCCATAATTACATCAACTGACTGGTTGGCCACCAGTCAATTCATTGTGGGGCTCTCTTCTCATTGCAGCTTGCCTTCTCAGAACCATTCCCACTTGGTGGTGGTAGGCTTAAGGATTCGTTTATCAATTTTTGGAGAACTTGTTCCGGCCTCCATCGTGGCCTTGTACTCATTAAACATGTCTCTCCATTTGGCATTCATCTGATCGAGTAGCTTTTGTGTTTGAAGTAGATCATCGGCCTTGTAAAGTCTGTCTTTTTGTGTTTGAAGTAGGTCATCAGCCTTCTGGTAGGTCAAAGTAAGTCGTCGGTCTTACTTGCCCCCCCACACCTCTAACTCTTCCACGATTCTTCAGTATACCCAATGCAAGTGCCAACACATCCTTAGTTCCCTCAGGTTTCAACGTCCCGTCTTCCACTTGTTTCTGTAATTCACCCTATTTGCATTCGACGAGTTAATAAACAAAAAAATGTGACTAACTCAAAAATAATGCACTCTTAAGAGTACATTAATTGTACTTACAATCAATGTTGCCTTATCTGCCACTTCAGGGTCTGCTATGTTGCCTTTTTTGTCTTCCCTTGCTTTGACCCAAAGCACAGCCCTCAATTTCATTTGCCCCAGGCTTATCCTTCAACTACTCATTCAAATATAAGCATTAGAATTAGAAAATCAGAAAATTACTATTGAATACATAAACTTGAATTATCGAAAGTTGGAAATATGTACTAGTTCTTCCTCCAAGCCCACGTAACCCTTGCATGAAACTCGATGATTATACTAATTACGCGATTATAGTTCTGATGTAACCTTGTGTTTGAAGTCCCACTTAGGATCTAAACCTATCAGCAACAAATGCATTCCAATCTGTCTGGGTGATATTATTATATATACATTGTTGGAAGGTGTTTTAGCTTCTCTGGATTATCTGTGAAGGGGAGAATGTATTTACAAGTTAGCTTAGACTTGAAATTACGAAAGCTGATTCCACCAGATTTCATTACAGCTTTTTTTCTCCCTGTCCCACATCAAATATTTCCTATGCAGAGTGAATGATAAGCATTAAAATCTGATTTTTATTAACTATAGAAGCAACTATATAAAATGTTTCAAAGTACCTCCACTAGTTCCCAAAATATGTCCTTTTTGCCTTTCAGATCTTTATTTCTTCAGTCGTCAAAAGTAATAGGGATGTATCTTCTAACAAGCTTCCCAACATAACATATCAAATCAATTCTTCCTTGACCACACATCTTCCCTTTTGCATTATATTGGATTTCGATCTTTTGTCTAGTGTTCTTGATCCGCTGAATACGCTGCATAGTAACCTTGCCTTATTGCTTCCTCTCTTTGGTCACCTCTACGACATCCATTTGCTCCCTCTCTTCGGCAATGGATTCTTCAGAATTAACATTGGTCCGAGCTTTCCATGGACTTGTCTTCTCAATAGTTCTTGATGGTTCTGTCCTTGCTTTTCTGGCATTTGCATTTCTTGCCTTTGGTGAAGCTACACCAGATCTGTTTCCTTTTGGTGGAGCCATAATGCATCAAACTTGTAGGAAAATTCACAAGTATATCTAAATCTGAGCAAAATTTAACTACACATCAATCAAACAGATTTACAAATAACCAAGTAATACATATACATTACTAGAAACCACTACGCCACAAATGGCCTATTATAGCATCCAACTATAGCACATTTCTCAATCTGCTGTAGAGTGTGCATCTATAAACGCTATTAATAAAAATAAGGACACGGGCGGGATTTTTGGTTTTTTTAATGAGCGGGCGCGGGCTGGTTTTGGGATGAAATTTTTTCTAAGTATCGTTCCGCCAAAACTTTTCCCATTTCTCCACCTTGGTCGTCGTCCCTATCCAAAAATCCCCAAATCCTCCAAAACTCAGATCCTATCCCCGATCTCCTTCGGCGAGACACCCAAAATGATGAACCCGCCCCTCGCCCTCCTCCTGCTCCTCGTATCATCGGCAGCCCTCCTCCTCTCCCTTGCCACCGCCAAGATCAAATCCCTCACGATCTCCGGCCACGTCGCCATCCGCGTCTCGAAGGTCTCCTTCACCTCCAAGCTCTTCGGCATCGACCCCTCCCGCCTTGTCTTCTTTCTCCTCTCCGAGGAGTCCTTCCTCTAGGTCCCGGTCAAGATCCAGCAAAACCCTAGCCTCTGCGTCCTCGACTCCCGCTACTTCACCCACCTCTTCAACTTCAAGGACCTCTCTCTGCCGCCCCTCTCCGCTGGATCTCAATTTCCCAATTAGGGTTTCAGGTTTTCACTTTCTTAATTCTCTGGGATTTTCCCAGATCCGCATAAAGGCAGCTCCTTTTCGAGCTTCCCCTTTTCGGAAATTAACGGTAGAGGTGGAATTTTCTTCAATTGTTTTTCTGCTTCTATTTATTGATTGGTTTTCTTCTCATTGCTTCAATTTGTGCTAGAGGACATTGTACTCATCTTCCTGCTTTCTCGAACGTAGTTTATTTATTGGTTTTCTGTGGCAGTAGAATACTTACTAGGACATAGTTTATATCATGACTTAAACTTGAAAGTGTGGATCATGCTCTAAGGCTATACTGTTCTTTGCAGTGTTTTGAGTGTTCATCCGACAAGTGCGAAGTCTTTGGTTGGAGTAGTTGTATTTGCATCAGAGATTCAAAAGGAGAAGAAGGTTGGTTGCTTCTGTGTTCATTGTGAAGTTTGTTACGTTACTAAAGCTATTGATATGAGTTAATTAAAGCTAGAGGAATAGTTATGGTGAGCCATTATTTATTTTTGATCTAGGAAACAAAACATAGATGTATATCATTTACATTTACTTCAACCTGAGTTGATCGGGTTTTTTTTGTGTGTGCAGGGTCGGGACGTTTATGTGATGGTTAGTCCTCTCAACTTGAAGTTTATTGAATGCATATAGTACTCAGTATGTGCTTTAGCCAAGCGATTCTTACACATTTTGAGTCATGAACAACTATGTACACATTGCATGTAACAAGGGGGAAACATAAGACTTATCGTACTTTATCCTTCTCGGTTGATTTAGTCTTTACTTGGTGGGTTTGCATTGGCACTAGACCATAAATCTTTAATTTTTTTCTACCATTTCAAGTTTTGGTTTTCATTGTTGGAAAGTGTATTGATTTCTTATCATAGTTTAATAGTTTACTGTACCTCTATAAGGTTCTGCAAATGTTGGAAAATCAGCATTCATCAGTGCTTTATTAAGTGAGTTAATGACATTCTTTCTGTGCTTTGTTGCCTTCGGTTGACTTGTAGCTTAAGATCGCAGTTTGAATTTCTGTGCTTTATTAAGTGATTTCTTTCTGTACAATCGGTATTTTCTAGGTAAAACGGATGAAAATGGAACAGAAAGATTGCTCTACGAAAGTAGACAGAAGCATGCCTGGATTGGTAGGTTCGTGTCAATTTCTTTCTTTCCCTTGGTTTATTTGCGTAATCTTATAAGTCCTTGCGCTTGCCTGGAATTTCCCTTATAAACTACGTTGCTGTTTATATGTGGTAGGTTCTCCTTGTCTGGTAGAGTCGTGGGACCTGTTGGTGGGGGGAGCTGTCCCGTTCAAAATGGAGGTCCTTCAGATATTGAAGTACAACTTTTGTCTGATATGGGTGATGTTGTTTCTTCTGTTAATTAGAACATCAGCAGGGGGCATTTACTTGTTCAAAAATATAAATCCAGGTAAAAACATTGAGCTTTTTCTTATATTACAATTCATAAACTTTTGCAGTGTCTTGCAATCTTCAATTGATGTTATGATTACACTTTCTTCTGAAATCACAGGTTTCATCATGGGTTTATTGCAAACTGTAATCTGGTTCCAAGACCTTATATTTTAGATTTACTTGCATGTTTATTTTCTTATCATTATCCTTCTTTTGGTGCAGGAGAATACGAATTGCGGGCTTCGCATCCTGACTTGAAAGTTGAAGTGAGAGGTTCAACAAAGGTCATACTTTTTTTTCTTTCTTTCTTGTCCATACTTTGTTATACTTTGTCTTTGTGTGGTTTGTTTCCCCTCGAATTCCCCCCTTTTCTAGCCAAATGAGGGTATGTGATCAAACATCATGTTACTTTGTTTTATAAGATTGTATTATATATTATGTTACTATTGACTTACAAGTTTATATGCCACTTATGGAAATGATATACTTATTGCAGGTGAAATTGGGATTCGGAAATGGCGAAGTTGGCGACATTTTCTTCATTCCTGGGTATGATATCCGTGGATGTGTTGTTGCTCATGTATAATACTTTGACAATTAGACAATTTTAGTGGCAGAAGGCTTAAGGAGAACGATTAGACAATTTTAGTGTTTTTTCTTAGTTTGTTGGTAACAAGGCTTGTAATATGAAACCTTCAAGTCTTGTGTCGGATATTGTATCGTGTATAATATTGTATTTTGAAGTTGTGTTAAATGTAATGAATTTTCTTGAACATTGTTGATTGCTTAGTTGGGAATGTTGATTGTTTTGTTGGAAGAGTTCAAATGCCTAAGGAATGCTGTAGAAACGAAAACGATATCTGGTATAATTGTACCATTATAGCATCTTGGAATATTGAAATCGCAGCGTCAGCGCAAAGCTATAAAAAGGATGTAATAGCGCGTAAAACACGCTATAAATGTGGTTATTTATAACATCACAAAAACGCTATAATAGACCCCCACTTTTCTTAGCGTCGGCAAACACAGCGCTTCTGAAAACGCTATGAAACTCTACCATAGCGTGTATCGGATGCTATAATAGGCCATTTTTGGCGTAGTGAACACATGTAACAATCTCAATGCAAAGTGACCAAACAAACATAAATATCTTCTTGGATACATATAAGGAGTCTAAGCCTCATCCCCACGTCTCTGGTAGTTGTTCACATTGTCATCTTCGTAAGTCTAAATTGGTGGCAACCTTGTACAAACAGGTTGATGATCAATAAATGTATCTGTAGATCAATGTCGTAGTAAAATCTATCTGGCACCTTCAATACTGTAGACCAACTAGGAGCTGAAGGATCCTCATAGTAAAACACTTGGTCAACTTGACTACCTAAAACAAAAGGCTCTTTTTTGTGACCCATCTTACTAAGATCAACAAACATAACCCCAAACTAAATTACGAAATACCATATTTGTTATTAACCAACCCACTGACACCTAAAAAATTGTTTGCATGAACTTCCCATACTCAAGCTCCCAGATTTCTTGAATAATCTCGTAGACCCCCCCCCCCCCCAATATCTGCTGTGATGAGTGATGAGGGCGTTATCCTTTCCCTTAGAAACTTGCATTGTATCTGCCATCAAATGTACTCCACTGTTTCGTACAACTCACATATCCTCACACTTGATTGTGTTAAAATTCACTCCATTAATCTTGTAACCCTTATCCATCGGTACTTCCATGCAAGAGCCATTTGTTAGCCACCTCACTGTCTCTGAAACCCCATGATTGTCAGAGTTTAGTTCAGCTACCACCTAATACGCCATTAAAAGTACAAGTTAATAGAGGTAATATGATGAAGCATTCAGTTTGAGAGCCCAATTATTCATGCTTACCCCATTGTGAAACCAGTCAACGAAGGTTTTATGGTGTTACTCTTGCAGCCACTTGACATTCTTCTTGTATCTGGGATGAGAAATCTTTAGAAGCTCCATGTGTTGACTACAAAGGATATAGTAGTTAGTAAATCTAAATATGATCATATATAAATAAACTAAAATATATGAGATGTGTAAAATCTACCTGCATGATATAGGGTTCCACTTCAACTTCATTCTCCAGTACATAGAGATGTGCCTTGTCCAATAGTTTACGGTCAACAGAATGTACACTTGCACCGGATAATGGCCTACATTCTCTTGCCCTCTTCGGATCAAGACTTGAAGGAATCCCAATAGTCTTCCCACTTTCTATATGTTCACAGTACACGTCAACTGCTTCTTCCGCTATGTAACACTCAATCATGCAGCCCTCGGGACACTGAGTACTGTGAACATACCCTTTTACTTTCATGTATCTCTCAAAAGGATACATCCACCTAAACCATACTGGTCCACAAAACTGAACCTCTCGAACAAGGTGAATTGTTAAATGTATCATAACATCAAATAATGATGGTGAACACTATTTCTCCAACATGCAAAGTGTTATCACTATCTCTTCTTGGAGATTTTCTAGAATAGAAACATCAACTACTTTGGTGCACAATGCATTGAAGAAATAACGGAAATGTATAATAGCATTCCTCACTAGTGGGTCCAATGCTCCTCGTATGGTAATTGGAATCAATTGCCGCATCAAAGTGTGGCAGTCCTGAGACTTTAGGCCTTGAAGTTTCAGCTCTTCCATGTTTATAAGACTCCGAATATTAGATGAATAGCCTTCAGGAATCTTCATTCGATAAAGAGAATCACAAAAGCCTTCTTTTCTTCTTTGAGCATATTCCAGCATGCCAAAGGTAACCGTGCTCGTTTCTCGTCCTCTTGAGGAGCCTTTAACTTGTTTACCCCCATAGCCAACATATCTAAATGAGCTGCATGTTGTTTTGCTTGGAATATTCAACAATGTACCCACAAGAGCATCGCACGAATTCTTCTCCACATGACGAACTGGATGAAACTTCCAATACTCAAGATCAAATAATATGGACTTCTTTTTTAAACAAGGTCTGTTGTTTTCATCAACTCTTGGATGTGGAAATTTCTTCCCAAATGTCCATCTGATCTTTCCAACCTTTTCTAATACTTCCACTCCAGTTAAAGGCACCGAAGGAGGAGTATGCTCTTGCTTTCCATAAAGATGGTGTCATGACAAGAATCTGCGACTCCCAATGTATGTGCATTTGCCACCGTGGTCTAACCAATAAGGTTTTGTATCAGTAGCACATACTGGACATGCATTGTAGCCCTTGACAACGCATCCTGATAAGTTTCCATATACTGGAAAGTTGTTTATGGTCGACATTAGTGCAGCTCTTAGAGTAAAAAGCTCACTTTTGTGTGGGTCATAAACATCTAAAACTTCATTCCACAACATCTTCAAATCTTCAATTAAAGGAGCTAAGTACACGTCGATATAATTTTCCGATTGTTTTGGACCCGAAATTAGCACAGTTAACATCATAAACTTCCCTTTCATACACAAGTGTGGCAGAAGGTTATAACTTACAAGAATAACTGGTCAACAAGAGTGTTTACTGCTCATAGCCCCATGAGGATTAAATACATCAGCAGACAGAGCGAGTCTAAGGTTTCGTGGCTCTTCACCAAACTCAGACCACTTACTATCCAAATGCTTCCACGCAGGTGAATAAGCTGGATGCTCCATTTAACCCTTGCTAACTTTCCTATTTGAATGTCAAGTCAAATCCTTGGCAGTTTTAGCTGATTGGAACCACCTTTTAAACCGCGGGACAAGAGGAAAGTACCACAATACCTTTGCAAGTACTACCTCCTTAATTTTCTTATCATGTTTCCCCACCTCCACTTTGGCGAACTACACGTTGGGCCTTGCACTGCATCTTTATACTCCTTTCGGTACAAAATACAGTCATTAGGACAAACATGTATCTTTTCATATTGCAATCCCAAAATACATCGATGAAGGAATCTCATTCTCTTCAGGAAGCATAGTTCGAAGCGCAACTAACAAGTCATTGAAGCAAGCATCAGTCATTCCATGCTTAGCTTTCAAATTGTATAATTTGGTAAGTGTACCGAGCTTAGTTCTTGTTGTACAACCGGGGTACAACGGTTTATCTCCATCCTTAATGACCCTAAAAAATTCATTGGACTCAACCTCTAAATCTTATAAATCACCACGTTCGAAATCTACACTTTCTGAGACAAAGTCCTCGAACTCTACATGACTAGGAGAAAAATGTCGATAGACGACACATTATTTACAACGGTTATTGACCAAAACCGTTGTATTATGAATGTTCGCAACAGTTTTTGAAAATATGTTGTAAAACGTTCCTTCATCCAACAGATTTACAGGCACAATTTTGAAATGAATACATTTACAACAGTTTTCTTGTTTTTTTTGTTGTCTTAACCCAAAAAAAAGGGGCGCGCGATTTCGCGATTGCGCGTTCCAAATTTTTTTTTCGCGTGTTTCTCTCTCCTCTTCTTATTTTTCACTCGTGTTTCTCACTATTTTCTCCGAAGCCCTCATTACCCTCGATACTTTCCTTTTTCTTCTCGCAGATTTCAAACCAAACCCTAAAATTGTAGATCCAAAATTCCAGACTTCCTGAATTCATTCGCCCTCATTTTTCCCTCCCCTCGCTCCCAAATTTTTGTCCTCATTCGTAGAGCAGATCCAATCTCATTGGATCCAAAGAAACCGAAATCGTCCTTCCACCTAGCCCAGTTCCAGCAGCAACGAGCCGTCATCGTCGCTCCCACTCGTCGTCGTCGACGCCATCCCGTGCACCATACCATCTTCGATTGAAGCGCGCCGCCTGAGGAAAGGATGACACCAAGCCGCCAGCTGCAAGTCGCTCGCGCAGTAAAACCCCCCTTTCAGATCTGAATCGGCCGGCGAAGGGCGGGTCTGAGAGTGACCCCGATGGGTTCTTGGCCGATCTGGTTGATTTGAGCGTCACAATCATCGAACCGCCCAACACTCTTTAGTAAGTAATTTTTGGATTCTTTTCCAGTTCAATTTAGTGATTTATTGATTGGGTTTTTTGTTTTATCTCTCCATATCTCTGCAAATTATCCCAATTCGATTACCAATTTGTTGATTTCAATTTTGATTTCGATTTCGGGTTTTGATCTGTTTATCAGTCTACCGAGGCAAGTGAAAGATGCAGCGCAGCCAGACGAGGAGGTCCGAGTCGTCACCAACACCTCGAGACCTCAAATGTAACATTTATAGCTCCAATTTGCGAAACCCTACTGCTAATTTTTCCTGTAATTTACTTCCACAATTTAATTGAGTAAATTGGGTTTTTGCTGTTTTGATAGTGCCCGCATATGCTATTCTACAGCCCACTGGGCACCGGAAAGACCACCGCGCTCGCCATCGCCCACGAGCTTTTCTGGTTTGCCTCCTCCAAACTATCTCAATAAATTAGACATGTGTATATGGTGTTAGGGCTTGAAAAGATTGTTTCTTAAAGATGCATCAATGGAGAAGAAGAATGGATTTTGATTACTGTGATGTTGTTATTTTTGTGTTTTGGATTTACCATTGGAGTTCATTTGGTGATTGGGTTATGGGTTGTGATTGCAGCTATCAGCTAAGAGGAAGGTGACAATTCAAGAATTCAAAGGGAAAACATTGGTGTCCATAAGAGAGTTTTATAACAAAGGTGGGAAAGAGCTTCCCACTGCCAAATGTAAAGTATAACTCAAACATGGCAGAAGATATCATACTGCTTCTCTCTAATAACTCAAACATGGCAGTCATGATTCTATGGTAGGTGGTGCTAGGGTGTCTTTAAGTTACCTTCAAATAATTTGTTATGCGTTGCTTAATTCTTTGAAGCATATCTGTGAGAGCATAGCTAGGCTTACTGATTGAAAGAGCTCGATCAGTTAAGGAAGGATCAAGAAGATGTACTCATTGAGGTCAACAAGATGCATAAGAAGCTCCAAGCTTGTAAGTTACTACTCTGTTACTTAAAGCAATTTTTTTGGGTTAATGCTGCTTTAACTTGCTTCTGAAGTTTTTATAATAATTTTGAGTTATGGATAGTGAATTTGTATGGATTCGTCATCTTCCAATTAGTATGCTTCTGTTACTTCTTGGTGATTTGTTGTTTAGTTAACATAAGCTTTTGAAGTGATGAATGACCAATCTGTCTTTCCATTATGTCACCGCTCCTGAAGTGGTTGAGAAAGCTGGGGATAGTTCATTGGCGAACCTGAAGAACTTGTATGCTCACGCCAAAGAGTTTTCGGAAAATGAAGTAAATATCTCTTTACGCATAATGATCTAAATCTATCTATCTGAATTGCTTTCTATGACTGCCAAAACACTTTTTTTGCTTCATGTTATTGAATGTTTTCATGTTCGTTTCTCCTGTATATTTTGGGAGATTTATGGATTTTGGTGTTGCTGTATACATCGATTTTCTATGCAAAGCTTCAAATCTTGTAATTTGGTTACACTGCTTTGAGATTGGTGTTTAAGACTTACTCCGCCTGAAAATTGAAGTAAATAGCAGCCTAGATGCTCCCTTTGTAATCTATAGGTTAATTGTGAACTTCTTACTCAATTAGATTAATGGAGATAGTTAAGATTGAAGGTTAAGTGATGTAGCTTTTTATGAGCAGCCCAAGTGCTTTGACTGTAAAACCATGAATCTGCCCACCAATATGTAATATGGCATTCGACCACGGTCGACTGAGTCATTTGCACGAATAGACTTGAATTTGTCTTCTGGTGTATCATGGTATCATGGTATCCTGATGATATTCCATGGATTGCATGTACCTTTGCATTCCTTGAAATAATGGATATATGCAAAAACACAAAGAAATATTATAAGTGGTTTTGTATCACTGTGATATGTGGTCGTTTGATCACAGGTTTGGGGAGACTGATTTGCCCATTGATGATATTGCTGCAGTGCTCCTTTTGGTAAGATTGTCTTTCTATTTTCAAACTAGAACTACAAGGCTTGCTTATCAACATTCATTGCCCATCTTTCCCTTTCTATTTTCACTATATGTTTCACTTTAATGGCAATAGTGTTTGTTCACTTCTACATAATTCCCTGCAATTGGTTATGTCTGTCTTGGTAATATTGTTTAATGCTTAATTTATGGGACTATCTAGCGGATACCATTTTGACAGATGCACAAATGTTTGGTCGTGCATATCTTTTCTTTTTGGTTTCTGTGATAGTACCATTGGTTACAGGGAATTTGGCAGGCTTAAGTTATTTGTGTAAAAGGTTGGCTGTGTCCAACCGTCAATGTCTATATATTGTGCATTTCTAATTACTTTGGTTGCTCTCTGTTCTGAGGACAATAGTAATTACAGTGCATTAGTTTTGATCTTGATGATGTGGTGGTTGCATTAGTTTTGATCTGTCTTTCCATTTTGTCACCGCTCCTGAAGTGTTGAGAAAAAACAAGAATCAGAGAAAAAACAAAGGAATTCGGGGAAGAGGGTAGAGAATTCTAAGTGAAGCTTCAAAGGTATAATTTTGTGATTTTCGGGTCAATTGTTATTTAGTTTAGAATTCGATTGTTTTGTTCTTGGTTCTGGGTTTGAGATTGATTTCTATACGGTTTAAGGTTGCCTAATTAGCTTAGAATTGATTTGAAGTTAGTAATTTTGAAGAAATTGTGACTTTTGGATTAAGGTCCAAAATATGTTCTAAGTGAAATTATTGAGTTTATAGTATAAGAGGGCCTAAATCAGGTTTGTTCTGCTTGCAGCAACCTCCTTCTCCTTGGATGAACAGCCGACCCCTTCTTGATGTTAATATTGGTGAGTAGGTGTATAATTTCAAACGTAGCTCTGATCTCTGATGTGGTTTTGTAGTAGTTTACATTATTTTTGAACTATTGATTTCATAACGATGCCCTGTTGTTACTTGCTAAGGTGTATAATTATCGAGAAATCGTAGTTTTGCTTACTTTTAACAATTGATGTGATTTGGATAGATTGCTTCTGAAGGACTCAAACATAGGGTGTTTGAGGTATCGCAGATTACTTCTTTTGGGATATTAGTTAATTGCTTATTTTGTGATTAGTTGGAAATGCAGTGTAGGAAGAATGTGATTGGCATACATGTTTTATTTATTTAATGAAATAATCTTCATTAAGTTTGTTATTTCTCAGGATCTATAGCTTGGTTTCGGATATCTATTTCATGTATAGATTAGATATACATTGTTGTGGCTAGTTTTCGTGTAGAAATAATTGATGGCTTATTTGGATGTTGTAGGGTTTACAAGCGATTTTTCAAGAGGTCTTCGTTGGAGACATCAGAGGTCCAGTTTGGAATTCACTGAAGTCGACATCTATGAAGAACGCCAAGAATGGTCAGATTGGGTGGCTGATAATGTCCAGGATCATTGAGTACATCTATAACCAGTTAGACAATTTTTTGGGATTTTCTATTATGGTTGTAGGGTATGAATTATGTTGATGAATTCTAGCACTATTTTGAAACTTGGATGGCCAGTATTATGGAACTTTGTAGATATGGGGAATATGTAGGAGTTATAGGCTAGAAAATATGACTTAAGGAAAATCTTGGTGTTTTGCTATGGTAGGACTTTGGATATAAGTGCTGCTAGTAAGAATAGCCTACTGTATTTGGTGTGGAACATTATTTAATGAAATGCATTCTTACTGGTTTGCTCAAATGAGATTCTTGGTGTGTAATCGAATGAGATTTTGGAAATAAAAAAAACAGGTTTGATTCAAAACAACTGATGTTATGGAAACTATGTGAAACAGCTACATATACAACAACAAAATATGTTGTACAAGTACATTAAAGATAACATAGATATCATAATAAATGTTGTAAAAATGATATATTTAACACATTTTTTGCTTGGTTTTACAACGGCCAGTGGAAGCTGTTGTAAAACACATATTCGCACAACGAATATTATCAGTCGTCTGACCATTTATGTTGTAAAACAAGTATTCGCACAACGGATTATATCCGTCGTCTGATTATTTGCCGTTGTAAAACACATCTTTGTACAACGGATTTTATCCGTCGTCTGAAAGGCTTCAATACTCGACAGGGGATTTAACAACAGACGGCCCACCCCATTGTACAACGGGTTTTCACCGTTGTTAAATGGCATTTTTCTTGTACTTGCATTAGCAGCGGACCTAGACGGTTCTCCATTCCATATCCAATTAACATATGTTTTATCAAACCCACTGACAAAAGGTTTTCCCTCACAACCGCAATACTAAATGACTTCATAGTCAGATACTTGGAACAAGGACAACTAATCAGATTAGGTGTTCTAGCTTTCTCGTTAGCCATTACAAGAAAAAGATCAACCCCTTCTTTGTACTTTTCTGATCTTCTATCCGCAAACATCCACGATTTATCCATGTTTTCACTTTCAAATACACAAACATAAATAATATTAAACAATGAAATGCCATACACGATAACAGCAAAACCAAAGTCTAAATGGTATAACAACTATGACAACATGAAGTACAAACCAAGGTTTGCATCCACAGCCGTACATACATGCATCTTAACCAACTAACAAGTTAACAACAACTACATAAAGGTAAAATAAAACTATGGAATACATTCAAGCCTCTCCTCTGATTAGCGACACTTCAAATGACTCTACAATTCTGAACTCATTGCTTTAGAAAAACAATGCCAAACAATACGTAAATTTACTCCAAAACAAAAGCATTGTAACAATGTTTGTAGTTTCTACTAAAAGAACTATCAAAAACGTACATGGACTGAATAATGAAATGGGTGTCTATTAAACTAACATGCAACATATTTAACGAAAGAGTTATCGATATTACACACAAACGAGAGCTCGAAACTGAAATTCAACAAACACCTAAAACCAGAATTGCTCCAACCTTAAAAGTTGAAATTTGATTCAAGCTCAGGAGTAGGAATCCAAAACCCGATTCCGGGTTCGAATTTCGATTCCCAATTCTCAGCTAATGTAAGAATTCAGTTACAGATGCAAAAAGTTGTTACCTTGTTCAATATAGCCCATCTCGAAGTCAAAGCTTGACTCTTAGTCCTTCAGGTCAACGATTCAAGATGACCAGTAGGACAACAAGTGGGTTTCATGCAGACTCCTCGAGGAATCTACTTGGGCGCGCAAGCTCTCGTGGGTTTGGTGCAGACTCGTCGGAGGAATCAGCTCGAACTGAGTAGGGAATGGAATCTGCTTGGTTTAGGGTTTGAGGTCGTGGGTTTTATGCAGACTCGTCGAGGTTTGTTAGTGAAATTTAATGTTTGGAAGATTATGAGGTGGGCTGGAGAAAGTTGGAAATCCTGCTTGGAGAGGATTTTCAGAGAATTGGAAGTGTGCGGCGTTGTTTGAAGAAATTGGGTGTGTAAGATCTGTTTTGCCTGATAGAATAAACAAAAGAGGGTTTTCTCGAGGAGTCAATAATAGACGACACTTTTGTAAAAGGTTTGTGTATCTCATTATCATTTTACATATCCAACGTGCATTTCTTCTAATTTGGGGGGGGGGGGGGGGGATGACATTTTGGAACCAAACTAACGTCTATAGTTTTTTGACGACGGAAATTTAACAGTGTCCCCTTCTCAGCGTCATCTATAACGGTTTTTGGCATAGTGAAACCCTACTTCTGATCCTTCAAAAGGGCATTTATGTGCTCCAGCCTTGTCAATTGAACACCACAAGGCATTGGACATCCTACAAACTTGTGACCTGAAACGTTGACACTTCCAATGGGCTTCTTGAAAGAAACTTTAGGTGCCTGCTCACCACCAATCCATAGTTAGAAAAGGGAAGAAAGTGATCCAGACCACAAAGTTATAACAAGTAAGCAACACAAAGTATTACCATAGCAATTTAACATTAGACTTTGACATACAGACTTTCTCCAATTTGATAAGTCGGCTAACAGAGTTGGAACCTAAGTTCTCCAAAATTTTCCATCTTGGAAGTTGAAAGATGATTCATACACATAAGTTAAACTACTCTAGTAATGAAAACAACCAAAACAGAAAAATATGATTCATTTAGGCCAACTATGAAGAAAAGATCATAAACTCATGTTCTCTTGGAAGACTGAAGTAGAACAATTGGACGAGCGGACTTTTATTAGGGAAAACTGTTAGCAAACTATTGGAGTCCAACTCAAACTCTCACTCCTCTTCGGATCACTCTTAGTTTTGTGAGATAGTTAGATAATTACTTGTAACTCCATGTAGATAACTATTGTGATTTATTGTGATTTATCTTAGGCCATAGGATAATGCCGAGAGGCTCTATATATATGTACTGTAATTCAGCAATGCTAAATCAATCAAGTTGAGCATTTCTACATGGTACAGAGCTTCTTTTTCTTCTAACGAAGCTTTCCCGATCCTTGCCATGTCTTCCGCTGCCTCTTCCTCCACCCATGTCTCTCTTCCAGGTCCCAATCCCTCTCACTTTACCAAACTTACTGAAACAAATTATCTTTTTTGGTTGGGCCAAATCAAGCCTTTCTTGGTTGGCCATAACTTGTGGAGATTCATTGATGGCTCACATCCCGCTCCAGACTTCCTCATCTCCAAAACCACCACCACAACTACTGATCCACCCGTCACCACCACCTCTCAAATTCCCAATCCCGAGTACTTGCTTTGGTATCAACAAGATCAATTGGTCATCAGTTATATCTCCACAACTCTCTCTGAATCTGTTGGTGCTCTTACCTTTGGTCACCACACTTCTAAGGCGGTCTGGGAATGCCTTGAACGACACTTAGCTCAACAGTCGGTTGCGAATGCTGCCAAAACCCGTTTTCAGCTTATGGATATGTCCAAAGACTCCAAATCTGTTACTAAGTACCTCAGATATGCCAAATCCTTGGCAGACACACTCGCATCTATCAATGAACCAGTTTCGAACGCTGATCTTGTCGCTGCGGTTCTTCGTGGCTTGGGCCCTGATTATGCTATGCTTGTGACGGCTATTCTCAATTTTCCGCCGCTATATGTACTGTAATTCAGCAATGCTAAATCAATCAAGTTAAGCTTTTCTACAAAAACTACTAGTAAAGAAAACAACCAACACGACAAAATCGCAATTCGAAAACTCTCTGAACAAATACAGAAATATCTGAACCAAAAGGAGTTAATGTGCATAAAGCATAAAAGACAGGTTCATATGCCCAGAAAAACCGAGAGTTTAGAATGAGATGACATACATTTGACCAAAGGCATCATAAGACCAAATAGTGCAGCAACAAATGTGTTAAGATTTGAATCGGGAGAGGAGAAAAGAAACAGAGAAGCTAAGTTAAAAAAAAAAAACTCAATTTTGTTGCATAACTCTTTTCTCTTTATTTCTTTGACATATAACAAGTAATTTCTACAAACACTTACATAAAGAACTCAGAGGTTCACTTCATCTAGAAGCCTTAACTTGTTTCTTTTTCATGAGTCTCATAAGATCTCATTTTGTGTTTAAGGTGTTCATGTTTGAATCACCTCTTCATACTTGGTGTATGGGTGGACAACTTCTTCACACTTGTTTCTTTGTCTCTCTACTCTTTATATAGAGATGATATGGTTGATATCTCCAACACATACTTGCACACACTTGTGTACATGAATATTTCCTAAAGGTAAGAACAAATTGTTTCTAACCTTTAATAATATCTAGATACTAATTAACTTGTGCACTTAGATACTTCTAAAGGTAAGAATACTTTGTTTCTAACCTTTAGTTATATCTAGATATTAAGCACAATTTATTAATGCAAAGTATCTAGATATTGTGTTGTGTCCAAAGTTGTTACTTTGACTACTAACACAATTTTTACAACAATGCATTATTTTCAACAAAATGTAATTAATTCCAATCTCATTCAACCTAATCTACATCATCTCCAGCAAATGTTCCAGCCGAAGACCAAAAGTTTAAACAAGAAAATATGCCAGTAATCCAACAGATAGTATAAGTGACTACCTTGATTTTCATTCATGAAGTCGACGGAAGATCAGATACTGGTCTTGCAACACTAAAAGCGAAGTTGTTTCTAAGAAAATAGTTGAAACAAGTCAAGCTTACATTGGAGAAACAAGCCATCTTGCTAATTGCTATAATCTGGTTGTCAATACATATGAATTCCATGGCTCTCGATATGCAGCAGAACATGTTTAAAAAAGATAAACACTGACCAATTGAAGGGAATGTATCACCCAAAAACCGTAAGTCTTTTACAACAGAGGAGCATAGGAACGGGGACGGTAGTTTCAACCAAAGAGAGGGAGGGTACTCAAGTCAATTTGCAATAATTTTAGGTTAGAATTCTAAGTTTTGAAAAAGTGGACTAAAAGTTATTAAGTAAAAAGACGTTAGTTTTTTAAAATTTCCCATTGGTTCCAGAGGGTGGAGGGCGGAGGAGATGGTGATAGTTGTGGATGGAAGCTAAGAGCAACTTAGTCTATTTGCATTAAAGTTGGGTTAGAATTAAACAAAATGAAAAAATCGGCTAAGTAATGTGATATTAGTCCTTGCATATTAGTCATTTTAGTAAAAGTCCCAATATTTTTAATTTAAGCTCATTCTTCTATATTTATTATGTTTTCTTTTTAGTCTAATGCCAACTTTACCCATAGTCCTCTTAAGGAAATATTTTTCTATTCTCTTATGAAGGTATTTAATTTTCTTTAATGCCTTCTTTCCTTTTAAACAAATTCCCTCATCTCATGAAACTCCTCTCCCCGTGAACTCTTATCCCCTTTTTCTTCTTTCTTGTCCTCATTGTTTTGGTATGATTTCATGCCATCTTCCCCCCCTTCTTTTATCTAGTTGTGGGAAGAAAAATAGATAGAATTATTTCTTGTCTTCCTTTGTTTAAGGTATAATATCACGTTTATCTTCATCTTTGGATGCATATTTCTTCCTATTTTGAAGGTATGTTACATATTCAATTGGTTTTTAAATGGGCAAATTACAATTTAGTACCCTGTGGTTTTGGTCAAATTTCAAAATGATACCCAAACTTTATTTTTTTGCAATTTAGTACCCTATGGTTTCGATAACTTTCATTACTGCTATTCCGTTAGAAAGTCTGTTATGTGTTAACGGCGGAAAAAAAAAACCAAAAAAATTGCTTTAATGTCTTCAGCATCTTCTGGGTCTCTCCCCATTCCGCCATTTTCGCCGAAAGTTCAAAGCTTTCCTACACAACCGGCCTCCACAAACAATCCTTGAAGCCGCTTGGCCGTGAATTTCTAGCAAAACACCACAATCTCCACCGGCGTAGCCAACCCAGAACCCCGAATGCTTCTGGGTCTCCCCGATTCCGTCCAAATGGAAAGGCCGGAGCATTGCCACCTCTTTCTCCCACAACGCCCTTTCGAAAAAATCGTCTCTCAGCCGAACGCGAAAAATGGGAAATTTGAAGGAAAAAGCTATTGCAAATAGAGACTACCTCTCATTGATCTTGCTTCTCCTCCGCTGCTCCGTCACCGAATGCTTCGATCTTATAGCACTAGCCTTATCATTGTTCTTCGCATCTAACATTTCATATCCAAAATTTCAATTATCAAATTTATCGAAATGAAATGCAATGTCCGTCAATCCCACCCACAAAATCCAAACACACAACATAGCTGATTAAAACTCCCCCAATGCTCTCCGCCACTAGAACTCCCCAGAACCAAAAACCCCATCTTTCTCCACGTGGAAAAAACAACAATTCATCTCTGGGTATTGATTTTTTCATTGTTTTAGTCCCTACCCAGAATTTTATTTTCCATTATTGACCCAATACCATTGTTGGATTCCAATCAAATCCAGCCATGAAAGCTGGGATTTTGATGCCGCTGCCACCCACCCAATCCTCGCCGTTGCCGCCGACGACTCCGCCGCCGGTAATCCTAACCCAAGACGAGCTGAAGAAAATCGGCGAGCTCCTCCACCATGGGGTTCTGGGTTGGCTACGCCAGTGGAGATTGTGCCGTTTTGCTAGAAATTCATGGCCAAGTGACTTCAAGGATTGTTTGTGGAGGCCGGTTGTGTAGGACAGCTTTGAACTTTCGGCGAAAATGGCCGAATGGGGAGAGACCCAGAAGATGCCGAAGACATTAAAGCAATTTTTTTGGTTTTTTTTTGTTCGCCGTTAACACATAACAGACTTTCTAACGGAAGAGCAATAATGAAAGTTATTGAAACCATAGGGTACTAAATTGCAAAAAAATAAAGTTTGGGTATCATATTAAAACTTAACCAAAACCACAGGATACTAAATTGTAATTTTCCCTTTTTAAATCTTCCTATTTCGGAGGTATTTGTTTTTTTTATTCTTCTTCTACCTCTTTCAAAGGTATGTTACGTATGAAACTCGCTTTTTTTTTTCTTTCTCTTTGGAGGGTACAATATATATATATATATATAATTCTTCCTTTTTTTTTTACCTCTTTTGAAGGTATACTATATGTGTAATTTTTTGGGAAATTAGCCAAAATAGGCCCATTGGAAAACCCTTGTGCAAAAGTTTTGCCTAATTGCAGAGGAGAAACCCCTTCAAAATTCCATTTTTATAGAGGAGAAGCCCACCTCCAAGGATCTCACCGCCACCGTCTGGCTTGCCGGCAACGGCGAGCGCCTCTGCACCTACCGCGGCAGAACAGCAACGTCGTCGCCGTCCTCATGCGCGTCGGCAGCGACTAGATCCAATGGCCTATCGAGAAGTACGAGGCCGCTGTGAAGCTCGATTGATCCCACTACTGCTTTCCGTAGGGGAAGGTGGAAGCGGCAGCGGAGAGGGGGACTTCGGCGGAGATTGGGGATGGGGCAGCACTGTACTGGACAATGCTGTCGCCAAATGTGGTGAATTAGCCAAGCTGAATTTTTTTATTATTTTTGTTTTGCAATTTTATTGTGGATTTCTTTGGTTTTTGGATTGAGAATTGGTTGGTTAATGAAAATGAGATATGAAAATGGTTTTTTCAATACATCGATGATAGAGTTCATGAGCTGGTTGGGGAGATGACAATGATGGAATTTGGAGGAGAAGAATGGTGTGAGGTTGCTGAGGTACAAAGTGGACTATGTGTGTACTATAAGAGATTATAAGAGACTATGTGCATACTATAACAGACTATGTACAAATTGTAAATAGTAATTCATTTTTTCAGAAATAGACTATGATCACACTATAATAGACTATGATAATGCTACGGTGGACTATGACCACACTTTGGATATCCAAGGATTTAATTGCAAATTGTGAATAATAGTTTATTTTTCAGAAATGGACTACGACTACACAATGATGAACTACGATCGCACTATGGTGGACAACAATAACACTACAGTAGACTACAATCACACCAGGGCGGAGTTATAGGAGGGCTGACCCGGACTGAAGCCCGGGTTGAAATTTGAGACCCAGAAATATTGTTAGTAGTAGTTATATATTAAGAATTGAATAAAACAAGAAATTGAAGGAAGAAATATCATGGGCTTCAAAGCAATGGTAGATCTGTGACGATTTCAAATTGAAAATTGAAGATTTGAGGGGTGAATTTTCTTCTGGATTGAAGAAATGCCATGGCCGTCGAGCTTCTGTGTTCGTTTGTTGTTGAAGTTGATGGTGGAGACTGTTGAGTTGAGTGAATCACACCCCACTTACACTTAAATTTATTTTTTTAGAGAGCTGCTATGTACACTCAAAAGTTTTCTCTAGACACTCATATTTTTTTGTACACTTATCTCAATCTATTAAATTTCTTTGGACACTCTAATTTGATTAAAATTTTCCACCTTTATCCTTCATTAATTATTGAGGATTTCTTAGATGTTTTGTTCCGCCAAGCTCTCCAACACCACCTACCTCATCTTTGTCATGCTCTGCGCCGGCTCCGCCCGTCTTTACCCAACTCTAAATTTGGGCTTTGGTCTCGGAATCCAGCAAGTGATTAAAGTGTTGTCTTTGTCATTTGAAGGATTATGTTTTCAAGTACGGAAAGCATCAGCTTTGTTTGTTCCAGATGAGTCTTTTTTTTTGGTACCAGATGAGTCTTTGCCGGTCGATATTGTTCTCCATTGTATTACTTTCATATCAACTCTGCTTATCATGTCAAGTTGAGCACGGATTCTGTTGTAATTTCGAGTTTGAAGATCTCATAGCTGGTTGATATGTTTGGATTGTTAATTGTCATCACACTTACATGACTTACAATATCTATGCTGATAAGAACATGTATTGCCAATTTGCCTCTTCCATTCATATGCTATTTGGATCCCATTCTGTGTGTTGGATAGAAAAGTGGTTTTTTCTGGTGAGATGCGTATCCACTTATTCTCTGTGATATCAAGATGCAGATTTTTACGGCCTCGCATTTATTCATTCTTGACTTCGTATACATAATCGTCAGGATATGGGTGGTATGGAGCAATTCTCACCCCACCTACAACATTGATAGAATCCACCAGAGTTTGTGCCTGCTTACTTGTCGTCACACCTCAAGACTATCTCCGTCGGGAAATTTGTGGGACGGCAGAATGAGATGGAAGTTGCAAGGAACCTGCAAAGTATTTGTTACAACACGGCGAAGCTTTGAAGAAGATGACTATTGATCTTGGAGCAGTTTTCTCTAATGATGAACTCTTTTATATTTGAGAATCCCATGAGTTTTAGCTTTGAAAGGATTCTGCATCCCTTATACCCAAATTACGTAACACAGAATCCATCAAGTGATTAAATTGTTGTCTTTGTCATTCAACCATACTTGTGATTTAGACTACTCATTTTAGATAAGTTAAGATTAGAATTTGAACAACTTTGTGCAAGAAAAGAACCTGAGTCTGGTCTGGTAGAGGAGAGGGGTTGAGTGCAGCGGCGGAGATGGAGAAGAAAGAGAATTTGGTTCCAAGGTTACCCAGACCAAACTAATATGACATGTGTCACTATTTGACTGGGCTACGTCATCCATCATTTAGCATTTAAGTTTCTTTAAAAAAAATATGTACATAGATGTAATTTGATATATGGACAAATAAGTAATTACATCTTGTAAAAAAATTTAAAGTGTACAGAGTAAACATTTGAGTGTACATAGCAGCTCTCTTTTTTTATTGTCCAACAACTGCAAAGAGCCCAGCCCACACGTGTTGAGTTCCACCACTTAACATCAATGTATTATCTATTCCAAAACGTAAATGCATTTAACTTGATATAATAAGGTTCTTTTTTTTCATAAATTTCTTACTAAAAAATATTTAAAATATTTTAATTTGTATTAATATAATAAAATCGAATCAAATGAAGTTCGAAAGCGAATCTCATACCCAAATCACGAATCCAATGAGTACACCCCTATCGAATCACTCATTGCTCAATTTGTGTATCGTGTATCCATAGCCGTATCACATATCATACTGAATCGTGAATCTGGTAATTAGGAAGAGTTGCACAAAACGGCGCCGTTGCCGTTTCTGCTGGCTCATCAATCGTTTCCACTAGCACCGCTGCTGCCTTTCCTTCCACCTTCCGCTCCCCTAGTCCCAAAATCCTAGCTCCGCCATTGTTTCAAGTAGATCCGCCACTGATTTTCTTTTAGGTTTTGAATTTTCCTCTATGAATATCATTAAGAACAAACTTCGAAACAAGATAGAAAATGAGTTTCTTGGTGATTGTGTGATTGTCCATATTGAAAATGAATTGGTTGATAGTATTGATTCAGATTCGATAAATTGATGATTTTATAGCTGTGAAGAATCGTAGGGTATCAATTAAATAATTTAATTTTGTATTGCATTTGTCATTCATGTTTTGATTTTGTTAATTTTTTATTTTGTAATGCATAACTATGTATATTTTGGAGTAAGCCTCATTACGTCCTCCTTGACTAGTTGTATTTTTTTGTTTATCAATAAAATTCAATTGCACGGTTGAGTTTTGCTTAAAAAAAAATTTATAAATTTAGTCAGTTCATGCAGGCATAATAAATTCAAGTACATATATTCATTGTCGAAAAAAATTTAAAGCTTAAATTTTAGCCCGGGTGAAGTTCCAATCCTAGCTCCGCCACTGAATCACACTATGATGAACTATGACCAAGGATTATAATTTCGGTTTCGATGGAAATTTCAGTGAATTTCGGTAAGTTTCGGTATATTCGAACCTCCAAAATTTCCAAAATTTAAATGTTTCGATGGAAATTTTGTTCCTTGACTATGACCACACTTTGTACCCAGGGATTTAATTACAATTTTACTGTAGCATTATGGCTAGTGAAGAAATGACCTCTGCCTGTTGCCTATTTTGGAACAAGGGTTTTCCAATGGGCCTATTTGAGCTAATTTTCCTAATTTTTTTTTCTTATTCCTCCTATGAAGGTAGGCTTTTTTACCTCTCTCATTTATTAATCTTGGTTATTAATAGATTAAGTTATTAGTTTTGTTTTTTTCTTATTTTTATTTCAAAAAAAACCTACCTGTTACTTAGGTAGACATTTTTAACTGCTTAAGTTATATTCAACATTTGAATTTCAAATTTCCAAAATTTCAATAAATGGATGCATAAATTCTTAAATGGGGGTAAAATGGACAGAAAAGTTGACTAGGACTAGTTCTAAAATATTGTGTTGATTGGGCCAAAAGGAAAATGCCCCTTATATATATATATATATATATAACAACTTCCAAAAAAATCATGAAATATAAAACAAAACCATCTATCACTATACTCCTGACGATCATCGTAGTCCTACGAAGCCTGACTCGGTCATTGTCACAGGTTTGACTACCTAGAATTTCCACCAAGTCAACCCATTAGTCAAACCGAAACAAAAGTCAACTGAACTTAAAACCTTCGATTTTCCTCAAATCAAGTTTCATGCCAACATACAGCTTAAACAAGATTCGTAGACGCATTCGGAATTTAAAACTGCATCGGGAGGCGGTGGTCAAGTGTCGCCACAGTTGACCGTTGTTGACCAGTGACCAACATTCTCCCAAAAGTCAACTTTAACCAAACCACTCCAAAATAATTGATTCAATAGTCCAAATTGAAGCCTGTGAAACAAGGAATCTGAAACTACCTTCAATTAATTTCACGAGATTCCACTATAGTTGGTCGGAAAAGTCACCAGAAGGTGGCAATCTACTCTTCTCCGATCTACATCAAAACACCCCTAAATTTTACAATTCTTACATCAATCTTCATCTAGACTAGTCTTAAACCTTACCTTACCAGAGGATGGAAAGAAAGCTTCGATCGGTTGTAAACAAGCTTGTTGGCGTTGATCCTCTACAAATTAGAGGTCAAGGTTGGTTGGGTTGTGTCCAGAATGACGAGAGGAAGAAGTTTTGGGTGGTGGTTCGTCCAACTTTCAGTGCTTGCTCTTCAACCTCCATACTCTCTTCTCCTTCCATTGGCTGGGATTTTTCTGGATTTTTAGAGCACTGGGATTTTGGATTTTGGAGGCGCTGATGGGAGAGAATGCGAGAGGAGGAGATAGGAGAGAATCCAATAACTTACTTAATAGTGTATTAATATAAGGAATTAAAATAATTTTAAAAAATAAATCTAGGAACTTAATAAAAAATGAAAAAGAAATAGGGTTTAATAATATAGTGATTTTTAGTTTAGGGACTTTTGATTAGTTTTCCCCCCAAAAAAAAAAGGCAATTTTCAACTTAAATTTGCTTAAAATTTCATATCCAAAATTGGACCCCTAAGATACCAACCCAAAGGGAAATCATCTTTATTCAATTAAGGGGGTACGGAATAGCACCAAAACCCACAGAGTACATAAGATAAGCTACTCGTAGAGTGCTTGATCCGGTAATCTTGGAGTTGGAATAGCAACCAATGGTGTCCTCTTTTGCAGTACTATACCAAACTTGTCTGAAAGGTCCACCTTCTGTCCCGGTGGTACTTTCCAATCAAAAGAGTGCAAAAGCGTAGCAAGTGAAAGCATCACCATCCGATCTGCCATTGCTATCCCTGGACACATTCTTCTGCCTGACCCAAATGGCAAATACTTAAAATCCCTTCCACTATAGTCCCATTTACTATCCAAATCCAGGAACCTGTTTGGATCAAACTCCAACGGGTTTTCCCAGTTACAAGGGTCTCTATGTATCGCCCAAACATTCACAAGAATCCGAGATCCTTTTGGGATCGTGTAGCCCCCGACGATACATGTTTCGCTCGGGGAGTGAGGGGCTAGTAGTGGCGCGCCCGGATACATACGCAGGGCTTCTTTATATACAGCTTGTAAGTACGGCAACTTTTGGATGTGGGACTCTTGCACAGTGTTATCGTTGCCAACTACATCTTGTAATTCTTGCTGGGCTTTTTCCATCACAGCTGGTTTGTTCATGACTGCTGCCATTGCAAACTCAATTGTGTTTGCAGTTGTGTCAGTGCCCCCAATCATCATGTCCTGTACGTATATTCAAATATCAATTGCACAATATGATCATGTCTCTGTAACAATTTGTTTAGAATTGGTCACATGGAAAACAAGATCAAAGATACACATATATACACTAGCTTAAATCAATTGGTAATCATTTGGTCATATGATCAATACCTGTATGAATTCAATATCGACTGCTTAGGTAGCGATTAAGTTGTGTAGGAGAACCGACGTCTATTTGGATTATATACGTACACGTACGTACATGTGAATTAGTATTCAATCTCTAAGGCGAATGTGGATGGATTTTTTGCACAAGCCATTTTTAGATGAAGATTTAGATATTGAACAATACGGGAATTTAGATGTCAAAAAAGTACATACCATGAGCAGTGCTTTGACGTGGGTCATGGTCATCGGCGGGGTCTTTGAATCTCCGCCCTCTCCCACATCATTCAACTTCAACAAGAAAGTCAAAAAATCACGACTCTCTTTCGCGCCTTTCTCCTCAATCCTCAGCCGTTGTTTGATCATTTTCTCAAAAATTTCATCAAGCTTGGGCACCAGCCCCTCCATCCGCTTGTTTATCCCCTGCAGATCGAACCGACCTAAAATCGGATAAAAGTCTGAAACATTCGGTGTGCTCATTAGGCCCGTCATCTCCGACACCACTTTGCGAAACTCCGCCCCGAGCCCGGCAGCTCTTTCCTGCCCATCTTCCGCCACGATGGCGCCGCCCCATGCCATGTTGGTGATGACGTTTAGTATGGCCAAGAAGATCTGCTCCCCTAAGTTGACGGGCGACCCGACACGACTGTAGAGGTAGCTGACCGTCTTGCGGACCTGCTTTTGCCGGATCGCCTGGACTGCGTCCAGCGCGGAGTTGCCGAGCATCTTGTGCGTTCCGACTTTTCTCAGCATCCGCCACTCGGGCCCGTGTGGGGACCACACGATGTCGGACCCTCCGTAGAAAGCGGTCTGGGCCGCGACGGGGACGTCGCGGTTGGCGAAGGTGGCGTCATGTTCTTTGAGGATCTCGCGGGCGGCGGAAGGGGAGCTGACCACGATGCAAATCTTGGTTCCCAGGCGAAGCTTGAAGATCGGACCGTAGGTGTGGGCCAGGCCAGTGAGTTGCCTATGGAGTTCTGGGTCGAGGGAGAGAAGGTTCCCAACCAATGGCAGGCCCATTGGCCCAGGTGGCAACGGAGGAGTCCTCGTCTTTTGGGATTTTTTCATCTTCATCCATGCATACCATGTGGCTGCGAAAATGCCAGAGAGAGTGAATAGAAGGAGCCAGCTTTGATGATCATTTTTTAGATTCGTTTTCCACCTCCATGTGGATGATACGAAACTGGAGTTCATCGATATGGTTTCAAACATTCGAACCGGCATTGAAAAAATTGGAATGCAGGCCAAGCTAAGTAATGAAGCAAGTGGAGTACTGAGCTTGAAAGCAAGTTTTGTGTGGAAAGAGGCCACATTATTGGGTTGAAGCACTGAAACTAGTCAATCATTACAACCTGCTGTGCAAGCACATGGTAATCCAATGTGGGCGGAGCATCCAAAGATTGATGGGAAATATATATATATATAATAAGTTAGTGCTTCAAAAGATATATAATTAATCCATTTGTCCCATTTTTCTCTCATTCAAAGATATAAGCTAGTTCTTCAAACATATATCAAGTGTTGCAGTTCATTCTTCTTTCCTTGTTCTTCAAACATATCAAGTGCTGCAGTGCTAATTTGACGTGCAGGGAATATAATAAGCCTTGAACTACCACATCAATTAAGAATGCACGCTAAACATGCTTAATCATTTCTCTAATCGGCTCCAAACACAATCAACACCTTGTATAATCCAAACAACAATTTCACATTTGATCACGTGGAATATAAAAAGGAGGGAAAAAATAATAATGAAACCAGAGTGTCATGAGAGTGTAAGCTCAACTAAGTGTGAATTTTTGCAATAGAAAAAGGAACCATTTGTTATTCGATTCTCCTTTCGTTGGCCAAAAAACTTCTTCTTGTTTGGTTCTCGGAATCATATTCCCGGAAATAGAATTCCTATGCATTTTTCTAGGGGAATGGAATTCAGGATTATTTTCTCATGTTTTGGATAGATCAAGAAATCATATTTGCGAAACAACAATTTTTTCCATTCCCATGTTTGGAGCATCAAGTAATATGAATCATTATTTGTTAACATTTTTAATAATACCCATGTGACTATTTTAAACTGAAGAGTGTCTAAAGGGCAATATGTGTAATTTTTAGATTTTTTATGAGGATATTTTCAGTCAAAAATTTTCTATTTTAATATACATCCAATTCTGATTCCAGGAAAAAGAACATATTCCCACGGGGGTGGGTGAGAATAGGATTCCCTCATTCATGGGAATCTTAAACCCATCATATTCCTCTCATTCATTTCCTCACTTAGCAAACATATGAATAGAATTAGATTTTCATTCTCAAGCCCAATTCCATGAACCAAACGCCCCCTAAGAGCAATGAATTATAGAAAAAGGTACACGTTTGCAATACATAGGATGGGAGTACTATATACTAGTTTATTTGTTTCTTATGCAAAAGGGTAAAAAACCAAAAAAAAAAAAATTGTTTAAGGCATTAATTAGTGAGTTAATTGATTAGAATATTTCAGTTGTTTAATATTTTGATTGTCTGGAAAAATGGAGATGACATTAACATATTAAGGTGGAGTATATGAATGTTTGAGTAATGGAATCATTTTGAATTTATCGGTTAAGAGAGATTCTGCAAAAAATTTACGAAGATTGTTGTGATTGTGATGGCCTAGAAAATGACCTCTATGCAAAGATTAAAGTTTCGATTTCGGTAAAAAAAATAAATGACAAAAAATATGCTAGAAAACGTATAAATTAGTATCTCTACTTTTTATATACTTTAAAATAACAACATTTAAACTATGTAACATTATTCATATGGTTTAACTTTTATATACATAAAGAAAAAGAATTCGTGTTTTGCATTTCACTAAGTTATCAATTAGCACAATACCTTAATGGTGTGTTTACTGACCTGGAATGTGAATGAAATCATGGGGAGTCATTCCAACTCCTGGTGATTCATGTACTTACTAAAATTTGGGAATCAAATTTGTGGTGGGATTCACCACAAAATTAGGAATGTGATTCCTAATTTTCAAGGAATGAGACTCCCTAGGTTGAGGTGGTATTGGGATTCTTGGATATTGATTCCAGCATGAATGAAACTTTTATAACTAAATTATCATTCTGCTTAATTTCCACTCAAATTCTGGACAATTAGTAAATGCTTCAATGAAAGTGCTTCACTCCGATTCCTACTCATTCCGATTTCCGCTCACTCTGATTCCTATTCATACTGACTCCTGCTCACTCCGACTCCGAGTTAGTAAACGGGCCATAAATGCTATTGTTTATCAAAGGAAATAATTTCATTAGTAAAACATACTTACCCTTGGCATGGATAACCAATGTACTGTGGAATACTTAAGGTGAGCCTCATGAAACTTACATTAACCATTATATTAACATATTATGTGATACCTCCACTCCTTATTACTTGTGCCTTTCTTGTTACCTTCAATTGGCCATGCATACTCCCATGCTAGCTCTTTTATACTTTTAGTTACAGTTCCTCTGCTACTAGCTAGCCATTTTCTACAAGAACATATAAATCAATCATTTAGGCATGTACTGAGGTTTAGAATTATAAGACATAAGAGGGAAATACCGCGTGATGAACTCGAAGAAGGCTTCGTGATTCGTGACCTTGGCTAATTGGAAGTTATCCAATTGTGTACAAAGAAGAATATATGTATAATGCGTAAAGCAATTGTATCTTATGTCTTTGTTGGTTGTTAGTTATTTGAGAGCATGAAGATGGTGGTGAGATGTCTGAAGATTGAATAGAAGTAACAAAAAACAAAATATTGAATTGAATTAAAGTGACAAAAAGCAACATCTTCACCAAAGGGTACATCGAAATTTCACTAAAATGGTACCAAAATTTCGGTAATATCGGTCATTTTTAAAAAAGCTACACACTATATTTCCGAAATTATACAAAAATTATCGAAATTTCACCTAAATTGCATTTTTTTTTCTGATGATATTGATATTTACTCCTATTCAAATTTTGATTCCTCAAAAAATCAGAAATTTCGACTGAAATTTCAGTGTTCCGGTCAAAATTTAAATCTATGCCTCTATGCTACTGCTCTTTGTTTCCGATTGCTCAGACAAGAAAGAAGGTTAACGTTTCATGCGGTCAGTTCTCGATCTCTCTACAGCTTTGCCCCCTCTACTATTTATATATTGTGCGCATTTGCCACTGCCACGGCTCTTCCGTTAATTTCTTTTTTTTTTTGGGAATACACGAACGTCTGTATTTTATTTCTCTAATCGCATATCGCATTGTGTTGTGAAATTAATGTAGAAATGTTCGGAAAGTTCAAGGACGGAGATGAAAACTTTGAGACATCACGTGCCAAACACGAAATGGGACTATAAAGTCTTTACGAAACCACACATCTTCTTTGTTAGTTCTGGATATTGGTTGCTTCGCGCTATATATCAAAACTTTTGTCCCCTGTTTCTAACCAAACAGGGCGTGGTTTTGTTTCCTCCGTTTTCCAAACGGAGTTGGTATATTGGTTGTTTCAACTTTTGTCTAAGTCACAGGTACAATTAGCGTGGTTCCGATGATCCAAATTGGTGGTCAAGAAATGCTCACGGCGCAATGGCAACGTCTACAACCGTCTTCGATAAGTTTCATTAATCTGGTTTTTGCAATTATGGTTATGGTGTTGCTTCCATTTTAGAGTCTATAAATGTTTTCCCTGGATATTGTGGAATTTGGTTGGTGTTGGTTTGTTTATGGAAGTGCAGGTACGGCAGAGATTGGTGGTGATACGGAGGCGACGGTTGCATCTTAGTCGTGGTGATGCGACGAATTGGTTTGAAATTGGAATGAGGCAGTTTACAGGAAGTTTCTGCCTTGTTCAAAATTGTTCTTATTTTTTGTTATTTTGTTATCTTGTTATCTTTCTGCCTTGCACGTGTATTATTTAAAAACTATGACTTTTGTTATCTTTTTCTAAACTTTTAATTTTTAAAATTCTAATGTTAATTTTTAATTTTTGTTATTTTGTTATTTTATTTTAATAAGTTTTTAGGATTTCTAGTTTTGTCTCTAATTTAATTTGTTCTTTTTCTGTTTACTGTTTTGTAGGGCTTGGTTGATTTCTTTTTTGATGTTTAGAAATGCTCGGAATGCGATGATGTATGCTCATATCTGGAGATGCGCTATTTAGCTTGGATTGTGATTATTTGCCTTCGTTTAAGGCTTTGTTTTTGTTTTTTTGTTTTTCCCCGTGATTGACAGGCAGGGGTTCTTCATTTTCATATCTGGAGATCCTTTTTAGTTCCTGGCTTCATGTTTGGGTTTTGATTTTGGTTATTCTGACCAACCATGTAATCTTGATGTAATTTCCGATGGTCTTTTTCAATAAAGAATTTCCATATAAAAAAAAAACCACACATCTTCGGACACGTGGGGACTATCTACTAGAGGAGGCACTAACCTTCACCACCAATCATCTCAAGAACTACTTGTCAGCAGCACCGTCCGGCACGCTTGCGAAGCGAGTAATTCACCAGCCACTGTGGAAGGGCATGACAAAGAAAGAAACAAGGCATTACTTGTCTATCTACCAAGAATTCGATTTGCATGATGAAAATTTCCTCACTTTTGATTTCAACCAACTGTAGAAAGCCCATCAAAAAGAACTGAATCAAATGACAAGGTAAACAATTTTATACACTGCACTCCATTACTTCAGTTTTGTAAACGACAATCTCCTCACAAGGTTAATATTATTTTGTTGTTGTTGTTTGTTATGACTTGGGTGGTGGAAGGACGTGGACCTTGCAAACAAGCTACCGTCTATGAGAGATAGATTGGTTGAGTCGTATCTCTGGGGTTACACTTTGAACCCGAATACTACTTTGGTAGAATGTCATTAAGCAAAGTTGTCGCCCTTATAACCGCCTTCGATGACATTTACGATGTGCATGGCACTCTCGATGAACTAGAGCATTTTAATGAAGCAATTATGAGGAAAATTACCTAAGTATATAGTTCCATCGCTGATATTTAATATTATATATATCCAATGAGCGTCTGAAGATATATGGTCGACTAATGGAACATTATTTCGTAATCAGGCGGGACATGTCTGCTATGGCTCCATTGCCAGCGTACGCGCAAGCGTGTTATCAGGCACTGTTGGATGTTTACACTGGAATTGAAAAAGATCTTGCAAATCATGGCAACTTCTATGGCGCCCATTATGCTAGAGAAGCAGTAAGTCTCATATAATGGGTAATCGCTATGGCAGAATTGATTGTTAATAATAATGTTATAGCTTGGTTGTCTTTCAGGTGAAAATCACAGTTTGCGGTTACTTCCCGGAAGCCAAATGGTCCCATCAGAAATACATACCAACCGCGGACGAACATCTCCAAGTAGCACATACAACATCCTCTCTTTTTCTAATTAGTACCTGATTTGGTGTCGGATTGGGAGGTGTTGCTACCAAAACATCCTTGGAGTGGCGGAGTTTCTTCGGTGCCTGCATGTAGTGAGTACCTTCACCATCCTCACCATTCAATTTAAATGAATGGTTGAGATTCAGTGACTTGATGACCTGCAATCAACACAAACGAGGCAATCTGCCGATATTGGGGTCTTATATGCTCAAACCAAAGCATAAACCTCAAATAATCTGCTGCCGCCAAACATTTGTAAAAGAGGCAATGTGCCTCTTTTCTCTCTTTTCCGTTGAAACTTATGACAGAACACAGCATATCAAGAACAAAAATGTGTTCATATTCTCCGGAAAGAGCAAAGTATGTATTGGGTTAGCGTATAAAAGGTTGAAGAAACTTTTCCAATTTTTCAGAATCACCCGAAGCGCTTGTTGATCCGCTGCAGCTGGGCCTCCAGATCTACCCCACCACCGGCTTCAAAACCTACCCAATCGTCGGATGCCTACCCCAATTCCGTCCGTCGCGGCGACTTCAAACGCCCTCATGAACTCATCTTAACCAATTGCGCCGTCGCTGAGGTTAACCGGGTCGACGTTGAAGGCCAATTTGCAGACGCTATCATACGCAAACCGCTGCAAAACGTCCTGCTGATCCAAACGGCATGCCGTATCGGCCGCGGCTTTAGGTAAACAAGGAATCAGCCGCGATTGAATCTCGACCGTCAGATCCGTGACGAAATTCCGGGGTGAGTTCATGCTGAAGGCGGAGCTGGCGGTTTTCCTCTGGACTCGCCACAGCTCGCCGTCGGAGTTGAAGATTCTGTCGCCGAGGAAATATCGGAGCTCGAAATCTCTGGGTCAGGTAAATTTCAAAGAACCTATTTAGTTTTTCAATCTTTTACTTTTTGTGTGTTTATTTCTTGCCACTATGGTTGGTTGCAGTGGTATTTGGAGTTGGAGAGATACCACACAACAAATCACCACACTAGACCCCTCTTCCGTTTTGGCAGAAAACAACATCGAATCTTGGTTGTGCTTATATGTGTGTTAATTTTACCGAAAATAACCAAGAACAAATAAAAATTAGCTGATGAGGGCGCTAGATCTTGGCTGGTCCGAAGTAAGCAATGTTAGGATTTAACATGTGTAATTGCAAAACATATAGAAGGATTTGCATCACGCATATGCAATTGCATAACATAACAGTTAGGAATATTTGAAATGAAACCTCAGGTCCAGTTTTTTAAGTTCCAGTTGATGTATGTTTTGGTTCATCTTTTGATTTGGTGTTCTTACTTCAACCAGATATGCATGGGCAATTTCTTATATAACTCTCATTACCAAACTTACCAGGGAATATTTTATTCTCTGATTTTTTAGCGAGCTTTGATAAACCATGAAGTGGCCCCATGAGAGTGTTAACCTCCCCGATGTTTGAAGACTATATGTCTAATAATGTCGAGTCCACCTCAAATTGCTTATCTGAATCTCAAGAGAGCCATTAAAGTGATTGACCATTGTGAGAGGTTATCCTGGTAATGATTTCACACTGCAATTCTGGTAATCTCTTTAAATTTGGTTTGTCCTGCTACTCAATTTGATATGTACTACTTTAGAAGTTGTCACTCAATTGATTTGTAATATGATGACTAATCTTATATTCAGTAGCGTGATGGTGCAAGCTACGCTCTTTCCTTACAAGTTGTGATCAATACATTTTACTCTAGGACTAATTTCGATTTCTGCTTAGTAGTGATCTAGTTCAAAGCCTAGGTTATACTTAATTAGGGTAGTTGGTAATACCATTTCAGTAAGTGCTGTTGACCCCCTTCTGTATGTGTAGCGTGAACCTTCTTAGAATTGATCACTATGGGGGCATAAAGCTTCTTACAAGAGCTGTGATGCAGTTTCAACCTTATTTAATGTTGTATGCAGATAAAGTTTTGAGCTTTGATCTTAGTATGATTAAGCTATAGAGGTTTTTTTGCTGTGCCTTTTCAGTTGGGCATTTCTAACTTCTGAGCCTTAGGAGCTGATCTAATTGATTATAAATGCAAATCTAGAAGGTTTCTGTTCATTTGCTCTCTGCAATGCTTTGTTACTGCTTCTTAAGCACATATCTGCTATTGTTGTCAATCCTGTGAGCATAGAAGATATTGATAGAAGAAAGTTTTGCTTTATTATATGCCTCCACCTTGCCAGCCTTAATTTGGAATTTTGTGCTATGGTAGTCGCTATATTCTAAGTTGACGATGCTGTTCAAACTTTTCATTGAAGTGGGGAAGGGGTGTAAGTTTAACGATAGTTAAATCTGTTTAGATCTGATAGGTGTTAGGACTAATGTAATTAAGACCATCAATGATGGAGTATAAATGAAAGATCGTAGATCTACAGTCACGTTGAGAGCTTATTTCTTGGAAATAACCCTAAAAGTTGATTGATGATGGTTGGTGAGGAAGTACAGGAGTGATTTGTAGGTAAAGAGGGAGAGGACTAGGAGGAAGGAAAAGGATTTGAAGCAAACACCCAAGGATCAAGAAATCTGTGTTTTATTTCATGATGATTCGTAGTCTCTACAAAAGACAAAGTTTTCTATTTTGTTTAGGTTAATCATTCATCTTGCTGACACTCTAGAAAAAGATAAAGGTTTTCTATTTTGTTTAGGTCAATCAGTCATCTTGTTTTCACTCCAGGACATAAGTGCCCCCCTGTCCATTTTACAATGCATACCAGATCTACATTATGGCAACCAGTGCAACAAGAGGGCACAAGGCTAATTGTCCACAACCAAGAAAACATAATAACAGAAGTAAGAAGTTATGCTCCAACTATGGCTCAAGGTGCAATTTCAGGGCTGAAGATCAATGCTGATCTTGCAAGGTGGTTGAGCAATATTTTTTCAGATTTTCCTTTTAATTTTGCATGTTTGGGCATGACATGCTTGCTAATAGATACTTGAAATAGAACTTTATTGGTTTGCTGTCAGTCTTTGATGGTTTTGTGCTCTAAAAGAATTCTTAAGGCACTATTGCATGGCTCTCTTGCACTCTTCACTATGATCAATGTGTATATATGCTGCTCTTTCTCTTGTTCTTGCTCTGTGTTTTTGTGTATTTAATTAATGAAACTCCAAACTTATCAAAAGCATGACTGTTTACAATCGTCTCTCCAGCTGTTGTATTTTGAGCTCTTATAGTATGGTTGTCTTTTTTCTCTGTTAGTTTTATGCATATCAAAGTAACTTGTCTAGAAAAGTAATGAATGTTTGCATACGCTCTATTTGATCTCATTTAATGGGTGTTTGACATTATGAGGCACATGTTTCTAGTCCGAGACTGATTACTAGTTTTCATTGTTATAAAAGCTGGTCGTTGGTTCACCTAATCTTGTCTTCCACTCGATTTTCTGGCCTATTCTCTGCTCTCAGAATAGATGCTGAAGCCTGTAGTATAAGGGAAGAACTTGACAAATTGATGTCACATCAGAAGCCTGTAAGTGATGCTTATGAAAAATCATCTGAAAAGGCACGAGATGCAACAGTTGAGGTAAGCATGGTCTTCTTATTAATGCAAATGAACATACATATGTATGCAAATGCAACACACACAAGCACATATACAGCTGATAGATGCAGACTTTATAATCTTTGTTCATGTGTTCAAATTTATTTTGATTTGAGGAACACATTTTTGTTGGATATTTTTCATAAATATAAAGTAGAAGGTATAAAAATTGAAAGGGTGGTAAATAAGCAACGGTTAGTAAAGAAGCTTGGAATTCGAAGTTCATTGTTTTGTACAATGGCTGGAAAGATATACCCTTTGGTATATATGATCTGCATGATGTTTTGCCATCCAATTAGTGGCTTTCAATTGGTGCCCCTTGGGAATTAAACGGTGGCAACTAATTGGCAACATATGGCAATCCAAGAGTTACAACTCTTGATAAAGAGTGGTAACATAACCGAAGTGGTTCCTTTGAAGATGTACAACCATTTAGAAAAGGCACATGGTTTAGTATAAATATTGGACATGAGTATGCAGATGGGAGATAGAATTAGAACAAAAAGGCTTCCAATTCGCCACTCTTTCATCAGAATTTTGATACCAATTCCTCCATAAAATTAGTGTTCCTTATAAAAACTTATCTAGTAACTAATTTTATGCATGATTAGTTTCTAGTATTCTTGAGCGTTCTTGTTTATCAATTTTGGGTGTTTGGTTAGCTTTCGGTTGTGCAAAACGCAGGCTAACAAACGGTTGATCACCGGGCTTCATTGTATCCACAAGACTTATTTGCATTATAACCCCTTTGCATACCGATGGTGGGGGCAAATAGAGTCTGAAAGATAGCGTAGATCCTACGTGCCTTGAAGCAATCATATCCTATATACTATCTCTCATCCTTCATGTTCGAACTTTAAATTCTTCCTAAAGCCATACCCCCAAAAGTTCCAACAATTTTTGCTTGTGCTTAATTTTTTTTTAACCCGTGTTTGATTTTTCTCTGTTTGTAGAATAATTGTTAATGTCAAGTCATTCTGACTTCGTCATACATATTCACTTGCTCTATCTAGTACTGCAATTATCATTGAGCATTTTTTTTCGCTTCCTTGCAGTATGATGTGCTTTAACTTAGTCAAGTATCATACTCAATTAATTTTGAATAAAGAAACAAAAAAATGCGAATAGGATCTTTAGGGTACTGATTCGTTTCCATGTGATATCATCCCCTTCCCCATTTTCTTTGAACTCTCACTCCATAAAACTGCAGTTAGCTCACAATTTTCTAAATTGATTCAGGTTTAGCAAACAAGAAAACCTAAAATTGGATTTGATCAAACAGTTTTTACCGGCTGGTATGCATACATAACAAGATGCAGCTTGAATGCAATCTAGAGAAGCAGTGTGAGAACAAAGCTAAAGATTTTTAAAATTCAATCTAAATATTCTTCTCATTTGCCATTTATGATTGACTGCATAAGAAGCGTAGGTTTGGATAGGAACCACATGAATTTAGGCACAAAGGCCCATCGTATTGGGCCAAGTCTTCTTTTACTACTATTTAATTGCCCGTCTTTTGGTTTTATTACAGGTTGATAAACTGAAAATATTATCAGAATCCCTGGCTAACTCCACCTCACAAGCTGAAAAGCACATTTTGGACCACAGGTTTTAAATAGTACTTTAAACCATCTCCCTAGTTTCTATGATTGAGATTTTTGTCTATGCATCTCCTTACAAGTGTTGAGAAAGTAGGTGCTTGCATTTGCCCATCCATTCGGAATATAGTTTTTGTCCCTGAAGGATTCTTTTTCACGAATAAGGATGCTCTTGCCCGACTAGTGCTGAATACATTAATCTGATGGTTGTCATTGATTGCTTAGGTGAATTCAGGATTTCTTGTCAGTTTATAAGCGGATACTGCAACTGAGCTTAACATCTTTTTGTGCATGTGTGAATGCGCATGGACAAACTGATATTTGATTAGTTTCTATTCGACAAAATGTTAAGATTTTGACAATACTTGGTGTTAATTTTTGTTTCGCGTGATTTTGGTGAATTAGTTATTTCTTTCCCTGTATACTTGATGCAGGTATCAGAAAGAAGAAGCGCTCAACTTTCGTGTTGCTAAAACTAATGAAGTCAGCCAACTGGAGAAGGTATACTGCCTCAGAATACTTGACATAAGACTGTTTTTGTTTACTAGTATAATGGACTGTTGGAATAAACACAATCCATTTTGTTATTGAGTTACTTACAAGTTATACTACATTGGAATTTTTCCTCTTATGCACTTTGCAGTCATTTCATATATTGGACCAATTATGTAGTCTGAACTCTGAAGAATGAGTCCATTGTGTTTTGTCATATTATTTTGGGAGGGGGGTGGTGGATATGTAGATGCTGAACACTTGTCTGCAGGTGATTATCTCGTTGAATAGTGTTCGTGCACGCCTTCACGATGCAAGGGAAGAACGAGACCAGTTTGATGAAGCAAGCAATGAGATTCTTGTACACATCAAATCAAAGGTATTGCAGGTTTGGTTATGGTTTGGATCACATTTAGAATGCATCCATGAAAAGTGGGGTTTTATAGCTGTCCTTTGGATGAAACATTCAATTGCTTGGTATGACCTGATATCTGTTTCACAGGAAGAGGATCTGTCAAAATCCATTTCTTCATGTAAAGCAGAAGTCGATGTTGTGAATACGTGGATTAGTTTTCTGGAAGATACCTGGGTTCTTCAGACCTCAGACACAGAGCAAAAGGAGAAGCAGGTCAGGTATGCATATCTTACATTAGCAAATGAATCTGATGCCAACGCCTTATGTCAGGATCTTTTTATTCTGAAAACAGTAAATGGAATTGGTATCTTTAATGTTTCTGTACTTGCATTGTTTGTGTCCTTCCCATGGTGTATAACAAGTTTGATGACATTTGGTTATTTCCTTGAAGTGGCGAACTGGAGAGATATGGAGACTATTTCGTGACTTTGGTCATCCAACTTCTCTGTACTTACAAGGTAACAGTTTTCTTTTTATATCGGGGAAGTTCTTTGTAGTTTATTATTATATAATGCATCACATTCACTTCCTATATTTCTGTAGTTTTTCCTCACCTTATTCAGTTTTTCTTCAGTTCAGAACAGGTTTAGAATCCACCAATTTTTTTTATTTTGCTACAGTACTTTTTGATACAGTGATTTTTTTTTGCCTTACAATTTTGTCTGCTTTTAAAACAGTTCTGAACTGAAGAAAAATGACACCTTATTGGTTTGCATCTTAAATCTCAAAGACATGTTAGGGAAGGTGGCATTTAAGCAAGGTCTGGGCTTTTCAATGCCCATTTTCAGAATTGGGCCAGTGTATATTAGGAAGAACCGGGCTTTTGTGATCTAGGATATGTTAGGACTGTAAATTGTGGCAAGTCTTGGTTTGTCAGCTCGGTTTGTCACCTCATCATGCAGTTGGGCTGTTCTAGGTCGAAATTGCATGGTCTTCATGCAATTAGACGGTTATGTTTGTCAATTGCATATGTGCTCAACAGTATTTTTTAAAATTTTTTTTTTCAGTCCTATTTTCATGGGTAAGTTATGTACTTTCTCCTACCATGTATTGGCTCTCTTAGCAAATTAGAGTACTTTATGTTTCCACAAAAAATAAAAAATTTGAGTTGCACATTAGAATTATGCAATCAGCTTGAGTTGCACATTAGAATTCTGCTATTGCGCAACAAGCTGCAAATCTGTGAATGTTTGCACTTTGGCCAAACTTTAGTAACCTTCTGTTGCATGCAATTGCAAGTACAATGTGCAACTTAACTGTTCTGGTATGCAAAAGATTATGCAAATGCTGGCTATTTTCCCTTCACCTATGTGAACTAATATATGCACTAATTACCAAATGCGCCTGCATTTTACAACTAGTCACTCACGTTTAGTACTTTCTTCCTCTGCATAACTCTTGCCGCGCTGCAGAAAGCTGGTTTCTTTCTCTTCTTCTTTTCCCCTTCACTTGGCTGGTATACGAGTGTATGATCTAGTAAGTCAATGATCTTCTTCAAGAGATCTCACTTTCATTTATTCCTACTGCATATATCCTCATATATCCGCATATTGATTGCCCATTTAGTATGCACCACATTAACAAATTTAGTATTTGTTCTTTCATTTTTCAAGTCACTTGTACACACCTGTGATTGCTTGGAATCTTTGGTTCAATCATGGAGGTCCCTCCTCGTCAACCGTTACCTATTGGTGGAAGTCTTGCTACACTAGCGAGAACAAACTCATCAAAGCGGAAGCTACATAAGGAAAGCAAGGACCCCCCACCAACTGACCTGTGTGTCGCCAATGGATCTTCTATAATCCAGTAAGTTTTTTCATTTCCAACTTACGTACAACTGGCACTTGAAAGATGCAATTCCAAATATCGCTTACAACTTTTGAACTCATTTCCCTTCTATTTGCACTTCAATTGTCCTTAATTTAACAGGATTTCCAACGTTGCACCACCGAAACGAACTAACTCACATGGGAAGATAACTCTGGATGTGAGATACAAGAGAACTGCGTTGAAGGTTTGGTTGAATTACTTAGACAAGCATTCCCCATTCCCTTACCCAAGTCAGCAGTGAGACAAGCTGAAGATGTGGCGGTTGGGCTTAATCGTACAACAATGTCTCCACACTCAAAACCACCTGTTCGAACCACTGTCGGTTCTTCATCTAGAATTAAAAGGGGTCTGCCACCTCGTCCACCGTTTACTGGATACAAGAAGTGAAGTTTCTCTGCTGCATTTTTGGGCTGCCAGGCCGGTATCCTTTATTATTTCTCATAATATGTCTCTTAACCTTACTCGGTCGCCCTTCATGGTGTTGTCGAACCCAGTTGCGTGGTACTTATTTTGACTGTGTCCTATGGCCTTCAAATATGAACCTCCCCACATTTTCCGTATCTTTTGCTTTTTTGACTGTATGTTGCTTCATCTCTCTGAACGGAAGGAGCAACTTCTGGGGAGTTATGCAATGTAACTGTTTTCCTAAATTGTGTGTGCTTTACGTTGAACTTTCATATGTCAAATGTTCTAAATTCAAATATATTTAATTTCATGTGCGATAAAATAATAGAATTGGAATGTGGCAAAAGTAAACTGTCCTCGCAACTTCATTGTTTTTTTTTTAAAATGGTTACGAATTTAATTCTTGGTTTGCTAATGGAGTTTATGGGATAACGAGGTTGAGGTTTACAACACCATCCTAAGTAGGTAAATCAATAAGATGATATAGCCAAACAAGGCCGGCCCGGCCATTTTGGTGGCCTGAAGCAAGAAAAAAAAGGGCCCTAAGTAAGAGGAAATTTAATGCAAAAATATTAATGTAAAAATTTTTTAACGACTAATGTATTATCTATCATCATAACAAATATTCGACTCAATGTAAATTAGTAAATAATAAATCAACTGAAAACAAACATCAAACCAGCTGCAGTTGGTTTAGGAGCCCCGTGCTGGTGTTCCAGTTGCAGTTGGTTAGTTACATAGTTGGATCTCTTTATAGTTGGTTCTCTATAGTTGTCCCTGTAAAAGTTGTGGTTAATCAGTCAAGTTGATCTTTTTCATTTGTACTGATGCCTTCTCTAACGAGTTGGCTTGCTTTCTTTTGCCTAGTTGTAGTGAAGTTATTGGTCCTGTAGGAGTATTAGGCATTCCTTCTTCAATCGATGTCTGATTTGTACTCCTTTGTTTGGCTTACCAACCAAACGCTTTTATAATATATTTCTATTATAAAAAAAAAGTAAATAATAAATCATTCCCTACTTAATTCCTTAAATTTCTTTCTAGGACTAGGATTTGAAAAATTAATGCGATAAAAAAAAAAGTGAAACATTTTACAGAATATGGTACTTGATACAATATTTGCATCAAAATAACACTTGTACATTACTTTTCTTGAGTCTTTAGACGCAATTACAATAGATAGATTTGTATACTCTGATTTTTTATCCCAAATTAGGTTGTTGTCAATCTAATTCAAAAAGCCAACACTAATAGAGGGGTTACTATTGCCATTAGTAACCAATATTGAAAAATATTGGTGACTAATACCCTTAGTAACCAAAATATTGATTACTAATACCCCTTAGTAACCAATAAGGTGTTGGTAACCTAGAGAGGGGTTACTAATGGCTTTAGTAACCCCTTCGTTTTGGTTACTAAGGGGTATTAGTAACCAATATTGATTACTAAAGGGTAATTATTAGTGGTATTAGTAACCATTCTTTTATTGGTTACTAAAAAAAGGTTACTATTGCCCAAATTTCTACTAGAGGAACATCACATGCACTCAAAGCGAAATAAAGTAAAAGAGATGTAAGGAACATCACATGCACTCAAAGCGAGTCGAACGTGGGTGGTGTGCATAAACAAAATCCAATGCCACCGTGATCTCAGCTTTTCAATTTAATCAATTCATAATAAAGCCTTAATTACTTACCTAATTACATGTTAACCCCATTTAGTAGGGTTGGGAATGGGTTGAAACCCGACCCGTATTGCCAATAAACCAACCCAACCCATATTGGTAATAACTCAACCCGACCCATAATTGATGGACCTGACTATGTATAGGTTGGGTATTGTACCCCATCCAACTATTGTGGGTTGGTTATAGACCCAACCCATCAAACCCATCTTTTTTTTACTTTTTTTCCTAGTTTTGAATTATATACTTAGTCATGTACAATTGAACTGCTCATACAAAAAAATATCAAATAGTTCAAAATGCAACATAACAAATTTCAAGTTCAATTCAAACAAAATACCAAATTATGAACTAAGCAAATTACCAGTTGCTATAATAGTTAAAAGAAGCCTTTTAGACCATCTCTAATGGTGCCAATAACTCATTTTTGCTATCATCTCTAACAATTCAAATAAATAACAAATCAAGAAGCATTAAACAAGATTAAAATTAGACATTCACATAATAAATATACAATAAAATGTAAAAGACTTACCATTCTAAATGTCCTCCAAGGTGGAATAAGAGCCACAATTTTTGGATGGGTTTTTATCATGGATAGTGTCTGAACTTTCACTGACCGAACTTCATAGTGCCTGAACTTTAAAAGTGATCAATTTGGTACATAGACTTTCAAAAATCGGACTTCATAGTGCCTGAACTTTAAAGTGATCAAGTTGGTACCCAAATTTCAAAAAGAGGACTATGTGGTACCTTAGTTAATTTTTTATCAAAGTTTCCTTAAAGTGAATGATAAAGTGGTATTTTGATATTAACTTTTTATGTAAAATACTGTTTTTGCCTCCCAACATCTATATAAATATGTTTTATGGTGTTTCAAAAAATATATATGCATATGATTATTGCAAAACAATAGATAAATTGATGAATAAAAATATAATCGAACATAAAAAAAAAATATTTCTAACATAAATTGAGTAATAAAAAAGTCTACCGTTCGAGTATATTTTCATTAATCAATTTATTTATTATTCTAAAATATCTATATGCACATTTTTATTTTTTTTGAAACACCATAATACACATTTACATAGAGGTTGAGAGGTAAAAAAATAGTATTTTCCATAAAAATTAATATCAAAATACCATTTTATCCCTCATTTTAATGAAATTTTGACAAAAAAATTGAAGTAGGTACCACAGTCTTCTTTTTGAAAGTCTGGGTACTAAATTGATTACTTTTAAAGTTCAGACCTGACCCATGTCCCAGCCCTACCATTTAGTATTCACAAATTATAGCCTTATAATGTGACAGTTGGCAAAACTCACGTTAGATATCATACAGTTATAACAAAGTCATACTGCGGTTATAAATGAGGTAAATAATGATCATGAGACGGGCATAAGCGGGTAAGTCAATATATAGGGTATATAAGGCTAGGAATCCGATCGGACGTAAGGCTAGGAATCCGATCGAACGGCCATTATCTTGGAATCATATTTTAAGTCATATTGGAATGAAAGAGTTCTCGCATGTAATTACTTTGGAATTATTAAACACCTTATCATGAATGAGTCGAATCCAAAACAGTAAGACTAGAGTCTATACAACTAGAGTGAAAATATGTAGGCAAACGATATAGAATTTCAGAGAGAACAAGGTAGATAGTCCACGTCCCACATCGCTCGGTGCGAGGGTTTAGAGCCTTACTGTAGCAATTGTGATCTAGGATATATCTTATAAACAAGCAATTGTGATCTAGGATATATCTTGTAAACAATTGTGACTGCACTCATTACCATTGATTAAATATCCTAACCGATCTTACACTTGTAATTTATGCATAAACTCCTTTATTCACTGTCTCTTACTTAAAAATGGCAATTGGTTGGCTATCAATTGAACATTGTGCTACTGCTATGTTATGATATGCAATTGCTCTTCCGCTTGACAGCCAACTGAATGTTGCATATGCAGATTATGAGTTATGATGTGCACATGGACCAAAAGGCGAGGCTGCAATTTGCGATGTATAGGCATCTGTTATTTCAAGCGATAGTGAGTTATGAATATACCACCTATCTGGGTTATCAAGCGTTTAGAATTTTGCTATATATCAATTATCTGGTATTTCAATCGCGTTAGTCTTAAACATATATGTTGTATTTGTTGTTTCAAGCGCCAACTCATTTTCCTATATGGGCAATATGTGTCATTTCAAGCGCTACCTCTCAACATCTCAAACATGGTGATATTCGGGGATGCAACAGTCAAGCAAAATCCAGAAAGATCTGTATACATCTTTATATTCTTGTTGGTTTTGGTTATCTCAGTGGACGATTAATCAAGAATAGATGTATTTTCTACTTTTTTTAGCTTAACTTGATATCATTGTCTGATACTGTCATCAGATAGCAGATCTTTAGTAGGATCCAGCTTTTATCATGGCTTTATGTGTCTGTATTCATCATTATACCAATAAAGATACTCCTTCTCAAAAAAAAAAACAAGAGAAAAAAAAGAACTTCATTAAGGAATGCAAACATTAAGGCCGGAGTAACTGCCCGTCTATAACAATGTGGAAATCCGTTACATATGCCACAGTTCGTATAGTTCATTACTTCACAATCAGAACAATAACTATGCCAATTATCGCCCATAGTACAAAACGACATATCTTTTTACTATTCTTTCCAACAGTTGGTTAATCTGGTATGGGCATTCGATAGCTGTGATGTCTCTGTCAGCCAGGGCAGGGTATTTTGATAGAGCGGTTTGAGCGCATTGGGAATTTCCAATTGATTCTTCGAATGAGCCATCTTAACTCATCGGATTATCATCTATCCACACATATCCTAAGCACTGCATGTAACTTGAATTACATTCTTATTTCCCATATAATTGAAACAGAAATAAAGGTGGGTTGAATCCTACCAGTCTGCACATGTAGTAGGAGCGTCCACGAAATTCACCTGAACCATTCATCCGGAGTTCCATGTTTATCTCGCACGGCCCAGATGTCGGTCGTGGTGTAGACGAAATCATATCTCTAGCATGAGATGAGGAACCTTCCATTCCAATGTCAAACTTCTATGTTTTCAATGAATTGGGCCCAAAAGCCATATAAGTTAAATTGTGTCCGGGTTGTTATCTAACTTACCCCTATTTTTTTGAATTTTAAATTGGGTCCCTCTAGTCTGGCATCTTATTTTGTCACAATTATGTCTCGAAGGGGTATTAGCCAATTTGTCCCCTTAATTTGTGTGCTACTTTCGAATTGCCCCCTTAACTTGCACTTTGGAAAAATTAACCCCCTTAACTTGCATTTTTAGCCAATTTCCCCCATTCCATCTAAATTAACTGACAGACAACAATTTGACCATCAAAAAACACACGTGACCTGCACATGGTGGGCATTTTCGTCAAAATGCTACTTCTTCTCTTCCTTTTGTTCCTCAGAAAAATGGGGGAGGAAAACTCATCAATTTTGCCAGAAAACTCATTGAATCCCGATGTTATATCCACTGAAATGCAATTAGATTGTCACATGACCTATTCAATCTGCAACATTTCACATTCACCAAAACTTTCAGTCATCTTGAGAAATCAGATTCATACAACAGTGTTCATCAAACCCAAATGAACAAACACTATACTACTCTCTCGTGGTCTAAACTGTTCAATTCATTACAATCCTGCAAATCAAGTTCATACCAACAAAAAATCAGAAAAACAAAATGCAGAACAATCAATCCTAAGATGAGCAAAGACACAAAACAGATGAACCCAAAACAAAATTGAACCCAAAATATGATTTTGAATCACTCAAAAGACTACTGACCTCAAGATTCAAACTTGGCAAGAATCAATCAAATCGCCAACCGGACCTGCTTGCTGAGAGGTGTTTTGCAGAGCTCGAACTGAGCAGTCAGCTCCGGGTCTCTGAACCCAACAAGAAATTGGGCCAGACCTTCAAGAAACAGAGCGCTCTGGTAAACGCTGGTCCCGCCCATGATATCCACAAGAACGCTCTTCCGGATCCGATTCGCATCCACAAAAATCCCAACCATCTCCGCACTCTGCTCCGCCATCGCCTCCGCCATGATCTCCTTCTGGGCCGCCGCGCCGTAGCAGGCCCAATTCTTCCCCACGCGCTCCAGGAACCCAGCTTGAGCTTCCCTCGCACGCGCCGCCAGCGCCGGCACCATCAGCCTTAGCCCGCGCTCGATCTGCTCGATCCAGTCGGGGTAGAGGAGCTGAGCGGCGTCAATTTGGGCTGCGAGGTCGAGGGCGTCGTAGTAGGACTGGAAATGGTGGTGGAGGCGTCGACCTGAGTGTGCTCCCCATTTTTCTGAGAAACTTGAGTAGCATTCTTGCTCCCCATTTTTCTGAGAAACGAAAGGAAGAGAAGAAGTAACATTTTGACAAAAATGCCCACCATGTGCAAGTCAAGTGTGTATTTTGACGACCAAAATTGTTGTCCGTCAGTTAATTTAGGCGGAATTGGGGAAATTGACTAAAAATGCAAGTTAAGGGGGTTAATTTTCCAAAGTGCAAGTTAAGGGGGCAATTCGAAAGTAGCACACAAGTTAAGGGGGCAAATTGGCTAATACCCCTGTCTGGAATTGAATGATGTAGGTGCAATTGCCTAGAACTTATTTCCATCTGCATGTCCTGCTCTAGAACTGTCTTCAAGGAAGTGAAAGTGCCTCACTATTAAAGGACATCAATATCACTCCCAAACAAGCTTTCACTCAACAAACGAATAAAAAAATGAATATTGGAATGACAAATGCATATAAGATCTTAATATTATCTTTACATGCAAGATATGAGTATAGCATTCCGTTCATAACAATATTATTAGTGTTTGAGAGTAGGCCTCACAAGAAAACCAATATAGTAAACAAATTGATCAACAAGTATGCTATTTGAACAAATCCATGATTCTTCATCACAATGTGCTCTTTGAAACTCCAACATCCAGAATGTGAAACAAAAAAGTGTTGTAACAACCTACAAAAGCAATTTTATACATCTGTAGGAAATAAAGGGGTACAAAACTTTACCAATAAAGTTAACGGAGGACCCGAGGTGTTGTGAAGAAGAGACGGAGGTCAAGGTAATTAGCCACAAAGCCACCAACAAGTAACAATACCATATAAGTAACTTGCATGATTCACAAAGAGTCATAAAAATTCATGAATCAAATGTAGAAAACAAAAGATTGCACACACAGAACATATAGTCGTGCAGCAATTGTAGTCTTAAATGTTTTTAATTACCCTTTATGAGTAAGATGGGCAAAGATTCACTCAAGTAGGTTGATGTTGCAAAAGAAAAGAGAAGAACGTTTTAAAAAGGACAAGAGGTGGAATTCGTAAGCACAAAATCGAGATAAGAGGGTAAAGAGCTCAAGAGTTGGCAGACGGAGTGGTTAAACCAAACACAAAAGGAACATCTCTAGAATACCCATTTGTTATGTATTGGGCTTAGCACTCTTTTTTGTTTTATGGGCTTCGTGTGCTTATGTATTTGGGCCTTTTGCTTGGATTCTTAAAATCAAAATTATTAGATCAAAACAAAAGCCGGTCATTGAATTTTACCGACGACCCATCGATTTTCCGGTCCTTCAAAACTGCTGCGATTCGCACTATTCTTCAGTCGTAGAACATTTAACTGTCCCCACGAATCAATTACACCAATGTTAGAGACTCATCTCCGCCGAAATCGGTTATAAACTTGCTTGGAAATTCTGCAGGATTTGTTTTCGCTCGCCAGCAGCGACTCGCTCCAAATTAGGCGTCGAATTTGTGGGATTTTGTGATGACAGGATGATGTTTCCGGGTTTGTTTCGATTGGAATTGATTTCCAAACCCATCCAATTCCCAATCCGTTTGTTTGGCTATTGTATTGATTTCATTATAGAATTTCAAAACCCATATGATAGAATATCGCAGTTCTCTTACGTTTCAATAGCCAAAACAAGCCCAGCTACCAAAACCAAAGGAGTGGAAATCACCTGCAGTTCAGCACTAAAGAGTCGGCGTTGCTTTGAACCATGGTGACTCGCCTTGCGCGACAAAAGATGGAAGCATCGTCGTCATCGTTGGCTGCTACAGATGCTGGTCGTGCTTGGCGACATGTGAACATAGGTGATGGTTGTCGCGACGACAGATATTGGTGGAGGAGGCTGAAGCTATGGGTTTTGCTCCCGGACGGTCGTTTCATTTTTATGGTCGGCTGCAGGCAACTAGCAACACAAAAGGGTCTAGGCTTTTAAGTGTAATTGTGGTTTAATTTAACCGGCGTTTAAGTAAAATCAAGTGAGATTTTTGTATACTTTTGAAATTTTTTGCAAAAACTTACATTTGTGAAATATTGGGTAAATAGATAATGCCATACTTATGATCCCACCTCATTGCCACGTGTAACTCTCTCATTGGCAGATGCATAACCTATTTTTTAAGCCTCGTAACTTCTTAGTAAGGAGTCATCTCGACCTAAGACCTACGCCGTCGCGCTAGTAATGATGAGGTCTACGACTTTCGTGAAGGGCTCAGGATCAAAATTTGGCATGATAATTTATAAACCCTTAGATTTATTTTCGATCATCAGTTGCCATTTACGCTTATGCTTCATTCTTCTCACTGAATATCATTTTTTCAGATTTTCTTTTGCGAGAACATGACTATTAAGTGAATGTATAAAGATGAACGGTTCAGATCGTTGACTCATTGTTTCGATTTTCACGGTTAGCAAAAATATAGCTTGGAGTTTATGAAGTTTATAGACAGTATGTAATGTATGCTCTTACTTTCACTAACCTCAAAAATCAAAAAGCGATATGAATGATCCGAACCGTTCATCTTTCTACGTTATCTCAACAGTCATATTTTCACAAAAGAAAATCTAAAAAAATGAGATTCATTGAGGAGAACAGAGTGTGACCTAAAATGGCAACCGACGGTCGAAAATAAATCTAGGGGTTTCTGGATTATCGTGATGAATTCTAGATCAGAGCCCTTCGCAAAAGTAGTAGAGCTCGCCATTACGAGTGTGATAACGAAGAGTTTAGGTCGAGATAACTCCTTACGAAGAATTTACTAGCCTTGAAAATGGGAATTGCATCGACCTATGAGTGAGTTACAAGTGATGGTCAACTAATCAAGGGTCAACATTCATCACCAATGACAGCTTGACACGTGTCCAAATTCAGCTTAAAATTTCCAATACAATTTGAGTTTACACTTGAGCGTTGTCTGATCATTGTATATATGAGAGATAAAAAGATGAATGAGCCTCACCAAATTTTTGATGAATCTATAGTCAAAAGATATTATCTCAACTTATACCTCAATGCTTATGTGCAGTAGCAAAATTTTCACTGTAGAAGATCATAGTTCCACACTAAAAACCCCAAATTCTCGAAAAATTATAGAATTGAATCAAATTATTAACCAATTAATCTTCAATTTACATCAAAAAGCTCAAAGTTCGAATATTACATCAAATTTACATCAAATTCCGCATATTTGTCACCTCTAGTTCGATTCCACGATATCAAAAACATCTAGAAAATTTCATTTATCTTCTACTACTTGTAAATGTTTAGAAATCATGGCGTCGAAAGGATCATATCTCTTTATGGAGAGAGGCGGGGCCAGGATTTTGGGACCAGGGGAGCAGACCTTAAAGGGCAACGGCGTCAGAGACAAGTGTCGTACATAGATCAAAGAGCCTTTCCTGCAACAGCGAGAACAGCCAATGCTTTAGGATATAACGGGTGAAACTGATGAGTTATGTAGCTTAAAACTTACATTGTAGTCCCTCAACAAATCTATGACCAGTCTTAGATGTACAAATTGAAAGATATTTCATATTTTCATTCAACTGCAAAGTTCTTGGTACATTAACTTCCCATCCACCCCCACCACATATAGATCCCACACACACCAATAATATTAATACACAGGTTAAGGTCCAGATTGTAGGCAGTGTTTATCAAACAACTTGATCGTCAGTCTGAATAGTGCACATCAAATCCACTACACAATCTCATTAAACTGCAAAATTTATTGTACATGAACCCCTCACCATCCCCCAAATCACAACACACGCGACCGCTGACCACGAGCATACAGATTAACAGAGAAGTTCACTAGGAAAGGATTCTGGTTAACATGAGTGAATAAGTAAGCTATTATCAGGTGGTGAAAACTGTAAATTGAAACCAATTTTACGCATTTTATAGTCTTTCCAAAAGGAAATGCTACATTCTAGACATTAGGTTCATCTCTTACAACAAGAAAAGAAACAAATTTGACAAAAATTCAGCTGTAGTATCAGTTAGTAAAGAAAGAGATTGCAGCACATATTTCAACCACCTTAGGTCAACAAGATAACATTAAGATCTACGAACCCCTAATAATTCATTGAATGCACAAATTAAGGCATGAACATTCAACTTTTTCAGGCAGCTAAAATGCACAACTGCAATGATGGTGATGATCAAAGATTACGATCCACAATCAAATCATAGAAAACAGTAATCAGATGATGAGAAATTAAGGATATTGAGATTAAAAATGTACCCACGGGCAAGGGAGTGAAGTGAAGCTGAGAGCGATTAAACTCCCAAATCTAAATACTGCACTAAACTCCCAATTCGTACAAATAAAACTAATCAAGATGCCTCAGAACTATAATTTCATCCCTGAATTCCTATGAAGGCAATTTAACACCCACAACTTCAATTGAAAAGTAACAGACAACATTCATAAATGCACGCATGACCAAAATGAAAACTAACATTGATCAATTTAACTTCTCATTTCAAATACCAATCAGGAATCTTGAACTACCAATTTAACATTAATCAATTTAAAGCAAATCACGACCTCAATTTAACACTTACGACTTCAATTGAAATTTAGAGGATAAATACACATTAGCTCACACACAGAATAGCTATGAAAGCAGGCTCAAATGATTGATCAAAGCAAAGAACAAGACTCAACCTTCATTTGCCAATCATTTCACATTGACACTTCCAGTCCAAAACACACAGCTTAATCAAGCAGAAATTAAATTAAAGCAATCTCCTTGCTACAAAAACATCAAAAAAACACTAAATTTCTAGGCAACTACAGATTCAAGATGTGCGTAGCAAAAGAATCAAAGGTAACCATCTAACCGAACCTCTGAATCAGAAAATCGAAATGCCCGATCGGATCCGACCCGGGTGTGGCGGCCGGAGCGGTGGCGGGTCGGAATCGTTCGGATTCGTCCGGTTTGTGTCGTGCGGGTGGGGAATTTGACGGGATCCGACAAAATTCGGGGTGTCGGGGTTTTGGAATCAGATCCGATAACGATAACGGGCGGAGAGAGAGAGAGAGAGAGAGAGAGAGAGAGAGAGAGAGAACGGAGCAACACTGGGGACGAAAGTGTCGACTCGAGGAAGGCGGAGGACCAGCGACGGCTCAATCGAGGTTGGCGTTTCGGATGAAACCTTTAACCTTATCTGCTTTCCACCTCCACGTGTTTAAAAGCGACCGGCACTGGGTAATGCAAGTAATCCACCAATTTTTTTTTGGGCCGTATTTAAATGCAATTGGTGAAGGTACTCACTATCTACCGGTATCGAAGAAAAATTGTTGGAGTGGTTGATCAATGACCCTAAAACGGTTAAGGCGTCATCAAAAGTTGGCAGACTTAGAAATGACATGGTGTCCTACCAGGCAAATTTACATTCAAATTAATAATAGACAATTAGATGAACATAAATAGCTTTGTATCATTAGTTGATAACCCGTTTTATAATTTCTTGTGTGCATATAATTTTATAGAAGAAACAATTGTTGAATTGACTAAACAAGTGAATGATGCATGGAAGGACATAAATGAAGGGTTGGTCTGCCCTACCACCATCCTCATGCCCCTCCTAATGCGAGTCGTGAATCTTACGCGATATACCGAAGTCAACTACTACTACAAGCATGGACATGACTTCACAGGCGCTGGAGATGTGCTTAAGGATCAAATAACCTCTCTATTTATCGAACAAGTGCCTTTGGAGGTCTATGAGTGAGAAGTATTTTTACACTACAAGTAAAGCCTCTCGAAGTCTGGTCATAAAACGGAGTTATAGTAACTCTTAGATTGTTTTCGAATAAGAGATGACGATTTGTTAGCCGTAAAGACAATGTGAATTTGGATTGTAATAACATGAGGATCTGTTCTGTTTACTATCTGTTTGCTAATACAAAGTCTGCACAAGTTGCATTTATACTAGAGTTAGAAACGTGGATGTTTTTAAGGACGAGGCTAACCACATGGCCATTTGAAACATCGCAAAGCGGAAGCCGAAAAAATTAATTACGCTGGGGATATTTTGGGCTCCCGATTGGAGTGTTTGGCCGACTACTTCAGCTTTAGCTAGATATTAATCTTCAGAGGTGCAAAGTTCTTCCAGATTTGGTGTACAGGTGAGTTGGATTTGTTTTCTTTTGCACCCAAGTTCGACCTTTCTGCGTGTGCTTTCTCTTTTCTAAAGTAGAAACTATTAATGGGCCCAACAGTAGTCCTTGTCCCTTTTTTTTTTTTTTTTGGTCGAATCCTTTCTTTTTCTTACTCCCCCCGCACTCCATGCAATCCCAGCAGATTTGGTGAACAGTTGAGTTGGATTTGTTTTCTACCCACCCAAGTTCGACCTTTTATGCGTGTGTTCTCCTTTTTGAAGTAGAAACTATTAATGGGCCCAACAATAGTCCTTGTCCTTTCTTTTTGTTACTCCCTCGCACTCCATGCAATCCCAGCAGAATTGGTGTACAGTTTGAGTTGGATTTGTTTTCTTTTACACCCACCCAAGTTCGACCTTTTATGCTTGTGCTTTCTCTATTTTTAAGTAGAACCTATTAATGGGCCCAACAGTAGTCCTTGTCCTTTCTTTTTCTTACTCCGCCGCACTTCATGCAATCTACAATTGATTAGTGAATACTGGATTAGGAATTTTGAAGTTTCATCTTTGGCTATGGTACTGGTTTTTTGTTCATCAATGTTCTTTAAAATTTCAGAATTATCGCTTATAGTTTTCGCAAAGATTGGGGCTCCAATTTTTTCCTTTATTTGGGCCACCCAAAAGCCTCATACCTCATTACCCGGTTCGGGTTGGTCTGTTTGGCTGGATAAACTTGATGATACTTACAAGGTTCGATCTGGCTGTCGTTTCATTGGTGTTCAAGTTCTACGTCATTTTTCTATGGATAAATTACAATTACGTAACATATAGTTTGAATCAAATTTCAATATGATACATATACTTTTTCTTTCTTGCATTTCGGTATCATATACTTTTAAAATCATCAACTTCCAGCTGTCCAGTGATGGCGTGGACTCTGTGAAACCCATATATTCACTCTTCCTTGTCTTCTGTTGTCTACAACAAGCAATGCAAGTACATCGAGTAACTCTGAGCCATTGGAGAATGCGATATTTGGATGTTTCGGCATTGTCGCTTTTGCTTTAGATACACAACACACTTGTCCAATCTCGGCTAATCAAATTCACAAAGTCCACATCATTCTTGAAGAAAAAAAAAATTGACTATTCTAAAAAAATTGATTATTCGGCACCGTTCCGGACTGGTATGATCTCACCCCAGAAAATGAGAGATCTGAATGGGTCAGCTGCATTTTATCCCGGTCCTGATATCGGACCGATTTGTACCAGAACGGTACCGGTTCCACACAATTTCATCCCCGACCGGATCTTTGTCCGAGTTACTGTAGCAAGGACACGCTTTTTTCATGGATCGGCTACAATTGTCAAGTGTACCATATTTGTGTACTCTTGATCGCAGATAGAACTTTTGTTAATCTAACAACAAACCCTCTCTCCTCCCTCTTTGGCGATCGCCATAAACAAACTCATTCTTTTCTCTTCTCCAAACTGACCATTTATCTCCGGCAAAAAGCACCTTCTCCTTCAACGGCGAACACGATCTCTCAAACTTGAAATTCTAAACACGATTTCTCACCCAAGTCTGCAACAAAAGCCTGAATCCTAAATCCTTCAATCTCCAAATCGAAATTCTCCAATTTCAATTTCAATTTTAGAAACCCTAATTCCCCAAATTCTTTCCTCCGTCCTTATCATAAACTATGGGTCCCAAGAGAAGCTAGAAATTGAGCCTAAACAATACTAGGTTGCTACCACAGAAGCGTCTTGCTCGTGGGTTGTGCTGTATCTTTGTGTTGTATCTCGGTTTTGTACGTGGAGTTGTTAACACTACAACAAAAATGGCCTTTAGCGACCAAAATTTTAGCGAGGAAACTGTTTTCCTCGCTGAAAAGAGACTTTCTGCGAGGAAATAAGTTTTTCGTCGGTGAAAGCATGGCAAGTTTGGTCTTCGAGGTTGTTAAACATTTAGCGAGGAAATATGAGCTACGGCGAAGAAATTTTTCGTCGCTAACATTTCTTTTGGCGAGGAATTGATGATTTCCTTGCTGAAAGATGAAGCCAAAGCGAGGAAACCTCATTTCCTCGCTGAAAGATGAACCAACACCGAGGAAACAATCAATTCCTCGCTAAAACCCTCACATTTTCCCCACCCAAAACAAAAGGAAAATAGCTTAGCAAAAAGAAAGAAACAAGAGAAATCCCAAACCCTTATCTGCAACTTCTCACAGCCGGCTCCCTCCTCTTCTTCTTCTTCTTCTTCTTCTTCCCCTTCTCCTTCCAGATCCGACGCCACCGACTGGATCTCCAAATCCAAACTATAGAAAATTCCAACCCACATCCAAATTCTAGAAATCCCGGATCTGCTTCCCCCACAAACCCATTCTCGAATCTTCGGCGACCGCCGCCATTTCTCCACCCAATAACCCCAAATCTCCGCCCGCCAATCTCCGCCGTCCAATCTGGAAATTCGCCTCAGATGCGGCAGCCACGCGCCGCTCGGCTCTCTAAGGTTTCGGGTCCGACCTTCCTCTGATGCCGCTGGTCCACAAACCCACCAGAAGCGCTCGATTGGGTGAATCCATGTCGAATTCGAATTCCAAGTCCGGCGCCGACGAAGAGTCGTGCTCGAAATCGATCAGCGAGACGGTGAACGGTTCTCACCGGTTCACGATCAAAGGCTATTCGTTAGCCAAAGGGATGGGCGCCGGCAAGGACAAGGTGCATAGCCATTTCGAGCGCTCGCTTGAGGGCGGGCCGTACACGTTGAAATACAGAGGCAGCATGTGGTATGGAATCTCATTGATTTAATTAATTTCATTGGTGGTGTTGTTGTATAAATTTGATTTTGATGATAAAAATGAGTACCCTTTTGCTGAATTGTGGGTTTGGGTCGGTTTTAATGTGGTTTATTGTGAGGGAATAGCTGATTTTGGTAAGCAAATGGGTGATTAGGGATCGGTGTTATTTGGTAAGCAAATGGGTGATTAGGGATCGGTGTTATTGTTGAATTCAGCAAATTAAACCTGGTAGTTGTTATATGTGTATACATGTTGGGTTTTGAAATTCCAAGTTTTATGAATGATGAGATTAATTGGTTTAGATGTGTTTTCCATTGGTAAGCAAAAGTTAGTTTTCGTTTGTTCGGCTTTTAAAAGAAGAAATGTGCTGTTTATAGCTATGCCTTTTGATGCTTCCTTAGGTTTCTTGTATCTGGCATGATTAGGTAATTCCGGAATCGGTTTGAATCGGTATGTACTTGAATTTTGCTTGTTTGATTGGTTTCCAGTTTTTGTATGCCAATGACTGTTTCTAGGACCTCCCTATATACTAGTTGTGAACTTTTGATTACTTTAGCATCCTCAGATTTGAATCAGGTGCTTTACTTTTTGGAGGGTTTCAGATAATGTTTTCATGTGGATACCCAGTTTCATACATGTTTCGTCCTACTTCTTTTTTTGGACACAGAGAATGGAGGGATGCCAATAAAAGACGTCCTGGTGATGTAAACTTTGATCCAAGAACACTCTACTTGCCTTCTGATTTCTTAAAGAGTTTATCAGGTGGCCAGATAAATGCTTTTAGATAAACGTACGTTTGTGACTAAAGGGTTTTGAGGCATTCCACCATCATGAACGCCATTAATCTAGTGACTTGTAAATGTTCAGAGACAATGGTGGGAGTCTAAGTCAAAGCACATGGACAAAGTTGTATTTTTCAAGGTATGCTCATCCTTTACCGTAGCCAACTAATGGTAGATAAGCCACAGATCTTCAATATTATTGCTGCAGTCAAGTGATGAATCTATCTTTTTTATCTGAGCAGATGGGCAAATTTTATGGACTTTTTGAAATGGATGCTCATATAGGAGCCAAAGAACTTGGTATGTAGTATATGAATGTAATCAATCTTCATACTTTATCTTTGTCCTGGCTGTTGTGTGCGTGGATGGATATATATTTTATACTTTTCACACTTTATCTTGAGTATTCAGTGGTTGAAAATGATTCCTTTCTAAGGTGAAAAGAAGAAACTAAAGTTACAAGGCTGTGTTCTTTTTGAATTTTCTGGAATTTATGTCAGGGCTACTTTGGATACATCCACCGTGTCATTATGGTAGATAGGGTAAGTGTGCCGTCTTTATAATCTTAGTGATTGATGAACATGTTATTTTGATTGTTTCTTTTGCAGCAGGGGGTTATTAGTTTCTTAGTCTTGGTTTTATCTTTTAATGGATTTTATATGTAACGATTGTTGAATCTGGGTTGTGCAGATTTTTATCATGTGATGAGCATCCATTGGTTTGCTCTTATCTTTCTAGTTGGGACTCCATTTCCTTTCCAAAGGCCTTAGAGATTGAATAATGAAGATTTCTCTATACAAATACAATGAAGATTAGCTAGTTAATATTTTCGGTAGCTAGCAATTTTTGATGCACATTGATTGTAATTTGATGTTTGTAAGATATGATTTGTTTAATATAAGCTATGGTTGATTGACTAATTCGATTAATATGTTAGTATTCTTGTTTCATTGGTTCATAATCTTGATTTAAAGGGAAACAATAATTATAAAAAAAGTGGAAATTATTAAATCACAAAAACTACAAAAAAAAAATAGCTTTTGGCGACAAAACAAAAGGTATCAGCGGCGAATTATTTCGTCGCTAAAAGTCCGCGGTTAGCTGAATGTTGGCGGTGAACTTTTTTGCGACGAAATTATCAGCTTTCAGCGACGAAATATTTCGTCGCCGAAACTAAAACCTACAGCGACGGTACAGCAAATTCGTCGCAAAGTGCTTTCCCCGACGGACCTACGGCGACCAGCGAGCGACGAAAAATTTTCGTCGCAAACTACCTACTGCGACGAAAAATACACTTTTTGCAACAAAATAATTCCTCGCTAAAGGCCATTTTTGTTGTAGTGTAAAGATTAATCTAAATCTCTATTTTCCATCAGGAAAACATGTTGTGCTTGGTGGTTCACACCTTTTGGATATGGATGGAGTAGGTAATAATTTATTCTTTTGGATATTTGGGTTTTGTTTATGCATTGCTAGTTGTCTTCCATTTCTTGACTTTATGTAACTGTATATAGTGTATATTTGGTGGTATTCAAGAACTATTCAACTTGTTCTCAACGATGATGGTTGATGAATTTTAGTGGATTTGATCAACTTTTGAACTTCCATTTATATATGACAAATTCACAGAAAATCTAGTTGATTTTTGACAGGTTTATGCTCATTTTTTCTCTTATGTTTTGGTAGCATTTTATGAAGCAGGACAGTATGAACACGAATTTTCTGTTCCAGAAATCCTATTCCAGTTTTGTTCCAAAGGCCAAAAAATAACTATTCATCCTTAATTTTTTTTAAAAAAAACCCACATTTTAGCCTTTGGAACAAAACTGGAACAGAAAATCTGTTTCCGGACAATATGGTACCAAACTGATTCATCCAGGTTCCGAATGGGGATGGGACAAATCAGGACTAAGATTTGTCCCAAATTGGTCCCAAACCATGTCAGCTAACCGGGATCGGGATCGGGATTGGTCCAATATCGGATCGTCGTGGACCGTGCCCAGCCCTAAAACTAATTTAAAGGTGCAGACTCATGATACATTATTTGAACGTGGGCTGGATGAAGAAACTATGAAGATGGAATGAGGGATCCATCTTTCTTATGACAATGGGTTCAAATCATGAAGTTGAAGCTGATAAATAAGAGAAAGAAGAAAAGTAAACTGTTTGCAACTGTTGAAAATCCTATCATTATTGGAGAATTTATTTTAGAAGACCAAGTTTTGCACGTGGCAACGATGGGCGATTGGCGATTGGCAACGATGGGCGGCGACGATGGGAGAGGACGATGGGCGATTGGCGAGCGGCGGCCATGGGCAAATGGCAGTGATGGGGAGATTAGAGAAGATGATTGGCAACGATGATGGGGCGACGTGGGAGGGCGGGCGGCGTGAAAAAGGAATAGAGAAGAACAGGAGATTATTAGAGATAAAGCAAAGGCTAAAAAACAAATAAATAATATAAAAATGCAAATCTAGGGACCTAATGAAAAAAGTGAAAATTAGTTAGGATTTAATATACTATAGATTTATGGTTAAGGACTTTTTATTAGTTTTCCTTAGAATTAGAGGGTTTATTTTCTCCTTATAGGTCATTGTCTCAATAAATTACCTTTGTAAAGATTCTACAAAAATCCAACATAATAAACAGGAAACTGAATTTAATCTTGTGTTGTAGAATAATATGGCTATGGAGAGAGAAGGAGAGAAAGAGATTTCAGAATAGGGGATTCATCTTCGAATGTGTGTTTAACGGACCATGAGTCTCTGCATTTGCTTATCCACGCATTTGCCGCATTTGCTGAGGTGTCATACTTGTAGCGGTTGGATTATGAGGATATATTTAATTAAAAAAATGTTTGTAGTGGTTGATGATTAATACCTCAGCAAATGCGGCAAATGCGTAGAAAAACAAATGCAGAGGCTCATGGGCCTAATTATTACATAGAATCTATGTAGAATTCCTATTACTGAATACATTGAATCTAATCAACATTCTAACTTCTAATTTATACAGTCACACTAAAATACAATTTACAGCATCTTGATCATTATTGGAGCATAAATAGTTGACCGGTCAGCATGAGTGAATGAGAATAGTAGTCCCCAGTAGCCCAGGAGGGTGAAGTTGCCACGAGTCAAGTTGGGGGAAGCCCCGCAATAGATGACAATGCAGTTGGGGTGTTTAGACTCCCATTAGCATTAATACCACCAGCTGGAACTGAAAAGTCATCCACATTAGTAAAGCCAATGTTGACACCAAAACTACCATCAAACCGAGCATAATCGCAGCCACTTGGGGCCCAACATGGCTTGAATGAGGTGGGCCAATGGGCACCGGCGCAACAATCTCATTTGGCCTGTATTGAATACCACAACTGCAAACTAACCGCATTTGGGAGGGAATGCTTATGCATCAGGCAATGAACCATAAATTTATATTAATAAAAAAAATACATGTATTTAAAATTAAGTACATCAACAGTTAAATTTGTATTTTTTTAATTTACCTTTATATAATAAAAAAGTTAAATTTACTCCAACCTAAGTAATAAGGGTAAATTTGTAAAATAAAATTTTACATTTAAAACTGAAAATTCAATATAATGATAAACATACACACAAGGCACCCACTAAGAGGCTAGTGGTTTATAATAAACATTTGAGAAATTTAATTACATCCGATTTTTTGTTAAATACACCTCTTTATGAATAAAAATGAGAAATTTTATTTACACTAAAATGAGAAGCATTCACTAAAAATTAGAGTGTAAATACTCTTTCCAAATCATTTTTCAAGATTTTATTACCAAAATGTGCGTGTTGCAGGGGCAGTTTTATAGTAGGTAATTTACTCTTTGAAATTTACAAATCTGCCCTTGCTATACGAGAACTATTATTTACAAATCTACCCCTCCTCTTCTCATGGACGCCGATCCTTCTACGTCTTCCATTTCTGTTGCTCTTCGTCTTATTAATTTCTCAAAATTATTAAAACCATAAATCAACCAATTTGTTTAATTTTATCCATCAATCCAATCAGACTATAATTCATTCCAACCAAAGAGGGGCAATTGACAATGGGCCAAGCACTTCACCGAGCAGCTGTAAGAATGATGGAGATGACATCGTCCTCCTCGCCTAAATCCGAGACTGTCATCGTAGTTGTCGTCGAGCGGCGGCTGCCGATGGGGTCCTATCGAATGGGCGGAGATCTTGAAGGCCAGTGGTGTGCCCCTAGTTCCGGTATAAAGTTGTCTCCTTTACTTCTCAATCACATTTCATACTCGTCATCTCACTCCATCCAAGTAAATCTCAAATTCCCAATTCCCTCCGTAAAGGAAATCACTGAAACCCTCAAATTCCTACTCCCCCAGCTCGATAACCATTCTCTGCGCAACCCTTGAGGATCAATTTGATGCGATTGAGAATGTGGAGTTCGATTTCATACTGGACGAAGGTCGAGGTGGTTACTAAACGGGTACTATGGATGCTCTAAAATACAATGGGTATTATAAGGCTGATAAGATCTACCTATACATTAGACTATATGGCTACTAATGTAGGAGAGAATTATAGTACCTTTATAGTGTCAATATAGTACAGCTCTAGTATCATTATAGTTTATAGGGACTAGGGCAGCAAATAAGAAAATTTGTGCTCAATTTAGAATTGAAAACAGCTACGCACACATTTTAGTAAGGAATTATATAAAAGAACTTATTTTAGACAATTTCCCTTTGGCCAAATGTTTAGAAGGTAGGCAAAAGAAAAACCAATAATGTGAGACTTATCCTTAAGGAAGTCAACTTGGTCTAGGTGCTTATTAATAACTCCTGGTGGAATTTCATGGAAGGGACGCGTCCAACATAATATAGAATAAGCATTTGACTAGTACAAATTAGGGGTGGGCATACAAGTCGAACGACTCGCTAACTCGATTCGTATTACTCGACTCGGTACAAAATGAACCAAGTTTTAATTTTCTTTTTCCAAAACGAATTGAGTTTAGACTCGAATCGTTTATAAACGAGTCCAATACGAGTCCAAAAATTTCTGAACATGACTACTTGACTCGACTCTTTAAAGATGTGTAACACACGTGCCTTCCTATGATTGGCTAAAAGATAATTAATACAATAACTTGTAGTACCATAATATCTCTAAATCTCCTAAAACCCCTAGGGTATATACATTCTTTTCTGCCACAATAAAAATCATTGAAGAGACTCCATAGCCACTTCTCTTCTTCATTGACCATCTCCATAGCCGACAATTTGTATGAGAATTAATTTTTTTGATGTATACTGATCATTGTTGTCTTTTCCTACAAATTTTGTTTTATATCTGCATATGTTATATATAATAATAAACTGATGAATCCATGGCGAATATGATATTTTATTTATTCTGTAGTTTATTTGGTTTGGAATAATTGTACCATTATTTCAAAGTTTTAGTAGACTTGCAAGTTTCAAATATTTTTAGTGGCAAACCCCTATGGAATCATTTATGTCATGTTAAATTTTAAGTTTTGTATAGCTACCTAGATAATTTGAATATGAACTCGTATAACTCGCTAACTCGACTCATTTTGACTCGTTTTATGACGGATCCAAACGAGTAGAGTCCAAATTTTAAAATACAAAACTCAAACCGAATCAACTCGTTTCAAAATAAAACGAGTCGAGTTATAGTCTACTAAAAATATGCACGACTCGACTCATGCCCAGCCCTAGTACAAATTGTGAATAAAGAACAAGAAGGGAACATTGATATCTCTCTTACAATTTCTATATTGGGTACCGTGCATGTCCTAGGCGTTAAACAAGTAGGTTTAGCCTCAATGAGCCGCTGTGGAGACTCAAACTAAGATGCATTAATGCATCTAAGTTTGGAAGGCTCACTACTTAATGAACTAACCAGTAAAAAGAAACCAGTCTCAGTTCCGTCCATTCAAATCCATGGAGCTCCCAAGGCAAGCAAATGTTGTACTAAAAAGTGTGTAGGCTAAACATATCCATTTTGTATACCATCAAGTTGAATACGAGTTGGCCTGAGTGCAACTTCTTTGACCATGTTTATCATTGATTGTCATCCCGGCCACGCAGATAAAGCTGCAACCGTATAGTCCAGGTGTGGTAGTAGTACATTAATTACAACCATTTTGGATGGATCGCATAAGTTCAACTAGTGTGTTTGAAGCTGGCAAAAAAAAAAAACTAGTGTGTTTGAAGTTTATGACGAGAGAGATTTGCATGAATAGGCCCCACTTAGGCGTGAGGCGCAAGAACCTTCCTTGCACGCCTAACGACTGAATTTTTTTCGAGACATTAGGGGAGTCCAAAGTCTACGCTCCATCTCATTATATATATGGAGCGCTCTACTCATCTGATATTTGCCAATAACAAGCACAAGCAAGATACATATCAGAGAGAGAAAACTGTTTGTGAAGAAGATGCTAAATCTCCTTATAGAAAACCTGTTGCAACCTATTTCCTTGACGTACTATTTATTAGTACCATTGGCCATTTTACTAGTCATGGTAGTCAAATCCTCTGCTTCCACAATCTCATCAGTACCACCTTCTCCAAGAAAACTCCCCATCATTGGAAACCTTCACCAACTAGGCTCGCCCATTCATTGCTCGCTTAAAACTTTAGCGGACCGCCATGGGCCACTCATGCTGCTGCACTTCGGAAGTGTCCCCGTCCTTGTGGTCTCATCCCCCGAGGGTGCCTGCGAGATCATGAAAACCCACGATACCACATTCGCCAACAGACCCAACAACAATTTCGTTAGGAAGCTGTGCTACAACTTCAAAGACGTGGCATCGGCGCCCTATGGTGAGTATTGGAGGCAGGTGAAGAGTTTATGTGTGTTGAACCTTTTGAGCAACAAAAGGGTTCGCTCGTTCCGTGCTGTGAGACAAGAGGAAACCAAAATTCTCATCGACAACATCACTAACAACTGCTCTTCCTCAACATCGACACCAACAGCTTTCGATTTAAGCGAAATGCTTGAGACGCTTACTAATGATGTGATAGGTAGAGTGGCTGTGGGGAAAAAGAACAGTGATCGTGGCGAAAGAGGGAAGTTGATCAAGGCCCTCTCCGGGGAGTTATCGGAGCTGATGTCGACGGTCCATATTGGAGACTATATCCCATGGCTTGCCTGGGTCGCCCGCGTCAATGGTTTGGACGCCAAGTTCGATAGTTTGGCTAAACGGTTCGATGACTTTTTAGAGACGGTGGTTCAAGAGCATAAGGTTGATGCCTTCATCAAGAATGAGGACCAAAAGGATCTGGTGGACGTTTTGCTATGCCTTGAGAAAGAATGTGAAGCTGATTCTCCTTTTGATGAAGTTACCATAAAGGCTATTATCATGGTACAATTTTTAATTAACATATTGTCTCCTATTTTACAATACACATTTGAGTCCTAGTACGTCTTCACTGACTCTTGTTGGAAACGTAACGTGTTTGTAGGACATGTTTGTTGGTGGCACCGACACCACATTTACGCTCCTAGAATGGACAATGTCGGAGCTATTAAGGCATCCAAGAATCATGGCAAAACTGCAAAATGAGGTGCGGGGAATAGTTGGAAAGAAAGTCCACATAGAAGAAGAAGACGATTTGGTTGGAATGCATTACTTGAAAGCAGTGATCAAGGAGACTCTTCGTCTACATCCTCCAGTTCCATTATTGGTTCCTAGGTTGGCATCCAAAGATGCGATAATAAACGGATATCACATTAAGGGCAACACGCAAGTCATAGTAAACGCCTGGCAAATTGGAAGGGATCCCAAGTCATACGATAGACCAGAAGAGTACGAGCCAGAAAGGTTCGTGAACAATGCTATAGATTATAAAGGAAATGACTTGTGCTACATTCCATTTGGATCCGGTAGACGATGCTGCCCGGGAATTCAGTTTGCCACTGCACTTGTAGACATTGTGTTGGCGAATTTAGTGCAAAAGTTCGACTGGACATTGCCTAGTGGTGTGGAGGACTTAGACATGACTGAAGGTACTGGAGCGGGTTGTCGTAGAAGATATGCTCTTCAAGTGGTTGCAAATCCATATTTAGGCTAGCTATATATAGTATTATTTCCATATTTTTGTAGTATTTTATCAGTTCTCATTGATATGTTTATGGTGTGGGGGAATATAGGTAAGTGTTGCTTTCAATGTTGAAGTTTGTAGGGTTTCTGAAAATCTCCTCGTCTTTTCTGTTTTTGGGTATACAAGGTAAGGGTACTCTTTTTCCTTGCTAGTCAAAGGCAAGTTTTAATGAGACCCTCTTTAATGCAAGAAATGTGTGTCAATAAAACATAAATTATTGCCTCAAAGGGTCTAAGTGTACTTTCTTTTTCTTTTTTCTTTTTTATATGAAGAATGCATATTATTAAGAAACAATTACATTTTGGTACTATTTTAAGAATACAATACCCAAAAACACTACTACACTTTAAACATTACAAAATAGTACTACTTTTGCCACATGTTAATTTTTAATTGGGTTCTACATTTTTTTAACACTTTTATTGACACATGCTACAGTATCTCCCCTACCCACATCTGTACTCACACACGCTACAGTACTTTTCCCAAAATTTCCCAATAAACAAAGCCGCAAGTTATGGGTAAAACACTCTTTTACCCATAACTTTCTCATCTAGACTCCGTTTGATACGAAATCAATTGGGTTGGATTCGTCTCGTCGCCCTCTTTCCATAGACACTAAGATTGTAACCCCAGACCTACTGTAGAGAGAGAACAGGGCAGCAACGTCTTCATCTTTTCCGGCGAGATTCTCCGATTTCGGCGACAAATGAGACAAACCACCACCCAAAACATCATCTTCTCATCATTTTAGACAAAGCCCAACCAACATTGAGCCTTAGTTTGCAGCGGATCATCGCTGATGAGCCTCACATATTGGTTGAAACTTTTCGATGAATTTCCGGCGAGTTTCCGGCCAATGTAATTTTTGAAACTAATCTAGAAAGCTTTGTTGAGTTGTTTAGATGAAGATTGATATAAAAATCGTGTGAATTGATGATGAATCAACACAGCTATTCTTTCTTCTTCATTTTGAAGGACTTCCTTCAAATTGAAGGAAGACTTCTTTCAAATTGAAGGAACACCTTTTTCATTTCGAAGAACTTCCTTCAAATTAGGTGGGTAGATCATTCAATTTGAAGGATCACATCCTTCAGATTTTGAAGGAGCACTTCCTTCAATTTGAAGGAGCACATCCTTCAATTTGAAGGAAGTGCTCATTCAGATCTGCAGGAAGTTGTCCTTCCGGTTTTTGAAGGAGCACTTCCTTCAATTTGAAGGATCACATCCTTTAATTTGAAGGAGCACATCCTTCAATTTGAAGGAAGTGCTCCTTCATATATGCAGGAAATTGTCCTTCAGATTTTTGAACGAGCACTTCCTTCAATTTGAAGGATCACATCCTTCAATTTGAAGGATCACATCCTTCAATTTGAAGGAGCGCATCCTTCAATTTGAAGGAAGTGCTCCTTCATATTTGTCGGAAACTGTCCTTCAAATTTTGAAGGAGCACTTCCTTCAATTTGAAGGAAGCACTCCTTCAGATCTACAAGAACTTGTCCTTCAGATTTTTTAAGGATTACATCTTTCAGATTTTGGAGGACTTCCTTCATTTTGAAGGAAGTCCTCCTTCCACACAAACTTCAAAACACTCTTTTACCCATAACTTTCTCATCCGAACTCCATTTGACACGAAATCAATTGGGTTGGATTCGTCTCGTCGCCCTCTTTCCATAGACACCAAGATTGTAACCCCGGACCCACTGTAGAGAGAGACCGAAGCAGCAACATCTTCACGTTTTTTGGTGAGGCGCGTGAGTCTCACGCTCGCGTGAGCTGTAGTGGGCTTTTAAGTGTATTTTTGGGAAAGTAGTAGTATTTTGTAATAATTTTATTGTGGTAGTGTTTTTGGGCATAATAAAAGTGTGATAGTAGTTTTTGGGTAGAAGCCTTATTATTAATAATGGTGTTTCGGTAATGCACCGAAAAGGAGTGCAAGAAAACAATATATCGTTTAGACCGGGGCCTCATAAAAAACCTTACAATTCGCAAGGAAAAGAGTGCCTAATTATCCTAATACACAGACAAATATTCATTCAAACCGGAAAAGGGAAATAGTGTAAATGACTTGATCCGAAACCCGCCTCTCTTCCCTACGGCAAAGCCATTAGGAAGACAGACGAAAACCTAGTAAACCTCTTTATGGCCTAATCATCAAAGCGAATTAGGCCCGGATCAAGTCAAAAACACTCCCCCCTTAGACTGTCTACTCCTTTCTGATCAAGTCCTCCAACCAAGCTTGGCCTTCACCCTCCCAAGCTTGGCCAATTTGAGTATACGCTGCTTCACGAGCTAGGCAGTGAGCTACCATGTTAGTAGACCGATGCTGCTTCACGATCTCCTCCACATCAAGAGCTTTACATAGGCCCTAGATCTCCAAAATTGCCGCCGCATGAAGGTACCACTCATTGCAGCTTAAATTAATACATTGCTCAACGTCATCGCAATCCGTTGCCACCTCGCTTGGTCTTGAACCCCGATACAAGCAGGTTCGTAAGCCCATTTTAAGGCTTAGAAGTTCACTCACAAACGTCAAACACTTAGGTGGCCCCGATTCTATTTGAGCCCACACCATCTTGCCTCCTGTGGGAACCCGTAATTTTTATCTTCCGAAAACCTATTATTTTCAACAGTATATTTTATCATGTTTTACCTAACTATTTATACTGCCATTATTTTACTCACCACCATTCTTTTGATCGCCCTTTAATCAACCGGTCTAATATAGAATTGGTACTGAAAAGTTTCAGAATATTCGTGTAGGTCATACTCTTGTTAAGCTGTTTGTTTTCCCTTCTTCCGTTTTAACCCTCATGACTTTTGACCTTTCTTTGTTCTCTTTCTAATTATGATCAATTTCCTTGTCATTAGTTATTCATTTTCAAGTTGACACCTTCAATCCTACCCGATTTCACTAGGTTCTATCTATTATATTATATTGCTTATCCTCCAAGTTTTGAAGCTGCTGATTCACCCTTCTATTATGGTGACTAATGTAGTTACGTGCCCTCCAATTACTTATGCTTTTCACACATGGTTACAAATATTTTGTGAGTAAGCTCTTTGAAACATTCATCATCAAACCATTTGTTGACACATTCACCTTGATGCGTCATTATCCCCATCCGTTTTGACTTGAGATGAGTATCAATGTTTCAGGTTATATCTTATACTAATAGTTTATTAATTATCTTACTTGGTGGCTAAGGTTGTTAGCCGCCAATGTCTACTATAAAAGGCCTTATGGCCATTCGTTTTGAATCATCTTTTGGGGAGCTAATTAAGGTGGTGTGGCCTTTCTAGTGGACTTAGACCTGAGCTGGAAAGTAGACACAGATGGGCGGTTATTGAAGAGTTTATGTGCGTAACTGAAGCGTGGTGGAAGTTAATATTTCGGTTAATTGTAGTGGTGGTTGTGAGTTAGTTGAGGTGAGTGGTTTATGTAATGTGCTTAAAATGTGTTATTATTTTCATATAAATGTGTCTATGTTTTCAAGTCAAGCATGTCTATGTTTTGGTGTTCTGTGTTGGTATATGTATATATTGGTGACGTGAATTATGTGGTATGGTTCATGGAACATTAGAGCTTCAAATGCTGGGATATCTCAGGTATCAATGTGCCACATGGGGGACACCCTAATGGCCATTAGGGGTCACGTGGTGGTTACAATTGTGAAGGATATTCAGTAAATGGAGGGACAATGTGATATGATGTTATTTGACATGATTTATTATAAGTACGCATTATTACCTTTTTGTGTAAGTAAAATGACATTGCTTGACTGGCATATTACATATTCTACTTATTGGATGACTGTGGTTGTTGCTCTTCCCTCACCCTTTATTTTTCAGAGAAATTTACTAGGATAGTAGACGAGCTGAAGTTGAGTCAAATTAGAGGGCGGGAGTTTAGTTTTATTTCATTTCATTTTGTACTTTATAAACTGGTTTTCGAGTTATTATAAGATTTTATTTACTTTCGACTCGAGTTTTATTTATTTAGTTTTCCAGCTGGCGATTCGGGCTCAAGGCCTTGCATTTTCTTCCAGCCCCGAGTCCAGGTCGTGACACCTCCATTGCATCAAACTCGCACCGAACTCTATCAATATCTGATGCCCCATCTACATTGAGCTTGACCAGTCCCTCCCGCGGTGGTTTCCATGACTCTTGCACTTCCCTAGGTCTCATGGACGGTCCCATATCAATGTGTCTAAAGCCTGCGTATCTTCTAGAAGCTAGCTCCATCGACGCGTGAGTCCCCCTAGTCTTGTGCCCATAGAGCAACTGATTTCGCTCGAGCCAAATAGCTCTACAGAAAATTGCAAAATTCCAAACCTCCCCCCCCCCCCCCCCCCCCCTGGTTTCGCACCGTCACTCCTCAAAATATGATCAACAAGAGCCCCAAAACTTGGCCACGTTTCCTCCAAAAGACCTGCAAATTCTGACAGCCTGCAAAACTCAAGACTCTTCTTACACTCCCAAAGTGCATGCATTGTGTTCTCCAAACATTTTTGGCCCCTGTGATAAAGAATAACAATATCCATTAGTCTCTGAGCTATGTTGGTCTTTGTTGGCAGAATATCTTGCCATGCCCTCCGAAGGAAAAGACGAGCTTTCAGTGGTGCTCCAATTTTCCAAAGACTCCTCCAAAACCGGTTAGATTCAGCCGTGGAGGACGGACCTCCCAACTCATGCATAGTCTCATCAATACTCACAGCCATCCAGTAGCCATATTTGGCATTGTAACCACCCTTCCGATCGAAAAACCAACTTTCTTTATCTCCTTGACTTAAGCTTGGTATCATTGAGAAAATAGCAGCAGCTTCTTCGGCACTGAACATGGATTCGATGAGCTCCTCGTTCCAGCCTTCAGTGTCGATGGGAAGTTGACATACCTTCCAGTTTTGTGGCAACAGGGCGGAGGCCTGTGGTCTATAATTCGGACCCAGAGGTATCCACCAATCCCCACAATGCTTGTTTCCCATCCATTGCCTATCCGTTTGATCAACCCCTTTCTAAGCAGATCTCTTCCCCACAAGACCGACTTCCATACTTAGGATCCACCCTTGTTCTTCGGCGCATACAAGAATTCCTTGTTACTATAGTATTTGGCCTACATTATTTTTGCTACAAGAAGATTCGGTTCCGTATGCAGCCTCCAAGCTTTCTTAGCCAGCATCGCTTGGTTGAAACATTGAAAGTCCCGAAACCCCAATCCACCATCCTCCTTGTGTTGGCACATAAAGGTCCATCGCTTCCAAGGGGTCCCTCTCTTACCACTTCTGCTCCACCAATATCTCATAATTTGCTTATTTAACATCTTACATATAGACAAGGGAAGCCGGAATACTCCCAAATATAAGAGGGAAGCGCTAGGGCCATGGTTTTGATCAATACTTCCTTACCCGCAGTCGATAACATCTTACTACTCCATGAGTCAAGAACTCCCACCATTCTCTCTCTTAGGTGACGGAAGAGGTCCTGCTTATTCCTTCCTGTTACAGTAGGCAGGCCAAGATACCGTCCATGACAATGAACCACATGAATTCACCGCTTATCAGCCACTATGTTCTTAACCTCATTTGTGGTGTTTGGGCTAAAGGCCACTACTGATTTTGTAAAGTTGATTCGTTGACCTGACGCTCTTTCATACTCTGAAAATCTACACTGTAGTTGAGTACACTCCTCCACAGATGCGTCCCCCGAAATCATTGCATCATCTTTGAAGAACAGGTGTGATATGGATGGTGCACCCCTTAATACCCTTGCTCCATGAAGCCATCCCATCTCATCAGACATTGTGAGGAGGGCACTCAGCCCCTCCGCACATATCAAAAATAGATAGGGCGATAAGGGATCTCCATGGCATAAGCCTCGCGTTGGCTAAATTGTTCCGAAAGGGTGACCTCAGCAAAGCACCGAGTACGAAATTGATGTGTAGCAAATCTTTAAAAGAGCAACGACTCTCCCATCAAAACTGATATGCCTCATTATAGATTCCAGAACGTTCCAATCAACACGGTCATAGGCTTTAGACATGTCCAACTTTAATATCATCTTCTTCGTTTTGTTCCTCTTCTTATGGTTTATGGTGTGGATGGTTTCAAATGCGGCAATGATGTTGTCGTGGATGCATCTACCAGGGATGAAAGCACTTTGGAAGGGTGAGATAATCGATGGTAGGACTTGCTTCAAACAATTCACTATTGTCTTTGCGATAATCTTATAAAGAACATTACAAAGGCTGATCGGACGATATTTGGACACTTCACTGGCTATCTCCTTCTTCGGGATTAGAGCGATTAATGTCGAGTTAAACCTCTCTACACTGGTAGTCACTTTATCTCTGAGAATATTCCAATATTTTTGGTAGAATAAGGCTGAGAAGCCGTCAGACCCCGGAGCTTTGTTCGGATGCATTTGTTTCAACGTGACTTCAACTTCTTCCCATTCAAAGGGTCTTGCTAGTATGGCATTTTGATCCGCCATTATTACCAGCTTAAGCGCATCGTGCATCACCTGTGAGAAACCATTACTTTCATATTTGCATAAACCCTCGAAAGAACGGCAAAACACTTCCCCGACCTCTCTTGTAGTCTCGCACCACCGTCCATCTTCATTTAGGATACATGTCAAGAGCTTCTTCTTACACTACGTCAAAATAGGCAATAGACGACGTTGATTAGACGACACTTTCTGTTTTACTGTCGTCGTAGTTTATTTAACGACATAATTTAAAATTGTGTCGTCGTATAAGTTATTATCCAACACTTGAAATTTGCCTGTTACATTTAACGACAGTTTTTACACTAAATGTGTCGTCTGTTACACTTGAAAAAAACAAGCGGCAAATTTCCCCCGTTTTATTTTGGTTGACTATACACTAACTCGCGCTTTTCCCACTTTTCCATTCGACTTCAACACTTCGTCAAAAACACGAACGACCAACTCCAACCCAGAGAGAAAAATTTCAACCCTCAATATCCTTCGAAAATCCCGAATCTCAACCGTTTATCTTCAAAACTCTCATTACCCAACCCTAATTCGTTCATATCTTTGCTTAGTTTTGAAATCCCTATTTGTCGTTGCTGGTTTGGAGGTGGAGAAAGACCTAATTTGAAGAGGTAAATTTGGATTCGAGTTGTTTTTGGTATGGGTTTTGATTTGGAGGTTTATTCTTCTAGGAATCAAAGAATGAGGGCTTCAATTGGGGATTATTTAGTGTTATCTATTATGGGTTTCGATTCTAGGGTTTTGGATTTGGGGTTTGAATTTGGCTTTTTTCAATTCAGTGTATTTTTGGAGATTTAGTCAGCCCATCTTCATCAGGCAGGCGTGAGCAACACAAACAGAACACCAATTACCCCGATCTGCACCGAGTCGCGACGCCTTGAAATCCATCGACGGCGCGGCCGAGTCCCCAAAACGAATTTCGGGTTTCGATCAGAATTTGGGTATGTGTTTTGAGTCAATGTGATTTGAGAATGTTAATTGTTGGGTTTGTTAAAATGGATTATGTTTTGCGTGCTCATTCATATCTTTTGGTGTTTGTGTGTGTATTGTATCAGTTGGTTTAGTTGAGGAAATCATGTGGGTTCTGTTTTGTTTGCTCTTTTTTTGGGTTTTTGTGTGTTGAGCAGAGCAATTTAGGAGAGAATTAAGATTACCAAGGACGCGAAGAAGGCTGAATTTGTGTCCAAGTCAAAGGGTCAGTCCAAGGGTAATTTGCCCAAGACTGCTGCCCCAAAGGCCCCTAAGCTTGGAGGTGACGGTGGAAAGCGATGAGTTTTCTTCTTCTCTTCTTCACTGATTACTCCGTTTTACTGTTTTGCGTAGACAAGTAAGTTGTTTTCTGATTTGAGTTTTCTTCAAGTGGGTTGATTGGCATTATTGGCCACTTTATTTTTGGATCATCATGGAGGGTTTCCGAATGAATTAGTGAAAGTTTTGTTGTTTATATTCCAGTGCTTTTGCCTTCGTATGTGGAATTGTTATGTTGCGAGTTGTTAATCTCGTATAAATCAGATATACCATGGTAGTTATACACGTTGTTTCGTAGCTGAACAACAAACTAAAAATTTGGTTTATATCTGAAACCAGCCCCGCCATGTAATTCTTACAAGAGGAGCAGAGCTGCTGAGGTTCATAATTTATCAGAAAAGGTTGGATCTTTTTTCTGCTAACTTGTCATCGCAGCTGGCAAGCTGTTGTTGTGGTAAGGTATGTTATGCTATTTTTTAGAATCAAATTCACAGAACTCTGATTATCTCCCCAAATTGACGGACAGCTCTATCTATCTCATAATTTGTTTCCTCAAATTTCCTTCAATCTTTGTGATATCAGTTTGACATCAGTTTTTTTTATTTCAAAGAATTTTCTAAGAGCTACCCAAAAAAAGTTCATGGCGATTTACAGAAAAGTGAAATAATGTACATGTCTCAGAGATACTTTATCCTAATTTATTTTGTTTTCCTCACACAAAGGTACTGTGTGTGAGGAAGTTACAGAATTCACTACTTAGACTGATTAAGCTTAGCAAGTTCTGGTATACAAACATAACTCAAAAGAACAAACGCATTGTACTTTTATTTGTCTAGACTGATTTGCAAGAAATAAAAGACATTCTTCTTTGTTTTTGTATGTTCTTTCATCTTTTTGGTTTTTTGACGATGAGCATTTTATGGCGTAGACAGAGGACAAGCCCAATGGTTCAGCTGTAAGTTGTGATACTCCAACTAAGAAAAGCAAGAAATCAGAATCTGGAAGTAAGAAAACTGCCAAGGAGAAAGTTAAAGAGAAAGTGCCAGGTGTTTCTTTGGTTTTCCCTCTATAAAATTGTATAACCTATAATGTATCATTTGCCAAAGATTTGTTTAAGTAATTGGTAGAGTTGACTTATACATTCTGACCAGGGAACTGGTTAATAATTGCAAATGTATTTGCTTAAAGTCCTTCAATTTGCCCCTTTCCCAGTCCCTCTCTCGTTCTTTCTTGTGGTTTAAGTCTTTTAATATTTGTGGAAAACTTTTGAATGACCAATTTGTTTGATGTTCTTTTCGAGTTCTTAAACTTAATGGTCACTGTAGTTGAAAATGATAGTGGTATAGAAGATTAAAGAGAGCTTGAATTGAAGTAAGAAGATTGATTTAGTTCAATTTCTGTAAACCTCCAGTATATTTACGCATTATATGCATGTAAGAGGATTAACAGCCTTAACAGCTTAATTGAGTCTCCTTTAACTAACGGCATTTAGAACTATCCATACAGTGGTTCATGCTATCTTAAATCTTTCATTGAGATGATTACGCATACCTGTTTACTTGATCAGAAAATCAATGATATTGTTTGTTTAGAAGGTTCTTTAAAACAGGTCCTTCTTTTCTAGTTAATTGAGGTTAAATGTATTTATCCAATGTTTGAGTATCTATGTTGGTGCGCAGGTAATGGTACAAGGTTCATGAATCATCACTGCAAGAGATATGTTGCTTTGAAAGTCATGTATTTTGGGCAGAGGTACCTTTTGCAACTATGATGGATATGTTTGCAATCACAATTTCTTAAGGCTGTCATTGCTAGCTGGCAATCAAGTCATATTTGGTTTTATACATTTAACTTCTGATTTTATTTCCGAAGGAATTTGACTGATCAGGAAGTGTGGAGGTATCAGTTAATGGAGATCTTATAAAATGTAGTGTTGGTCCAGTTTAGGGAGGATAGAAGAATTTGGGAGTTAGAACATTCACTTTCAGGAGTTTTCTATTGTAGATGTTTCTGATGACATATATCGGATGATTGTTTTATACCACCTGACAAAGTATTTCAGTCCAACATATGTCAATAGTATTCTGAACTCTTGGCTTTTCCGTTTTTTAAAATCAATTGATTATTTTCCTCCTTAGTTTCTTTTGTGGGGATAATTTTTTTTATGTGTACAGAAGAAGCTTTTTGGAATAGCATTGCAGGATCAATAAACTCCAAAGTCCTTACTACACTGCAAGATGACAATGGAATGTTGAAGTCCTTATGAACTCTATGTGCTATATTACAGGTTTTATGGGTTTGCTTCGGAGGCACAAATGGATCCAACTGTTGAGGTATTATTTCTCATGCTTATGTTCATAATTGTTAAATTATGCATTGGTATGCAATCTAGGTAAGCAACTAATGCTTCTAATGATGATTGATAGAATCTTCTTTCCCATAAATTTATCCATTACTTTCAACCATAACTGACAGAATTTGCATTTTGGTTTTTCTCCTCAAAGATGTCAGCATAGTTTGCACTTATCCATTTTAGACTTAGTTACAATACCACTTGTTATATAGTACTTCAGACTAGGGGTGGGCATTTGAGCCGAAAAACTCGGACCGTACCGAAACCGTACCAGAACTGTACCGGAAAAATACCGGTTGACTAAAAAGTCAACAGAACCAGTACCGAACCCGTGGAAGGACTGGACCGGACCGAGTTCTATAAATATATATTTAATTTTAATATATTATATTATATATTTTAATAAAACCTTACTTTTTCACCCCCCACCTCCGTTCCTCCTCTTTTTCTTTCTTTTTGGTCTGCGGCCTCCTCTTTCTTTTTCTTCTTTGATGTCTGCGCCTCCTCTCAATCCCTCACCTCTTTTGCCCACCATCTTTCCAAACCCCATTTGCCCAAATCCTCAGATCTCTTGATCAATCAGGAGGGCTTTTATTTTGTCCCTCAAAGGTGGTGTTTTTTTCTGCCAAAAACCTTGAAGCCAAAACCAACATCCAACAATCAGCGGTGTCCCTCAGATCACTTGCAACGTCTTCGGGTCCTCCGCGATGTCTTCCTGGTCTTCACCCTCGTCGAGCTCCGATCTGCGTCGTCTTCCTCATCTGTTGCAAATTCGGGTTCTTGTGTTTTCTCCACCGGCTTTGATTTGATGAGTTGAATTTAGAAGTTGTTGGATTTGTTGTTGTTGAACAAACACACGTTATTTTTGATTTGTTGTTGCTTTGCTTTGTTTTGTTGTTGCCTTGTTGGAATTTGTTGAAATTGTTGGCTAATCTCCATGCTTTGGTTTGGTTGACGGAAGATTTGGGGATTCTGGTTGACGGAAGAATTTCGGTCCAAAACCCGGAACCGGACCGTACCGTCCCGAAAATTCGGGTTCCCGAAAGTCCGGGTACCCAGTTGGCCGGTTCCGGTTCCGGTCTCCGAAATGGTTGTCCCGAGGCCTCCGGTACTGGAGCCAGTTTTGGGCATTCGGTCCGGGTACCCGTACCGTGCCCAGCCCTACTTCAGACTGTAGTTTTAGACTCTTCTTATCTTCAAAGCATTGTTAGATACAAGTGTATAAAGTATTTAGAAGTGTTGATATTCTTATGATGTTTTATGAGCGATACCATTCTCCATTGTATACATTTTGCACTATTTCTATCAATTATAGTATCATTGGTAGACTTCCTGAGACATCTAAAGTTGAAAACATGGTATATGATCAATATTTTCTTACTTGTAGGTTCATTTTGCTAAACACTTCGGACTGCATGTTGAATTGGAAATGTTTAGTTTGTATTTCTGCATAAGAATTGCAGAAATGCAAACTACATTTCCAATTCAATATGCAGAAATTCTTGTAGATTGTTTTGGGGTTAATTGTATCTATGGTTTTCCATTTTTGTGAAAATAGGTACAGCTTGGTATTTTTCTTGCAGCAACCAACTTGCATGTTGTGTATTGAAATATTGCATTTTTGTTTTCAATGGGCGAGGAGAGGGAACGTCAAAGTATACTCAAGCACATATTGATGAAGTATGGACAGAGTGGGCTACATGGGTGATTGCCCAGCCTGAGGTTGAGGAAGACTAATTGCTGGGCAGGTTGTGTTTCTTTAGCTTTCTCAGTTTGTAGGAAGAATAGAAGTTCTGGGATCCTTAGTTTGCAGGTTTTCCATATTAGTAATTAGCATGAACTTATATTTTGCTTGTCTAGACAATTTTTTGTTTATGGATGAGATGGCATGAACATGTTAAGATGTGTATCAAATACATCTTGTTTAAGTAATGGATTTATTAGAGAAATTTGTTTTGAAATTTTGGCCAATATTTTATTAATGGTCAACAGTCAACAAATACAAATACGTATGAATACAAATTACGAATTCGTACAAATACGAAAGTCACCAAAATACACGAAGTCAATGTAAAAAGTCAACTATGACGTCAACAAAGTCACAAAAAAAGACGACGGAATTAAGCAATAAATTGTCGTTAACTCTATTGTTTAACAACAGTATTCCATTAAAACTGTCATGTAACTTACCAAAACATAACAGTATTAATATTAAAACTGTCGTCAAATATTATAACAGACGACGTAATATGGCATTTTTTGGCTCTCTAGGCATCTTTTTTACGACACTTTTAGTTTCAAATATGTCGTCTGATTAAAATTAAGACGACAGAAAAAAACTGTCGTCTATATATATCAAACCTCGATAGGGAGAGCAACGACAGTTTTTTTTCTCAATCAGACGACAGATTTTCTCCGTCGTCTATAGCCTTTTTTGACGTAGTGTTACTTCTCTCTCTGGCGTACTGATGGAAGAATAACGTGTTTCTATCCCCTACTTTTTGCCACTCGACTTTCGAACGCTGCCTCCATATCATCTCCATATCATCTCATCTTCACGGAGTTTGGCATTTGCCTCTATTTCATCTGCAATCAAAACTGCCTGCAGTTTACTTTGAATTGTTTGGACCTGCCTAGGAATATTTCCCACCACCTCACCATTCCATTTGGCTATCCGTGCTTTGCACCCCTCCAAAACCTCAAGAGCATCCCCTTGTTGGAGTTGCCAAGTATCCCGGATAATTGTCTCGCATTCATTTCTCCTGGTCCACAACTCTTCAAAGTGAAAATGTAGCTAGGGTCTTGCCTCTATTCCTTGAGATGAGTTGGTCTATCTATGTATATGAGAATCGGAAGATGGTCTAACTCCCAACACAACATATTATGGACCCGAACATAAGGGAAGGCAAGTTGGAATTCTCGGTTTGCGACGCCTCTATCAAGTCTTGCTCTAATGTTCGCCACTCCTCTCCTGTGGTTGTTCCAAGTGAACGCATACCCCGATGTTTTAATACCCTTAAGATCTCAGGCCGTCAGAACATCCGAGAAATACTGCATTCTTTGTATCGGCCTATTGGTTCCACCTTCCTACTCCATATCTTCAAGAATTTCATTAAATTCGCCTGCTACTAACCAATTTTCATTGGAGACAGTACTCAAAAGCCGTACCAACAGATCCCAAGAGTGCTCCCTTAGATGTGCCTCGGGATTACCTTAGAAGCCAGTCAAATCACTCTGACAAGAACTATTCTCCTCCTTCACTCTTAAATCGATATGCCCTTTTGATGATGATAAAACTGTAACCGTCCAACCATCCTTCCAAAGAAACCCCAGTCCGCCCCCCTTCCCGCTTCTATCCACCATCCACTAGTTTTTTGACCTTGATGATTGACTTCAAGGCCCGGAACGTGCGTTTGTTCCCCAACCCCTGCACGTTCCAACTTAGGAGTATCATTTCTCGTGATGGGTCTTCCGAGTTGGACCCATCATGTTTGCACCGGTATAGTTTACACATGAGAAAGAAGCCGCAGGCAGAGGAGACTTTGTGTTTGCCCCGGCTGCACCACCCTTTGTAGCCTGGGCCCTTCCATTTGGGTGTTCTCCATCCAAAGCGAAAGGCACAATCAATGGACTCAGAGAGTCCTTAGGAAGCTTGCCACTTCCACTTGAAAATTTTTCTTGTTCCCCAAGAAACCATTCGAAGAAATATCCAAAGTACACTTCAGAGAGAGATTTCCAATCAAGTTTCGTCGGCATCAAGTGAACCTCAAATCCAAAATGCCAATATTGTTCAACCATGAGTTAACATTACACCTAGCATTTGGGGTGATCATTTTCTTTCATACGCTTCTGAGGTACGAAAATTAGCCAAATAAACATTTCTAGTCACTAGTAAGCTATTGTTGCTCATCCAATTGTTTGCAACATCTTATATGTGTTTTCATGTCCACATACATCTATCATATGCTTCGTTTTAACATTAATGTTACTGCCTATTCGAATCTGTATCAATATCTCTTGGCAAAAATAGATATTGAAACTGATAACCATGTCAAAAAGGACTTGTACTTTGCCACCATGCTACCTTTCATAGGAGATAAGAGTCATTGAGTCCTATTTTTGGAAGTGTGCAACCTACTTTGAGCCAAAATACTACTTTTCTAGGATGTCCTTCACTACGCCAAAAAACACTTCAGACGACGGAGAAAATCTGTCGTCTGAAGGAGAAAAAGATCTGTCATTGCAAGAGGTGTCATCTGTTGAACTACATCAGATGATGGAGAAAAAATTTCCTCAGACGACATTTAGCACAAATCCAGAGTCAACATATCCAAATCAAAGGGCCGGTCAGATGTCCAGCGTACAGTTGCCCCACCGCTAGTTCTCGGTATCGAATCCGATTCTTTCAGAACGCCTTTTGCGCCTAGGGTTGTGGACTAAGGTTCATAAACCTATAAATTTCTTTAAACGGTCGTCTGAATAAACAACGATAGTTTTAACCAAAATCTATCATTTGATGTGTTAATCAAATGACATATTTGAATAAAGGGCTTCTCCCCAAAAACTACTACCACACTTTTATTATGCCCAAAAACACTATCATAACAAAAGTATTACAAAATACTACTACTATCCCAAAAGCTCACTAAAAAGCACACAACCACTCTGCGTGCGTGAGGCTCACGCACCCCACATCGCCTGCCCTGCGCTTTGCTTTTCATCCGCCATTATCAAAGGCTCAAACTTTTCTTTACAAATCTCTGTGTTGGAAATTGAAGCAATCCACCAAATCTGAGATACGAAACTATTCCCCACCTAAATACAAAACTTAAAATGATCACAACCATATGCATGAAGTACAAAAAAAGACAGCAAAAGGAACAGAAGAGAACACAAGGCAATTTGAACAAAACCATATATATATGATATGATAATTGAGAGTTTGTGTTTGGCAATCGCATTTGATAGAATTCAAGTATCCAAATGATCTAGCCAAATAGAATTGAAGAAGGTGTTTTTTCATTTTGAACAAACTGCTTTTTCAGATATGAAGCTCTTCGTTTAATTTGAAGGAGGTGTTCCTTCAATTTGAAGGAATAGATTCTTCAAATTTCAAACAGAACAGTTCCTTCAAATTGAAAGAACACATATTTCAAATTGAAGGAACACATCCTTTAATTTGAAGGAGGTCCTTCAAAATGAAGGAACACCTCCTTCAAAACGAAGGAACAAATCCTTCAAAAAGAAGGATGTGTTCCTTCAAAATGAAGGATGTGTTACTTCAAAAATATGAAGGTGTTCCTTCAAATTCGAAGGAGATGTTCCTTCAATTTAAAGGATATGTTTCTTCAAAATGAAGGAGGTGTTCCTTTAAAATGAAGGAGAAAGAATAGCTGTGTTGACTCACCATCAATTCACACGATTTTTATATCAATCTTCATCTAAACAACCCAACAAAGCTTTGTAGACTAGTTTCAAAGATTACTTTGGCCGGAAACTCACCAGAAAGTTTCAACCAATATGTGAGGCTCACCGGTGATGATCCGCTGCAAACTAAGACTCAATATTGGTTGGGCCGTGTCAGGAATGATGAGAGGATAAAGTTTTGAGTGGTGGTTCGTCCCATTTGTTGCCGGAATCGGAGAATCTAGCTGGAAAATATGAAAACGTTGTTGGCGTGTTCTCTCTCTACAGTGAGTCTAGGTTATAATCTTAGTGTCTATGTAAAAAAGGCGATGAGACAAATTCAACCCAATTGGTTTCGTGTAAAACAGAGTCTGGATGAGAAAGTTATGGGTAAAAAAGTGTTTTGAGGTTTGTGGGGGTTAACAAAAAGATTGAGGGTCTTGGCGTGGATCACGGAGCAGGGAAAGGCGAAAGAAGAGAGTGAATGTATTTTGCAACTTGTGTGGTGTGTAACTTTGTATTAAAAGTGTAAAACCAATTAAAAATCAACATATACCCAAAGTAGTACTATATTGTAATGTTTAAAGTGTAGTAGTGGTTTTGGGTATTTTACTCTTCAAGCAGTATCAAAATGTAATTGTTTCTTGAATAAAACTGTTGTCTGATGTTTATTCAGAGGACAAATTTAGCACCATATTAGTTGACTTGACCTTTGATTTTGGTTTACAAGCAAAAGCACATTTAATTGATAATTTGCACCTTACAAAGTATTCAGATCATGCACATCTAATTGAAAATTCATTGTAGTATCACAAGTACATAAGACATCAATTACTAAACAACTAAACGCTTTATATGACTACAACTATTCTATGCGTGGCACTTCCGAAGAACTAGGTTTTTGGTGAAGCTTTTATGAGGTAATTATGTTTTTAACCATTATGTATTCCTCTTCTTCCTTTAGATGCAAACCTTATTGTAAATAGTTTTATGCATCAGGTGGGACATCTCTGCCATGGCTACACTTTCGGAGTACATGCAAATATGCTACAAGGCACTATTGGATCTCTACACTGAAATTGAAGAAGAGCTCACAAAGAATGGAAACTAATTCTATGGTATCCACTACGCCGAAGAATCAATGAGGCTAGCTAATGTACTGAGACTTCTGCGTGTTTTTTTAAATAGGTAAGAGTATATTGAAAAAAGCTAAAACCCAAGCAGCTTACAAGGCAGACCACCAAGAAGAACTATAACAACATAGCCAAACGGCACATCCTCAAAAAGGGAAAAACGAAGCAACTTACATAACAATATTCCAAGCCATAGCTGATTGATTATTGCCCACAGTGGGCTTAAAAGACAGAGAGCAAAGCTTACATCGAAAAAAATTAACAATGGACATTAATACCACTACTTCCGGCTTTGAGACGTTTCTAAACATCCGGTTATTCCTCTCTAACCAAATGGAATACACTGTAATCTATTAAAAAAAAAAAACAACTTCTTGATAGTGATGGACATGCTCTTCCCCTTCTATTCGGAAGTAAAACTCACTTAAAAAGATGGCCACAGTGGGTTCGCCCAAGGAACCCCCACAACGGGCCAAGATGAACTCACCTAGACTTCTGCGTGTTTCTCATGTCTAATCAATCTGTTCATTAATGTACCTTTCTCAAGTGATTTGAGGTTTAATTCTTTGTCAATCAGATGAAAAGTCATTGTTGGAGGATACTTTCAAGAAACCAATTGGCCTTAACAGAAGTATATGCCAAAATGGATTGTTGGAAAATAATAATCAATGTCTATGCAGTTTCATAACAATAAAGTATAGTAAAGGAAATCAATCAACAACATAAACTCACCTAGACTTCTGTGTGTTTATCATGTCTAATCAATCTGTTCGTTAATGTACATTTCTCAAGTGATTTGAGGTTTAATTCTTTGTCAATCAGATGAAAAGTCATTGTTGGAGGATACTTTCAAGAAACCAATTGGCCTTAACAGAAGTACATGCCAAAATGGATTGTTGGAAAATAATAATCAATGTCTATGCAATTTCATAACAATAAAGTATAGTAAAGGAAATCAACAACTATGAATAGAAAACATATTGATTTGAAAGGTCCTTAATGTTGTAAACTGCATTCCAGTATGACTGTGTAAACTAGAAGTAGGAATACTGACTAGATACGATGTATTCCGTAGGTTGAATCCTATATGGACTCTGTGTATTAATGAGGCCCATTCCTATTAGGGTTAGTAAACCCTGGAAATCCTCCACTATAAATACAGGCACTATACAAGGGGTAAACACACATTCAGATATGAATCCCCATATTCTGACATCTCTCTCTTTCTCTCTACAACACGTTATCAGCACGCTCTATTCATCTGAAGGGGTCCTGCTGGGACTCCACGCAAGAAGATGAAAAAGAACCATGTACAATATCCATGGTTCGTATAAAGGGGTTCACGTGTGGACTCCACAGAAAAAAAACGTTCATCAAGCCGCGTTCGCACGACTCGACTTAAACAACAAACCGGGGTTCACGTGTGGACTCCATCGCTGGCCAGCCGCTCAAGCCGAGCTGCGCCAGCCGCGGCATAGCCCCAAAACGACGCCGTTTTACGGGTCATCTCCTCGCCGTCGTTGACAACTCGCCACCACGGGTTTGTCACCGGCGTCGACAACGGGGATTTGCTGCCGCAACGAAGCCGATGAGTATGCCCATCGCTGTCATCGTCGCCGCCGCAGCGAATCACCACAAACTTCGGAGATCAAACGAGCCGCTTCAACGCCGATTCTCGCCTCATCCTCACCGGAAGAGCCGCTGTCTCTGACCTGCTGCCGCGACAGTGACGTCGGGTATTGCCCATCGCTGCCGATGTCACGGCCGCAGCACTCGCCGACGGTTGGATGTTCCGTCGAAACGCCAGGCCGGATCGGGTTGGAAGCCCCAAATTTGGCCGCCCAAATCCCCGCCGTTCCCCGCGATTGCCGCTCCGACAGTAACCTCGGGTATTGCCCATCACTGCCGACGTCACGATTGCGAGCAGATCGCCGATCGGATGCAAGCCTAACCGCCGCACCGATTGGGATGCCGACGATCAGGTTCGGAGGAACCAGACCGACCACGCCTGTGGTGTTCAGACGAGAGCACCGATCCACAATGCAAGCGTGTTCGGCAATCCCCACCGAACCCTTACGTTCGGATGATGTCCCCGAACGTGCGCGCCCAAGTCCCCCAGGAGTTCGGATGATGTCCCCGAACGGCCGCAGTAGCTTCTTGGGCGTTCGGATGTACTCCCCGAACGCGCCCGCAAAGCTTATTTCCCTTGTTCGGAAGTAATCCCCGAACACTGGGCAGCGCATTGGGCCATCCAATTGGGCTGAATTTTAGTTGGACCGGCACCCTAATTTGGGCCTTCCCCCATTTAAATTGGGCATGGGCTGGTACCATCTTGGGCCAATTGGCCGGAATTCCCCAAGAACCCTAAATGGGTTTTCCCAATTAATTTTGGGCCAGCTATGTGTGGGCTGTTTTGAGCCCTTGTTTTTGGGCTAGATTATTGTTTCCCAACAATAATAAATTGGGCCTTGAGGATGTATTTTCCCCTCTTTTCTTTCAATTGGACTTTATTCCAATTTGAGCTCAAGTGGCCCCACACACCGCATGCGGATTTGAAGACCAAATCGCATGACTTTTGCGTTAGACTCGCGTACTTTGGCAATGCGCTTGATTACGCAAATATTATGAACTGATAGTTCATACAAAGTCTCGAATTGAAGTTTCAAGCATAGAAACGTGATGTTTCCTAAAACTCACCACGCATGGTGAAACTTGAAGTTTCCATGCCTAAATCCGAGAGAAATCTTCCGTCGCAGAGATTTTCATCTCGCCGCATTCATGGTAGTAAGGACCTTGAGCTCTCAGCTAAGACCTTTGAGACCGCGCCCACCAAATGGTTTCCCCCATTGGCGCCGTCAATGCCAGTATTGTCAGTTGTTTTGTTTATGAACAAAACTGACGCTCATCTCTTGTTCAGAGATCACGAGAAGCATGATCTCTTGATCTACTTGTCTAAAGCAAGACATGATTGGCAAAACCTATGTTTCAAGACTCGAAGTCTGTGAATAAACATAAGTTTGAAGTTTGTAGAATCTGATTCCTCATTGGGCTGTGCAAGCCGGACTTCACCTAGAATGATCTCCTATAGTAGATATTCTCGACTTTCTATGCTCCTAATATGCTCATGAAGCAACAATATAGCGAGTGAAAGTTCATCAAGTCCCTGGATCCGATTAGTGCTTTGTTGTTCGTTGAAAAGCACAACAGCTCGCGTCCCATTAGCTCGAACCGCTCCCTTGCCTAGAGCAAGCATAAGCATTTTCTGGAAGCTCAAACCGCGATGATTTAGCACCAAACTTCAAGAGTTAAGGAAATAGCCAATCATATGCTATCGTGGTAGTGGTACATCCATTAGTTGCGCACTCATAGCGCCCCTACTAATGTTGATTATGAGTACAACTCCGATATGCAACCAAGAGAGACATGGAACGGCCTTGTTGGCTGATATGATGTAGCAATCTGAGATTTTGCTCTCTTATTCGGATTTAAGTCTCAGACTTTGGTGTTTGTTTTAGTATATTGTTCCCTTGATCATGTGACCGATTCAATTAGTTCATGTTGAGGTATGTCTAGTGGGAAGTTAGATGTCTGGCTGACAGCGCGATTGCGCACGATATTTTCCCTGCCTGGAGATATAAATCTAACTTCATACCTCCATGTAGGCCTACAAAGGCCTTATACTCACCCTGTTCCGAGAGAACATTATTGAGCTATAAGGATATTCGATTGAACAATTACCATGATGTAACCGCAGAAGAAAATTGTAAGGAATATCTTTGCATTACCTCCTACTTATACGGCCATGAGCGTATATTGGAGAAGATGGAACGCCTTTCACATGAGTTGTGTTACACAATCATTTGATTGATTGAGGCGTATCGCGTCACTAGCATGAAGCTAGGGCGCATCATGTAGCTAGCATGAAGCTAAGCCAACTCGAGCACTTATTTGCTTTGGCACGACCGTTTGGGACATCCTGGTCGAAGTGGATGCGCCGTATCCTCAACGGGCACTCCTATGTTCTTAAGGATCTTGTGTATTTACATACACTTTGCCAAGCATGCTCGTTGGGAACGAGGTATACTCTACCTTCCCATGCAAAGATACTTAATGTTCTCCTTCTTTTCTTCAGCAGATTTCAGGGGAAGTTTGTGGACAAATACAACCAATTTGCGGACCATTTAAAGAGTTTATGGTTTTGGTTGATGAACCGACTCGCTGGTCACATGTCTATGGTCCACACGAAATGCTACTTTCCTAAACTCCTGGCCCATATTGAGGGCTCACCACCCCGGTTATCCATTGAAGTCTAGAAGACTTGATAACACCGGAGAGTTTATATCGAAGGTTTTCAATAATTATTGCACGTCCCTTGTGATTGTGGTTGAACATCATGACCCCTATGTTCCCACAAGTCTTGCAGAAGCCTTCAAAAAGCGTCTTTAGTTGATCGTAAGGACCTTGGTGATGACCACCAGGCTTCCTGTTTCTGCGTGGGACTATGCAATTCTGCATGTAGCCATATTGGTCCGCTTGAGAACCACCTCCACCCAGCCCCCTCTTTGGCGTTACAGCTGGTTACTGGGTACGAATCTGGATTTCGTACTTACGCATTTTTGGGTGTGTAGCTTATGTGCCATTTGCGCCGCCGCAATGTATTAAATTGGGTCCTCAACGGAGGCTGGGAATCTCTGTCGGTTACGAATTTCCCTCCATTATGGGCTTTTGAAAGCCATTTACAGGCGATCTCTTTCTCGCATATTTACGAATGGTCACTTTGATGAGACAGTATTCCCTCCGTTAGGGGGATATAAGAACGTCAACGTTCATGATGAACGACGCGAAATGACGTGGAGTATACCCACTCTGTCTCATCCTGATCCCCGTACCGCATAGTATGATAAGCAAGTGCGATGTATTCTAGATCTTCAGAGTGTTGCACATGCATGCCAGACGCCCGTTCTGATCTAGCTAAAGTGACGAGATCATATATACCAGCTGCAAACATGCCTGTAAGAATGACGTACTATCCTAGAAAGACAGCATACACCGGCGGCTAGCCAATCATCTATCGTCGGCCAGAGGTGAGGCAGATTAGTTTGTTCGAAGGATTCACTCCCTAGAAGAGGAGAAGTATGGCACAACCGAATCCTATCGCTATCTCAACCGATCCAACTCATGAAATTGATGAGGATTATGGATGTGTCCTAGGAGACGTCCTAGGGGAGACCCCAGATCCTACTCCCCGAAAATCTCGAAGTCCATTATACTAGTCTTGGATGAGTTGTGGAATCGAAATGAGATAATCATCGATGATACATTCGCATATGCAGTGGCCACTGATACAACAAAATGTGACAATGTCGAACCACGTTCCATTGATGAATGTCGATGTAGAACTGATTGGTCAAAATGGAAATAAACAATGTAGGTCGAGGTAGATTCCTTACCAAAGTGAAGGGTGTTTGGACCAGTAGTGTCCGTACCTCCCAATGTGAACCCTGAGATCTCGGTCCATTATACTAGTCTTGGATGAGTTGTGGAATCGAAATGAGATAATCATCGATGATACATTCGCATATGCAGTGGCCACTGATACAACAAAATGTGACAATGTCGAACCACGTTCCATTGATGAATGTCGATGTAGAACTGATTGGTCAAAATGGAAATAAACAATGTAGGTCGAGGTAGATTCCTTACCAAAGTGAAGGGTGTTTGGACCAGTAGTGTCCGTACCTCCCAATGTGAACCCTGTAGGTTACATGTGGGTATTCGTAAGGAAGCGTAATGAGAAGAATGAAAGAGTGCGATGTAAGGCACGCCTCATGGTGCAAGGCTTCTCTCATTAGCCCTGGCATTGATTACGATGAGATGTATACTCTCGTAATGGACGTAATAACGTTCCACTACCTTGTCAGTTTGGTAGTTTCCCAAGAACTGAACATGCAGCTTATGAATGTGGTTATAGTTTATCTCTATGGGGATCTTGATACAGAGATATAGATGAGAGTCCTAGAAAGACTTCAGCTGACTGAGTCAACTAGTTCTGAACCACGGAACACCCTCTTGATTTAATAGAGGCGTTCACTTTACGGATAGAATCAATCTGGGCGGATGTGGTATAACCGTCTAAGTGAATATTTGATCAGTAAGGGACATGTGAATAACGATCTACGCCCCTGCGTGTTTGTCTAGAAATCACATTTCGAATTTGCGATAGTTGCAGTCTTTGTCGATGACATGAATCTCATTGGTACTCTAGAAGAGCTTGAGAAAATTGCCTCGCACCTGAAATTGGAATTTGAGATGAAGGACCTAGGGAAAACTCAATTATGTCTCGGCCTTGAGCTTGAGCACTACACTGATGGTATTCTGGTTCATCAGTCCAACTACACCCACAAGGTGTTGCGACGCTTTAATGAGGATAAAGCGAAGCCTTCGAGTACACCCATGGTCGTCCAAACGCTAGATGCTAAACGAGACTCATGCCATCCTGAAGAGGATGATGAAGAGTTATTGGAACTAGAAGTTCCATACCTAAGTGCAATCAACGCTTTATTGTACGTAGCTCAATGCACTAGGCCGGACATCTCGTTTGCTGTGAATTTGTTAGCTCGATGTAGCTGCGCCAACACGCCGCCATTGGAATGGTGTTAAAGACATTTTCCGCTACCTTAGGGTACGACGGATATAGGCTTATTCTATCCATATGCGTCTCCTGATGGATCATTCCCCCCTTGATCATCGGAATGATGCTTGCCTTGTTAGTTATGCTGACGCCAATTACTTATCTGACCCGCACAAGGCACGTTCCCAAACTGGTTATGTCTTTACCATTGGGAATACCGCGATATCTTGGAGGTCAACGAAGAAGACCTTAGTTGTGACCTCTTGCTGAGCTCATCGTCCTTCAGGAAGCCACACGTGAGTGTGTTTGGCTGCAAGCCATTATTGAGCATATTCGGCAGACTAGCGGATTGTCGTTCGTTAGTGATGTCCCGACAACTATCTATGAAGACAATGCCGCATGTATCGACCAGATTAAGAAAGGATACATCAAAGGAGACAACACCAAGCACATCGCGCCGAAGTTATTCTTCTCACATCAGCAACAAGAGCATCCGAAGATTGAAGTCAAGCAAATCCGATCACAAGAAAACCTCGCAGATTTGTTCACCAAGTCTCTGTCGAAGGCTACTTTCCAGAAGCTCGTTCATGGAATCGGATTGCGTTGATTGTCAGATTTGACATGTATGTAGTCTTCAGGGGGAGCATTGTCGACTTCAGGGGGAGTATACGAAAGTGTACTCACTTGACTTTAATGTACTCTTTTTCCCCTTAGCACAGGTTTACTTTTTCCCACTGGGTTTTGTTGCCTGGCAAGGTTTTTAACGAGGCACCCGCGTTGGGTTGGTCATACCTTTGACTGCTTAAGTGTCGACATGCGCATGCTCACCTTTTTCCCCTTTGCTTTGGCTTTTTCCCACTGGGTTTTTCTTAGCAAGGTTTTGGTGTTAGCGTATCCCTGAATGGATCCCTTTTGGACATACGTATTCCCCAAGTGCCTATTGTGATGACTTCATCGACTGCCTTCATTTTCTTCCGAAGATCTGATGCGACTACTTCTTGAGTTCTACACATTCAAGGGGGAGTGTTGTAAACTGCATTCCAGTATGACTGTGTAAACTAGAAGTAGGAATACTGACTAGATACGATGTATTCCGTAGGTTGAATCCTATATGGACTATGTGTATTAATGAGGCTCATTCCTATTAGGGTTAGTAAACCCTGGGAATCCTGCACTATAAATATAGGCATTATACAAGGGGTAAACACACACTCAGATATGAATCCCCATATTCTGACATCTCTCTCTTTCTCTCTACAACACTTAAGATAATAAACAGGAAACTGAAATTAATCTTGATCATTATTGCAATTATCCATGACCATTCTAGGCCCAAGATTGAAACAGAAATAGTTGGCCGGTCAGCATGAGTGAACGAGAATCAGTAGTCCCCCGTGGCCCAGGAGGGTGAAGTTGCCAGGCGTCAAGTTGGTGAAGCCCCGCAATAGATGTCGAAACAGTTGGGGTGTTAAGACTTCCATCAGCATTAATACCACCAGTTGGAAACTGGAAAGTCTTCAACATTAGTAAAGCCAATGTTGACACCAAAATTACCATCAAACCGGGCATAATCGCAGCCACTTGGGGCTCAACATGGCTTGAATGAAGTGACCCAATGGGCACCAGCTCAACAATCTCCTTCGGCCTGTATTGAATACCACCGACTGCAAACTTTGGGAACCCCATTTTGGAAATGAATGGTTATGGATCAGGCAATGAACCAACCAGGAGCATGTTTTGAACAAGGGAAGTCATCTATAATAAGCGTTTTTAAAGATTTATTGCCAAAATGTGCGGATTGCATGGGCATTTCTATTGTAGACAATTTACTGTTTGAAATTTGCAAATCTACCCTTGCTATACAGGAGCCCTTGTTTACAGATCTACTCCTTTTCTCATGGGCGATGATCCTTCTCCGTCTTCCATCTCCATTGCTCTTCGTTTTCTTCATTTCTCCAAATTATTAAAATCCTAAATCAACCAATTTGTTTAATTTTATCCATCAATCCAATCAGGCTATAATTCATTCTAGGGCAAGCTTCATTTTACCCCTCAAGTTTTGGGGGTCACCATCAATTTACCCCACAAGCTTCTACTTTCATCAATTTAAACCACTTAGTTTCCACTTTTTATCAATTTAAACCTCATAATCAAAATAAATAATAAAATATATTTATTAAAAGAAATATAAATACCAAAAATTTTAAAAATTAAATTTAAATTACCACCTCCCTCACCCGCACCACCCTCCGCCGAGTCTCCACCTCCATCTCTCTCCGCCGAGCCACTGACACTGCCAGAGCCTTGGACTTGAACTTTCAAATTTGAACTAAATAAGCAACAATTCGGGAGTTGTACACAAGAATTAAAACCAAAACCAACGAAAAAAAATAAATATATCACTTTTTGAGTACACGAAACTTGAACTGCACAATTTCATCGGCAACGAAACAATCAAACTACATAACCAGATAAGAAAGTTTCCAAATCTGAACAAAATATGCACCAACTCACATAGTTGTACACAACACAAGCACTACAACCAAAAACCCAGATGCAAAAAATGCCGAATCGATCAAAGTTTCCAACTTTCACAACAATCATAGCCAAAACTGACGACCCAGATAAGTAAAAAAAAAAAATCACAGAAAATAAAAAAACTGAACCGGACCTGTTCGCGGGTGATGGAATGGGCGTTCAATTGAGAATTTGGTATCCAAGACTCTGGCAACGTCGGTGGCTCGACGGAGAGAGATGGAGGTGGAGACTCGGCGGAGGGTGGTGCGGGTGAGGGAGGTGGTAATTTAAATTTAATTTTTTAAATTTTTGGTATTTATATTTCTTTTAATAAATATATTTTATTATTTATTTTGATTAGGAGGTTTAAATTGATAAAAAGTGGAAACTAAGTGGTTTAAATTGATGAAAGTAGAAGTTTGGGGGGTAAATTGATGGTGACCCCTAAAACTTGAGGGGTAAAATGAAGTTTGCCCTTCATTCTAAGCAAAGAGGGGCAATCGACAATGGGCCAAGCACTTTTCCGAGCAGCTAGAAGAATGATTGAGATGACGTCGTCCTCCTCGCCTAAACCCAATACTGTCGTCGTCGCCAAGCAGCAGCGGCTGCTGGTGGGTCCCGTCAAATGGGCAAAGATCTCCAAGTTGCTGCCTTTACTTCTTAATCACATTTCCTACTTGTCGTCTCACTTCATCCAAGTAAGTCTCCAATTCCCAATTCCCTCTGCCAAGGAAATTACTGAAAATTTGTGCTCAATTTAGAATTGAAAACAGCTGACCGCATATTTTGGTAAGGAATTGTAAAAATAAAAACAAATTTTATTTTAGGCAATTTGCCTTTGGCCAAATATTTAGAAGCAATGGCGGAACTACCCACAAGGCTAAGGTGGGCTGTAGCCCAGTGAGAGTTTAACCAAATATAGCTTTTAGTCCTCTATATTTGGAACTTAGCCCAGTAAGAAATTTTCAATACATCCTTTATATATAATTCAACCCAACTTTTTTTAACCAAATCCAAAAACAAATTACCTAGCCCATTGCTTCCAACCAAAACAATTCTAGCCCACTACTTCCAACCAAAACAAAACCTACTCTTTTAGATTCATCAAACTCTTGAAGACGCACTAGAAAAAAAATAGCAGAAAGAGATTGCAATTCTTGAAGACGCACGCCAAGCATTTCTTGAGGAAAAAAAGGTTAGATTCATCAAACTCTTATTATGTTATTGTTCAAATTCTTTGTATGTTGTTCACATATATTGATTGCAATTTTGCTTTGTATGCTCAATACAAACTAGGAACAAGTCGTTCTTGCCAGCAGAACGACCATGTTACTTTTGAACATCATTACCGTGTTGACGTATTCAATGAAACAATAGATTGTCAGTTCGCAGAGCTAAATAGTAGATTCAGTGAAGGGGGAATGGAACTTCTTACTCTTGGTTCAGCTTTGGATCCTAGTGATGCTTTTAAATCATTTAACATTGAGAACATTTGCACTCTTGCAGAGAAGTTTTATTCTGGAGATTTCACTCAAAAAGAGTTGCATATTTTGAAATATGTGTACTCTCTCTGAATTATGTCGGGGATTAGTTGAAACAAAGAAGTTGCAAAGTTACCATCTGATTGATAGGTTGATTCGTCTTGTATTAACTCTTCCTGTTTCTACGGCAACGACTGAACGATCTTTTTCAGCAATGAAGCGTGTGAAAACAGCTGCTCGCAACAGGATGGAGAATGATTTTCTGGCAGATGCTATGATTGTTTACATTGAAAGGGAGCTTGCTGAGACTATTGATTCCGATGCAGTAGCAAAAGAAGTCTATTCTCTAAAGGATGAGTAAAGTTTATTTTTAGGTAGCCCCCCCGGAAAAAATTTCCTGGTTCAGCCATTGTTTAGAAGGCAGGCAAAAGAAAGAACCAATACTGTGAGACTAATCCTTAAGGAAGTCAACTTGGTCTACGCGCTTATCAATAAGTCCTGGTGGAATTTAATGGAGGGGACGCGTACAATATAGAATCAGCAATTGACTTGTACAAATTGTGAATTGATTAAAGAAACAACAAGGGAACATTGATCCCTCTCTTTACATTTTCTATATAGGGTGAAAAGTCACACCGTGCGTGCTCTAGGCTTTAAACAAGTAGGTTTAGCCTCAAGAGCGGCTATGGAGATTCAAACTAAGATGCATTGATCGAGAAGTTTAAATGCATCTAAGTTTGGAAGTCCCACTACTTAATGAACTAACCAGTAAAAAGCAACCTCTCTCAGTTCCGTCCTTTCAAATCCATCTAGGTTTAGCCTCAAGCAAATGTCGTACTCAAAACCGTGTAGGACAAACATATGCATTGTATACCATCAATTTTTATTTTTTTTTAATGAATGCATTTATTCAATAAAAAAAGTTTGACAAGTTTGACAAACCGCCAAATAAAAGGAATACAAATGAAATCAACTAAAGTGTAACATCATGGGGACTCATTAAAAAACTCACAGTGTACGAGAGAAAGAGTGTCATGTATCCCTACATTAAATAAAAGCATTCAAAAAAAGTAGACTTGAATATATTACTTAGTCCGAAGCCCCGCTACATTTCCCTACGGCAAAGCCATCAAGAAAGAAAGACGGGAATCTAGTCGACCTCCTTACGGCCTAACCATTGGAAAGAACTAGGCTCAGACAAAGCTCTATATCTAATCTCCTATACCATCAAGTTGAATCCAAGTTGGCCTGAGACCATGTTTATCATTAATTGTCATCCCGGTCAAGCACATAAAGCTACAACCGTATAGTCCAGGTTTGGTAGTACATTAATTACAACAATTTGATGGATCGCCCAAGTTCAACAAGTGTGTTTGAAGTTTATGATCAGAGAGATCTGTAAGAATAGGCCCCACGTAGGCCTCTAGGCGCTAGGGCCTTCCTTGCCGCATACCGAACGCCTAAAACTTTTTGAGATATTAGGGGAGTCCAAGTCTACGCTCCATCTCATTATATATATGGAGCGGTCTACTCATCTGATAGTTGCCAATAACAAGCACAAGCAAGATATATATCAGAGACAGAAAACTGTTTGTGAAGAATGTAGAAAAGTAAATGCCCAGAATAATAATTCATTGATAACAAAACCGGTGTACATATACAATGAGGTTTCCTTGTGTACCAAGGATACTACCAACTAGGGTTTACAATCTAAATACAAAGATATTTCCTTTTACAAGTAGAAGACTCTTTAACACTCCCCCTCAAGTTGGAGCGTGAATGTCATGAACGCCCAACTTGCTTGTTAAACCGAGAAGCTTCTCTTTGCCCAACGGTTTTGTGAACATGTCCGCTAGTTGGTAAGAAGAACCTACAAACCGTGTAGTGATGGTTCCATCGACAATCTTATCTCGAACAAAGTGACAATCCATCTCAATGTGTCTAGTTCTTTCATGGAAAACTGGATTGGCTGCTATGTGCAGCGCTGCTTGATTATCACAATACATCTTGGAAGGCTCAAGTTGAGTAAATCCCAAGTCATTCAACAAATAACGTAACCAAGTGACTTCACAACTCGTACCTGCCATTGCCCTATATTCGGCCTCTGCTGAAGACATTGAGACGGTTTTCTGCCTCTTTGTCCTCCAGGATATTAATGATTTACCAAGGAATACACAATAACCTGTTGTAGAACGTCGGGTTATCGGCCCCCCCCCCCCCCCCCCAATCGGCATCACAAAAGGCAATTAACTCTGGCTTGCTATCTGCCGCCAGCAACAAACCTTGGCCTGGAGTCGACTTCAAATAGCGAACCACTCTTAACGCCGCATCCCAATGAGGGACACGCGGTTCATGCATAAACCTGCTTAACACATGAACTGAATATGTAATGTCAGGACGTGTAATGGTTAGATAAATCAATCTTCCCACTAAATGTCTATACTTCTCGACATCTTTGAGAAGCTCCCCCTTGTTGGAGAGTTTCTCCTCCTCCATTGGGAATTCCACGGGGCGTGCGCCCAAATAACCTATGTCTTGGATGATCTCGAGGGCATACTTGCGTTGGGACAAATTAATCCCCTTCTTAGATCTTGAGACTTCGATACCTAGGAAGTACTTGAGATCACCAAGGTCTTTGATGCAAAACCTCGTATTTAAGAATAACTTGAGAGCATTGATCGCCGCTTGATCATTGCCAGTAATCACTATATCATCCACATAAATCAATAGGGCTGTAAAAGAGCTTCCTTTCTTGCAAGTGAAGAGGGAATAATCACACCTGGATTGAACAAAACCGGCGGCAAGGATGGCTTCAGTGAACTTAGCAAACCATTGTCGGGAAGCCTGTTTGAGACCATACAACGATTTGTTGAGGCGACATACTAAATTCTCCCCCTGTCGCCGAAGACCAGGTGGAGGAGACATGTAGATTTCTTCATCAAGATCGCCGTGTAGAAAGGCGTTGTTCACATCAAGTTGCTGTAAAGTCCAATTTTGACAAGCTGCGAGGGCAAGTAAGCAGCGAACAGTAACCATTTTAGCAGTAGGAGAGAATGTATCATGGTAATCAATACCTTCGGTGGTGAAGCCCTTGGCCACGAGGCGGGCCTTGTAACGCTCAACGCTGCCGTCGGCGTTATGTTTGATTTTGTAAACCCATTTACAGCCGATGGGTTTCTTAGTGGGCGGCAAGGGGACGAGAGTCCAAGTATTGTTGGTTTCAAGTGCAGTGAGCTCGGATTCCATAGCTTCACGCCACCGCGGGTCTCGATCTGCTTCTGCAAAAGAGGAAGGTTGATACGACCCATTCAGAAAAATTTCCCATATTGGAGTGAAATAACCAAAATGCCCTTTTGGTCAAATAGTTGACTTGTGAACGTTGAGGAATTTCATGTTTGATATTGGACTCTATGTGAAGGGCTCGTCGATACGAACACGTCCGCGAAAACGGAATCGGTTTCCGAGCATTATCGAAGTAGTTATAGAAGTTCTACGGACAAGTGGTGTTGGGGAGGAAATGACGCGTGGCGCAATTTGATTGGCCACATGGGGAGATATTTTGGGAAAGTTGGAACCGGATTGGAGAACCAGTCGCGACTTTCCCAAAAGAGAAAGCCGCAGACAGCCGAACGCTCCTCGCCACCATCGACCACCGTCCGGCCACAGATCGGGAAAAGGGAGCTCAGATTCTTCTTCCCCTCGCCGAGACGAAGCTGGAGCACCAAAGATCGGAGCCAGCAGCCGTCGGGAATGCCGGCAACAAGCTCAACGGAATCCGCGAGCTTCCCGGCGAGATTCCGGCCAGCAGAGTTGGAGGTGAGCCTCGAAAGTATGATTTTTGGATTCCTCTCGTTCCGTAGATGAATTTCCATATAAGGATCGTCGAATTTGGTGCAGAAATGAGGGAGATCGGACTTAGAATGCCGACGGGGTTTTCCGGCGACGTTTTGGTGTTTTCCGGCCAACTCCGGCGGAATTTCGAGAAACCGAAGGTAGTTTCGGATTCCTTGTTGTCTGGGCTTCAATTTGGACTGCTTATTTGTTGAATTTGGAGTTGAATTGAGGAAGATAGAGGGTTTTGAAATCGGATGAATAGTACTGCCGGGATTTTTCCAGATTCCGGCGACGGCACTGTATTGGCGGTGGTGACGTCATCACTGAGCTACAGTGCTGACGTGAGTTACTGCTCAGTTCAGTTAAATTACTGTGCATTTCCGTTAAGTTGACGGGTCACTATTCACTGCCGTTTAGTTACTGTTCATAGATGTTGACCAAGTTTGACCGACCACTTTTTCGAGTGGAAACGACGTTCCAGATCCAATGGCGAACTCCGTTTTGCCATCTGAGATACAGTTATACCCCAATCGAGTGAAACATGGAGAATTAGGGTTTTATGGTTATTCATTTGGTTCCGTTTATTAATTATTATGATATTGGGGTTTTTAGGTGATCAGTTCCCGAGGAATCAGCGCTACCGACCTGAGCCTACGAACGACGATGACTACGATCGCTCGGTATCACTGTGAGTGGACGGGTTTTGGTTTGTCATTGTTGTTTGAGTATATTTATGTATTTATATATAGGTATGCTTTGGTGATATGTTGGTTGGTTGATGACGTATGGTTATGAGTATTCTTTGAGCATGTTTGCGTTTATTTGCATATTTGTTATGATGACGTGATCGTGGGATCTATGTTGGTAGTTATGGCTATTGATGGTTAATTGTTGTTTGGTTGCTGTTGGCAGAGCCGTTCCAACGAATTTGGAGGCCCAAAAAAAAAAACCCTTTTTTTTTATTTTTTTTTTATTATAATATAAAACACAAAAACTAATTATTTATTTTTTATTTATATTTTTGATGCTAATTTGCCCTTAAAATCTGTTTATTGACTTTGAAAAAATAAATAGCATAAAAGCATGTAATATACAAACAAATTTTAGAAAGAGAAAGGAAATAAGAAGATAATTTGGTAAACAGAATACACGTTGCAATTAAGTAAAAGAAGAAACAAACAAATATAAACTAAAAAATATGAAAAAATTAAGGGCTTTGTTGCCATAGGGTCCAAACTCCAGTCCACCTGATTGAATTGAAGCCCTCTTCCAACTCAGATGCAAATTGTAGATGGCTAATTTTTGTAGGATTTGACAAAGAGAACAAAGGGATGCGAAAAAAAAAAGGGGGGGAGGGGGGGAAAAAGAAAAAGGGGAGGAGGGGGAGGAGAGAAAAAAGAGAAGAAAGAGAAAAAAAAAAAAAAAAAAGAGAGAGGGAGGAAAAAAAAAAAAAAAAAAAAAAAAAAAAAAAAAAGAGAACAAGAAAAAAAGGATGAGAAGAAAAAAAATAAAAACTCCAACCCCCCCGCCCCCGCGCGCCGGCCCCCCCCCGGTTGCTGTTGGGTATGATTGTTTGATATTAGTACTGTTAGTGGCACACTAATTGGATCGGGTGGTATGGCCCTCATCCAATGGAGTACGGTCGGGTGATATGGCCCTCGACCATACATTATACCTTGGACGGGTGATATGGCCCTCGTCCATGAGAGGTATATCTTGGACGGGTGATATGGCCCTCGTTCATGAGAAGTATATCTCGGTCGGGTGATATGGCCCTCGACCATACATTATACCTTGGACGGGTGATATGGCCCTCGTCCATGAGAGGTATATCTTGGACGGGTGATATGGCCCTCGTTCATGAGAAGTATATCTCGGTCGGGTGATATGGCCCTCGACCATACAGTATACCTTGGACGGGTGATATGGCCCTCGTTCATGAGAAGTATATCTCGGTCGGGTGATATGGCCCTCGACCATACATTATACCTTGGACGGGTGATATGGCCCTCGTCCATGAGAGGTATATCTTGGACGGGTGATATGGCCCTCGTTCATGAGAAGTATATCTCGGTCGGGTGATATGGCCCTCGACCATACAGTATACCTTGGACGGGTGATATGGCCCTCGTTCATGAGAAGTATATCTCGGTCGGGTGATATGGCCCTCGACCATACATTATACCTTGGACAGGTGATATGGCCCTCGTCCATGAGAGGTGTATCTTGGACAGGTGATATGGCCCTCGTTCATGAGAAGTATATCTCGGTCGGGTGATATGGCTCTCGACCACACTTTATATCTCGGTCGGGAGATAAGGCCCTCGTCGAGATCACGTCGCAGTCTCGGGAATGGTTCGTTTGTGTAGGGTTGTCTCGTGTGTTAGTTACTCTATGTGTTGGATGGTTTGCTGGTTGTATTGTTATGGGACTTGTGTTATACGTATGCGTATTGTTGGAATGTTGGGCTATTGGTATTGGGGTGAAGTCCCCTTACTTTCGATCATGACCGTATATCCTGTTTTTGTGTGGCTGTTTATTGTTCCTTGTTAGCACGATGTAATTGGTTGTTGCTGCATACGTATTATAGTATAGTCGTATACTATTATTACTGATTTTTAACTGTGGGGGTTATTATACTACGTTTTATAACTGTTTTTCACTGACGGTTATTTTCCCCTGTCCACTCACCCTTATTTTTACCCCCCCTCAAGTCTTGTTACTGTTGAGCACCACAGAGACGAGCGGCAGGAGTCAGGGTAGCTCTGTCATGGGACACGAAGAGTGGGAGTCTTTCGGTCGTTTTGCTTGTGTAAGGCTTCGTCACCCTTTGGGGGTGATGGCCGCACTCCCAGGCCCCACTTTTCGGGGCGGGGTGTGTCAAAGGTTCCACACTTCGACTAATGGATGCAACAAAAGAAAGATGTTGTGGTGAGTACCGATGATAAGAAAGAAAATTACATAATGGATAGCGGGTACCTCGTGGGGGACCAGCGGAGGAAGACGACGGAGATTGGTGCGGTGGCAGTGTCACCTGCGAGCAAACGTAGTCGTGAAGGTGAGGTGGAGGGTTTGTAGGCCGTGTGGAACGGCGGGGGGCCAAGGCGGCGTCGGTTGGTGAAGAAGAGGAAGGGTGTGAGCCGGCTAGGGTTTGTGTTTCAGTGGTAGTGAGAGAGTCGGCTAGGGTTTGGGGTGTGGGGGGATGTGGGGAACCGGCACCTAGGGTTTCCGTATGAAGTGGATCAGCTAGGGATTCGGGTGGGTCAGCTAGGGTTTCGGCAGTTAGAGTTTGTGGGCTTTCGATGGGATGGGTGAGAGTTTGTGTTTGAGTAGGGTTTGGAGAGTGGGCAGCCGGTTGGGAAGGAGAAGTAGGAAAGGGATTAGACTCATTAGTGGGAGATGCAGATAAGGAAGGTGTATCATTGAGGATAGGATTGTGTGGGGAAAAGGAATCGGAAATTAAGGGGATGGGTGGTGCCGTTGGACTAGGAGACTCAGCGGAGAAAGGGAAAGAATCCTCATGGAAGATGACATCCCGATTGACTAGGATTTTGTGGGAATCTAAATCATAGAGTTTGTAGGCTTTTTGACCAGAAGGATACCCTAAAAAAACACACTTATGGGCACGAGGGGCAAATTTGGAAGTAGGGTGGACGTTGGTTGCATAAGCAAGGCAACCAAAGACACGCATGTGACTATAGGTGGGGGGGACGGCATGGAGGGTTTCAAAGGGAGATTTTTTTTGAAGAAGAGGGGTGGGGAGGCGATTGATGATGTAAGTTGCGGTTAAAACACATTCACCCCAAAACTTGAGTGGAAGGTTGGGTTGAAAGAGCAAGGAACGGGCAACTTCAAGAATGTGGCGGTGCTTGCGTTCCGCTGCCCCATTTTGTTGGGGAGTGTAAACGCAAGTGTGTTGGTAAACAATTCCATGAGTAGCAAAGAAATCCCTCATGGAAAAGAACTCGCCCCCGTTATCAACCCGTATTTGTTGAACTTTGGTTTGAAATTGTGTCTCAATGAAAACAAAGAAATTTTTAAGCAATTGTTGCGTTTCATGTTTATGACGCATGAGAAAAACCCAAGTGAAGCGAGAAAAATCATCAACGATAGTTAAAAAATAACTTGGCCCGGTAAGGGAAGGAGTCTTATGGGGTCCCCAAATGTCACAATGTAGAAGAGAAAAAGGGCGAGACGAAGTAATAGAACTAATGCTAAAAGGTTGACGAGTTTGTTTCGCCAATGGACAAACATGACAAACATGACTAGAATCAAACGGAAAATCTAAAGAGGTGCTAGCTAGGTGTTGGAGACGAGCTGGTGAAAGGTGGCCCAAACGGCGATGCCAAAGGTTGGAAGAGGTGGTGATGGCGTGACATGATGGTGGACGGTGAGGTTGAGGGGCGGCTGCCAACGCCGCTAGGTAGTAGAGGTCGCCACGTCGCTTACCCACACCAATCGTCGTCTTCGAAGCCAAGTCCTGTAACACACACCAAGAAGGATAAAAGGTTACTGAGCATCCCAATCCATCAGTAATTTTGCTAACGGATAGAAGATCCACATTAAAACTTGGCACACACAAAACATCTTTCAATTGTACATCATCTAAATTAAGAGTGCCTATCGAAGTGATGGGTGCTTTCTCCCCGCTTGGCAAAGAAACGGGCGGTAGGTGATGAGGTAAAGCACTATTAGTCAACAAACTTGAACGAGAAGTAATGTGGTCCGTCGCCCCACTATCAATGATCCATTGTCCATGATGTGAGGCCAACGGTGACAAACCTTTTGAGAAAGCTCCGAGAGAGGCCGCATTGGCTTGCGGTTTGGTGTTGGCGGCGTTGGTCTCCCCCATGACGGCGAGGATTTGTTGATATTGTGCGTCGGACAAGTTGGGCATAACCGATTGGACCTCTTGCAAAGTAGGGCCGGTTGTGTTGACCTGATTTGCACGAGGACGGCTGCCAAGGATGCCTGAGGAGCCGCCGGTTTGTGAGGAGCCGCCGGTTTGTGAGGAGCTGCTGCCGGTGTTGCTGCCGGCAGAAGGTTTCCGGCCATTGTTGTTGCGGCTGCGGTTGTTAGGGTGTGCGGGGTGATCCACCGGATACCCTATGATCTTGTAGCATCCTTCCAAGTTGTGGCCCTTGCGCTCACACTTCGTACACCAAAGGTTGAACCGATTCTCATTCTTGAAATTGCTTGGATTGGATGGTTGGGTGCGGATTGTCATGGCAGCAACATCATTGGTGGCACGGTGTGCGGATACTTCTCTTTGTTTCTCCTCGTGCGTGATGGAAGCATAGGCCTCACGCACGCTAGGGAGCGGCTTCATCATGAGCAATTGTGCTCGGCTTTGGCTATAGGATTCATTGAGACCAGTTAAGAATTGCATGAGTTTCTTGGCGTCGCTTTGTGCACCACATGTGCACGAGGTGGCTTCACTGTATGATCCCAATTCGTCCCATAGCATCTTGAGTTTGGTGAAGTAGGCGGAAACGGATGAGTGCCCTTGAGAAAGTAGGGCGATGTCCCTTTGGATTTGGAAGATACGAGGGGCGTTACTTTGTGAGAAACGCTCGCTTAACTCCTCCCAAGCCGCATATGCAGAAACGGCATAGATAATACTGTATGATATGTCTGGTTCGACAGCACCCTTGATCCATGACTGCACCATGTCATTGCATCGTTGCCAGGCTGCCGCATCCTGTGGTTTCTTGTCGATGGACGGTTTCTTCAACGTACCATCAATAAAGCCAAGCTTGTTCTTGGCATTGAGGGACATACGGAAAGCGCGTGCCCAGGTGTTGTAACCTATTTCCGTGACGTACTATTTATTAATACCATTGGCCATTTTACTAGTCTTGGTATACAAATCCTCTACTTCCACAATCTCATCAGTACCACCTTCTCCAAGAAAACTCCCCATCATTGGAAACCTTCACCAACTAGGCTCTCTCATTCATTGCTCGCTTAAAACTTTAGCGGACCGCCATGGGCCACTCATGCTGCTTCACTTCGGAAGTGTCCCCGTCCTTGTGGTCTCATCCCACGAAGGTGCCCGCGAGATCATGAAAACCCACGACACCACATTCGCCAACAGACCCAACAACAATTTCGTTAGGAAGCTGTGCTACAACTTCAAAGACGTGTCATCGGCGCCCTACGGTGAGTATTGGAGGCAGGTGAAGAGTTTATGTGTGTTGAACCTTTTGAGCAACAAAAGGGTTCACTCGTTCCGTGCTGTGAGACAAGAGGAAACCAAAATTCTCATCGACAACATCACTAACAACTGCTCTTCCTCAACATCAACACCAACAGCTTTCGATTTAAGCGGAATGCTTGAGACGCTTACTAATGATGTGATATGTAGAGTGGCTGTGGGGAAAAAGAACAGTGATCGTGACGAAAGAGGGAAGTTGATCAAGGCCCTCTCCGGGGAGGTATCGGAGCTGATGTCGACGGTCCATATTGGAGACTATATCCCGTGGCTTGCCTGGGTCGCCCGCATCAATGGTTTGGACGCCAAGTTTGATTGTTTGGCTAAACGGTTCGATGACTTTTTAGAGTCGGTGGTTCAAGAGCATAAGGTTGATGCCTTCATCAAGAATGAGGACCAAAAGGATCTGGTGGACATTTTGCTCTGCCTTGAGAAAGAATGTGAAGCTAATTCTCCTTTTGATGAAGTTACCATAAAGGCTATCATCATGGTACAATTTTGAACTAACAATATAATATGCTGTCTCCTATTTTGCATACGCATTGAGTCCTGACGTCTTCACTGACACTTGTTGGAAACGTAACATGTTTGTAGGATATGTTTGTTGGTGGCACCGATACCACATTTACGCTCCTAGAATGGACAATGTCGGAGCTATTAAGGCATCCAAGAATCATGGAAAAATTGCAGAATGAGGTGCGGGGAATAGTCGGAAACAAAGTCGATATAGAAGAAGACGATTTGGTTGGAATGCATTACTTGAAAGCAGTGATCAAGGAGACTCATCGTCTGCATCCTCCAGTTCCATTATTGGTTCCTAGGTTGTCATCCAAAGATGCGAAAATAAACGGATATAACATTAAGGCCAACACGCTAGTCATAGTAAACGCGTGGCAAATTGGAAGGGATCCCAAGTCGTACGACAGCCCAGAAGAGTACGAGCCAGAAAGGTTCATGAACAATTCTATGGATTATAAAGGAAATGACTTGTGTTACATTCCATTTGGGTCTGGTAGACGATGCTGCCCGGCAATTCAGTTTTCCATTGCACTTGTAGATATTGTGTTGGCAAATTTAGTGCAAAAGTTCGACTGGGCATTGCCTAGTGGTGGACAGGACTTAGACATGACTGAAGGTACTGGAGGGGTTTGTCGTAGAAGATATGCTCTTCAAGTGGTTGCTATTCCATATTTAGGGTAGCTATTGCCTAGCATTATTTCCAATTGTATGTTTGATTTTATTGGCCAAATCTCAATAGAAGTTTTTCTTTTCTTTTTTCTCAGAATTGGAAATTGTTTGCTTTTATCAATTGTATGTTTGATTTTGATGGGACAATGACCCACTACAAAAATTTGGAGTATTAGGGATTAACGTTGGTTTAAATAAGAGGGGGTCTTAATGCCCTTTTGTAACCAGCTTATATAATTAGTCCCTAATTAGACTTTTTTGGGGATGCGGGAAGAGGAAAAATGACACAAAATGACAAATTTTGGGGAAAATTAGGGACTAATTGTATAAGTTGGTTGCAAAAGGGCATTAAGACCCCCTGTTATTTAAACCAACAGTTGGTCCCTAATACTCCAAATTTTTGTAGTGACCCTTAAGGACAAAAAAAATACCTCAATTCTATGTAAGAACAAGTATTTTAAATAATTTCATACAAAGACAAAATAATAATTGGACCAATGATAGATTAGCACGTGAACAGTACTACTTGAACAGTAACACAGAAACAGTTCTAGTTGCTTCCAAATACAGAAACACTTTCTACTAAACACAGAAACAGTTATGTGACACAAAAACACATAAACAGTTCGCCAGAAACACAGAAACAGTTCTATCAAACACAAAAACAGTTATGTCGACACAGAAACAATTGTGCGACACAAAAACACAGAAACAATTCATACCTAAAACACAGAAACAGTTCATGCAAACACAAAAATAGTTCATGCAACGTAGAAACAGTTCATGCAAACACAGAAACAGTTCCTATAAACACAGAAACAGTTCATACAACACATAAACACAGAAACAGTTTGTGACTCAAAGTCTCGTTGCAATCATTGAAATACACAAACTAACTGCAATCTAATTCAAAATTCATCCAAATTCAACACAAATATGATCCAAATTTTGTTTTATTCAAGATCAACAATCACTAAAATTCAACTAAGATATTTTATCAAATAATCACTAAAATATACAACAAAGCAACAAAGCGGCCATTTGGCATAATCATAATGCTTCCGAGTAATCTCAAACAGTATATTGTTGTTCCTTTGATAATGCTATCTCTCCACAGCTGCAAATAAAGATCCAATGTTTACAATCAGAATGTGCATTAACTCTCACCAATTAAGCTCAACACCAAACCCAATTGAAACAAAAACACATAAAACCCAACACTCGATATCCACACAATAAAATAAAAACCACAAGAAATGTCCACACACCCTAACAAACAACATAAAAAAAACTCGAAGCATTACTGCAAAACTTCATCAAATGCAATGCACAACATCATTTCTAATGCAAGAACACTGCTTTAGGATACAATAAAACAGTACTAAAACCACTAGAGCCGTAGCTAAAACATTACCATTCCAATTTAGCTTAGCTCGCCGCTAATCGAGCTGTAATCGATGTCCAAGCAATCTACGCACAGCTACAGCCTCAGAAGTGCTCTTATCAGCTAATCTCAAACACCTTGACCGTATATCCCCCACCGCTGGACCACCTAAATAGTATTAAATACACAACCAAAAACCCAATAAGCAAAAACAAATCAAACAGGAAACGAACAAGATTGAAACTTTTTAGGGAAACTGGAATTACCGAGGACGTGGACGATCTCCGCCGTGCTTCCGCCGTCGTCGGAAACCGGAAGGACGTGGGCGACGCGAGTGGTGAAGCTCTTGGGCTCCTCAACGACGCCGTTGAACACCGTCGAATGATTGAAACAAAACACAATTGAAACAAAAACACATAAAAACACTCGATATCCACACAATAAAATAAAAAGAGTAAAATGAGGCCTTTGAACTAATTAAACCACCAGACCCACCAGATCTACAGCGCAACCAAACAGATATACGAATACGTACACCAATACGGTTATCAATACGTATACAAAATACACGAGGAGCAAGGATTGGAAAAATCAGACCTTGAAGGCAGCGGCGAGGCCGGCATGGGATTGGAGAGACTGAGCATCGGAAGACGAAGGGTCCAATCAAGGTGGGGAATCTCGGGGCGCGGAGGCCGCCGGCGCCGCCGGGTCTCAAGCTAATCACTGTCGGATCCGCCATCATAACTCGTCGGAATTAGCATGATGAGTTGAGGAGCGTGAAAGTGTTTACGGGCGCGTGAAGAGGTAAGTATGCCACGTATTGATTTGTCCTTGAAGGAAATTATTTGAAATTCATGTTCTACGACATAATAATGAGTTGTTTTATATCCTTGTGAGTCATTATTCCTTGATTTTATCCGCCAAATCTCAATGGAAGTTGTTCTCTTCTTTTTTCTTGGATTTATACGTGTGTTTGTGTTTATGCGAGTTAGAAAAAGAGTGAGTGAGAGTTAAAGCTTTTGAATCAAATTTCATTTACTTTTGATTTGGGTGTGCTGGATTGAGATCAAAGATTAAAATTTAGGTTTCCGAAATTTCGATGTTTCGATGAAAATTTTGTTCCTAAATTGAGATACCAATTGTTTATGTATGTCAATTGTTTAAATTGGAATAAAACGATGAGAAGCCGTCGGGTAATCTCTCAACACATACTCAATTGTCCATGACTTTACTGAATAATAATGTACTAAACCATTGACCTTTGTGTAAAGGAAGGAAGGGAAGAAAGAAAAACGCGTAAGCTCATTTTCACAGCTTTATAAATCTGGGTTTTGTTTTTTCCTGCTTTTCAATTTGGGTTTTTCTCAGTTTGTTTCCCTTATAGATTGTTTGTTTGTTTTTCTCCCTTTGTCATTGAATGAATGCCTTCGTCAACAGCAACACACTGGGAACCAATTCCGGAGCCACTCATTTTGATTATCAGGTAGACTCTATTCCTTTTGGAATCCTAAACAAAGATTATAAGTATTTTAGTTTTTCTTGGCTTTCATTTGTTTGTTAAATACAGTCAAATGATGATAATTTTTTTTTTAATGAAAACGTGATGATAATTTAGACAACTGTATGGCGGTAAGAAAGAATTTAATCAATTAGAAACATGAAGTGAAATAAGGGGAATTAGCCATTGTGCCCCCTTAACTTGTACCTTACTTTTGATTTGCCCCCTCAACTTGCACTTTGGAAAATTAACCCCCTTAACTTGTATTTTTGTCCAATTTTCCCCTCTTCCGTCCAAAATTAACCCAATTCCATCAAATTGAGTTACGTAACCTATACGTGATGGGCATCTTGTCGTGTTTCTTGATCTTTTTCTTCGTCAATTTCTTCTTATGTCCGATGACACCATCAATGGCGTTACGAACTTCAACCTAATCAATAGCACAGAAATGTCTCGACGGTGGTGAATGACGAAAAAAACTCTTGACATGCAAGTCACCTGAGTGTATATAAAGGAAAATTGGATGAAAGTCTGTTAATTTTGATTGTGAGGGGGGAAATTGGCCAAAAATGCAAGTTAAAGAGGTTAATTTTCCAAAGTGCAAGTTAAGGGGGCAAATCAAAAGTAAGGAACAAGTTGAGGGGACAAATTGGCTAATACCCCGTGAAACCACCTCGCTTCTCACCACCAGAACCGCCGCCACCGCTATAGGCTCCAAAATCATACCTCCAAAATTTCTCATTTCAATTCCCACCTCAAAAACCCCCAAATCCTCAAATTCTGATCCAACGAAAATGCAAGCAATTTCGGTGATTTCAACGTATCCAAGTTTGAATCCCTACAATTCCAACATTGAATTCCAAGATTTCAAACAACTCTCTGCAAATTTCACCTCCAACCTCAAAATCGATGAGAAGAAACTAGAAAGTGAACGCGAAAATGCCAAGTTTCGAGGAGATTCAGTCATCGTCATGGGCGTTGGGATCTAACGAGCTCGAAGGCATTTCCGAAGGGGACGTGCTGCGAGTGGTGGAAGAAGCCGGTGGAGGCGGCTCCACTATCACCTCCAAAGCTCGATCAAAGGCGACCACGGCCCAGGTGCCGGCCTCCTATGCGATTTGAGCCTGGGCAAGGCTAACGACGAGCATTTGGGCAAGGGCTACTTTGATGGAGAATGGGGAGAAGTTGGTTGTGGTTTTGTGGATAGCGGTCATGGTGTGGCCGATGTTGTTGGAATCAGCGGAAAGAGGCAGTTTGTCCATTTATGTAACTCTGACATTATTAGTTTAATTTTATTTTAGTTAATTAAAATAGATGGGTGGGAAAAGAGAAGTGGTGGGTGGAAATAACAAACCCCTATCTGTTGTAGTGAGAAAGAGAGAGATGTCAGAATATGGGGATTCATATCTGAATGTGTGTTTACCCCTTGTATAGTGCCTGTATTTATAGTGGAGGATTCCCAGGGTTTACTAACCCTAATAGGAATGGGCCTCATTAATACACAGAGTCCATATAGGATTTCTATTACTGAATACATCGTATCTAGTCAGTATTCCTACTTCTAGGTTTACACAGTTATACATAAACATAGTTTATAACACTCCCCCTTGAATGTGTAGAACTTAAAAAGTAGTCGCATCAGATCTTCGGAGGAAGATGTAGGCAGTCGATGAAGTCATTGTGGTAGGCACTCGGGGATACGTATGTCCAAAAGGGATCCATTCAGGGATATGCTAACACCAAAACCTTGCTAAGGAAAACCCAGTGGGAAAAAGCCAAAGCGAAGGGAAAAAGTGAGCATACGCATGTCGACATTAAAGCAGTCGGAGGTATGACCAACCCAACGCGGGTGCATCGTTAAAAACCTTGCCAGACAACAAAATCCAGTGGGAAAAAGTTGACCTGTGCTAAGGGGAAAAAGAGTACATTAAGGTCAAGTGAGTACACTTTCGTATACTCCCCCTGAAGTCGACAATGCTCCCCCTGAAGACTACATACGTGTCAAATCTGACAATCGACGCAATCCGATTCCACGAATGAGCTTCTGGAAAGTAGCCTTCGGCAGAGACTTGGTGAACAAATCTGTGAGGTTGTCTTGTGATCGGATTTGCTTGACTTCAATCTTCTGATGCTCTTGTTGCTAATGTGAGAAGAAATTCTTCGGGGCGATATGCTTGGTGTTTTCTCCTTTGATGTATCCTTTCTTCAACTAGTCGATACATGCAGCATTGTCTTCATATATGATTGTCGGAACATCACTATCGAACGACAATCCGCTAGTTTTCCAAATACAATCACGTGTGGCATCATGAAGGGCGATGAGTTCAGCATGATTCGAAGGAGTAGCAACTAGGATCTGTTTCGTAGACCTCCAAGATATCGCGGTATTCCCAATGGTAAAGACATAACCAGTTTAGGAACGTGCCTTGTGTGGGTCTAATAAGTAACCGGCGTCAGCATAACTAACAAGGCAAGCATCACTCCGATGATCGAGGGGGGGAATGATCCATCCGGAGATGCATAGAGATAGAATAAGCCCATATCCGTCGTACCCTAAGGTAGCAGAAAATGTCTTTAACACCATTCTAATGGCGGCGTGTCGGCGCGCAGCTACATCGAGCTAACAAATTCACAGCAAACGAGATGTCCGGCCTAGTGCTTTGAGCTAAGTACAATAAAGCGATGATTGCACTTAGGTATGGAACTTCTAGTCCCAATAACTCTTCATCATCCTCTTTAGGATGGCATGAGTCTCGTTTAGCATCTATCGTTTGGACGACCATGGGTGTACTCGAGGGCTTCGCTTTATCCTCATTAAAGTGTCGCAACACCTTGTGGGTGTAATTGGACTGATGAACCAGAATACCATCAATGCAGTGCTCAAGCTCAAGGCCAAGACATAATCGAGTTTTCCCTAGGTCCTTCATCTCAAATTCCGATTTCAAGTGCGGGGCAGTAATCTCAAGCTCTTCTAGAGTAACAATGAGATTCATGTCATCGACATAGACTGCAACTATCGCAAATCCAGAACGTGCTTTCTAGATAAACACACAGGGGCATAGATTGTTATTCACATATCCCTTACTGATCAAATATTCACTTAGATGGTTATACCACATCCGCCTGGATTGATTCATTCCGTAAAGTGAACGCCTCAATCGAATCGAGAGGGTGTTCTGTGGTTCATAACTATTTGACTCAGCTTAAGTCCTTCTAAGACTTTAATCAATATCTCTGTATCAAGATCCCCATAGAGATATACTATAACCACATTCATAAGCTGCATATTCAGTTCTTGGGAAACTACCAAACTGAAAAGGTAACAGAACGTTATTACGTCCATTACGAGAGAATACGTCTCATCGTAATCAATGCCAGGACTAATGAGAGAAGCCTAGCGCTACGAGGCGTGCTTTACATCGCACTCTTTCATTCTTCTCATTACGCTTCCTTACAAATGCCCACATGTAACCTATAGGGTTCACATCGAGAGGTGTGGAAACTACTAATCAACCACCTTTCTCTTTGGTAAGGAATCTACTTCGACCTGCATTGTTTATTTCCATTTTGACCAATCAGTTCTACGTCGACATTCATCAATGGAACGCGGTTCGATATTGTCGCATTTTGTTATATCGATGGCCACTGCATATGCGAATGTATCATCGATGATTATCTCATTTCGATTCCACAACTCATCCAAAACTAGTATAATGGACCGAGATCTCCTGATTCTCGGGAGTAGGATCTGGGGTCTCCCCTGGGACGTCTCCCAGGACACATCCATAATCCTCATCAATTTCATGATTTGGATCGGTTTAGATAGCGATAGGATTCGGTTGTGCCATACTTCTCCGCTTCTAGGAGTGAATCCTTCAAACCAACTAATCTGCCTCGCCTCTGGCCGACGACAGATGATTGGCTAGCCGCCGATATATGTTGTCTTTCCAAGACAATGCATCATTCTTACAGGCATGTTTGCAACAGGTATATATGATCTCGTCACTTTAGCTAGATCATAGTTGGCATCTGTCATGCACGTGCAACACTCTGAAGATCTAGAATACATCGCACTTGCTTATCATACTGTGCGGTACGGGGATCAGGATGAGACAGAGTGAGTATAATCCACGTCAATTCGTGTCGTTCATCAGGAACGTTGACGTTCTTATCTCCCCCTAACGGCGGGAATACTGTCTCATCAAAGTGACAATTCGCAAATATGCGAGAAAGAGATCGCCTGTAAATGGCTTTCAAAAGCCCATAATGGAGGGGGATTCATAACCGACAGAGAATCTCAGGCTCTGTTGAGGACCCAATTCGGTAAATTGCGGCGGCGCAATTGGCACATAAACTACACACCCAAAATGCGTAAATATGAAATACAAATTCGTACCCAGTAACCAGCTGTAACGCCAAAAAGGGTTGGGTGGAGGTGGGCCTCAAGCGGACCAATATGGCTACATGCAGAATTGCATAGTTCCACGCAGAAACAGGAAGCCTGGTGCTCATCACGAAGGTCCATAAGCTCAACTAAAGACGCTTTTTGAACGCTTTTGCGAGACTTGTGGGAACATAGGGGGTCATGATGTTCAACCACAATCACAAGGGACGTGCAATAATTATCGAAAACCTTCGATATAAACTCTCTGGCATTATCAAGTCTTCTAGACTTCAATGGATAACCGGGGTGCTGAGCCCTCAATATGGGCCAGGAGTTTAGCAAAAGTACCGTTCATGTGGACTATAGACATGTGACCAGCGAGTCGGTGCATCAACCAAAACCATAAAATCTTTAAATGGTCCGTGGATTGGTTGGATTTGTCCACAAACTTCCCCTTAAATATGCCGAAGAAAAGAAGGAGAACATAAAGTATCTTTGCATGGGAAGGTAGAGTATACCTCGTTCCCAACGAGCATGCTTAGCGAACTGTATTTAAATACACAAGGTCCTTAAGAACATAGGGGTGCCCGTTGAGGATACGGCGCATCCACTTCGACTAGGATGTCCCAAACGGTTGTGCCAAAGCAAATAAGTGCTCGAGTTGGCTTAGCTGCATGCTACCTACATGGTGCGCCCTAGCTTCATGCTAGCGACGCGATACGCCTCAATCGAGCGAATGGCCGTTTAAGTATGAGGTAATGCAAAGATATTCCTTACCATTTTCTTCTGCGGTTACATCATGGTAATTGTTCAATCAAATATCCTTATAGCTCAATAATGTTCTTTCGGAACAAGGTGAGTATAAGGCCTTTGTAGGTCTACATGGAGGTGTGAAGTTAGATTTATATGTCCAAGCAAGGAGAATATAGTGCGCAGTCACGCTTGTCAGCCAGACATCTAACTTCCCACCAAGGATCAAAATTTCGACCGAAATTCTGAAATTTCGGTCGAAATTTCAGATTTTTTTGGTTACCGAATTTAGAAACGAGGTACGTCTCAATATTACCCGAAAAACATCAAAATTTCGGCGAAATTTCGATGATTTCGGTGATTTCGGTTGAGTTTTGGTGAAATTTCGGTATTTTTGAACTTATTGCAGTGAAATTGATTGATGATTTGGACGAAATATGAGACGCGCAGTGGGGTGGTTGGCGGCGACGGTATTCTGGGTATTGATCGAGGAAGAAGAAGACACACTTGTAATTATTCCCAAATGTTTGGTCACTTTTGTCATGTTAGTAATTAAACTTCTTTTTTTATAAAAAGCCAGCCAAAGCACGTGTAGTTGCCAACTTGCCAGATGGTTGAATTTTTTTTTTGATAGTATTAAAGCCAAAACACGTGGAGCTAGTTGGGATTTTTTTGATAGTTATTCAAGGCCACTTTACAACAAAAAAGTCAAATTTTCTATTTGTCACACATCAATAAGTATATTAAAATGTCTATTAAAGAAATTACTCTAGAGAAGTTAAAAAAATAGAAATTACTCTATATAAGAAAAATAATGTTGTATTTATAATTTCATTTCTTATTTTTAATAGATTTTAGAGTATGCAGGAGGTTGATGTATACCTTACTTGTAAAATATAAGAATTGGTGTTTCTTATCCTTTTTTGGGAAGGAGTCTTTCTATAAAATTCTATTTTTATCGTGTAAAATATTAACTCTTTGAATTTACATATGAATTTCATCTATGAGTAAAGAATTTTACATACCTTAAATATGAAATAGGTGTATTATGAGTTGATTTTTAAGTCTATAGATTGATAATACATTAATTTGTAGGTATTTAGCATGTTTGTTGTTTTTTATTTTTTTTTACCGAAATTTCCACCGAAATTGAAACTTTTTCCGAAAATTTCCATAAATTTTGGCGATCGAAATTTCAACTGAAACCGAAATTTTGAACCTTGCTTCCCACTAGACATACCTCAATATGAATTAGTGCATGTTTGGTAGCGCTTAACTTAAAAAAAAAAAAGCGCTTAAAAAGAAAGCTTTGCGTTTGGTAAGTGAGGAAAAGCCGCTTCTTTTAGAAGTTGGCTTTTCTTTAAAGCCGAATTAACAAAGGATACGAGAAGCGGTGAAAACTTGCTTCTCGCTGGGCTTCTGCTTATTTTCAATACACCTTCTTCGTGGCTGTGGGTATGGGTCGCGACAGATGGTCATGACCGAAGACGATGGCGGGCGACCGCGGGCAGCAGCGCCGATGGCGGGCGGGCGATGGTGGGCGATGGCAGATGGCGGGCGACCCAACGCCGATGGCGGGCAACGATGGTGGGTGAAGATGGCGACAGACGATGCTGACAGGAGACGACGACCGGCCGAGCGAGCGACGACGGCCGTGGGCTCTGCGAGTCGGTCGTCGGTCAGACGAGGCTATCGGCGGCTGGGTCAGGAGAGACGACGCGATGGCTGGGTCGGGAGAGATCACGCACGATCGGCGGAGGGCCGATTGCTTTCCATTTCACTGATCTGTTTTGCTGTTTATCCAGTCCACTTCTATGACTTTCTAAAATTGTTGGTAGCAATTCCATATTGATTGTGATGCTGAATTTAGATGAGATGATTGTGCTGCTGAAGGCTCAAATTTGTGCTTCATAAACCTGCAAGTTTTTTTGCAGTTTGTATATGGGTTTTTTTTCTGGGTGTATATTGGTGAATTTGGTTGCTTTTGGTTAACAATATTAAAGATGCCAAACAAAGCAAAAAAGCCCTACCAAAATTATTTTACCAAACGCTTCCCGGCTTATTTTTTTCAGCTGCTTATTCTCGCAGCACAGCAAAAGCAGCTTTAAAAATAAGTTCAGCCCTACCAAACTAGCCCTTAATTGAATCGGTCACATGATCAAGGAAACTTCTAGTTCCAATTGATTCAATTAATTGATATTCGAGAACAATATACAAGTACTAAAACAAGCACCAAATACTGAACTAAATCCGAATGAGAGAGCAAAATCTCAGTTTGCTACATAATCATCGGCCAGCAAGGCCGTTCCATGTCTCTCTTGGTTGCACATCGGAGTTGTACTCATAATCAACATTAGTAGGGGCGCTATGAGTGCCCAACTAATGGATGTACCACTACCATGATAGCATATGATTGGCTATTTTGTGATTGGGAAGGATGAACATTTCCCTAACTTTTGAAGTTTGGTGCCAAAGAATCGCGGTTTGAGCTCCCAGAAAACGCTTATGCTTGCTCTAGGCAAGGGAGTGGTTCGAGCTAATGGGACGCGAGCTGTTGTGCCTTTCAGCGAGCAACAAAGCACTAATCAGATCCAGGGACTTGATGAACTTTCACTCGCTATATTGCTGCTTCATGAGCACATTAAGAGTATAGAAAGTCGAGAAGATCTACTATAGGAGATTATTCTAGGTCAAGTCTGGCTTGCACAGCCCAATGAGGGATCAGATTCTACAAACTTCAAACGTATGTTTATTCACAGACTTCGAGTGTTGAAACATAAGTTTTGCCAATCATGTCTTGCTTTAGGCAAGTAGATCAAGAGATCATGCTTCTCGTGGTCTCTGAACAAGAGACATGCGTCAGTTTTGTTCATAAACAAAACAACTAACAATACGGGCATCGACGACGCCAATGGGGGAAACCAATTGGTGGGCGCGGTCGCAAAGGTCTTAGCTGAGAGCTCAAGGTCCTTACTGCCATGAATCCGGCGAGATAAAGATCTCTGCGACGGAAACTTGATGCTGGTGAGATTTCTCTCGGATTTAGGCATGGAAACTTCAAGTTTCACCATGCGTGGTGAGTTTTAGGAAACATCACGTTTCTATGCTCGAAACTTAAAGTCGAGACATTTGTATGAACTTACAGTTCAATAGTATTTGCGTACTCAAGCGCATTGCCAAAGTACACGAGTCTAACGCAAAAATCATGAGATTTGGTCCTTCAAATCCGCATGCGTTGTGTGGGGCTTCTTGAGTTCAAATTGGAATAAAGTCCAATTGAAAGAAAAGAGGGGAAATACATCCTCAAGACCCAATTTATTATTGTTTGAAAACAATAATCTAGCCCAAAAATTTGATCTAGCCCAAAGATAAATGGGGAAAGCCCAAAAAATTGACCCATGTTATGGCCCAGAAAGGCGCTGGCCCAATCTATTTTTGGCCCAATGTGTGCTGCCCTTGCGTTTGGGGAAGACATCCGAACAGCTGAAAGGCTGTCTGAGCGCATGTTCGGGGAAGACATCTGAACGGCTTGAAGGGCCTTTGCGCGTGCGTTCGGGAAGAACATCTGAACGACAAGGGAGCCCTGTTCGCACGCGTTCGCGCATTTGCTGGCGGGTGTTCGCGCGTTTGCTGGGGCATGTTCCCGCGTTTTCTAGCGCGTTTTCGCGCGTTTGCTGGGCTGGGCAGCCGCTGGCGCGGGTCGGCCTCACGGCTTGATCGGCTGGACCGGCTTGACCGGCTTATGAGTCCACACGTGAACTCCAGTTTCAGCCGTGGCTATTGTACACGGCTGATGCAGCTTGAATGGAGTCCCATCAGGACCCCGTTTTCTATGCTCCCATCAGGAACGATTTTTCTGTTTTGTGGAGTCCCAGCAGGACCCCTGTATACGAACCGTGGCTATTGTACACGGTTCTTGTTTTTTTCATCGTCAGTATAACGTGTTGTAGAGAGAAAGAGAAAGATGTCAGAATATGGGGATTCATATCTGAATGTGTGTTTACCCCTTGTATAGTGCCTGTATTTATAGTGGAGAATTCTCAGGGTTTACTAACCCTAATAAGAATGGGTCTCATTAATACACAGAGTTCATATAGGATTCCTATTAATGAATACATCGTATCTAGTCAGTATTCTTACTTCTAGGTTTACACAGTCATACATAAACATAGTTTATAACACTATCATAGTTGTGTGGTAGCATTAATATTTCTATATTTTTAGCATTACCTGTTACTTTTTTTTTTTTTTTGCCAAAGGCATTCCCTGTTACTTATTTGACTCTTTTATATGTAAGTAGTCTATACTTTATTACTATAGGTTTAGCTCCAACTTTGTGCACAGGCCGAATATGCTCAAACAACTTAAGGAAAGGTTTAGCTGCTAAAATCTTATTCAATTTGACAGATTTTTCTTTCCTTTTTGTCCTCTACTTGCTTAATCGTGTGCTTTTTATGCTTTATAGGTGCTCTCTCATCTCTCATATCAAACCAGTAGAAACTCCTACCTCTGTTTGCAGCAAAATATAAGCTATTATTGTATATTCTCCGTATAAAAGCCAGGAATTTGAAGACTTTTCTGTTGAATAGTAACAAAATTCTACATCATCGATGCATAGGAAAGCCGTATTTGATCCATACGGTTAACTCTGGATCCAGAAAATAGCTCTGATACTTAAGGGGTCTTTCGGTTCACAATCTCGCCCAGCAATTCAGTGAAGATAAATTTAGAGTTCAATTCGTTACTAGATATCTTTTAACTGTAAAAACAAAACAAAACAAAAAACAAAAAATTGAACTTTACTAGAATTGAGTTGGTTATTCAGTTAGTTAGGTAGGACTCGGTCTTGATTATATTCACCAAAAGCTCCGTTGGGTTTTGGAAATTTGGTAGTATTATACTTCACTGAAATATTCTGGGTTAGTCAATTTTGCAAATGGATTTTGATGATGCTCTTTGTGGATTTTTTGTTATATAGTTTGATGCAGCTTATGCAGTTGCTAGAGCCTTTCTTTACTTTTTCTTGTTCTTTTCGTGCACTGGCCTTTTCCTTGTTGTAGTTATAGCTTCTAATTAATGAATAATAGACTTGGATGTTTTCGAAATTGGTAATTGATTTACTCAATGTTGAAAATAGCTTGCTTAATTGGTAATTCTGGAGGATGCTTTTCAGATGATTATGGAACTGTTATGAAAATTGTAGGGCTTTTAATTGTAGAGTGAACCCAGTTATTTATGTTGAAGTTTTGCTATCTTTGTTGTCCCTTGATCGTTGAAGTTTTGCTATCTTTGTTGTCCCTTGATAGACAGATTGAATGAGCTTATGTTGTTTCTTGGCTTAACATGGTCTATTTCTTTCTTGTCTTAACGTTTAGTATATGTAAGTTGTTTGTTCTTTCTTTTCATGGTGTTGAATTCATCTTAGGTCTCGTCAATTTATTGTACAGGTACCTTAAAAATGTAAGCACCAATTTCACAAATTTGAAAAGAGACCGGGACCTTGAAGGGTGAGTATATCTACTTCATGCTTATGTTTCCTTAGTTTTTGCTTTTCTTTGTAATCATGTTGAACATTGTTATTCTATGTTTAATAGACCTAATGTTGAAGAAGGAGGTTGTAGTGTGGCAGTAGCAGCTGATTGTTATTGAGTTATGTTTGCTGCTGGTGCAAAAAAAATGGGTAGTTGATTCAATTATTTCCTTATCACATAACCTTTTTCTTAGTTATTACTATTGTTGAAATATATCACACAAGCTGGTATTATTTACACTTGATAAGAAGCTTTGGTTGACAAAGACAAAAAATAGGTCCTCTAAGTTCCAACTTTCCTTTTGCCTACTTGAGGTATTTGAGGTATTGACCTGCTCTTATTATTGGACCATATACAGAACATGATTGTATCTAATCTTCTTAGTTGGTGCTGTTATTGAAAATTTTTCATGGTCAAATTTATAGTCTTAGTGCTATTTGTTCATTTTGTGACTTAAGCATCAATACTTTCATGAACAACAAAGAAAACTACATTTTAGAACTTCAAAGGAATTGCAGAAAATTCTTCTTATGTGTTTTTGTAAAATTGCGGCATCACGCGGGCACCCTACCTAGTTGCTTACTATGGCTCCACCCTGACAGGCAAAGGGCCTCGATTTTGAGGGAACAGACATTTTTCCTACCGTCTTTTTATATATATATATAATAGAACATCTATAGAAGAAAACTCTATAACCTTAGAGAATAATACACATTAATAAGACTAACAATATGTAATCTTACAGAAAAAAAAAATTTTAAGATAACTAAAAAAAATTGCATTTTGCAGCTATTTCTTTGAGCTTGCTAGTTGTTTGCCTCTTTTCGGCCCGTTTCGGCTCCAAACCTAACCGTTTATGAGCCGATCCAAACACCAGTAAAGAGATGTTTGATAGAGCAAATAGCTATAGAAAAAGGAAACATATCCAAGTATAGCCATGGTTATTGCTTTCCTTGTTGGATAGATCTTATCAGCGACGACCCTGAGGCTTTTAAGGCCCAGTGCGAAACCGGAGGTTAAAACAGCGCGGGACTCTTGGGATCCGTTCGTCCTCTTTCTTATAGAGAGCTGCTATGTACACCCAGATTTTCTCTTTGGACACCCTCAAATTTTTGATGAGATATAATTACTTTTGTATCCTTGTATTAAATTACAATTAAGGGCTTAAATTTCTTTTTAATAACTTTATCTAATTTATCCACTACGTCATTTCTTACCTATGAATGCACCTCAGGTTGGATCGTGAACCTCGAAAGAAAATAATGGATGCAGCAATAATTGATGGTAGGATAGGAACTGTACGCATCAGTAGTCTAACAAGCTTAGCTCTGCAAGATAAGAACTCAAGCACTCGAATTTTACACCAGAAGACTGTCAAAGGAAGAAATATAACATAATCAGTTATAAATATTACATAGAAAAGAGCACAAATCAGCACCAGAAAAAGTATAAATTGGTCCCCTTACTTTCCAGTTCTCGTGGGCAGCTCTAGTGATGAGAATTCTGCAAGTCCAGTAATAAATCACCTTAGTAACAATGCTGATACATGGAAGGAAACGAGAAGCGACAGCAGCATATGACAACAATGAATAAGATGAAAAAGTTTATATATCATTATCTTGCCTTAGAAAATTCTTTGTTGTGGGAGGACCAGTCTCAAAGTTTAAGAATTTCAGTACATCTCTCTCCATTTCCAACACCTAAATGTCAATTGAAAATTCAAGATTAACCTTAAAAAGCTCACATGTAGAAATCAATTCACATATCAAAGAAATTTTTTAAGGGTATATATGGAAAATTATAACCAAATTTAAGTGTCCAAAAAAATTTCAAAAATTAATATGGGTGTCCAAAGAATCAAGGGTGTCCAAAGAACAAATCCGGGTGTACATAGCAACCCTCTTCTTATAACCTCCACGGGTCCAACAGCTATACAAAAGTAACTGGGCCTTTCTTCTTTTCTCTTACTGGTTCAGCCCAAGTTACTTTGGGGTACAACCACACCTCCTTAGCTCACACAATCGACATTGATACAACTGAAAGAGCTATATAGCAGTCGAAGAAATATCCAAAGTACACTTCAGAGAGAGATTTCCAATCAAGTTTCATCGGCATCAAGTGAATCTCGAATCCAAAATGCCAATATTGGGGATATCGATCAACCATGGGTTAACATTTCTCATAGCATTTGGGGTGATCATTTTCTTTCTTAGGTGTCTGAGGTAGGAAAATTAGCCAAATAAACATTTCTAGTCACTAGTAAGCTATTGTTACTCATCCAATTGTTTGCAACATCATATATGTGTTTACATGTCCACATACATATATCATATGCTTCCTTTTAACATTAATGTTAATGCCCATTCGAATCTGCATCAATATCTCTTGGCAAAAATAGATATTGAAACTGATAACAATGTCAAAAAGGACTTGGACTTTGCCACCATGCTACCTTTCATAGGAGATTAAGAATCGTTGAGTCCTATTTTTGGGCGTGTGCAACCTACTTTGAGCCAAAATACTACTTTTCTAAGATGTCATTAGGCAAAGTTATTGCCATGATAACGACTATTGATGATATCTTTGATGTGCGTGGCACTTTCGAAGAACTTATGAGGTAATTGAGTATGTTTTTAACCATAATGTATTCCTCCTCATGCTATAGATTCAAACCTTACTGTAAATAGTTTTATGCATCAGGTGGGACCAGTGGCGGATCCAAGAATTATAAGCTGGGACTCGGAGTACATGCAAATATGCTATAAGGCACTATTGGATCTCTACACTCACTAAGCCAATAATGGTTATAGATGACACTACATAGACGACGCTTCCTTATGTTTTCGTCGTCTATATTTTCTAGATGACGAATTTGACTTAAAGTGTCGTCTATTTAGTGAAAATTTAAGTTATAGACGACACTTGTGAATAAAGAGTCGTCTAAAAGTTTTATAAAGATGACATTTTTGAGTTAAGCGTCGTTTTTTTTCTTAAAGTTGGAGGTTACAGATGACACTACTGTTGAAACGGTCGTCCATCTAAGGGGAAAAAAAACGCGGTATCTTTACCGCCCGCCTGAAATAGGTATTTGGTAAAAAAAACCCTAACACTCTGCAATCGAAACTCATTGTCCCCAACTCCCCTTTCCCAAACCCAGTTCCCATACCACCAACAATGAATTCGATTTCCCAAACCCAAAACTCATCCGATTTCCGATTTCCTAAACCGCGGCCTCTCCATATCTGATTTCCCTCACCATCGTCGCCTCCTCTCTCCAGCCCATCGTCGCCCCCTCTCTCCAGATCTGCAAAACTGTCGTCGACTCATCGAAGCTCCGAACCCCTGGTTCGCGCCTGAAGCCGCACGGAAGGACGGCGTCGCCCGGCGTATGCAATTCTCGTGCAGTGAGGACGAAGAAGACGTCTGAAGCAGCAGCAAAACGACGCTCTCCGCTGCTCTCCGCCACACGATTCACTGATCATCATTGACTCCATCGCGATTCAACTCTGCTGAAGTTGGTGCTAATCTTTCCAATCTCGTTCAACTCTCCCTCTGATCATCAAGTATGCTCTGCAAATCTCCAATTTTGAGTTTTTAGATCGATTGTTTGCTACCCATTTGAACTTTCCAATCGTATTTGATATAACTCGGTGTAAAGTTCCAAGCTTTAGTTTCTGCTGCTGATAATTTGACTTTGATGTGGTCCCTCTTTACGCCATTGAAGAAGTCGTCAGGACCTCGGAGCAACCCTTCTGCGACCACTGCAGATGTGCAGGTTCGGATTCAAAGTGCTTTGCTTTAATGCGATTTCTCAATTTTGGGTTTGTTGAAAATTGGCATGTGGATTGAGAATTGGTCATTTGGGTTTTAAAGATTGCTTATCGTTCAGTTTGCCTGTGGGTTTTTTTCTATATAACTTGGATTTTGTTGTCCGAATGTGATTGTTTGGTTGATTTCAGAATTGGGTTTCTGCTAATTGTCTGTTTTGGGGTTCAAAATTGTTAGCTTTTGTTCGGAAAATGGCTTATTTTCCTGGTTTCTCATGTTGGGTTTTTGCTATAGAATTGGAACTTCTCTGTTATGATGGGGTTCCTCAATTGGGTTAATGGAAATTGTTTTGTATGAGTAGAAAATAGTGAAGTGGGATTCTACTGTAACTCGATTCCCTATATTTCTGTGATTGTCTGTTCAAGTTATGAATTGATTAGGATGTCTTGCAGGAATGGCTTATGTTGTCCTCCCTTGGTTTTTAAGTTGCTTTCTGCCACAGAAATGCTTCTTTGATTAGTTCATCTGGGTTCATGCAAATTTTGGGCTTTTGGAATTGGTCAATGGATTTCGTTATCCAAATATAGGATAATTATGACTGGCATGTTTAATGAATTGCTCATGGGTTAAATTATCCAAGTTAGATGATAATTATGACTAACCTAAAATCAAATGGAATGTATGCAGTAAGAAAATTAAGAAACTAAATGCTTGATGGAGAAATCATGTTGATTACTGTTTCATCTATACACTCTCATTCCAGCTTAACCTTTTCAATCTTCAACTACTACAAACCTTCACTTCTATTTAAGCAGTTGAAGGATACTGATGTTGCAGGTTGGCAATGAGGGGGGTAATTTTCAATTAAGTCACGGAAGTACAAACAATTCAAACAATAGATCACTTAGGTGCCAGTCACCTAATGTGATGAACCTTACTTTGTTTCTATACCACATGTACCAGTACTTTGTTTTCACACTGAATAACTACCATCACTTTGTTTCCAAACTGACTATGTGAACTGTCTTTTAATTTACAGTTCGTGTAGGCTTGTGAACTTTCCACACTCGGATGCATCCAACTTAGGTCCCAACAGATTCAGTGAAGATGAAATCTGCGGGCTATCCACAACTCAACCTATTCAAATCCAGCTGTTCTAATGCAGCAGTTTATAGGATGACCATCACTCGATATTGTCCAGATTGCATGTTAAGTCAAGTTGGTGCATAATTAAATCTGATTTTATGATTAGCCAAGTGGTTAACAAATCAAAGAGATGGACACAATGTTTTGGTACCCAAAACCCAAACGGGCCGGGTCTATCAACCGCCTTCACTATGAAACGGCAAAAAGATGCCCATACAAGGTTCAGCAATGCTCATATCTAATGTACCTAGTCTTAGATGAAGTCCTCGGCGCTTCTTCTTCAATCGCTTCACCTCCAGTGGTAGCTATTCACTTTCCAGAGATACACACGTATGTCTGGTCAGTGCACCAAGAATGTATGCTGTGAATAATATGTGACTAGTCACAGAGAATTACAGAGAGCTAAGAGCTTCAGAACCACTGCAACTAGGTGTTTTGCTCAACATCACAAAAACTAGCAGAAACATGAAGTCAAATGACTCCTAAAATCAACCTTTCTCAAATAATGTGTGAACATGGGAGACAAGATTGAAGACCGCTATTTCAACTTCTAAACTAAATGAGTTTTGAAAACTTGGAAGTTGAAACGGTGAAGATAAGAACTTCTTCAAGGTTTCCTTCAAAGATGAATGTTTGAAAAACCGAAACTTTGAAACAAGTTCATGTGCTTGCCATCCTTAAGAATCCTTGTACAAACTTTATGTGAATGAAAGCTCACAAGGATTTAAGGTTCAATACCGAACAAGAAGGCAGCAACAATATGAGAGTTTTTGAAATATGCAATGAAGATAATGTATGTGCAAAAACCCCCAAGTGAAAATGGTGGAAGATGTTTAGCTTCTATAGGCAAAGAGGATATGAAAAGAGTGGCTGGGATATCACCTAATGAGTGGCTGAGATTTCTTCTAGAGAGTTTAACCTATGCAAGATCGAGATAGTGGGATGCATTTGACTACACAGCGGTTAAAAGCATGCTTCAGCCGGATAAAGACATGACCTGTCTAACCGGGTAAAGCGTGTTCTCTCAGGTGACCAATCACCAGTCCCACACGGTTAAACAGATGTTCAGTCAACCCGGTAATAACATGACCTGTTAAAACCGGTAACACTCTCTTCACAACTGATACCATCGCTGTCAGGATGAGCTGTCAAAAGCAATGCTTAAGGTACCATCACCAAACATGTGAAAACTGGAATTTGATGAAGACACATTTTTCTTAATTTTAAACCTAAGTTTATGAAAACCTTATGCATATGCAAATGATGCTACATGTTGAATTAATCACAGTGAATGAACCTGTCTTCATTTCTTGATCTTCACTTCAATCACCTATCACTAAACTTCATCCTAAACTTCTAAAACCTAAATTGAGCATGTGAATGATTTTACAATGTTTTTGTTACAAGGATAGCCAATATTACATTAAGTCTAAGATACAAATATCCTACAATCTCCCCCTTTGGCTTTCCTTGACAAAAAAACCCATATGCTCACATCTCTCACACTACCAAGAATTACTAGCATGACTAGTCACCAAATGTACCTGAAGAGACACATATATATCCATGCATATGTGACTAGTCACCAAATGACTGTACCAGTCAATGATGTTCCTGCAATTGAAACTCAAGAAATATGTATATATGTATGCATTTTCTCCCCTAAGTACCATAACATGATATTCACAATTAAGAGAGTTAGCCAGATAAAAAATAGCAATCATGAACATGGCAATTTTTATACTCCCCCTAACTCCAAACTTACTCCCCCTTTTTGTCATGGGAAGACAAAGGATTAGCAAAACGGAAGCTTTAGACATGGTAAATACGGAGAGATGAATAAACAAACTATGCAGAAACAGAACAATGAAGAAAGCAGTGTAGTAAGACATGACTAGTCAACAAAAACTAAGAAACTCATACATGACTAGTCAAATGAAATCAAGATAAACATGCATGACTTAAGGAATAAGGGAAACTTAAACCATGTAGTAATTAAAGAAATTGAAAGCATAGCACCACAACCATAACATAAACACACAGAAGCCTCAATGTCCGAGAGGGCATATTATGTTACAACCTGAGAAATACAACATGACAGATAGACATACCACAAAACCATTGTTCAGAATACTAGTCAAAAATATCAGCAAGCAGAAACAGGCCATAAAACACACGTTCAACAACAATGCACAGAGCAGAGAATCAATCTCGAGGCAAGTCAGATGACTAACCATATCAATCAACACATGACAGAACCACTATCACAATTCTTCTTAACTAATCCAATCAAGACATGATACAATCATCACAATTTACCATAAGACGAATTTAGATCACATCTGAAGCATAAGAAGAACTAGTCATACACAAAGATCACTTATCATTCAATATCAGCACGTGATGGTTCTAGTGTAAACAGAAATTAATCACTACAGACACAACATGACTGATCACAGAAATATCATAAGATTTAAGTAGCAGACCAATCAACACACCAATCATCAAGAACTTCCCCTAATTACATTACTCGCATCAAGCATGATTAGGCATACACATCAACAAAGATAGAAGGGGTCATGCAATCAAGTTTTCAAAGCACACTACATCAGCAAACACTCCTAGACAAGGACTAGGTGCAAGACATTATCAATGATCGAATGATGTATATGTTGAGGTCACATAACCAAGATTTGAAAAGCATACCATCGACCAGGACTCCCCCTAAATCAAATACTCCAAGAAGGGTGACTAGGTACAAGAGGCAATGAATGATTAGAGAAGATAGACACATGACATAGTCAACCACTTGACGCTTGTCACACACATGACTAGTCAGAAAGTACACAGTT